>NC_051168.1:43480640-44155640 GCF_013339725.1 Rhipicephalus microplus
TCTAAGAAGCCGCGTTACGTAGCGCCATAAAAAAAAAAGCCAGAATTCTGGAAAAGCCGCTATACGTGCTGGAAAATGCGGTAAAAAGTAATATTAACGGTGACAAGCTATTGCCTCACACATGCTTACACATTCCGCATAGCAACGGTCCAGTTGTCAGACGCACGTTGTAGCTCCAGACTCTGTTTCACAATGAAGTTATTGTTTCTCTTTCTCTCTTTCCTTCTTTCTTTATTCGTCTATCTGAAATTCGTCTGTCTGAAAAACAGTTTTTTGCCGGCATCTATCTATCTATCTATCTATCTATCTATCTATCTATCTATCTATCTATCTATCTATCTATCTATCTATCTATCTATCTATCTATCTATCTATCTATCTATCTATCTTATCTGTCTGTCTGTCTGTCTGTCTGTCCCTCTGTCTGTCTGTCTGTCTGTCTGTCTGTCTGTCTGTCTGTCTGTCTGTCTGTCTGTCTGTCTGTCTGTGTTTTTACTTCGTTCTGTTTCGTTATGCTATGTTTCGTTCTCTCCTATTCTCTTCAGTTATGTTCTGTTCTATATTGCGTTCTGTTATGTGCGTTTCCAATGTCTAGCTGACCTTCGAGCAAAGCGCGCAACCCAAACCCAAATGGAGCTCTGCACCCGATCTGCCTGGAGATTTTTTCATTTTTCTCTCCCTTTTTTTTTTACTTTTTTGCTCTCCGTGTTTTTGTTCCCTGCTTTCAAAGAGTTTGCCTGCTGCGTGCGTTATTTCGGACCCGTTCCCACGCGATACTCGCCGTTTTTTTTTTTTTCTTCCCTGCGTGTTGCTCCCTTCCTGATCGGCCAAGAGGAACCGTTTCAGCGCGCTTTAAGCCCCTCCGTAGCCCACGGAAACAAAAGTAGTAATGTGCTTTAAAAAAAAAATCGTCATAAGAACTTGGGACTGGTAAAAGAGGTAGGGGGCAGTCGCGTATAAAGCTGCGGTGACTGCAAACAGGTCTTTTTTTTTTGTCGTTGTTTTTGCTTGCATAACGGAGAACCAGCCCCATTGCACCTATAGGCTGACCTCTTTTTCCCCAAGATCAGGTTTGGGGGGGGGGGGGGGGTTGCTTTTGTAGCATTTCACATAAAAAAATGTGAGCTTTGAAAGAGAGGACTAGCTGCTTATGCACGTGAAGAGTAAAAAAAGAAATAAGAATGTGTGTTCAGTTCAATCGGTTCCCCTTGTGGACGGGGCGGGGTGGACGGACTGGCATGGCGGGCCATTTGATCTTGTTTCTTTGAGAACCGGATGGGTCCGTGTTGAATATCGATCGGTGAATGTTGCAATCATAGGCCTTGTTTAGGATGATGAAGGTGTGTGCGGGGGGGATAAGAGGCTGTCGTCTTTGGAATTTCCGAAGACTTTGTACCCAAACTTGTGGAACATCGTAGAGGAATTAGACCGTAACTCTTGGAGCATCTATTTGACTGTCTCTTCTCTGTACAGCTGCACCTTGTGCGAGTTTCGACACGTTGTCTGCGCTGAAAGTGGCGCCAGCACTGAAAAGAAGTGCCAACATTGCAAAAGTTGCTGAAGTAGAAATTGTTTCGGCTACTATAGTACTCGACAAGCCAATTTAACGTTCAGGTTTGTGGTCCGTTCAACCACGGTCATCGTGTTGCCATTCAAATGAGTGACTGTACGTGTTTGGAACTTCTTTGAACACTTCTTTGAGTATTAGGAGGACGTTTTACCGGACTAGTTAAAAGTATTGCTGGTGTCTTGTCGGCACCTGTTTACATATTATGGTGTTATACGTTAGAGAGGCATGTATACCAATAGCATCCGGGGTTCGACGTGCCAAAAACCACGATGCGATTATAAGAGACGGCAGTAGCGAAGGGCTCCCGAAATTTCGACCATCTGGTGTTCTGTATGCGTGCAGTGACATAGCACAGCACACGGACCTCTAACACAAGGCAGACTTGTTGACAATACCTGTTGAGTAGCTGTAGAAAACGTGTCCTATAGCAACGTCCCGTTTGAAAACCACGGTTTGAACCGTATGTACGTTGCTATGCGGCGCTGTTGGGTGCCTACACGTAATGGGCGAACTGTTTCGCAATGTCGTGTGTATCGTACACCGTGTCTCCACCGTTTCACGGTCGAGCGAATGATACGGGAGGGTTTTCAGCCTTGAGCCAAGCGAGCCAGCGTGACGCCACCGCGTTCGTTATGCCATCTGTAATGGACCGTTCCCGTGCCAGGATGTTAAGAAGTTGGGAAAGTTGGCAGCTCCTATAGCTGTAGCCCTCTACGGGGGACGCCTTGACGAGAAGGATTTCGAAGAGCGCTTCTAATTCTAGATGGTACTGGGTTCGATTCCCAGCGCCTTCGGGCACACTCCGGTTTTCTCTCACTATAGAATAAAGGTGTACCAGAACTTCTTGCGTAACATACTCGTTGACCACGGAAGAGTCCGTCTTGGTGGTACACTGTTTACGCTGCTTGGCTGCTGTCTCGCAAGTCGTGGGTTGTATCCCAGCGACGTGAAAGTCGTCACCGAAAAATGAGTAAACGCTGACGGAAATTGTTTGCATAAGTTGCTTCGTGACTGCGATTGAGAATGGCGGAGGAGGCATTTTCGCCTAGGTTGTAACCGACAATGGTAAAGTGCTTGTCCGACTGCAATTGTAAGGACGCAACGCAAGAGCTACGAACTCTCGCATGAGACGCGATTGCGGCGATGCACTTTTCGGAGCAACGAAACATAGTTGCTGAACTGTTCCAAGTAATGTTGGCAGTACCTGCTCTCTACCCCCCCCCTCCCCCTCTCTTCCCAAGAAAGAGAGATGACCGCGTCGATGTGTGCCACCCGTGCTTGGCGCCAGGCTTTCTGAGCGAACTTTTCGTAATGCCTCTCAGACACACTTTAGCTCCCTGTCGTGCTCTCTCTCTCTCTCTCGTTCTCTCCTCTCTCTCTCTCTCTGTTATGGCTTTCTCCGATGCACGGTGGCCGTGGCAATGCCGCTACATACCCAAGAAAGCTATTGCTCCAGTCCCAAGGACGCCTCCACGGCCTACGGAGGAAGGTGGTCGACGGGGGTCTTGGCTGGCGTTCTCGGGAAATCACTTGGCAGGTCTTTCTCGCGGGGTCGCTTGCGACTGTATTTGCTTTTCCTTCTTTATCTTACTGCGTCATGAATGCATCCCGAGTTTGTCTTCGAGGAGAAAGACGCTTGCGGAACCCACGTCTTTCGATGCCTTTTTTTTTTTTCTGTCTCACCGTTTTGAATTCTTCGGGTCGAGCCAATTTCTCGACGTGCCGTTTGCAATGTCCTCGGAAAGGTCCGCTGCAGGAACTAACTCGACGACGGGAAATGGTTGCAGGAAAGCGAGTGCGAGAAGAGTCATTGCATGTATACCCTTGTCGTTCGTCTTCTGTAGGGCGCGCTGCCTTTTTATTGGTTCACGAAACTCCACAAATCGTCCAAATTTGTTGCACCCCAAGCGAAAGCTGTACCAACTGCGAAGCATCGATTCGATTCTCTTTCCCACGAGTTTCATGTTACGGTTGTCTTGTTTTTTCTGGAGTGGAATAGAAAACAACTTTATTATGTGTTCGTATTTTTTTTTCTTGAGCTTATCCGCTAATTTTTGATCATTTCTGTTCTTTTCGCATGATTGTACCAAATGTTTTAAAATCATTTTATGTTCTTTTCTTGCGACTATCCACTTCGTTTCGCGAGAATCCATCACCTTTTCTATGGTCTCCATCCGAAAGCATTGCGTTCAACTCAAACGCGTTGCGTATAAAAAGTAGTACGTGCAGGTGACGCCAACGCGAGGCGTAAGACGACGACAGTGCGGACGATTCGAGGCGATAACTTATGAAGTGCGAACGTGGCTCCAACCCTCTCGTCCTTCTGTGCATGCATGTTATCGAACGCTTCACCTGCGAAGTATATGCCCTGTGCGGTTCTTGTTCGTCCAATCACCATTGCCGTAAGCACTGTTTGTGCTCTTAGCACACCAGCTGGTGATGAAGCCAGGGAAGTTAAAGGTGACGTTTAAAGGTACTGTTTTGAGTGTGTTGTAATAATCGTTGTGATTGTTGGGGGGGTATGTAAAGCGTACGAAAAGACAACTTGCTTCCAGCAGGCACTGCGCCTGTAGTCTTGTGACTTGTGTAGTTACGCAGACAAAACAACCAACTCCTCGATTGATATGTGGGGTTTAACGTCCCAAAACCATTATATGATTATGAGAGACGCCGTAGTGGAGGGCTACGGAAATTTCGACCACCTGGGGTTCTTTAACGTGCACCCAAATCTGAGTACACGGGCCTACAACATTTCCGCCTCTTTCGGAAATGCAGCCGCCGCAGCCGGGATTTGAACCCGCGACCTGCGGGTCAGCAGCCGAGTACCTTAGCCACTAGACCACCGCGGCGGGGCTGCTCTTAGCACACCAGCTGGTGATGAAGCCAGGGAAGTTAAAGGTGACGTTAAAGGTACTGTTTTGAGTGCGTTGTAATAATCGTTGTGATTGTTGGGGGGTATGTAAAGCGTACGAAAAGACAACTTGCTTCCAGCAGGTACTGCGCCTGTAGTCTTGTGAGTTGTGTATTTGCGCAGACAAAACAACCAACTCCTCGCAGCTAACGTTAAAGGATAGAGGCTACAAAAGAGCAATACTAAAGATATACAGTATTCACCTTTTCATAAACGCTTCCCTGGGCGCCGCCATAGCCCTCCTTGGGCTGTGCAAATCGGCGCGTCCCCTCGAAAATGCACTGACAACGCTGCGCCCTTAGCCTTTGTACACCCGCGCACACCCCACCATGGCGATGTTTTTTTTTTCCCCTTCCAGTGAAAAGGTGTATACCCAGTGAAAAGCTAAACAACGCAATCAAATAGTTTAGTCAAGTTACTGCGTGGTTGCTTGTTGCATAAGCTCCTTGGTACGTCTCCTGGCAACACCTTGAAATGTTCGGAAGGGCAGTTTTTTTCTGTTTGTTTCTCCCTAACCTTACAACTTACACAACGACCTTTTATATATGCGACCCCCAAAGCTTACGCAAATCATGGTGAAATGAGGATGAGTGGGGGGGGGGGTAGCGAATAACGTGACGTAACCGTTGCGTTTGCCTGTTTCCGCAATCCCGTTCTGAGAAAAACCGCTTTTTCTTCATATTTTTCGTCCGGAGGCACTTTTGTTCCTGCTTGACTCGCGTATGATTGATTGATTGATTGATTGATTGATTGATTGATTGATTGAGCGCCGCGTGTCACTAGCGTTTCTGTACGAAAGCACATCCGACAGAGCACTTGCATCCCGCTTTCCGAACACTGATACCAAATGGACGGTTCTGATTCAACTTAAAGTTGTATCAGATCCACTTGATATCTTAGCAGACGTTTGCGTATACTATAAGGGCCATTTAACTGCCAGAATAAGGAATAAAAATTAATTTAGTTGGTGAAATAAAATGGCGGGTGGTTAATTAAAATGGCAGGTGGATAAGGTCGTAGTGGCATTCGAATTGAATGTCACCGCGACCTTGCGTTGCTCGCTTACACGGATGTAAGAGGGCATTCGCCGTTGACGCCGATGTTTGTCATCAGTCCAGTACGCTTTTTGCTTCTTCCTATCTTCTGCTGACTAAACTACCGTTTAATTTGCTTCAATGGCTGGCGGATAGATAGCTACGACCATGATACCGTGGCGCCATGCACCTTACTAAAACAATATAACTGGAAAAAAAAAAAGAACAGGCGAGCATTTCCAAACGTGGCTGAAAAAAAACAAACAAACAGTTGATATCAGGTTGGTATCTGATCTGGCTATTAGCATATGTAGTTGTGCAAGTTGCTTCAACGATCGTGTTGTACTTCGAAAAGTTATTGAATAGCTAACACGAGTCGCCAATGAAAGCCGTAACAATAATTATATTTCTCTTGCGGTTATCGTTTTCGTAAGTTTTTGGCCAAGCGCCTTTTGCCCAGGTTACGCATGTCGCGCTTGCACGAGATCGAAAAAAAAAAAAAAAACTCATTCAATGTGGGCGAATCGCATTAGCGGTGAATGTCATTCGTTATGCTGTACTTGTGTAACAGCAACAAAACTGGCATCACCAACTAATTGTATTTTCTACGAGTGACATATTACATCGCCCTGACATGGGTGTTGCTGAATTACTGATTCATGAGCTAAAAATCGAGGCGCTCATAAACAAAGACATCCAGGTAGGACGAACGTGCAATGTGTATACCGTCGTGTGAGTTGTGTTGCTGTAACACTACGGTACTTTTTTTTTTCGTTTGTCGAAGGCGCAGACGTATAGCGCCTTTCCCAATTTAGTCTGTTGCCCCGGGTTACCGAGCTCGGAAAGCGAGGACAAGAAAACCTAGACACTATGCCACGAAAAAAAAAAAATCGAGAGGAAACCTGATCGCTTTCATAAAAAGAAGAGGAGGGAAGCCCGTCGGTATGCAAATGCTTGCCGCACAAACGAAGCGACTTCGCCATCTTTTAAATATTTGATTTATTTGCGCACACTCGAAACTAGGTGCAAGGAATGAAGGAGGAAAGATAAAGGTATAAGAAGAGAAACGGACGGCTGCGTTTGAAGAGAGAGGAGCGAAATAAATAAGTCAGAGCTCTCGGCAGCAGTTGCTATGGTTTTGTTCGATTCGCGGGAGAATGGACCTTGCTAAGTCGCCGGAACGATGCGCTGATTTTTTCTTCTCTCTCCTTTTTTATTTATCTGCGTCTCCTCCAATCTCGTTGTGGCGTTGTTTTATTTTATTCATTTATGCCTCAACTCGCATTTTTAACACGCAGCCAACAAAGGCTTTCGTTTTTTTTTTTTTTTGATCGATTAATTCGCAGTCGTTGCAATACGGCGTTACCTAAAGCGAGTGGAGAGAAGGAAATACACCCATACTCGTGCGTTAATACTTATCTGATTGCGCGTGCGAGTGATACTAGGTAAGTTAGTTGTGATTAGCGTCTTACGCCGCTCGGGCACAGACGCTTATCGTTGTTGGACGAGTTCTTTAGGTGGCTTCGATAACTGTTATCAGTGTTGCGATCTGGAAATAAATACAGAGAAACTTGGTGCTATCAGGGGATTATCGGGCAAGTCGAGCCAGACAAGAACGAAAGACGTATGTACAGTGTCGTTCATTATGAAAGTGAACACGCGATCGTGTGATCTGCCCTCTACAACGCCTGCCTACAGTATCTTGCAGTGCTTGTCCAGCGGCCGTAACTCGTTGTTTTGTTTGCCAATAGATGGCGCCAAAATCCAACGTCTTTTCTTTTGCTGTCGGTTGATCATGGTCCTGTAGTAGGCAGCCGCCGCAGAGCGCAGGCCACGCGCTCGCGTGTTCCTTTTCATGAAGGACGACAGTGTACACGCACGCCACACACACACCCTCGCCACTATGAACCCTCCCCCTCCCCACCCTTCCCCGCACACACGCTCATGCGTTCTTAACGCAGCCTTAAGGAATTTTGCGTCACTAATCCGTAAGGGTAAACGCGTGTAAACTCCTATTTATTAGGAAAAATACAAATAAAAAATAACACACTCTCACACACAAACACACACACACACACACATCACTTGCAACACTTGAGCGGTGCGGGTTGCCCCGACAATGCAACACGACTCGCAATGAATGAAGTGAACACTGGTGAAATAAAGTAAAATCCAAAGCGTTTGCGGGACGTTTCCTTCGTTTCATATACTATTGGCAAAACGCTTCACCGTTAAGGTTCCGGAAGCAATCTTCCGCGTCCGCACTTCCGAAAAGTAAATAACACTCGCGGGTCAGCACTTCGCCAATCGCAAGTTCAGGCGAAACGCCAACTACGCAATAAAAAGAAAGTATGAGCACTTCGTGCCCGATGAAAAGAAAGAAATAGAAGCGAGCTCGCATTGAGTGTCAGAGATAGGGAATTAAGAGACTGGTCGCATATAAATGTCACGAAAGCTACAATTGCTAAACTGAATACGGTATGAGGTGTTTTTTAGGCAAATTGAGGCCTGTTTATGTTATACAGTGGACGTACTAATGGTATAAAATAAATGCAGATTAGGCGATGGCGATGTTTGAGTGACGAGAAAAACGTCATTTCTGGCTTCGAAAATTTCGGGGTAAATATGGGGTGGGGGGGGGCGGGATAGAGGAGTGAACTTGAACGGAAGGGAGATTGAATCAAATCACATGTTTAGCGGCGTTTAGAAATCGCGCTGGGTTACGATTATAACACATTTTCCAAAGAGCTCAAATGTTTTCGAAGGTAAATTAGGGAATGAAGAAAATATTTGGGTTATGGCTCGGGATTTTTCCGTTGTGCGTATTGGATATTTTATTATCATAGTAGAGGCTTCGATTCGGTAAAGAGTGCGAGTTTTACGTAGTGGCTTTTCAATTTTGTTCTCGCTCCACCCCTCGCTTAAAAGGGGAAAAGGTTTGTAGGGAAAGTGGGCTTGGCTGCTGTCGGCTTGATTTAAAGTGACTGCGCGTGCTGGGGAAATAGGGAAGCGGAGGTGTTGATGGAGGTGTTCGCTGCGTGGGCGCTGAAATGGAATGTCAATGCTGCTGAAATGGCGAGACTCGGGAATCGATAATAGGCTGCTAGTTGTGCAGAAAAGTGAAGATGTACGTGGGCGTTTCTTTAAAAAAATAGGGATGAACTGAGTCGTCTCTTGAAACTATTCATGGGAAACAAACACATTCTGATTGATTGATTTGTGGGGTTTCACGTCCCAAAACCACTATTTGATTATGAGAGACGCCGTAGTGGAGGGCTAAGGAAATTTTGACCACCTGGGGTTCTTTAACGTGCACCCAAATCTGAGTACACGGGCCTACAACATTTCCGCCTCCATCGGAAATGCAGCCGGGATATGATCCCGCGACCTGCGGGTCAGCAGTCGAGTACCTTAGCCACTAGACCACCGTGGCGGGGCAACACATTCTGACAAAAGACAGGTGATGGATAGGATACACACCGGCGTGTTCATTGTTAAGTGATTTATGACAGAGAGTGAATAAATACATGTTGGAAGGGGAAGAAGCGACTAGAAAAGGGGATGGAGAAGGCGGGAAGGCAGTTTTCACTGAAAGAGTGGTCTCTTTCGGAAACTTATTCTTTTTCTTCTTTTTTTTATTTTGTGTGCACTACGAAATCTCACTAAACGTCAGGGCGGACAGGGAACACATTCAAATACAATGTAGTCAGAATAAGTGCATGAATACTTTCATTCAATGAATATATAGTAGACGTGTCCATCAAAATGGCCTGCAAAAAAAATTGGATAAACGTGAAAATGCAGTGGCTTTTAGAGAGGAGGGTGAGTTGTGCCTCCATTTAGTGTCTTGATTGTGACAGGGAAAAAAAGCTGTCCCTGTGTAAGAGCGAGGCATGGGGTCTGTGACGACTGTTATGGAACTTTTCAGATAAAGGCGGATGTCACTCTTAATCTTTGCTTATTTCTTCACCGCACCGTCTTTCAAGTAGGTGCGGTAAGTCTTCAGCTTCGAGTTCGCTGTAATTTCCCGAAACATTTCGTCAAATCATGCCCACTCCCTTTCTCTCCGAATCTAATCTCAGATTCATAACAAATGGCGTTCGAAACGACTTACTCCGAAACCTGTATTTCTCGATTTAAAAAAGTCTCTATCTCTCTCACTATCGCCACTTGTTTCTTTTTTGTTCCCGTCTTGGCTTCCATGTAGGCGGGTAACCATTTGTCGTGTTAGCGACCGTTTTCCGACTATCTGCTGAATTCTTCTTACACGCCTGCTTTTCTCCCCAATTTCTCAAAAAATAAATAACAATCGGAAGACGCGGCGGATTGCGCTGCGGCTTGGTGGGTTTTTCCGGATCAATACTTATTTTTTTTCGGTCGCTTTTGTTTCCTTCCAGTCTGAGCTTGTGATTGTCTCTGAGCGGGAAAAATAGAATCTAAGTACTGCGTCTTCCCGATATCGTGGGCGCCGGCGGCAGAAGTGCGCCTATACGACGAGTTCTCGGGAAACGGGGTTTCGGCCTCCCTTAACGATTCGCTGCTCTATTACCGTGCAGAATTGAGGTCGCCGAGGTCGCTTTTAAGGAAGAGGAGATGAGAAAGGGTGGGATTGGAGAGGAGGCGTTCTTTTCGGGAACAGTGGGTCAGTGGGGTGTTCGCGTTTAGGGACGAGAGTCGCGGTTAGGGAAGGGGGCAGGAGAACGGGGAGAGGGTGTGATTTCTTAGAGCGGTGTGCCTGGGGGCTTTACCTTCGCATTCAGGGAAGAGGTGTACTTTCCGGGTGCAGTGGGTAAGCGGGCCTTGGATCGCTGCGTTTGGGGAAGGGAAGAAAAAGTGCAAGGGTAGTGCTTTCCGGGAAGAATGTGTCAGTGCGCCTTCCCCTTTTCCCTGAACTCTGTTGTTTTTGGGTCCCGGGAAGTCTGGCAAGTGCACCGAACCTACGTACGAGCGTATGTGTGCACCTAATACATAGATCGCACTGTTGACGGAGATGATTCCTGACAGCGCAAGATTTATTGAGGGAAAAAAGGGTGGCTAGGGAACTGCGGCGAAGCAGTGTGGTTATCGGGAACGAGGCAGCAACATCTCCTCTCTTTGATTCTTTGTCGTTTCTTTTTTTCTCCTCGTGCCGGTCGAAAATTGATGAGCCTGTTCGGGAGTGCATCTACGTTACGAGATCGTATCCGCTTTTTGTTTTTCAAACTTATAGTTCAGGAAGGGTACACTGTATGGAACAGTACAAAGTACTTTAGACACTCAGGAAGGGTAGACTGTTTGGAACAGTACAAATCACTTTAGACGCTTCTTTCCGCGACCAAAAGAAATCGTTGACTATTTGATTGCTGGCCTGTGAAAATCATGACTTCTAACTATATATTTTTCTCTGAGTGTCATGCGATAATGGCAGAATATTACCTCAGTAATGTTTGACGGCTTGCGTGTGGTACTGGTTTCAATAGTTGCAGTGGCTAGAGGTAAACTTACGTGTTCGTTGTCTCTTTTTTTTCTATCTTACACTTGAATTACTTCGATCTTTTTGATAATAGTTTAATTTTATTAATGTCTTGCCCAATGCGAGAATTCATGACGTTTTATCCTGTTACAAAATTTCGGTATTGTCGCTTGGGGGCCTTCTGACATTACGGAATACGCGCTGCGGACTTTACGGGCCATAACGCGTGCGAGTGGGTGTCTTCGAAGCTGCCCAAGTGGCAATGAACGCGCGTGGGTGGTTGTACCGTAATCGCGCGAATCTAAGCTAACTCCGCTTCTATATTTGCGCGTTCGCAGGGAGCCGTCACTGAGCACTTTGCGTGGCCACGCATTATCAAAGGTTACTATTTATATCAGTGGTTCCTTAGGCTTGATTAATTTGGGTCGTAACCTTTACCGTATACAGTTACAAAGAAATAACGCCCTATGAGCTTTCGCTGTTTTGTCTGTCGCTTTCATTGCCTAAGGCCTGTTGAATAATGTCGCTTTCTTGGGGTCCCTATGTACATAATCTTATCCTATCTATCTATCTATCTATCTATCTATCTATCTATCTATCTATCTATCTATCTATCTATCTATATGTATGTATGTATGTATGTATGTATGTATGTATGTATGTATGTATGTATGTATGTATGTATGTATGTATGTATGTATGTATGTATGTATGTATGTTATCAGCCGTTTAATACGTCGGCACTTGGTTACCTATATAACAGTGTAAACTATGCAGAGTATATAACGCCCACCACGATAACTATTGCCTATTTGTTTTTCTACGGTGAAAGAAGAAAAAGTATACACTCTGTGAAGAAAATTCAGAGATATACTGAAGCAAGCCTGGCGATTTTGTACCGCTGCTACAGATCCTTGCGTCTGCTCTGTGCATTATTGTCCCTCGTGATTCGAGAATAATGCCGAAATCCTGGGAAATAAAGATGGGGGAGGGGGCAATAATCAATACCTAAAAGGCGCTGCGCGAGTCCTTGGCGCACTCTGTTTTATTTTTCTCACACTGGAGCATTTAAACCTTTTTTTGGATCCACTTAACTTTGAGCTTTGTGGAACCAACGCCTCCTAGAGAAACTATTCCTAGAACGCGGCTCTCTCTTCAATTGAGAGCTTGCTGCCAGCACAAAATCTTGGAGGCAATGCCTCCTGCCGCATGTTGCGACCATCCGCCGCGTGGGACCGCTCGCCTCCGTACCGCTCTGTCACGTGACATCACAGCTGCTCGGAGGCAACTGTGAGAGCATTGCTGTGTTCGCCTCCGTACCGGAGGGGGAGGGTAAAATCTTGGGGTAGGGCGTTCGCGGCTCACGTTCCAGGCATAATTCTTCTAGGAGGCGATGGTGGAACATAGTGAAAGTAAACGAAAACAGAAGAAAGGATCGATCAATATTGTAATAACTATTGTTTGAATAGCAGGCATTGTACTGTTTCGCCCGGTGTTGCTCAATGACGGCAACATCGGACACGCCGCGCAGTGGCTTAGGCAAGACTATGTCGATGTGCTGCTGCGTGAACAGCAGTCAGCGAGTTCGATTGACGATCGCGGTGGCAGCGTTGTAGTCTGTGTCTGAGCTTTGTGCGAAAGCGCTCGCACACTTAGTCTAAAGGTACGTTAAAGAACTCCAGATGAATGATAGAAATTTGTTCCCGAGGCCTCCACTACATTGTACCGCGTAATCGTATCATACTCTTGGGACGAAACACCGCAACAATCAGGCGTTACGCATTTCATGAGTTAGGAATTTTTCGAGATTTCGCGAGACCTGACGAGACATCTCGAGACTGTTGTTAACACTAGTGATGCGAAAAATAATAAGGCTAATAAACGTTGGTCACAGGTGACTTGGTACTCGAATGAATATTTGTTTAGAGTTGGGTACCATTGTGTCACATGACCTCAGCGTAACATCACATCGTCAATGACGTCAGCCTGTGTCGTCACAGATTGCAAGCATTGGTGCCGTCATCGCAAAAAAAATCGTCGCAATTGTCAAAATATTGGTCAAAAGCGGGGCTCGATCATAAATGCTGGGCAGAACCACGCGAGATCCAGACAGCTCTCAAGGCAGGGTATTAGGAGTGGTTAAGTACGATAGAGTCGGATGATAAGGGGGGAAAAGAAAAGGCCTATGCAAACTCATAATTGATCGCGTCACTATTTGAGTGCTTATGAGCGTGAACTGATCTCGCGCTTTATTCCAGCGCTTCCATTAAGCGGCTCAAGCGCCGACGGAGTGAAATAATATTCGTTGCGTTAAGCGAAGCTGAGCTTCAGGTGCGACGCCGATGTAGTGCGTCGACGCAAGATTCGATGACGTCAGCGGTTTTATTTGAATGCGCCGAACGGCCGCACTTCTGCCGCTGTTATTGCTGTCGATGGCCGGCGCAGCTATTTTCGTCTACGATAAACTGTTGAAAGAAAGAAAAAGAAAGAAGGGAAGGGAAGGAAAGGAAAGGAAGGAAGGAAGGAAGGAAGGAAGGAAGGAAGGAAGGAAGGAAGGACGGAAGGAAAGAAAGAAAGAAAGAAAGAAAGAAAGAAAGAAAGAATGAATGAATGAAAGAAAGAAAGAAAGAAAGAAAAAAAAAGAAAGAGAAAAAGAAAGAAAGAAAGAAAGAAAGAAAGAAAGAAAGAAAGAAAGAAAGA
Organism: Rhipicephalus microplus; assembly: GCF_013339725.1. Classification (NCBI taxonomy): domain Eukaryota; kingdom Metazoa; phylum Arthropoda; class Arachnida; order Ixodida; family Ixodidae; genus Rhipicephalus; species Rhipicephalus microplus. The sequence continues at coordinate 43,494,308 of NC_051168.1, forward strand.
AAGGAAACAAAGCCACCGTCTCTTGAGTGAAGGAAAGATTTCCCCGCTTTTCCGATGTCGCCTTGTTTCCTCTTATCTGTTTTGCTTCTTTTTTCTCCTCCTTCGAGATGGACGATACCGACCTCAGCGGGTTTTGCGACGCTTGGTTATGCTTGCGCGGCGACATCGATATGGCAGACCGCGGCTTCGGCCAACAACCACGTGACTAGGAGGCGTGCTCGCTTGTATACACCGTGTTCACTCTATTAGAAGCATCTCTCTCATCTTTATTTTTAAGCGCGAATCACCCATTTTTTTCTTTTTTACTTGACGGCGCGACTGAAACGACTGCACGACTTTTGGTGTGACGTTGAGGGGGGGCGGGGGGTGCTCAACACTCACCCTCCACGCACAAACACCGATACCCCGCACCTCCACCAAAAATGTTGCGGGGCTCCAAGAAATATGTATAGATGTACGAACGGCTGGTCTGGCGAACGATGCTGCTGATGCGAACAGATGGCGCCGTCTTGTTGATCGCAGTGCCACTGGTACGTAGCAATGTAAAACGATGATTACGACAGTCTGTAGGTAATCTGTGCTAACTCTTCAGCGATTCTAATCACGGGAGAACACGACAAGTAGGGGATGTGAGCCACACGGGGGGCCTTGTTTGATGAACCCCAAAATTGTGGCTACTTGGGCTGGTTGGTATTGCATTGGTGTTTGGTATTGGTATGGTTGGTATTTCTTTCAAAAATTGATGAACCCCTTTGCTTTAAAGGGATAGACACTAAAGAACAGAACAGTTTTTTTTTTTTTTTTTGCGTATCAGTCAAGTACGACTTCACAATCCCGAAAACACCGCTCTTACTGCGACACGACACATGAAAAGCGAGAAAAAACGCGCGAAAAGAAAATATGGGTCGAGACGCCACCTAGAGATTCTCGCCCCAGACACCGTGACGTAAAAGATTTTTTTTTTTTAGGGGTCGGCTGTGTCCTACGCAGTATCTAACCAATAAAATTGAAGTACATTGCGATCTGAGTGTCATAGAGCTAGATTACGTAGTTTCAGAAAATGGGCCTTTTCCGGGTAGGTAGCCTGTGAATGCGCGCCGGCCTCGAGGGGGCATGCGCACGGCACGTGCCGTGATTTTTGGTGGCCAAAACGTGATGACACGTGTAGACCAAGTGACGTCTGGTGCCGCAAACATGCAAATGTTTTCCCCGAAGAGAGGCGCGAACGCAGGCCCCAGAGAGTGCCTACCGGCATGCGGAGGACAATTTCGGAGTCCAAGAGCCACCAGTTTTGATTTGGGTGATCTCCACTTGGGGTGCTGTTCGGACTAGAAAAAGGCCGATTTAATCGAGACAATCTCGCGAAAATGATGAAAAATATATTTCTAGGTTTTTTGACATCGACATTGTTTTTCTTTAGTGCCCCTTCAAGAGGCGCGCATCGTCGCAGATAGAGAAGGCGACTCGATGTCGCAAGCGCTTTATTTGCGCGACACGCGGTTGCGACGCGTTCCCTCACGTGCGCGTGTCGCGTGCCTCGCGTCGACTCGGGAGGGGAGCAGCCGGCGCTGTCGTGTGACGGTCACAGCGCCGCTGCGTCTACGACGTCCTGTGCTTTCGTCGTATCGGAGCGGCGACTGGCCGTCTGCGATAGCGGAGGAGAGAGAGAGGGGGCGAGACGGGAGCTCTATTGCGCAGAAGAAGACGCAACACGCGAAGTCTCCGAAAAACAACGATGGAATGAAAAAAAAAACGTATTCCACGTCGCCTTTACGCTGTGATATGGACGTTTCTTTGCAACCCCTTAACACGCCGCGAAGATGCACGTGCATTGTTTTTTTTTTTTTTTGAAGGTGAAAGCTTTAGATATTGTTATCAAACTCGAAATATGACCGACGGGAGCGTCAACACGAGCTATGCAAGAATTCATCGTCACGTGATGATGTCAACATATATCGTGACGACTTCGCAGTGAGCCGAGAGTTTATTGCGTCATCCTGAAGGTACACGTTACCAAAGGTTAGGCGACGTCAGTTGACCTTGACGTCATGACGTCACGTGATATCGCGACGTCATGACATGACATGGTAGCTTGTTAAGGGTGCGCCGACCACTCAGGCAGTGAACAATCGGGTGATATAGAGAAAGCGTCCCACGCCCCCGATCCCTGAGGCGGTGCGAAAATAACGTTGTATGGAAAGAGAGAGGGGGTGGGGAGGGTGATCAGTACACTAGGCTGACGAAAATGACGTTCTCCTTTGAGTAGTCGATGGCAATTGCGTAAATAGGGGACCATGTGACTTATTTGTTTGTTTGTTCTTTTTTTTTTTTGTGCCGTCGCCGCATCCCGCACAAACCCTCACGTGTTGTTTTGTTTGCCCGACCCCCACCGCCAATCGGCGTAAACACGCTATTATTCTTGCCCACTGTGCGGGGGGGGGGGGGGGGGGGGTTGCTCGCCGTTATGTTATTTTATTTATTGACCGCCCTGAACGGCGGCCAGTCTGCACGCTGACAGAAGCTCCCGGCATTGTCCCCCCCCCCCCTTTTTTTTTCTTGTCTAATTTACTTGTGTGCGTGTTTCCCCTTGTATATGTCGTATTCGTTCTGTCATGAGGTTCTTTCGAAATCGTCCACGCGTTCCGCCTTATACAAGGTACGCCGTGTTTTTCAAGGCTATATAGTAACGAGTTCGGGCGTGCTTGTTGCGAGAACTGAGCTCTGTGAAGTATATGTATAGAGGTCAACGGACACGTTATTTTTGGTCTGTTCCGGGTTGTCGATTGTTCTGCACCTATACTTAACGCAGACGCCGCCGCCCCCTCCCCCGGTCTCACTGTTTAGTCGTTTTGAGAGAGAGAGAGAGCGAGCTTTGATTATAACATTTAGTTCAGGTGATCACGTGTCTAAAGTGATGTTCCCGCATTGTATATATATGTAGACATGATGTTGAGATCAAGAATATACGCAGAGTGTCTCACCGTATGCTCACCATTTTCAGCACTGTTCGAGTGGCAACGGGCATTTTTGTCGCAACCTTGTGGGATCATTTAGCACCACATTGGGATCGTCACTACTTATATAACATGGTAACCGTGTAAGCTCTCCAGTAAACTAGACTATTTGCGTCCGGTTTATACAATGATCTCAACCGGTCGCGAAGCGAAAATACCGAATGAAGAGGGGGCCGTACATCTGTCTTGGCCAAACCTCGTCTCGAATCGTGTCCATCTTGATCTTTTCCTTGAAATATTTGTGTGTACTTACGCCTAGAGTACAGTTTACGTCTTAATTAATTAATAAATAATTATTTATTGGTTGCGTGAAGGCAGCTTTTTGAAGTGTCAACTGGAATGGAGAGGTCTTTGATGTCGGCTTGCTCATTTCCTCCTGATGACTGGGCTTGCGATCTATTCTGCGCGGTGAACGTGTCCTGTTTATAAATGCATTATACGACGGAGGCCGACAATCGGTGGGACATGCTACGACGCGCTGTAACGCGGAATCTGTCTTGACGAACGACACCGCAACTTGCGTCCAGCGAGGTTGATGGACGAAGCTGCAACGATTGCATAGAAACTGCAAGAGCGCTGTTCGGATAACTTTACGACGTTTTTTTTTTTTTTTTTTTGCCCAGTGTGATTGAAGGTTATACACTGAAGCTGGTTCTCGCAACGAAATGGGCAAATAAAACGGCAATGGCAGAAGATGGGTTCGAAGCGTCCTCCAAGTGCCCTGTCTCCTGCCGCCCTTTTTCCAGGCAACAGGATGATTGTTGACCTTGAACCGAAATTGATGGGTGGCCGATTTCGTTTCTGCGAACTTCCGCCGGAGCTATTACCCTCGCGCGATTTCTTTTTTTTTTCTTCTTACTTTCCTTTTTCGTAAACACTATTTGTTGTTCTTCGCGTATCGATTTCTCGCAGTTCCGTTTTACCGCCGCCATCGGTTTTCGCTCAGAGACGCGCCCTGTCATCTTCTATTACTATATAGAACGTCCACTGTCATCCGAGGACATCTTATATGATCGACGGCGTGGTGTAAACCACCACCTCCCCGTCCCGTTATGACAAGGGGTAGTAGCGCGGACATAACTAGGATAAATAGGAATGGTAATGTTAAAGGAAACATCCATGAAACAAGTTACAGAACCGTGTGTCTAATCGAATTAGAAAGGATATAGATATATCGACTTTGCCGAAATTTTTTTTCACAAGATTGTGTGCGAGAATTACCGAGATCTTATGAATATATCTAGTAGAGATAAGTGTTGGATGATTCTTTGGAGATGTCGTGCGTAAGTAGATATATAATTTATGAAGATACATTATAAAGTATTGTGTCAAGTCAAGCCTGACTACTTCCAAAATTAGTTATCGAAGGTGCAATAAGGCTGAAGTAATCCAATTGCTGATCCTGTGTAACCTTCAGGTGAAACCTGGAGAAAACAAGTTATACACTGCGGCTGGCAACGACGTCTTCAAGATTGCGTAGCCAGTCCTACACGATGTGCTGTCACGGACGTGTGGTGACGTCAGCGATTTCGACGACGTTCTGCTCTCTGCAATAGTTTTGATCACTTCGATTAAGCGCAGACTCGTGGAGAACGCGACCGGCCCGACGTTTATGGAGACGGTCGTCCAAGGCTTTTAGGCCTACTAAGATTATGCGCATGACGTCACAAAAGTACGCTCGCGTTCGAGTCTGATCGCGAGTCAACTGCGCTATGCATGTGTACAATAACGCGACGCATTAATTCCGACGCCGCGGCCGCTTTGTCCTCATTTGTCGTCGACAAGTTGCTTCAATTGTCGACATCGCTTGGCCATCGCATAATGAGCGCGCGCAATCGCTAATCCGGGCGTGTTTAAGTCGCTTTCCCGTTGCTCGATTATAGGCTGCAATATGCGGGCGTTTAGTTATCGACGGCGATGCCGTGTGGTTAGGTCGAATTGCGCGGCTTTTGTGGGGCTTTGCACGTTCGATGAAGTGCTGCGAAGCTTTGCCCACCTATAGACATTATGCGCTAGCGAAAGGTATACAGGTCAAATACGCAGTCTCTCCTGGCTCGCGCTTCAAGGTCATTCAAGGTCTCTTGTTGAATCCGTTTCAAGGTCACTCACGGACAACGCGGAAGGTCGTTTTCAAGGTTACCCGTTAGTGCGATCGCTTCTTAGAAGGAAGTGAAATGAATTGCACTCGTTTTTTTTTATGTTACAGCTGTCGTCGTAAATAAAAGAAAAAAGAGTTCATATGATTCATATGAGCAGTGATTAAAACGCTCCGCGCGGACTTTTGCTTGCGTAATACAAAGGCGCCTCATATTCTTTGAGCGCACGTTAGAATGCTCGTTATACCTGAGCCGGTACTTTTGTGAGTTCACCATTCTAGGGATAAGCGAATAAAATATGTGTAATTGGTTATGAGCTTAGGAAAGGCTATCTTGCCCACTGAGATGAACGGGACGACTGAACAGAACGCGTAATGCAAGTGGAAAACCTTTCATCGTCGCGTGCACAGCTTGAAAGTGGGATGTATAGAAGCGGCATTTGAATGGCGAGTGACGTGCAATATTTCGTGACGTATTTACGTCGCGATTACCTTTGAAAAATGCCAGGGTTGTCACCCTTAGCGCTGTCCTTGCCGCTTAAGTGTAGAGGAGAACTTGAATATGACTGTTTGCTTTATTAGTTTCCGTGTTCAGGTATCTGATTTGACGGTATCTAATTACAGTAACCATCGCGTCGCACTTGTAAGGGCTCGTGTAACGATGAAGATTTGTGATCATGATCAGAATGTTATCAAAATTTGTGTAATGTTACAACTATTCAGCATAGGGGAAAAGGTCCCACGGCTGTGTCGGGACCTCTGGTGTAAAGACAGTTATGGTATAGTTAACAATTGAAATAAACAGCATCACAAGGTTATTATTCAAGCAAGAGACGAAATAGCAGGACTAAACACACGATTTAGTTACATCATAATATTACTCTTTCAGCATTTTACATGCTAACGAGAAGAAATATTAAAGAACAGCTAGCAAGACAACAGTTTATTCGCCTTAATAAAAAAGAATACCCGAACAACTGCAGGATGATGTGATTGTAAGACATGCAACACATATAAGTGCCTCGAGTGGCTTTGGAAGATTTGGGCGCACGCTAGGGCACATTTGAGCACAGCGCCGTGAATAAGGCTGCGCACGCAATCAATAAAAAGTGGCTTACGAACATGGCCTCCGAGATCGGACGTCGTGTTCCCCACTCTTCAATGCTCGTAGGGCGCGTAAAAAAGTCGCACTTGTAAACCTGACTGACCTCTGATTCCTGCTATCTATTCACGCCGCTTAAGACGACTAACGTGAATGCGATGGAACCTCGAAGATCGCACTCCTTTGTTTGTTTGCTTGTTTTTTTGTTTTTACGGGGATGCTGCGCTCTCTATCCGCCCCATCTTTGTTGTTTGTTTTTATTTACTGTTTGCAAAGGAAAATATTTGAACGCTCCTTGAACTCGCAAAAGGCACGAAAACCGGTGCCGACGGGGCAAGCAACGGGAGCGATTCGTTCGTTCTTTCATTTCTTTTTTTTTTTTTCTTCATTTCCGTCTTTTTTTATTTTCTTTCTTTCCGTGGAAGCAAGCGGCGTTACAAAGGGAGCCGACTCAACGAGCCGAAGAAATAGCCTTAGAGAAATCCGTTGAGAGGTAGCTGATGGGGGTGGTCGTAAAACGGAAGACAGAAAGAAGACGTAGGCGGCATGGGTGTTCAAAAGAGAGCAACAACGCATAGCGTATTCGAACGGCACGGCTGAACCAAGATAAGCAACAAAATAGGGCTGATCTGGAGAATGGTGGAGAGAGAGAAATATACGGAGGTGGGCAGTCAAGAAAGTTTTTTTTTGGTGGGACCGAAATTCTGGAGGCCAAGGGTGGCTCTCCGTTTTCGAGCCTGGTCGTAAGGAACCGCGCTGGTTCCTCGAGGTCAAACAATGAACGCGAAGTGGGAGACGACTTTTTGTATCGCCTCGTCTGCGCATTTCGCTCGGAGAACAGACGATTTGGAAGAACAGACGCAAAGCTGTCCGCCATGTTGGGAAATGCCGCCATTGGTTAACTCTTGATTGGTCCAGGGGGTCGTGCTGCGTTTCTTATTGGTTCAAAATATTACCATCAGAAAACTTGACTAGATGTAGGTATTTAAGAGTGGCTAAAGTATCCGCCAGAGACACCGGGCTACAAATGAAAGCTAGCGTGAATGCACGATAAAAAGGCAAGATGTCAAGTAGAGAGGTCATGCACTCTTTGAGATAAACAGACGACGAATAGCAGACGACGGTCGGAACCGACGCAAGTAGACGTGACACGCATGGCCAAGAGAAGTACAGCACTGTCCACATCTTTGGACAGCCCACAAAGCAGTGAAAGCCTTGTTCTGTTTTCTGAGGACGACGGGTTTGTGTGGACGTCTCTGACTTGCGGTGGAGTTTTACATACTGCAGTGAGTTTGCTGATTCTCCATTATGCTTCTCTTCCCTCTTTCTCATCTTTATTGCCCCTTTTTTTATCCCCCTGTATAGGGTAGCCAACCGGATTTCTTTCTGCTTATCCTGCCTGCCTTCTCCCTTTGTCTGTTTGCTTCTTTCCTCCATCGGTAGTAGACGAAATTCTGCTGGGAAAGATGCGAAAAGAATACTTTTGCAAAGAGAGGGAAAAAATAAATGAATGAGTGCGTTGGCACTTTATATCGACAAATTATAAGCACACGACGCAGAGAATCGACACAATCATACGTAAACATGTGGTACACATGTGTAGTAGGCGGACGTAAATAGAAATCGGTGCTGCAGGAGAAAGTTTGCTCACACAAAGAAGTGAAGAAAGGTCAAGTCGAGGTCACCTTTTCGAGGACAACGAGAGATGAGGAGATGACAGATTCAAACCTGAGCAGACGTAAGTTCGCCGTAGTTCACAGAACGAACAGCAGACGTTGGAATGAAAAGGTACATACGGTAAAACATCGTAGTTAATAGAAGTAGATGAGTAGCAAATGATGTAATCAAAGTGAGCATATTTAAGAACGCCGTAGTCAGCAGAAGTAAATGAGCAGCAGGCGACGGAACTGAAAAGGAACAGACGTTAAAAACACCGTAGTCAATAGAAGTAGATGAGTAGCAGATGATGGAATCAAAGTGAGCAGACTTGGAACGCCGTAGTCAACAAAAGGAAATGAGCAGCAGACGATGGAATGAAAACGAACAGAAGTAAGAACACCGTATAGTCAACAGAAGTAGATGAGTGACAGACGAAATCGGCGCTGTAGGCACGGATGCGGCGAATTTGCGCGTACAAAAGAAAGGACGAATGAATCTGGCATAGGAAAAGCGGGAAATGAAACAACGGAAAAGAAAGCACCGTTTCGTGGTGCCATCAACGGGAAAGGGAAGCCGAGGCCGGAACGGATCCGAAATGACCGTTTCGCGTATTATGGGCTTTACGACCCGACCTCGCCGACCGAAACGGGCTGGCTGAGATTTGGCGGCGCGGAAAGTGCCTTATATCACTCCCCGGTCTTTTCGCTGATCGCCGTCTAGATATCGCATTTCATTTCCTTCCTATCTTCCTTGTTGCATAAATTTATTTTCCAAGTGAGTGCTATTTTATGTCTATTCGGGCTCTTTACGATGTCGTTCGCGTCGTTTTGCAAGACGCTTTAATAATAATAATATATCTGTTTACGGTCGTCCACGGTTTAGTCTTGTCGGCTTATGTAAGATAACCCTCGGTGGTTGGATAGTAGGCTTTGGAAGAAACTAGAAACTATCTGCAAGAGCAACATGTGTAAATGTTCGTCTCCGTTTGTCCCATCGAGTGTACCGTGAAAAGAACACACTGACGACAGAACAAGTTTACTAAGGTAATTCAACCGTCAGTTCATGCTTGGCGTGGCCTTATACCTTCAGTGGCAGTGGTTCTGTGGTGTACTGGGCTAGCTGGCGCGTAGGTAGTGCGAAGAAAGCTGGACGCAGACAAGACACTACTGGACAGGGCCTGCACCGTGTCTTGCGATGGCGCATATTCCTTCGAATGTGTCATTTAGCGCGTTGTTTCAGCACTATCGGCTACTCTTTGTAAATGACGTGTCACTTCCTCCGGTGAAAGCATAGGTTGGACAAACAACTCGCATCCGTTCGCCTTGCGCGATGCGTACGACAAGTCAGAGTTTTGAAAATGGGGCGTCACCCGTAGAGCTCGGACAGTGCGTAGAAGGAGGCGAAAAGGCTGCAAGTCGGCGCAAAAGAAAAAAGAAAGAAAGGCGGGCACGTAAAAGGTGGAAGAGTGTCGCGTACGTGCGTAGGTGCTCGTATGCCTTTCCGAGACTCGATGCGAACGGGTACGCGCCCAAGGGAGAAAAACCTTACAACCGGCTCGGCTCACCGACACGCTTCGGGGGTTGCCCTGCACTGAACGCGTCGCCGAACATCTGCCGTGCCTGACCTCCGCCTCGTTCGCATCTCGGACTATTTTGTACTCTCTCGCAAAGCCTTCCTTCTTTATTGCGTGCTCACCGGCGGCATGGTGCGTGGATGCTGACTATCTCTCGATGGAACGAACTATGACCGAACAATGGAATGGCGCCTTGGGTCAATACAAAAAACAAAGAAATAAGATTGAAACGAACTCTTACAGAACAATGGAATGGTGCCTTGGGTGAATACAAAAAAAAAAGTTAAATTGGAAACAATGTAACGTATTGTCTTAACAGGGTGGTGGTTCGAGCTAGTTGGTATTTCATGGTCATCTACTTGCTGCGAAATTGCTTAGACAACGGACGAAACGGGACACTCATTGCGGCCGTCTGTGTATCTTTCGTACGTCGTCTAAGAAAATTTTGCGCAAGTAGTAGTTGATCATGGCGTCTTGTCGCCACAGTACCCGATGAAGGGCTTCTGCGAACAGACCAAGTGTCATTCCCTTCGTCTAGAGCGAAGCTTCAGAACATGAAATCTCACAAATTCCATTCTGCATTCACATACGGCAGCTCAAAGATGAACTTGATCGTCATCCTATTATTATTCATCGTAGCCTACGTGTAGATACTGCCTAGCCCGCCTCCGATGAACTTTCTGCACCTGACGTGGTCTACCGTTGCCTCCGTGATCGGGGGCATTGCAAGCTTTCTGCACCTCACCTGCTTTTTGCACTGCCCCTGTGATCGGCACACTTTTGGTTAAACAACGCTTGCATGTGATCACGTGACGTTATTTGATGTCACGAGACGACGATGGCTACACACGACAGATTAAGACATTTTTTTATTTGATTTCAATAATTTTGACCTCAGTCGCACAAAGTTTTGTACGGGAGTGGGGTAGATTAAGTGACAAACATAAGAAAACAAAGTGACATCGAAGTAATAAGAAGTACTATAGAAATGAAGATATTTTGGCAATAAAGATGAATGCTAATGGTGACACGATAAGAAATACCGAACGAACAAAATAAAGTATATAAATATACACACGTTACGCGTCAGCAAGTAAGTGTGTACAGTGGAAGAAAACAAACAAGTCGCCGCTGGGAGAAAAGAAACAAGACAAGATGATGAAGAAGAGGAGGACCTCGGGCCAGGTGTCTTCCTTCGCGTCCGCCTCTCAAGTCCTCACTGCTCTTTGAAGTCGGGGCGGCTGGCGGCACTGCCTGCTTCGCCGGTTAACAAAGAACAGCATAAATTCAGGAAGTGGCGAGAACATTCGGGCAGCCCTCTCTGCCTCTTCCACTCGGTGTGACACTCTCGCCCTCGTTCATATTGTAGTTATTCCTGCCTGCGGTCGCAGCTAGTCCCCGTTCTCCTCACCTCTCATCCTCGCATCTACATTTCCCTTTCCACATCTTCCTGCGGACACCGATCCGCGCTCCCGACTGAGTCTTCAGAAACGCGAGAAAAAAAAAAAAAGTTTCAAAAGTTGGGTGAATTCGCAATTGTTAACGGTTGGCTCCAACTTGACACTGCAAGTAATATAACAAATTAAGGGACGTTTGGACTATTTTACGATTCTGTTTTGGCGTCTTTAACAACTAAACGAACAGTGCTACGGTAGACGCGTACGCTGGGTTGATGCATGCTATTTTGCCTTATTAATTTACGTTGCGGTATACAAAAACAAGAAAGCATCGGCAAGGTGGCGGCGCCCTCGTGTCTCAGGTAGAATAGTCCTACAAACGAACGGAGGTCGCCGAAATAGCGTCTGTTCCTCTCTTCCTCACACCTCTCTCTCTCTCTTTTTTATCCTGCTCGCGGAGCAACTGTTGCTGCGCCGTCCCCCCTCCTCACGCTGTGTTTTGAGGTATTACTTTCTTTTTTTTTCTCTTTTTTTCAGAGAGAGAGACAAACATTTTTATTATGTAGGTAGAACAAAAAGCATGGGAGGAGGATTACTTTCTCTTCTTTTTTCTAGTTCCCGTCTGTCTTGGTGTTTCTGTACTCCTCACCTTTTTCCCGCGTCTCCGGTCGAAACCCGCCCAACCTGACCTGGCATCATCACGGAGTCCTGTGCAACTTTCTCCTGTACCACTCCATAAGTACAACACCCCTCGCCCACTTTCCCTGTCCTCAACGTCTACCCTTACCACGCGGACCCACCGTTGCGGGGCCCCTCGCTTTCAATCGCTTCAAATGTGAACGAACTCGGCAGCCTACGGGACGGACCCTCTTGAGTGCCCCCCCCCCCCCCCCCCTATTCTCCTCTCCTCTCTCTCCCTTTCGCGAGTACCCCAATTCTCATCGAAAGAGAGCCGCCTCGAGCGTCGGGCCGACTTGTACATGGAACGCCACAGTTAATAATAACAATAACAGAAAGGAATCGCACTGGTTTTGTATGCATTCGCCAAAGAGGACGGGGAAACAAAAGCCACTTTCGGAAAGAACGTAGTTTTTCTTGTCAGTCGGGCCTGTAGAACCCGACTGACTGATTGATCAGCCTGTCTTCTCATTTTCTCTTGCAGCGTTTCGTGGCTTTTATATGTTATTTCTAGTGATTACCATGTTATGAAATGAGAGAACTGATTGATACGAGTGATTATTGCATCGCGTGTATTTTTTCGTCGCGTGAGGGTTTGCATCTTCGTCATGTGAAACTCTGTTCTTTCTTTTTTTTTCTTCCTTTTTTTCCTTTCGTTCATATTTTTACGTATAATCTACATAACAAATAAGGCAATAACGTTCGTTCCACATTCATGACGTCAACGCCGTGCGTCAAGCTTCCTTTATACATCATCGCGTGTGTCCTTCGCGAACAATATGCGTGTTTCTATAAGCGATGCAGAAACGCGAGCTGTGCAGTCACGTGGTTTATGAAGCTCGTGGTTTTCACAGCCCCGCTCGTCCAGTTAATAACGCCGTCGGACGAGGACACGGAAATAGCCATCGGCGAAAGTGGCCTGCATGCTTTATTCTTCTGAGACCTTTCGGGTTTGCAGTCGTGGCGGTGGCCTTTCGTGCTTGTGTCAAGGTAACCAAGCGGTTATATAAAGTATTCTCTCTCTCTCTCTCTCTCTCGCACTCTCCGCTCTCAATGTGGGTTGGCTATATAGTGGGCGAATATGGCTAAGCGGAGTAGGCGCCCTCGTTGTCCATCACTTCCCGCTGCGGGCGCTGCAGGCGTTGACCTTCGTCGTTCGAAGCAGACGACGACCTCTCTGAAGCAGACGACGACAGCAACGGCGGAAGTGGCCTCGCATTTCCGGTCTTGGAGAGGGCGCGGGCGGCTTTCGCTCTCGCTGTCGTTTACCGCTAGAGACTTTCTCTCGTACGATTCACACTGCGCATGCGCGGGGCGTTTATAGGTTAGCTGAAGATTCTCGAAATGCTAATGGTACGCCACGTGACTGTGTGCGCGCGCATGTGGCGCGCATGCCTGTTGTGTATGCTGACTTGCGATGTGTCGAAAGTTCAAAGCCCTTCCTCTATTAGGTAAAATGGGAGAACGAAGGGGGAAGGGTGGGGCAGGCAAGTGAAGCTTTGCGCCTTCATTGCCTGATCCTCTCAATTCCTTTCTTTCTTTCTTTCTTTCTTTCTTTCTTTCTTTCTTTCTTTCTTTCTTTCTTTCTTTCTTTCTTCCTTCCTTCCTTTCTTTCTCTCTTTCCTTCCTTCTTTCTTTCTTTCTTTCCTTCTTTCTATTGCAATGCGCGATGCTCCCCGTTAGCTTTCTCGTTCCTCCATGCGAGGAATTGGAAGTTCTAAGACGTGCTTAGCAGTGCAACACTTCTTTCGCTACGGACAACAGCGGTTATGTGTTTCTATCCTGGCAACAATGTACTGTGGCAACCTGAAGTGAGTGCTCCCCTCGAGAAAGAAAAAACACCTAAAATTAACTAGAGGGGACTCTGTCGCTGCGATCGTTCAGAGACCATGGAAACGATGGGTGGTACGCACAGTTTGCCTAGTCTTCGTACTTGCGGGCGGCGATTTGTACTTGCGGCTTCGTTTATTGCTGTGTTACGGTATTGTTTTGAAAGGAAACATTCATTCTTTTTGAACTTCGTGACCCGATTTTGAAAGGTAATTCTAAAAGAATAAGGTGGTGAAGCGCAACCGCTGAACATTTGCTGATTTTTGTTTCGTGAGAAAACAGCTCCAAGCCACACGAACACACACGGAGCCAAAAGCAGGCCAGAAGTACGAAGATTAGACAGATGTGTGTACTACCCACCATTCCCATGCTCGCTGAAGCGCCGCCGCGTGTTGCAGCTCCCACAGACACTAGCGCCAGAGTTCCCTCTAGTGTAGCCCCGCCGTTGTGGTCTAGTGGCTAAGGTCAGCAGCGCGACTTGCTGCTGACCCGCAGGTCGCGGGATCGAATCCCGGCTGCGGCGGCTGCATTTCCGATGGAGGCGGAAATGTTGTAGGCCCGTGTGCTCAGATTTGGGTGCACGTTAAAGAACCCCAGGTGGTCAAAATTTCCGGAGCCCTCTACTACGGCGTCTCTCATAATCGTATGGTGGTTTTGGGACGTTCAGCCCCACATATCAATCAATCAATCAATCAATCAATAAATCCCTCTAGTGTATATCAGGAAACTCTATGAAAAAAAGATTAGATTTCTGTATCGGAAACGATTGATTACCGACAAGCTTATAATAGAGGCAGCATTTGTCACTGGAAAAGTGAAGCGTGCGAATACGTCTGCAACTGGGCCACCTTTTAGGGTCGCAGTTCTGTACGGTGGTTGGGGCCGCTTATTTCGTGTACGACGCTGCTACGATAGCGCCGAGTTGACATTTAACGTAAAGTTATACGTCAGTCTAGCGACAGCCTTCTTGTCTAGGGACAACCTTCTGCATTCAAGTACTCTAAATCGTTAAACACCTAATTCTAAACGAAAGCTACTTTTTAAAAAATGCATACCATACATGTCGTACGCCGGTGAGTCGTGTCGTCTGCTACCTCAGCCATGCATCAAAGATGCGTAAGCATTAGAAGGGCTACTCTCCTGCGATCAGAAAAAAATTCCGCCATATCCACGAAGTGAATGATGATGAGTGGGCGAAGCTCCGGAGGTAAACCTGGTAAACCATGAATCCTCTGTACATTTTGCCCACTCGATTTTATTACATCGCTCCCCCTAGCGTACGTCGCCGCACTAAATCGAACGATTGCCTTCAACCAATGACACGCGCCATGTGTGACATCATTCCTATTTTATAAGATCTCGCGTCTTTCATCAACTACAAGTACCGCTTTCTAGTTTATAACATCTTGCATCTTTTCATCATCAGCTACAAGTACCACCATCTAGTAAACACTGCAAGAACTAAACGAGAGGTGGCTACATACAGGGGACGGTACCGCCATCTAGTGAACACTGCAAGAACTAAACTAGAGGTGGCTACATACAGGGGACGGTACCGCCATCTAGTGAACACTGCAAGAACTAAACTAGAGGTGGCTACATACAGGGGACGCACAGCCCACGCCCTAAGGAGCTTCGCCCCTAAAAAAAAAGTACGATCTCAAAGGAAGTAACGTGTTCACTTTCTGTCAAGGCCACGTGAGAGTCAATGCCATACGGGCGTGAGTGGGCCTTACTGCTGGCTAGATTGCAAGAAAACAGAATGCGAACGTTACAACTTTCATTTATTTTCTTTTCTTTTTTTTTTCTTTTGAAGCGTACTCATGGTGTCGCTTGCAGACCTTGGGAACCCGTCCTTAATGGAGGCGTATGTTGTATACGTGTGTGTGTGTGTGTTGTACGCGCGGGAACATGTTTTAGACGCCGCCTCCATAATCCGTTCGCTGCGTGCAAACAAACAAAAGCGACGAGCCTGCACGCTGTTTTAATGGCCTCGCGAGCAGCGTCAATCAAAATTATAGCGACCTCTTCTGGAGCTTCCGCGTGTCGCCATTGTTTCGTCACTGTTCTGTGCGCGCCTAATGGGCGAACGCGTGAGAGTCGTTATGTGTATACCTGGCCATTATCAACCATTTCGTGGCGTTTTATGTTTGTTTCCGTCGCCGTAAATGTGATCGCCAGCGACGCTTTCATGAAAAAAAAAATTCACGCTTAAAAAAAAAACGTGTACAGTCATGCACAAAAGTTTACGGATCACACGAGCGCAGGGCCAAACTGCTTGTCCGCCACCGCTTAGTGAGTGGTACGCCATCTACCGTCGACCACAGTGCAGTGCATGGCGGAAGTAGGTCCTAGTGTTCGTATTCACGGAATCGCAAAGCGTTTATTTGTCAGAACAGTCAGACTTCTCGTTTGATAGCAGAATCTATAAGGTACCATGGCGTGCTGTTGGGCGTAGGTGTCACTTTGCAAGAAAGATTGCTACTGATCACACTTATGCTGAATGCAGCTCTCTATACATAAGCCGTGGCTGCCAAAGAGCGCGTCGCGTTAAAACGGGAAATGTGAAAAATGCCGCCATATGCACGAAGTGAATGATGATGAGTGGGCGAAGCTCCGGAGGTAAACCTGGTAAACCATGAATCCTCCGTACATTTTGCCCACTCGATTTTATTACATCGCTCCCCCTAGCGTACGTCGCCGCACTAAATCGAACGATTGCCTTCAACCAATGACACGCGCCATATGTGACATCATTCCTATTTTATAAGATCTCGCGTCTTTCATCAACTGCAAGTACGGCTTTCTAGTTTATAACATCTTGCATCTTTTCATCATCAGCTACAAGTACCACCCTCTAGTAAACACTACAAGAACTAAACGAGAGGTGGCTACATACAGGAGACGGTACCGCCATCTAGTGAACACTGCAAGAACTAAACTAGAGGTGGCTACATGGATGGATGCTATGAGCGTCCCCTTTATAACGGGGTGGTGACAAGTATGCCACCAGGCTCGACAAAAAAAAAAAACCTACATACAGGGGACGGTACCGCCATCTAGTGAACACTGCAAGAACTAAACTAGAGGTGGCTACATACAGGGGACGGTACCGCCATCTAGTGAACACTGCAAGAACTAAACTAGAGGTGGCTACATACAGGGGGCGCACAGCCCACGCCCTAAGGAGCTTCGCCCCTAAAAATATTTGCGTCCAGTCAGAGAACAGACCGGCCATTGAATAAAGGAGGGATGTGTCTCGGGCGCTGCGATCCTGTCGATCGGCGCTTATGTAGCGGAAATGTCGCAAAGAGGCTCTTGGCCAAGCACTCGCGCGGTCCGTAAACTTTTGTGGTTGGCTGTACGAGGAAACAAATGCAGCTTCGGGTGGGGATCCGTGTTGCGCGACGAACCAAAAGCAAAAAAAAAAGCCCTTTCATTGTTTGCAAACGCAGGCCCTTGATGACATCCGGTTTCGCCCATCGATGTGCCTCAATAGCATCGGCGGAAAACAAGAGCTTTAGAAAATAGCCCGCTAATTTTTTACAGTTTTCTTCCCTTATTTGGCAAAATACATTCAGATAAATGTTCTTTTGAGCTACATAAAAAAATGCAGAACATTCTCTGGTACTTTACGCACGTTCCTTTTGTGTGAAAAACAAGAGAGAGAGACTTTGATTACGCTTGAAAAGAACTTGAAAACGTGCTTTCAGCTTCTACGTTAGCAGCTGGTAAATGAGGTGACCGGAAGTTTCTTGGGGTACAAGGCTTGTGACCTTAAAACTGTCTAGTTTGAGAAGTTAAAAAGTGAACTGTGGGGGTAGAAGCGCATCTGTGCTTCGGCAGCCCCTCACTGTTCGCAGCTGTAGCTCCACTGTTGATTAGCGCCGAGCAGTTTCCCATAGCTTGTAGCGGCCTGGCGCTTGCAGTAGTGACTGGGACAACAGTTGCAGTGAGAACAGGTTTCAAAGTGTGTTACAGAAAGGCGGAGGGAGAGGTGTTGGTGACTGTGGCCGTTTGAAGTATGTGACACAAAACCTGATCACTAAGAAGCTTGTTTTAAAGTAAAAAAAAAAGTAACGATAGGAGGAAACAACTTATATTGAAAACGGCCTCATTGGGAAGGATTGGCTCCCAACCTCCTAGGTGGCAGCCATAAGTCTTCCTCTGGCATCATTCTTGGCTTGTCCGAGGACTTGTAGTTTCACTTCTCGGTCTCAGCTGAGCAGTGCTGTCTCCGTCTGTTACCCGTTAATGTGTTTTCCGTTTTGCCGTGTTACTCTGAGGCAAGCCCTAAAGTATGATTCAAATCCGCATTTTGGTGACAAAACCTAGACATGTAGTCAGTAGTGGTATAGTGGTACGCGAAACGATTCGGGAAAGTGTTCGCGCTTGCGACGGGCTCTTGCGGGTAGAGGCAAAAGAAAGGAAGGCTTCTCAAGAACGAAGGGACCGTTGGTCCGCCGCTAAGCGATGAAGATGAAGAAGCCAGGTCAAGCTATGCGCGTCGCTCAACGAGTGTAGGTCGTCTATTCTCCTTTCGCGAAGCCGTTGCGTTGCTCAGTCCGCCGAGTGCGCGCCTGGCAGCTCGCTTTCCTCAGGCCGTCTTCCTCTTTCCATCCGCTATTTCCACTTCACCATTCCTAGGAGGGGGGAGCACCCTACCGACAGAGAAACAACCCGGCACGCAAAAAGCCTTTTCCACTCCCTCTCCTCGCATGGCCCTGCCGCCGTCGTTTCGCCGTTCGCTCTGCCAGCCGGCCCGCTTCTTCCACAACGTTGCTATGCTTTGCTCTCCGTGAGCCGAAACGTCTTCTCTTCCTGGTTCGGTTCACGGCGGCAGGCGGCGATGTCGACGCGCCGACCACCGCCGCTCGAAGGGGAAGGGAAGCGCAAACGAAAAGAAAGGGAAGCCGGCTGTCCTCCTGCTCGCGTGCGAGACCCCACTGGCTTGAGATCGCAGAGGAGGATCAAAGGAAAAAGAGAGAGGGGAATGTAGTTTTGAAGGGGAAGGCGACGCGACGTCGAGCACGCACGTGAGACCGATCAGGCCGAGCAGCCGGGCGCTGTCAAAAAAACTGCGCGTGGCCGTGGCATGCGGAGGCAGTTTATCTTCCCTCCCGTTATGTGTATTGGCCAGGGTTGCTTGGTTGCGGTTGTTGGCAAGGATGGTGGCGGCGTCGGTTCGTCAGCATTTGCTCTCTCTCTCTCTCCTTTACCCGCTTGTTTTCTCCCGTCTTTCTAATCTTCCGCTTTCTCACTCTCCCGTACCAGGGGTGCCGGCTGCCTTCGTCTGGGTCTTCTCTGGGCAGACGTTTTTAGTGTTCGGAGCTGGCGTCCTCGAGATTGGTCTCGTGCTTTTTCTGAACACGGTAGCCCTCTATTCTTGTCTACGCTACCCCTTATCGCCCCCCCCCCCCAAGACAGACAGACAGACACACACACCCTGCATGTTTTCGGGCTTGGGATGTCCAACAGAACGAAATGTTGAACTAGACAAAATGTCCGATAGCGGCGACACTTACTGCAAGACGGAGTGTCAGACAAGGCAGGAATGTCCTGTACACATTCCGTCTCGTTCCGTCACTGGACGTTTCGCCGGTGCCTTGACCTATCGGACGTTCTGTGACGCGGTACGGGGACGATGATTTCGACAGTTTCTGAATGAACTAAAAAACCGCATCCTCTCGAATGCTACTAGCATTAACCGATGTTATAACGCTAGCACACAACATTCGCGCTGCATGGTAGGCCAGTTATATAAAGACAAATGATGAAAAGACTATTTTGGCTCGATGGTCAAAGTAGTCCATCTGCCGTTTGAATTTTTTTAAACAAAGAGACGTTATCGGTTAATTTGGTGCACGATCTGACAATGATTTGCAGGGACCAGGTAACGATATAAGGTGAAGACTTCAGTGCAAACCTAAGACAGACCACACATGAATAGAAATTGTATTCCTCGTGGTTCGTCGTGATTTGCACTTGGAGTTTTCACCTTGAATGCTATGTACCCACTAGGTCCAACAGAAGTGTTATTGACTAAGAAACGAGGTCAATAAACGAGAGGACCGGGACCACTTTTAATTACCAACCGGTAGCTCAGAGTTAGGAGCAGGAACGCTTCTTCGCACATCCACCGCCAGCTGTAGAACGACCGAAGGACGACGAAACAAATGACAAAAAAAAAGAGAGTGGCGCGGATAATCGTTGTTTGAGATGCCGGTTCGAGATAAAAAAAAAAGCGAGAGATGAGGGGGGTAGTAGAGAGTGTAGCGGGGTCAGAGTGGGTGGAGAAAAAAAATCGCTTCGCGTTCACTCTGCGGCATCCTCGGACGGGTCGGTCGGTCGGTCGCCTCGACCGACCGACCGACCGGCTATGATGTGACCCGGCTTTCCGATGCACCACTCTCATCGACTCGACTCCGGCGGAGGGGGAGGGGGGCGGGAGAGGGACGTGGTGGTTGATGGTTGAGTATGTGCCGAACAAAGGGAGCAGCTGGCGGACGCCGCCGTCGCCCGTCCCTCCTCCCTGCACGGCGGCGTCGACCCCGGGCATCGCGAAAGCGACGGCGATGTTTGTTGCGCTGCATCTCCTCTATTATTTAATTACTTTTTTTTAACGACTCTATACAGCGGCACGATCCTTTGGTGGGGCTTCCTCGGTGGGCAGCTGGAATCGTCGGCGCGTTGTCAGGTCGCGGGTGCTCTGCGCTTCCACGATGCGCGCGGGTGAGAACGCGGACGGGTTGAATCGGTTCTTTTTTTCGCGCGTGTGAATGTGCAGGTTTTCGCGCGGTCGAGGCGCGATACACATTCCCGATGTTATGTGCATCGTCGCACCTGCCTTCCTTGCCTATGCAAGTCGTCGATCTTGTCAAAAGAAATAAACGGAGAAAAAAAAAAGAGGATGAAAGAAAGGTGCGGAGGTTAACCGGGGCCGGAGGAGAGAGAGAGTGAGAAAGAGGGGTAAAGGAGGTCTGGGAGGTTAACCAGAGGACGTCTATGGGACGTCTGTACTTGGAAACTGGTATGAAGACGTCTATGGGACGTCTGTACTTAGAAACTGGTATGAAGACGTCTATGGGACGTCTGTACTTGGAAACTGGTATGAAAGAATGAAAGACAACACTCTAGAGGGGCAGGATGTCATAATATTGGCAGGAGTGCCACGACCCCCTCCTTCACGTCCAGATATTCACCTCCCCCAAGAGAAAACAGTGCAAACGCACAATTTTCCCGCCTGTCGAATGAGCTCACTTGTGGTGGATGTACCCCGCACCACCAATAAAGTGAATTTATCGCTGCCGTTGTATACAGAGTGAATTATCACTGCACAGTCGGAATACCTCTGAAACACGTCGTCTGTTGGACATCCCGCGGACATCCCGATGGGCTCGTTTACAGGTCGTATAAGGTAGCCTAAATTGTGCGTTGTAAAACGTTTTTATAAACTCGTTTGTGCGTACCACGTCCTCGTGCGCGCGTGCCGTTCCATTCTACGTAGCTTTTCCACTCGCTCCTTTCGCGCTTTTTTGATCATCCGCGACATTTCATTAAACGGCAGCACGCGACGAACACGTGGACGCCGGCCGATCAGCGAGAGCTTCTTCCGTCTGCGGTCTCGTATCCTTCGTCCAAGGACCGATTCTCTTTTTTACCGTTGCTACGAGGGCGCTTGAATTCTCCTTTTCCTTACGCGCACTGTCTTATTGCCGATTGCGGAAAGACCTGGAGGTGTCCTCGTAAGGAGAGACAGTTACGGGACGCCAAATTTCTCTTCTTTTTCTTTTCATATAGCCACTTAGAAAGAAAGACCTGGCGCGTGTGTTTAGGGGGAGTGAGGGAGGGAGCAGGTCTTTCCCCCCCCTTTATTTTTTCTTGCTACCCTGTTTCATATGTTATTGGCTCTAGGAAAGGAACTTCATTGTTTTCTGTCTTCTCGAGGCTGTTCGCGCTCGTTTTGTGGCTGCCCTTGGAACTATTGTAATGTCATCGGAGGTGCGTCAGTGAGAAAAAGTGTGTTTGGCAGATCTCATTTATAGTATATATAGCTGCCTCACGAGGCGGTTTAAAAGGCAAGACTCATCCGAGCTGTAGGTTTCACGCGTCAGGGTTTAATGCCGGTTTTTGGCTTCTCATACCGTCAGTTTCTCATAGTTTTTTTTGTGGTAGATTTGTGAGCAGAACACTACACAACAATGTGAATCAGACGATAACCACTGCTAGCACGAAATGCTGTCTTGTCTGTAACTTAAACGAAAAAAAAATATGTGTATAGTCTTGTCAGATTGCTCATTTATGATAACGTAATCATCAAGTGACTTTCTTTATCATGAATTACCAACTATTCCACATATCTGCACGCTTAACTTATGTTAAATATATTTATTTACGCTCCTTTTAGTGTTTAGAACGAATGTGCTGCTCTTTTTTTGTGCGTTGCTTTGGTTGTTTCAAGCTGCTTTGTCTTTTTCTTTTCTGCATCTCCACATGCACTGCAAGTAATTCGTGCAAAAAAAAAAGACGTACTAGCCGGCGAGTCAGCTGGAATACTCTTTACAGCAGCAGTGGGCATGCAAGTACAATGCCGCAATAACACGCGTTCTGCGGCTGCGCTCGTCGGTGCGGTCAGTGCAATGCACCTGCCGACATTTGCACTTTGCGGAGCGCGCGAGTTGTCGCCTTGCCCTCGCAGCGTCGTTGCCCCGACAGCTGCAACGTTAGCTGGCTGCTGCCCAAGCGGAGGCAGCTGGAGGCCTGCACGTGCCGCGCTGCACGCTACATGGCCGCCTCGGAAGAAACTGTTTATCGCTCCTTCCTATACACTCGGCGACAACGTTTCTTGGCACTGAAGGAAAAGCTGCGGAGCCAAATCACGTGCAGCCGACCGCCAGTGAAAGTAGTTCCAAAGTAGCGCCCGTATCTTCGACGTGAAATATAGATGTTCCTCCTTTGTTTTCTACGTGGAGCTATTTTAGACAGGACGCAGCTCACACTTATACGATTATCGTATTTCTTTTTTTTTTCTTTTCCGTCTCTTTCCCTCTTTCTCATCTTTCTTGTCCCCTTCCCTAATCCCCCAGTGTAGGGCAGCCAACAGGATGTCTTTCTGGTTAACCTCCCTGCCTTCTACCGTTTGTTGCTTCCTTCCTTAATTTATCTGCTGTGACTTCGTGTTTTTGAACGCGTGAAGAAGAACATAAACTCTATTTGTCGAATCCAGACGATTCGAGTCCGGCGTTTTTCAGTGGGCCTGGGCACCCACCGCGGATGCGGTTCCGAGACCTTGTCTCGAAGCGGCTTCCTCGGCACGCTGGACGGCCCAGAGTTGTGCTGTCTGGAAAACTCCCGCCTTTTTATGTGCACCTCAAACGCTAAGCGGCCTCTGCGTCTACACTAAACGCTGATGGTTACCCCGTCACTTTACTGAGCGTTACAAGACGCGTGCCAAAACGGAATACTTCGCGTAGTGCTACACGTGCAGAAGCTCCGCCTGCGTAGCTTTGCCTTCAGTGCCAAGAAAAGTTGTCGCCGAGTATAGTGCTCATGCGTTCCTTGTTACTGCGAGAGCTTTTACGAGATTACAAGAACAGCCGGAGACTTTAATGCGCACAACATAATCTGGGGTAGTGATCGATGTGATGCACGTGGGAACATTGTTGAGTGTGCCGCAGACAAATGCAATTTGACAATTTTAAATGACGGCTCCCCAACTTTTCTCCGAGGGCATAATTACTCTAGTTGCATCGATGTAACCTTGTGTTCCCAAGATCTAGTGAATGGTGTGGTATGGACGACGGATGTAGAAACACGTGGAAGTGACCATTTTCCCATTCTAATAAGTCACCCCTACTTGCGAAAAGACGACACCAGACGCTACAGCAAATTAACGAACTGGAAAGCTTTTCGGCACCACATAACAAACCAAAATAGTGAACTCACGACAGTTGAAAGGTTTACTGAATTTCTGCAAGATAATGCGAATAAATGTACAAAGAAAGTCCCGATTCCAAAAGACTATGCTGCAGTCGATGGAGAGTATGAACATCTAAGAGCCATCAGACGACGTTCAGAAAGGGCATATCGACGCAGCGGAAGTTTAGAAGCATACAAAATGCACAGAAAATCCACAGTGTAATGCGCAGACGGCTAGAAAATTTAGGTAAACGACGCTGGCGTGATTTCTGTGGCACGCTCTCTCCCCACACACCTGTTCCAAGAATTTGGCTTGTAATTCGAGCACTTAGTGGCCCTGTACCACAGAGCTTCCCATTTCGTGCTCTTGCTGTAGCTTTGGACAAACCGGAAGCTGTGGTAGCAGATGAATTTTGTCAACTTATCAGTAGGCCCGCCGCATCACAATGTGCCTTATTTGATAATTCTGTTGCATTAGCCAGCCAGAAAATTAATGCTTGCTTTTGGGCCGAGCATCCTCAGCTAGACCCTGTATTTACGTTAAGGGAGCTGCATTGTGCTATAGCATCATGTCGTCAAAAATCGGCCTCTGGACCGGACGGCATTACGTACAATATGCTAAAGAACCTTGGGCCCACAGGCACAACTATTCTCTTAGATATTTACAATAATCTATGGACGCAAGAAATTGTACCCGAGTCTTGGAAGTCTGCTCGCATCATTCCGATCTTAAAACCGGCTAAGACGCCCTTGAACCTTGAATCCTTCCGTCCAATCAGTCTGACAAGCTGTTTATGTAAGGTAATGGAAAAAAATGATTGATGCGCGACTTCAATGGTGGTGCAACAGAACTGGTGTATTCTCCAACTACTTGACAGGATTTAGGAAACAGAGATGCACAATGGATGCAATACTGGACCTAGTAACGTATGTGGAGCATGAACGCGCCTGTGGTAGTTTGACGGTCGCAGTGTTCTTGGACATCAAAAGGGCATTTGACACAGTCAGTCACACTCATGTTCTGCTGAGTATGTTGGAACACGGACTGTCCGGCAGGTCTTTGCGGTGGGTATCCAAATTTTTATCAGGTCGTAAAATATTCATTCAGACAAGCGAAGGAAAAAGTGCAGAACACGACGTCAGACAGGGAGTGCCACAAGGAAGCGTACTCAGCCCTTTTCTTTTCAACTGTGTTATGGCTGATTTAGCTAAAAGACTGCCTTCCAGGTTGAAATACTCCTTATATGCAGATGATGTGTGCATTTGGGCATCTGGCACGGACATACGGTTAATTCAGATTGCATTGCAAGACGGAATAAATATTGTCAACAACTTTTTAAAGAAAGAGGAATGATTCTATCGCACGCAAAGACAGCTGTATTGCCCTTCACCCGTAAGAAGTTAAAGAACTTCAATCTCAATTTAGAAGAAGAACCACTAATGATTGTGACACAGCATCGATTTCTCGGAGTAATACTTGATAGGCAGCTATCATGGGTACCTCACATAAAGAAACTCGAAAACGAGGTGAATACACTAGTGAATATACTCCGCAGAATTGCTGGCACATCATGGGGTGGATCTGTATCATCCATGCTCGCTGTTCACAATGCTTTAATACGACAAAAAGTTGCATATTCTGCAGCAGTGTTACACGGCCTTTCCCGCACTTCAGAGGAGCGACTTCAAAGACTATTAGCTAGGGGACTGCGCGTCTGCATAGGTGTTCCACGAGCGACTTCCAGCAGCCTTGTCATAGCAGAGACTCGACAACCACCCTTTCCAGTCATGAGAACAATTGAAACATGCCGCCATTTTTTTCGCTTACAGACGCAACACAGGGACCACCCATTGGCGCTGGAGATTTTACTAAGAGATAAAAGCAATGCTCATAACGAAGTCCAGAGTAATGTACATATATTACCCAGCCATGAATTTTGGAACTCTGAAATGGACTATCCTCCATGGGTGCTTGTTATACCAAGCATTGAATTCTCAGTGGATGGCATTATTAGAAAGAAAGACATGTTCATCCAAGCTGCTCAACAACTAGCGCTTTATCAGATACACATGCGGTATCCAGGGTACATACATATTTACACAGATGGCTCAAGTACTACAACGTCTTCAACATCGGCATTTATCATACCACAGCTCAATATTCAGGAATCGTTTAAATTATGCCGCACGACGTCATCTACAACATCTGAGCTCTTCGCTATTCTGTATGCTCTAAAGTTTATAAACTCGGTAGCAGACGCTAGAAAATGGGTACTTTTCAGTGACTCACAGGCCGCATTAAGATCACTCTCCAGTACAAACAGGACAGTAATAAGTGATAGTATGACATACGAAACGCTGAAGGAGCTCACTAAAGCAAAGAAGGCGCAACATGAGATCGAATTCCAGTGGATACCTGGCCACTGCAACATTCCTGGAAACACAGCTGCCGATGAAGCAGCACGACAAGCACATCGTAAAGACGTTACTGTTTCTTTACCGATTTCGAAAAATGAATTGCGTAGTATTATAAAGAATACAACTTTCAGAATGAGCAAAACTGCTTGGTTTGACCAAAGTACAAAGAGCTGCGATTTATATCACATCGATCCATTTATTGAATTCAAAATTTCGCTGGCATTAGATAGAAGGATGGAAACTCTAATTCACCGATTGAGGCTAGGCACCGCATACACAAAACATTTTTTGCACAGAATCGGCAGAGCTGAAACTCCCGAATGCGATTGTGAATTTATAGATGAAGACGTATGTCACCTTCTCATAGACTGTCCACATCATGACACGCCAAGACGCCGTCTTAAAAGCGAACTGTTCGCATTGGACCACAGACCATTTAGCATGAAAAAACTTCTGGGCCCGTGGCCAACTGGAGTTTTACAGTCCCACGCTTTAAGAGCATTAACACGTTTTTTACAAGACAGCGGGATTGCTGACAAGTATTAACAAAGAACAAGCTTTCATCTGTAACACATGTACTTATTATATACAGTATCATGTGACACCTATCACGTGTGTGTTGTGAAATGAATGACGTGTCGACTATTATGTACATACGAGCGAATGCATCTTTATAAGGACCAGACGTGTGCTTTGTTATTTTGTTGTTGTGTTTTGTGTTTGTTGTTTGTGTTTTGTTGTTTCCAGAGACTTCTTACAATGAGTTTCAAACATTTACTTACCATTGTGATATGTACGTATAAGTGTGTCTTTACATATCTGTGCCTGAGTTTTCTATTTTCCATGCACTGCTTTGTATGTTTTTGCTTCAAGATACGTGTTCAAGTTTCAATTAACGGCTAAGGAGTAGCCGGCGCCATAATGGTGCGCCAACATCTCCTTATATATCATATCAATAAAAAAAAAAACAAGAACAGCCGATTACAAGAACAGCCGTCGCGCACAATGATGGGAAAGAAAAATCGCGATCGAACGGGAGTAGTTTACCACAGAGCCTCAGCTTTCTTTTTTTTTTCTTTATTTTTCGTTGCATTGAAAGCTTCTCACACAGTTGCCAAAAGACAAGAGAATAACAGTTCAACTAAACTGACGATGTGATTGGTTATGATCGACTCTTGACCAGCAGGTCGCCGGATCGAATCCCGGCTTGAGGCCCGCGCGCTTGCATGTTAAAAGAACCCCTGGTGTAAGGAATCGCCGGAGTCCTTCGCCACGGTGTCTCTTATAATCATATCGTGATTTTCGGGACTTTAAAGCCCAACAGTCATTATTAACAGGTGCAGCTACAAAATGGCAATGATGAGCCGTCAGCTCCGAGCTGCACCACTTTCAGAAACCTTGGCATGCGTGAGACAACGGTCCCTGTCGCGAAACCCACTCCGGAACATTCCTCCTGCGCCTCTCAAAACTTGGAGAAAACGACACACAATTCGCGAAAGATATCCTGTGTTTTCCTAATTCTTCCGTCGTCGTCTCGTGTGCTGCTGTATCAGCCAAGATTTGCGCATACCAACTCTCCAAGCTCCCCCATTCGTGTGCATTCGCAAAAATGTTCTAGCCTCTTTCGGTCTGCTGCCCCGCCGCGGTGGTCTAGTGGCTAAGGTACTCGGCTGCTGACCCGCAGGGCGCGGGTTCGAATCCCGGATGCGGCGGCTGCATTTCCGATGGAGGCGGAAATGTTGTAGGCCCGTGTTCTCAGATTTGGGTGCACGTTAAAGAACCCCAGGTTGTCTAAATTTCCGGAGCCCTCCACTACGGCGTCTCTCATAATCATATAGTGGTTTTATGACGTTAAACCCTACATACCAATCAATCAATCAATCAATCAATCAATCAATCAATCGGTGTCCTGCGTGCAAGCCTACAAAATTGCGTGTGAATGACACTTTATTCCCACTATCGCGTTCAGCGTGCGGGCAAGGAGGATTTTAAACGAAGCGCCGCGCGAGCAGATGCGAACACACATTGCGCACGCACTGCCACCTGCGTTGCAGCGGCGAGTGGCATCGCATGCGCGCGCTCTGCCGCACTCAACCCCAGCTGTCCTGTAGACATACATTCTGTGCCTCTCGTTCGGCATTCACCTCTCTATTTTTTTTCTACCATACTGTTTGTTCCACCTCTCTCTCTCTCTCTCTCTGTCTCTCTTGTTCTTCTTTTTTCTCTTCCACTCTCTTTCTCTCTTTCTCTCTCTCGCACTAAATACACCTTTTGACGCGTGGCCCTGACAGCAGGCGAAGGTCGAAGCACGCTGGATTTTTTTTTCTTTTCGGTTCCTGCTCGACACATAAGCTCCTGTTACTACCCGCCGTATCCCCTACAGAAGTGGTGACGCAAAGAATATCTTCAGTTCCTGTGGTAATAATAACATAATTGTTCGGGTTTAACGTCTCATATTCACGGTACGATCATGAGGGGACGTCGCAGTGAATAAGAGGTATTTCGGCCACTTGCGGTTCCTTAGACGTGCGCCTAAATGCGTGTACACGGGCCTCAGGCATTTTTGAGTCCGTTGAAAATGATGCTGGGATTCGATCCCGTGACCTTCGGGTGAGCAGTCGAACACCACTAGGGCACAAGAGAGGCTAGTTTTTGTGTTCACAGTTCTCGGTCTTATTGTTCGAGCTGCCCTTACTCCGATGCAGTCACGATCTCTCATCCACACCCGCCTGTACAGAGTTCACGGATTCGAACGCGGCGTCAACTTTTTTTTATTTCTTTCTTTCCTGTTATTTTTTTATCGCAGCGACCGATAAGCGCAACTGATCGAGACAACGAATCTGGCCTTTAAAGCTCTGATTTACGCGTTTGAGTTGAAACTGCGGCTATTCACCTTTTCATAAACGCCTCCCTGGGCGCCGCCATAGCCCTCCTTGGGCTGTGCAAATTGGCGCGTCCCCTCGAAAATGCACTGACAACGCTGCGCCCTTAGCCTTTGTACTCCCGCGCACAGCCCATCATGGCGGTGTTTTTTTTTTTTTTCCTTTCTGTGAAATGGTGTATATGACCATAACTGAAGACTGTGCGCACGATAGTATGCGCTTTCCTTAGCCCTAATTTGTCCTGTTTTTTCAAGTCGCGAGTACAGCACACACCCGTAAGTAGGCCCTATATCGCTGGCAGCGGCGACTTCGCCGCTAACCTTCCACGCTCTACATACGACTCGCTGGCCCCTCGCAGCACTCTTGGTACAAGCGGACATCGCCGCCTCTCTATACCTACCCGCCCTTCCTCCCTCTCTCTCTTTCACGGCGTACATAAATATAGCACGGGCGCACTTTGAATGCGGTCCTACCACGGTGGTACCGCTAGCGATGAGTGCACGCTTGAAAGCACCGCGACAACGGCCGCTGCTCCGCGTAACGCCATAGTTGGATGCGTAACGGTGGAACCCTCCATTGCCACGTTTCTGTGCGCTTGCGTGCATTGCATTTAGCACAATGACACTATCACCCTTTCCACTGTCGTTTCATTGTGCCTAAGCTGCATCCGCCCTGTCCTCTGCTATCATCTCTCTTATCAGTGTGTGTGTGTTCAGTTTCTTTATGCGTCGCATTGCAGCATACGTCATGTTACGGTATAAGAGTGATGAATGAGGTGATGCCCGTAGGAACAACGGATGACGCAGATGTGGGCCTGTAGCGTGTATACACAAAATGTCACCCCTATTGTTATTTTCTCTCTTCTTTTGGCACTATGTAAGTGAGCTTTTTTTTCAATTAAAAGCTGTACCCTTTGGTCGTAACGCTGCTCTGTGCCGTCACGTTGTTCCTGTATTTCGGCTGCGTTTGTGCACCCTTATAGCATAACGTAAACTCAAACTATGACCTAAATCTAAGAAACGCTTATTTTAAGTCTTACTTGGAGGCTCATCATCTAAGACACAGGTCATTAACGTGGAACACTTGGGTAATTCGCCTTTGCCCTCTACGAGGTTTCCGGCGAACGCCGTGCTTAGAATACCGGTGACGTACCCAAGAGCGTCGATACAAGTGGCGCCATCTTTTTAGAGAAACTGCAAGTTTGAAGTTGGAAGTTTTATTCACATGAAATAAGTACAGTTTGTTTGCAAACGCTGTATGACCCCTTAGCCGAAGGCTAGTATTGGGGTCATTTACAGACATATAATTACAGAAATACACATTAATAAAATGAGAAATAGCAGATAGAATGCATATTCGCACACATGCATATATACATACACATCTATTCACACATACATTAATACACACATATTTAACAGACAAGAATATATAGTATAGAACAACGAAAGAACATGTCGTGTATAACTTAAATGTGGTAAGCATATCGGAATTGAGAGAGAAGAGAAAGAGAACAATAGAATCGATATGAGTGTATCTATACAGGTTGCGTACGTGACATAAGCGTCTCTACAGATGAAATGAAGTTCGTTGAAAATAGGGAGAGCGGTGTATGCATTTGTTACATAGTTACTGTACATGCTACCTTTAGGTATCTAGAGGCAGCATATACAGTAACTCTAGTGCCACAAAAGGTTGCTGTTACGGTGTTCTAGAAGTTACGGTATAAGATTGAGTTGTGGTGTTTAACGTCTCAAAACCATCACATGATTATGAGAGACGCCGTTGTGGAGGGCTCCGGAAATTTCGGCCACCTGGGGTTCTTTAACGTGCACCCAAATCTGAGTACACAGGCCTACAACATTTCCGCCTCCATCGGAAACGCAGCCGCCACAGCCGAGTACCTTAGCCACTAGACCACCGCGGTGGGGCTACGGTGTAAGACAGACAGAATGATCCATAGGCAGTCACTCCGATAATAAATAGTAGAGGGGGTCAAGCCCAAATTTAGCTTTTATGCATATGTATGAATATCGTTAGCCGGTTCGGAAAATGGAAGCCACAAAGGAAGAAAAAAAAAGCGGTTCTTTCGCCATATATAGGAAGGGGTGGCATCGTTAGTCGCGCTACGTTGAGAGCGAACAGATGGACGCCGTAAAAGCCAGCTTTAGTGTAAAAGCTGTCTACAGTTGCGCCGCATACGTACTCAGTCGTGCGTGGCGTATATCTCGAAAAGGAACCGCGAAATGCAATAAAGGGGTGTCCGGAGTTTATAGGCTATGTAACGCACCTCCAATTCCTTCATATTTCCATTCTAATACCTCTTTCCAATATACGCTAGGGGATCGCCCGATCCGTTGCAAGCCGGGGCAACTGTTAGCAAGAAGGGGGGGTCATCTGTCCGCTGCAACAGTGTCAGGATGATTACGTAAAATCCGTAGAGGAGGAGTCCATCTTCCTTAGGCACTGCGATACAAAAGTAGCAGAAGTTTTAACTGGATCATTGGTTGATATGGGTAAGATGGGTTTAGAACACTGATAAAAAACTGGAAAGTATGCAAAGATTTATAGAACCTTAGTTATTATACATGCGTGATAAACGACAAAGAATGTAAGTTTAGGCATGTATTAGGCAGGACGGGATCAGTTATGCGTAAGAACAAAGCAACGGACCGCAATAGATGAAGTGATTGATATGTGGGGTTTAACGTCCCAAAACCACTATTTGATTATGAGAGACGCCGTAGTGGAGGGCTCCGGAAATTTAGACCACCTGCGGTTCTTTAACGTGCACCCAAATCTGAGCACACGGGCCTACAACATTTCCGCCTCCATCGGGAATGCAGCCGCCGCAGCCGGGATTCGAACCCGCGTCCTGCGGGTCAGCAGCCGAGTACCTTAGCCACTAGACCACCGCGGCGGGGCGCAATAGATGAAGTAACAGCTAAACAAAGAAATAATATATCACCGTGATCGGCAGACTGTTCTGCCAGTTGAATTGTATTTCACGTTGTATGCCAAAAGAGGCAGATGTTTAAACTAATAGAATACTATAGTTTAGCCCAACGTTACTGTTCTAAACCGGCTACGCATGCGCCGCCTGTCGCAGTTTACATTTGCAAAGGACAATTATCGAGCGCACCTCAAGTATTGTACGGTCTTATATATAGTTTGCCACACGTGATGTCGTAACCACGGTCTGACATGTCCTCACGCAGCGGTAGCGGAATGTGAGAGGCCGCTTCGCTCGACTCTCGCACTATCCCGTTCGCTCAGCCGAGATCCTGCGGGACTCCTTTTTTTTTTTTTTTTTTTTTTGCGCCGGCGCTTCACCACTTCCGCCATGTCTGAAACGCAGCGATGGAATGCGCGAGGCGCCGCAAAACGCTTGTCAGCTGTCTTTCTTGAACGCCGCTTTTTTCGCGTGTTCTACTTAAAGTCGAGACGTTGCTTCCGCCTTTCTCTTCTGTCATATATGTACTTCTTTTTTTTCTTCTATCATTTTATGTGTAGTATTTATGTTGGAGCTCGTTCCGCCGTGAGTTTTCTATGCCCTTCCGTTCGTGTCTTCATGAGCACTATCTATCTATCTATCTATCTATCTATCTATCTATCTATCTATCTATCTATCTATCTATCTATCTATCTATCTATCTATCTATCTATCTAATCTTGGAATTCTTATATAGCTTACAAACGCGGTTTAGTCGCGTACAGAGCACCACATTTTGAAATGGTACATGTATTCGTTAAGGGAGTTTAATAACACGGTGCTCAAAGCATTGCGTTGGCGTCTGTCACCACTGCGCATGCGTCTTATACGCTATTCTCTTAGCTACTCGCGTTAAGTGACGGAAAGGGCGTGCGCTCGCAACGAACGCTATATTTGCGTACCTTATTCTGAAACTGCCTATTTATGGCGTGGGGGTCGCGTCACCTTCATTCCACTTGCTCTTTGTTCCCTTTCCTTAGTATGAACGGGTGTATTCTGGCGAATACATGAAAAGGTATGTGGTATTTGGGTGGGGAAGGGGGTGGGGTGGAATCGTCGGCACGTTTGGAGCAGCTATTTTCCACGCGACAGAGCGCTGACAGGGGATGCCCGACATTCTGTCACCAAAGCAGGTCAGCGCCGGCTGCAACCAGTTCGCGGTGGCCCATCCCGCGAATCGTCCGTCTGTCTTTCAAACGGGCTGGTGATCGAGACAGCGTTTCGAAGCCTCGACCCGTTTCTGCTATTGCGCGATAGACTCGTAAAAAGAACTTAGCGACGCGGGTCGGTTGTTAGCGTGACGCGATGCAATCTACGAAGAGGATTAAACGAACCAAGACCGGAACGCGAAGAAGGCGAGATTGATTGGAGAGATGGCGAGAGCGTATGAGGATGAGTGGGACACTCTAGATGTATAGAAGAAGGAGATCGTCTGCCCTCCTCTGTATAGATGTGTGGCTAGTGGTAACACTGAGGGCTAAGAAAGAAAGTTGGAGGGCGTTATTTTTGGAAGGACCCCTGTGCGGACCCGACTGCATCATCGTCTCTCTTCTTCCTGGTGCCATGTAGACAAAAGGAAGTGCTAACAAAATCTAGAAAAGGAAGAACTGAAGTAACGAAAGAAAAAAGAAACCGGTAAGAGTGGTGCGGAGCGGCTGCTCCTTAGGTAACGGTTAGAGTAACAACAGCAGTTGCGTCGTCTGCTATAGCAACACCGTCTGCGGCGAGCATCCTCTGTATACTCGCCGCCAAGGAAGGCGTCCGGTATAGAGGATTGGGAAGGAGGGTGAATGCTGGCGCCATCTTTCTTTGTCGCCTGCAATCGTTCGTCTCTGTTCGTCCGCTTTCATTCTTGCTTCTTCTGTCGCCAAGATGGTTGTCCGAGTGGCATATTTCCACCGTGTAACGTCAATTTTGAAACAGGACGCCATATCGTGTTTCGATTTCGGTGTAAATAAATAAATAAATAATAATAATAATAATAATAATAATAATAATAATAATAATAATAATAATAATAATAATAATAATACTAATAATAATAATAATAATAATAACATAGAGTTAACAATCCTAAGCGATCACGCTGTCTTCGTGTTAAGCCTTGCACCGCCTCCTCTTTCGCATTTTAATCTAACGCCCGCGCCGCCCTACATTTTTCTATGTCGTCGTTTCGTTTGCCCCAATCCGTATACACTTGGGCGCGTTCTCTTTCGGGGTGGTCGCAGGCTTGATTGACTTGCGTATTGAGTCTTTTTGAGACTTCGTTAACCTACCGATTGTTGTGCCCCGCGAGAAGTGATTGAAAGTGTGTGTACAGAGATCAGCAGTTGTGGCAGGCTGTGTATGCAGGAGGCAAAACGAAAGAGGGGAAATGAAGGGATGTTAAGTAGTTTGGCATAACTGGTCGGTTGCATGCATACATACATACATACATACATACATACATACATACATACATACATACATACATACATACATACATACATACATACATACATACATACATACATACATACATACATACATACATATACGGACGGACGGACGGACGGACGGCCACAGACAGACAGACAGACAGACAGACAGACGGACGGACGGACCGACAGACAGACAGACAGACAGACAGACAGACAGACAGACAGACAGACAGACAGACAGATAGATAGATAGATAGATAGATAGATAGATAGATAGATAGATAGATAGATAGATAGATAGATAGATAGATAGATAGATAGATAGATAGATAGATAGATGACGTCATACTTACAGGGAGCCCAAAGAAGCGACAGTATAAACCACGATTTGGGAAAGCTCTTACTGCAAAAAGTTAGTTATTTCTGGAAGGCATCGACACCACTTCGCCTCCGTCCGTCCGATGTCTCTTAATAATAATAATAATAATAATAATAATAATAATAATAATAATAATAATAATAATAATAATAATAATAATAATAATGCTTGTTTTGTTAGTTGAACGTCTAAGTTGCTTTCTCAATACTTTCGGACCATTTCGCTCGACGCAATAAATGTGCTGAAGCTTGCGCTGTTCACTTTTGTTGACACAAACCCGCGGCTATTTGGGTGCACGTTAAAGAACCCCAGGTGGTCTAAATTTCCGGAGCCCTCCACTACGGCGTCTCTCATAATCATATAGTGGTTTTGGGACGTTAAACCCCACATATCAATCAATCAACAAACCCGCGGCTAATAATAATCGGGAACCTGAACTGGGACTCACAGCGTTACGTAAACGTTATCGAAAGAAAAAAAATCAAGCTGTGTTTACTTCACAACGAGCGAGGCGGCGATGTCCTTGCAGTTCCTATAAATGTGCACGCGCTACGTCATCAAATTTACTTCGTCCAAGAAAAAAAAAAGGTGAAGAAAGGTGATGCATGGGTATACGAATCGTGTGCGTAAGAGACAGCGTATGTCCCGGTCAATAAGAGCTATAATAGTATGCCGAAGGCGGAAAGAAACTAATTTAAGCGGCTGTGACGACCGAACCGCCGATAGCGTGAGGTCTTTGCGAGCTCGTCTGATGTCGTTTTTCTTTTATTCGCTGCTGTTACATTCGCAGTTTTTGTTTAGAGCGAGGATTCATAAATTACTTGTCAGGAGAACTGGATCATCTCGATTGAGGCTGAAAGAGAAGTAGTTTTTAGAATTGGTTTATGCAGACCTTGGTTTTCTTAAATGCGTATACGCTACCTTTCAAAGAAAAAAAAAATTAAAGGGGTCGGCGAAACGCTAATGAAAAGCGTGATTGATATGTGGGGTTTAACGTCCCAAAACCACGATATGATTATGAGGGACGCCGTAGTGGAGGGCTCTGGAAATTTCGACCACCTGGGGTTCTTTAACGTGCACCCAAATCTGAGCCCACGGGCCTACAACATTTCCGCATCCATCGGAAATGCAGCCGCGACTGCCGGGACTCGATCCCGCGACCTGCGGGTCTGCGGCCGAGTATACCTTAGCCATAGGCCACCACGGCGGGGCATCTACTGCAAAGCGTGGCTCACTTTGGATTAATGATAGTTTATATATTTCTACGTGCCAAAACAGTGACATGACACGAGGGGAGGGGTTACAAAGCCTCGAATTTTATTTTTGCGTGCTTATTGTACGTGCGCACATACGAACGCACCAACACACGCAATGTATGGTTAAAAACAACTCCCTCCGCCCGAAAAAGATTTGTGGTAACGGCGCTGAAATGGGAGGGGGGGGGGGGGGGCTACGGATCAATTTGATCGTCTGGGGTTTTTTACCTTGATTGTGAATCGAAGTATACATGGGTGTTATCAGCATTTCGACCCCTATCAAGGTGCGGACGCCGCAACAGGGAATCGAACCCTTGACCTAAAGATAGCAGCGTGATAACTCACCTACGCTGTACCTTGGCGAGTGACACACTCTGGATAAGCGATAAGGAAATGTCTAGAAATTGTATTCGATTTTTTTCTGGTTGTTAATTTCTGAATATACTGCTCATTATTCAGCGTTATACCACGCCGATTCTTCTAGATATTTATACCTTAGCAAGATTGACGAACGTTGATAAGGTGCCTTAGGCAATTCTTTTGTTAAGGTTTTTCGCTGCGTTGATGATTGCTTGATTTCCTTTTTGTGTGTGTGTGGTTGCGGGGACTTTGAATCTGTGCTCTCCTTGGTTAGCGAACATCTTGAATTAAATGCAGGAGTTCATTATTACGAAACGGCGGGCGCCTAGAAGGGACACACATATCTGACAACGAAGAAGACACGAACGCACGTAATGGGTGTTTTGCGTGTCTTTTCTTCGTCGCGCCGTTTCACGATCACGAACCCTTACCAACTCGCCAAACTATAACTGGCAACTAAATGCAGGTCGGCATCACTTTACTAGTGAATTCCCTCTGAATGAAAGAGACTTCGTTTGGGAACGACTGGAAGCAGTCCAACTTTCGACGAGCCATGTGGCGCAAGATCGAATCGCACGTTATACTGACGTAGGCGTGGTTTCAGTGCTCGTTAAGAGAGCAGTGAAGATAACTTTTACGGCTTAATTATTGCAGCGCTGGACGTTATCGTCGCTCTTGTTTGGAGTCGGGTCGTCTTCGGTGCCTTCTGTACTGCGCGCGGGAATGGAGGCCAAGACGATTGAAAGGGATGGCTGAGAGAGAGAGAAGAACGAGAGAAGGGGTGGTTGACGACTTCTTTGGGCTCTGAAAGGGGCGCGCTTGCTTGCAGCAGAGCGTTGTTGGTAGGTTGCTTTCGGGTGAGAGAGAGAGAGAAAGAAGAACGAGAGAAGGGGGCGGTTGACGACTTCTTTGGGCTCTGAAAGGGGCGCGCTTGCTTGCAGCAGAGTGGTTGCTTTCGGGGCGCGACGGCAGTGCATGTCCTGACACGCACCAGAGCCGTAACGGGGTCACGAACGACGTTGGTCGTCCTGTCCGTTACGTCGTAGGGACGTCATCCCGGAGACGAAGAACAAAAAAAAAAAGAAAAAAGTCGGCAACTCTATTACCGGAGCGGGGTTAAATCGAAGATTAAAAAAGAAATGATGTTTGGCATACGAGCACCTAACAGGCAAACATTTGCAGAGGGACAAATTCCCGTGTAGTTATAAGCGCTCGTGTTTCCAGTATCGCGAATCACCAACTCTTCCCTGTCAGCCATTATGACGACAACGCTGCCGTTACACAACCAGCGAATACCGAGCGTTGTACTACATTAGTCAACACTTACCATCAGTTAACCAAGGTTTGTCGACACGCTGTCAACGTTGGATCTCACCGAGAGTTTCCTTGCGCGTGCAGTAGCCTCTCGTGGCCCAATAAGAGCTGAGAATATCCCAAAGTCAACTGTACGATAGCAAGAAAGTGTGTGTGCGTGTGTTTGGGGTGGGAGAGGGGGTGGGTGGGGACGGGCGACCTGTTATATCCGTCCTGTAGTAACATTTCTTCGGTGTCATTGTTTTCGTCGCGCCGATTCATTCGCCGCTTCATTTATGCTCCAACTAGCCATCATTCACTTTGTTACATATATGTGCATGTGCATTTGTAGTCGCATATTTGTAAGCAAACTTAAAATATTGAGGCTACGCCGGCACGAAATCGGCAGAATTCTGATCAGAATTACATTCTGATCCTTGCATTCTAGAAGTTTCGTACGCACACACACACACTAACTCACAGACAACCTTCAATGTTTCCTCCCCCCCCCCCCAAGCATATATTTAACACATTTACCGCCTCACTGTCTTCCCGCGAAATCTCGCCAGATATCGAGGTCCGCGTAGTCGTGTGCGTGGCTCCGGTCTCAGTTTGCGTGTGCATGCCAGAAAAAAAAAGTGAAAGAAAAAGCGAGAGTGAAGAAAAAAAAGATATATTGCCGCGAATGCTGACGTCTTTATTTTACTATTCCTCTCCTTCCCTCCGCAGTCGTCACCGTGGCAACTCAATATTGCAGGCGCTGTTCTTTGAAGGAAACGGCTTGTTGCGATCTCAGTGTGTAACTTCCGCCATCCTTCGCTCTCGGCTATAGCGGCCCGCAAACTGCACTCCGCGAGGTGGTGTAAAGACGCACGCGCGACCGCTTGCTCGTGTAACGTCCTCGAAGAGGGCACGTGACCCACTTTACTTTCCCGTGTGGTGGCACGTTGCTGCTGTAAGCTCGAGGAAGGACGCCGATTCGAATCCCTTTTGGTACTTGCCGGCATAGGTCGGCACTTTGAGAGACTACTCACTCATACTCACCCACCACAATTTTTTTTCAGCCTTCACCCTCACTCACGTTCATACTCACGTCTACTCCCACTCATAGGCCCTCACTCACGTTCATACTCACGCCTACTCACACTCATTCCTACTCACACTGATGAATACTCACTCACGTTCATACTCATGGATACTCACACTGATGAGTACTCACTCACGTTCAAATTCACGTCTACCCACACTCATGAGTACTCACTCACGTTCATACTCACTCATACTCACACTCAAAGTACTCACTCACGTTCATACTCGTTCTTACTCACACTCACAATACTCACTCACGTTCATACTCAATTCTACTCACGCTCGGAGTACTCACTCACATTCATACTCACTTATACTCACACTCAGAGTAGTCACTCACGTTCATACTCACTCCTATTCACACTCAGAATACTCATTCACGTTCATACCCGCTCCTACTCACTCTGAAAGTACTCATTCACGTCTAAACTCACTCTTACTTCACTCACGTTCTACTTACTCCTACTCATACTCATCAGTACTCACTGATACTCACACTCATCATGTTCAAATGAGTATGAATGAGTGTGAGTGAGAGTACTCATGAGTGAGCATGCCGAGCTATGCTTGCCGGATGCCACTCCAGATGATTCCACATGTTACCGTAAGAATCATACATGGCAAATATACAGAGATAGTACTGACTTTATGTGGATTCCGCGAAAGATCATATGGAATCGTTGGAGTATATTAGTTGTTTGAGTTATATTCACGTCCTGTAACCACGATGTTATTCAATAAAGTGGAATGCTGAACCAGTTGGCACAACGTAATGTGGAAATATATGACATGTGGCACCTTGAAGTGATGGTTGGTTGCGCCTGCGCGTTTTGTGTTCTCGTGCGATGAATGTTTTCTAATAAAAGTTCAGTTGTAAGTGAGCGTCTTTCCTGTCAAGTGCTTTTTCTTCTACCTTGTGCGCTCTCGTATTTCCACACGCTATTATTCAGAGACGCCGTAGCGGAGTTCCCCGTAACTCTCAACCACCCGGGGTTCTTTAACGGGATCCTGGATCTAAATACACGGACCTCTAGCATTTTCGCCTACGTCGAATGCGGCCCCCGTGCGGCCGGGATTCGATCCCGTGACCTTCTCGTATGCATGGTCTGGCACCCTAACCCCTAGACCACCGGTGATGAGGGAAATGAATAAAGAAAGATTGAAGTAGGCGTTCGCGTTTCATTTCCCCTAGTTCACCTAATAAAAAAAAAATGCCTATAAACATTACATTTGTGGGGGGGA
Source organism: Rhipicephalus microplus (assembly GCF_013339725.1). Lineage (NCBI taxonomy): Eukaryota > Metazoa > Arthropoda > Arachnida > Ixodida > Ixodidae > Rhipicephalus > Rhipicephalus microplus. Next base: position 43,533,905 of record NC_051168.1, read on the forward strand.
CAAGGTGTGTTCGTAAGATTGCGTTTCGCGATTCAGTAACTACCAACCACGTATACTCTTGCATAGATATAGTGCGCCAATGTCAACGATGACATTGTCTTGTGTATCCGCAACTTCTATATCGCTTTCTTTGTACAAACTCGACCCGCCACGGTGGTCTAGTGCCTATGGCACTCGACTGATGACTCGAAGGTCGCGGGGTGGAATCCCAGCCGCGGTGGCGGCACATCCAGTGGAGGTGAAATCCAATTAATTCGCGCGAAATTTCAACGGGAACGTGTTAAATTTCAAGCGCATCGAAGAACCCCATGGTGTTCCATACTATGGTGTATTAGCAGACCATAGTTGATCGACGTAGCGCGTTTAGAAACATATAGGACAAGGGAAGGGACAGAAGGAAGCGCTCCCTTCTGTCCCTTCCCTTGTCCTATATGTTTCTAAACGCGCTACGTCGATCAACTATGTCTTACCAACATGCCCAACTTTATACTTTAGCAGACCATATCCATACTATGGTGCATTAGTGAACATTGTCCATACTATGGTGTACTAGTAGACAATATCCATACTTTGACGTACTAGTGACCATACCCATACTATGAAGTACTAGTAGACAATATTCATACTATATAGTGTACTAGTACACCGTATCCTCCGTAAAGGCGTATCGTGGCTTCTAAACGTAAGACAACAGTCAGTGCTATTGTTACTATTCTATCTAGATAATCGAATGTATTTCGGCGGATCGGGTTATCGCGAAGGTTGACACCGTTAGTATCGCTACGCTCTTGGTTTGCATCAGAGGCTTGTAGCTCGCGAGGTGCTGTTATTTTCCCGGAACCTTCTACAATACATCGAAAAGAAAGAGTAATTAGGGATAGGATAGATGGAGATAATTAGGTGCCTGTCATTGCTGGGCTTAGAATGGAGCGTCGAATTAAGCCCTTAGACGTTGACTCGCGTGTCCTTATACGTACGTGAGATATCTTTCCGCCTTCTGTCGGCTATGTATTACAAGGTAATTCGACGGATGCGTGTTCTTCTATATGAAGGAAAGCGTAGCATATACAGCGGTGTATGCGGAAGAATGAGCTGAAACGAAAAAGCGGCCACAGAATAATAATAATAAAAAAGAAACCTCCAGCTGGATCAGATTTGAAAAAGGCGGGACTTTTCCTCAAGAAAGAAATAAACGCAAACACTTGATTATGTGGCCGATCTTGGTCGCGAGTTGCCGTCCAGCTCCAAAGTGTGCCTCTTACATGCGTGGGCTCCATTACACGTTGTTAACGTATGCTTGTTAATGTTTTTGCGATGATCGTCAGCGGCCGGCTCGAGCCAAGTTGAAGTTCTGTCTCGTAATGTTCTCGTGAGTTTCTACGCCAACTCGCGAGTCGCCATCCAAGCTGTTCTGGTTTGTCCACGATTCCGGTTTTCCTTTCAGTTGCGGGTCATCTGGGCTGTTGTGCACTCCGACAGAGTATATACGTGTTGTGTCGCCCTGTTCTGCGCTCTGTAGTCTGCACAAAGTTGCTTCCTGATGATGGACCAGCCACTGTGTCGTCTGCATGGTTCTGCGCATTGTCGTCTAATGAAAAAAAAAAAAAATGCCGTTTGGTAATAGACCATGCGCGCTCCGTTTTCGCTTCGATTATTCTAACCCTCTTGTATTAGCGATTCCGTGTGCTGTAAAAGCAAGCCCCGCCGCGGTGGTCTAGTGGACTCGGCTGCCAACCCGCAGGTCGCGGGATCGAATCCCGGCTGCGGCGGCTGCATTTCCGATAGAGGTGGAAATGTTGTAGGCCCGTGTGCTCAGATTTGGGTGCACGTTAACGAACCCCAGGTGGTCGAAATTTCCGGAGCCCTCCACTATACGGCGTCTCTCATAATCATATGGTGGTTTTGGGGCGTTAAACCCCACAAATCTATCTATCTATCTATCTATCTATCTATCTATCTATCTATCTATCTATCTATCTATCTATCTATCTATCTATCTATCTATCTATCTATCTATCTATCTATCTATCTATCTATAAAAACAATCGTATCTGTACAGTACGTTCGAAGACGGGACATCAGTGATTATCTACGCAACTGCGCCGTGCTGATAAAACGAACTGATTAACTCCTAAAAGCTGCCAATTAACTCTTTCAAGCTCTCTCTTGCACACATAACGACTAATCAGCCGGGAATCCTTAACCTCTACGGCCATCTAACTCATTAAGTGCAGCTACTCGCCTCCATTTTTTTTTTTGCTTGTCATGGGAAACTTTTTCCATACAATCATCTAGTCTCAATCAGGTCTTTTCGTCGTGTTCGTCGCTTTTGTCCGTAAGGCATAATTGCTTCAAATCTTGTGACGGCGACTCAGTTCGCGCAAATGTTTTGCATTTCGAGGTCTCGGTTTATCTTATCACCATCTCAAGGACGGCTTCCCAATGACCTTGTACTTTTCTTTATTGAAGGGCGCGTCTCTCCAAAAATCTCATAGAGTGGTCGTCTGATTACACCCGACCAGCTGGCGCTTGCCGATAACAGCGACGCGTAGGATTAAGCGCCCGTCTGACCAAATGCTACGTCTTTTCTCAAACGAACTGCAACGAGTGTTAGCCAAAGCGAGGCCGCGGAAGATAAGCTCGTGAGAACGCTAGTAGTTCTTATCTCTGAATGGCAAGCATTAAATGCCATCACGTGTTGTACAAGTCGTGTCTATATAGTCTAGACGCTTTCTTCAACTCAGTTTTGTGTGTGTGTGTGTGTGTGTGTGTGTGTGTGTGTGTGTGTGTGTGTGTGTGTGTGTGTGTGTGTGTGTGTGTGTGTGTGTGTGTGTGTGTGTGTGTGTGTGTGTGTGTGTGTGTGTGTGTGTGTGTGTGTGTGTGTGTGTGTGTGTGTGTGTGTGAAGGGGGGTATGCGAGGGGTCGTGGAAGGTGAGCTCGTGAGAACTTAAATTGTTTTTATCTCCGAATTTCAGCGTAAACCCCATTTCTGGTGTGTATGTATATGCGTGCGTGCGTTTTCATCCCGTGCGTCCTTGATGGAAGCCACGCGGTCGTGACGGGAATATTGTACACGTACCCGCCACATCTCGTCGCAACTTGGCCGCATTTCGAAACATTTCCGTGTCTTTTTCTCTTCCTTGCTCGCAAGTTGCAATTAGTGCCAAATTGGATGGCATGCGACTTCGGCTAACGAAGTTTGTTTTCCTTTTTTTTTTCTTTCAATTTGCAGTCAACCTCGCTGGCCAAGGGAAAGTGGACATGTCACACTTTGACATTCTCCGGGTTCTTGGAACGGGAGGTGAGTTTTTTTTTTTTTTTTGAATTATGGGCAACGCTTGAGAGGGCCGCTTAAATAACAATAAGTCGCAGTCCGAACGGCACTATTAGTCCCTAAATTGCAGTCAGCCAGATGGATATCCGCACTCAGTCGGCCTGTCACAAGCAGTCAATCGTGTAACAATCATCCATTAACAGCCAAGCAGTAGCCCAATCGCAGTGAATCAGATGTATAGTCAATGTCAGTAGGTCTGTCACAAGCAGTCGATCAGCAACATTCATTCAGTGACCGCCAGTCAGTGACAATCAGGCAGTCAGCGACAATAAAGTTCAGACTGCCGCTCAGTTACGAAGCCAAGAAGTCACAATTAATTTTTGTTTGTCGAAAGCAGTTAGCGACAGTCAGTTGCAAGCAGTCGATGAGTAACAGTTATTATAGTCAGTGACTGTCAGTCTGCAATAGTCAAGCAGTATACCAATTAATAATGGACATGACACCTCCAAGTCAGTCAGTCAGCCGGTCACAAGCAATAAAATTAATAATAACAAAAAAGGCAGAGGCAGCGTAACTGTAGTAACTTGCACTCCGTCGCCCACAGATTACGGGTCATAGTCACTTCGCGTGACATTTTTTTTTTACAACATGCAGAATCTTATTTGCGTATAGCCACCACATGTTCCGTGTGAAACATGGCTTGATAGTTAACGAGAAAATTGGGAGTACATGTGCAGTTTCTCGCGTTAACATTTGGTTTTCTCTTTGCTTCCTCGAGAACCGATGGTGCATCATCCGAGAGGCATCTAAAAAAACGACCCTTTTGAATGTGCAACGCTACTATTCAAGTGTATCGCAACTTTTGAACCAGGGAAAACCATACCGGCATTAAAAAACAGGAAGACGGATCGCGAAAAGAGGTTACTGAACCATCGAAAAAAAAAAATGGAGATTAACTCGTTGAGCAAGTCGTGTTTCATCGCACGCGGAGAAACGGGCTGTCCAGGAAGAAAAAAAAAAAGGCGACCCCCCCTGCTGTCGCCTTCGTATTTATTTCTTTTTTTAAATCACGACGACCCTGTTTTCAGAAGCAAGACGAAAAGTTCGACGAATGGGCGAACCAATTATTTGCCGAGGAGGCAGTCGCCATTCTTGGCCGTCTCTTCCGTTTATGTATCTAGCACGAGGAATGGACGTCAGGATGTGGGGGCCTTTAGCATGACAGGCATGGTCGTCTTGCACTTACAGTGCACATATGCTTACGGCATATTTGAAAGAATATACAAAAAAAAAGAAACATGCACTGCAGGGAATCGCCAACAGCTGTTCACTTCGTCCCAACTGAAAAAAAAAAAAAATTAGAAAGCCCCCGTGCCGTCCTCTTTCGTTTCTTTCTTTCCTTCCTTCTTTCTCTCTTTCTTTTCCATAGCGGCACTTTTCCACGGGCACCCTCCACTGTCCTACTTTAGCCCTTTCGCGCGGCGGAGGCAGCAGCCGCTGTTGCTGTGCGCAGCGAAACGCGTGTGGATTGAGGCACGAAGCCGAGCCGAGCCCATATTATAAGGACAGTACGAGGACGCGCCAGAAATGCCGCTTTGTAGCCGGCAAGTCGCCACCTGTCCGTTCCGGCGCTAATCGGCTGCGGCCGGACGGACCTAACGTCCTGCTCGGAATGTCATGCCGGGCATTTCCTCGCGAAGGACGGCTGAGGTGGTGTGTAGTGTTCTTCGGGGCGCCCGAAGCACCCTCTTTTTTTCTCTTTGTTGCCGCGTGGTGGAGTCACCTGTTCCCCTTGCGGGGAGGGGCAGGGAGGAGTGCCCCCACCTTCCTCCTTTTCGCTATGGATTTAATTTATGGGGCGAAACTTGGTGTATGGGTCGTCACGTAGCTATGCTCGCTTCCACCTACAAGTCAGCACTCTTGGCAGACTTCTCGGGAAGGACCATAAAACGTGAATTTCGCACAAAGTAATCATAGAGGGTGGTGTTGAGCTTATGGTGGAGCCTGCGCGCCACGACGTCGCTATAAGCGCCCCCCGTATGTCGACGGTGCCTACCCCTGGAAGCATATGCAATAACTCAGCGCTGCAGCTCGGCGCTGGCCCCCGTGCGAACACCTACGATCAAACCGCCCATACCCGCAGCCGTGCTATACCTAATTACTAATCGTAGAGCTCCTCAAAGATTATGTCGCACACCTGAAGCATCTCGGTTTCCCCGCGGTGAGCTCACCTTTCTCGCATCCTGTTGTGACGTCATCCTCCAACCTGTTTGTTTGGGGTGCGGCCCAGGAATAGCACATGAACTAAGCGACCTGAAGACCCAGCGACGCCGGTCGGTGTCGAAATAACTGTCTCGTCTACAATGTCTCGTCTACAAAACAAGCGAGCAGTGTTAGTTGGGCAAACACGTGACAGGCGAGGCAAGCGAATCGTGCAGGCCTGCTTTTTTATTTCTTTTGTTCTTTGGTGAGTGGAAACTGGTGCAGCATACGTTCACCTTTGCGTTGCGTTCACCGACGCCTTTAAAGTTACTTTCAAAACTATAATGTAACCAGGTTGCCACGAGCAGCCTGGTGAGCGATAAAACGCCGATCTCCTCTCCTCCCTTCAAAAAAAAAAAAAAAAAAAAAGATGCTGTTGGTGACGCCACTTCGAAATTTCCACACCAAACACCATGCCGTCATAGATTTTGGTGACGTCTACTAGGGCCTGCGTAGCTCCTAATCCGCAAACATGATGTAGACTTACCTCTCAGGGGACCATAGATCTGAAGATACCGAGCTCTAGAAAAAATTTTTTTCAGCCATTGTCGCCAGCATAGGGCAAATACACCTTGAAGTATATGGAGTCACCCGCGATGACTTCGGACCGAAATTTAAAAATGCTCCTTTGACGTTGATTTTCTTCTCTATTATTAATTAACATCATGGTAGTGAAAGTACCGAGGTTACGGTTGTCGCGATGTGCATTTTATTGACCCAAACCGATTCATTCTTTTACTTTGGCGTCCACTCAACACCAACAGCTAGCTTGTGCATTGATGAGGTCGTAGTTTTGCCGTTAAGTGGCGCCACCGACGCAGCTGCCTACGTCTGCGGCAGCAGTGATGTGCTAATATGCACATCACCGAGGTAAACCTCTGCCACCTTCATGGTGGCTGTGCGATCAGTCTATCTATCTATCTATCTATCTATCTATCTATCTATCTATCTATCTATCTATCTATCTATCTATCTATCTATCTATCTATATATCTATCTATCTATCTATCTATCTATCTATCTTCTATCTGTCTGTCTGTCTGTCTGTCTGTCTGTCTGTCTGTCTGTCTCGCGTTTGTAAGCGTTTTCGCTGTCTAAACAGCGAAAATGCTTATGTAATCATCCAGGCGCCAAGACGACGTTACAGAGAACCAATGTAAACAAAATGGGCGCCATCTACTGCAAGAGATGATCCATCAATTTGATCCTAACTGTAACGCATCACTAGCGCCACACATTACTACAGCTCGCGAGTGTCGGCCCCAGTTCTCTTTTTCTCTCTCTCTGTTCTGCGTATCTGGTGATAAGTACCGAGGGACCCATTATCTTTCAGTTTATCAAACCGATATACCTGCTACTCTTTAAGTTCGTATCTATCAGTAGGGACAAGGGGTGTCGCTTTACCCAACGTTGCTAGACCAGCTAGTGTAGGAACGTCGGCCTTACCTGCCTCAACTTTATGGTTTCCGTGTCAGAGACGTTTCAGGAAGAAGCAAAGGCCCACGGAAGAATTACTCAACGAAAGTGAAACCGCGTCCTTCATCCATCTCAAATCTCGTTTTTTTTTTTTTTTCTCTCCTGTATTCTTTCGCTATCTTCATAATGTCCGCATTTCTCACCTTCCGCACCACGTGTCCATTGTAGTCCGGCCGTGGCTAGCGAGAACAATCTGGCAACAATAAAGTACGCGATGTGTGAAGGAGAGAACTGGTGGGGGGGGGGGGGCGAGACGGAAACTTTCTCGCGTCGCTCTAGAAACGAAAGGGGTCGGTGAGGGGGTGACTTTAGAGTGCGAGGGAGTCCGCCACTAGGAGGGGCGTAAGTCGAGAAACGAAAGGAAAGTGTGCCGCGTCCTCTCTCGTCGAAGCAAAAAAGTACACGTAAAAGAAACACCGACGCGAAACGGGCCCCCTCGAGCAGTGCTTAGCCTACGGCACGCGCACGCACAGACACACAGACCTCACAGAAGTGTGCCAGTGGGTGAATGTCAGCGCAGGGAGCGCATGCGAGGTTGGGCAACGGCGGAGCAACTGTCGGCTGCGATGAGCAGCGCAGGCAAGGTCTCGTCGCCGCTTTGAACGTTTTTCCGCGCGCGTGTTGTAGCGTGTACGCTTGGATGACGGAGGAGAGGGGGGGAGGGGCATGGAAGGGTCTACGCGAAGGCTTCTTTCACTTACCTGCATGCATGCATTCCTAGCCTTGATGTTTCTTCCTGGGTCACTTTCCATTGCTTTATCACCTGTTCCAGCGTCGCTTTTTTACGGCGAGCCTGTCTTTTTAGTCGACCATGTGCCTTCGTCGTCGTCGTCGCCGTAATAATAGTAGTAGTTGTGGTAGTGGTGGTAGATTATTAGTAAAGAGTAGTTGTTAAATAATCATTGTTCGGGTTTAATGTCCGAAATCCACGGTATATTTATGAGAGACGCCGTAATGGAGGGCTACGGAAATTTTGACCACTCGTTGTTCCTTACTGTGCTCCCGAATTCAAGTACACGGACTTCGACCTTCTCACGTGCAACAAAATGTGTCCGGGATTCGATCCCGTGACCTTCGAGTCACCATATAAGCACTTCAACGCTAAAATACTGCAGAGGGGTTAATGGTAACCGTAGTGGTTGATGTGAAGTAGCCAAATTTAACTATCTTGTAACATAGCTTCGTAACAACTTCATTCTCCCGTAAAAACATAATTGAGCGATTACTGTTGTGATGGAAAGCTACACCTTACTCCCCCCCCCCCCCCCGCCCCCAGTAGATACGCCTATGGTTGATGACGACGACTTGTTGTAGAAGACACCGGAAAAGCAATTCGCATTTTAATGAATTAGATATAAAGCGTTAATGCGGGTTTGTTGGTACATACTGAACTTGTAGAATTTGTTTGTTTTTGTTTGGCGTTTCTTCATTCGCTCGATAACCTCAGGAGTCACGCTTAATTAGCTCGTCGTTTCACGTTTTAATTTTTTTTTCTCTGACCTTCCTAGCTGGTTTATTTTCGTTCGTGACATGGGAGAGTCATTAGGCGCAAGGTAACTCCGGCCGGCGGGGGAAATACCGGATACCTCGGAAGTTCCGACTGGGTCGTTTTGATGCCGGTGGAGACGTGATATTTATGTGTTTGTTTGTTGATACTACCCTCAGAGCCAAATGGCATTGAAGAGGGTATGTGGACAAATACATGAATATGCAAATAAAACAGTGCAGTCGATTCAGGTAAGATATTTCTACAGAAAGAAAGAAAGAAAGAAAGAAAGAAAGAAAGAAAGAAAGAAAGAAAGAAAGAAAGAAAGAAAGAAGAGTGCGGTAAAACTGCTGACCAATGACGTTTCGCGACGCTGTGTTGTCGTGTGCAGTCACACTGTGTGCGCGTCACTGCCGATTTCCGCACGGTGCGTCGAGGTTTGCAAAAGGTACCTTGGTTATGTCAGGGTTTCGCGGGTATTCCTTATCGGTTCTTACCGTTTTACTGTAATAGATTGGCACGAGGAGATTGAAGTGACTCGAGGAAAGTACAGCTGTGTTTTCTTTTCCTTATTTTTTTTTTGTTTCTGATAAGGTTAGAGAGAGTAGAACTGTGTGGCCCTGAGTGATAAAATCACGGCCGCCGCAGTCACCGCCGCTTTTTAAGAAACCGCTGGGCAAACCATACATACGCTGTCTTAATGTCACGTTAATCCCTCTTTACGTCGTGTTTTTTTTGTTTTTTTTTGGGGGGGGGGGGGGGATCACCGGTGACAGCGATAATAAAAACTCTTCGATGATCGCCATTGATCGTTCTCGAATCGGTCGAACGATTGCGTGCGTCCTTGCTTGTTGTGTTCGGCGTGCGCGCCTGTAATCTTTCTCGTGGGTCACGGAGGCCATATGTGCCACGCTTGCAGAGCAGACTGGAGATCAACTGGCCTTTTTCAGGAGCTCTTAAAAATGATTTCCGTGCGCATTCCGGCAAACCTTTTTTTTCTGTATTTCTCAAGATTTTTAGATTGATAGTATCGAGGCGAGAGGGAGGGATATAGCTCACTGAATGCAACGAAAGTCGTACTGCTTATAACCGGCCCTCTCCGCTCGCAAGTCTTACGTTATCACCGGGTGGTGTGGACTGTTTCAGTGCTTGCTTCGCAGCATTTGTAGCTCTCTCTTCTATGAATGATACGACACCCCCGTCCCCCAAAGTTATTCAAGACCAACCCACCTTTTCATCTTACAAACACGTAGACATGTGTACGCCCCCCCCCCCCCCCCCCCCCCCCCCATATGTACTAAAATACCCCGTTTACCATTACTGTAACTTCATATGTTTCCGCAAAATTCTTACGGAACTACTCCTATATGACAAAGGTGTGGAAGATATACAGACTTGATATTGATTCCCGAGCAAACTTGTGGAATAACGGGAGTGGCATACGCGCCGCACCCTTGCCCCCCCCCCCCCCCTCTGGTTTTAGGAAAACTCCCATAAAATCGATATGCTAGATAGACAATCACGTGACAAACCTCGCATTATTTTTTTTTTTTGGGGGGGGGGGGGGGGGTGCCACGTTTTATTTCGCGTTTGGTCGCCACCGTCGGCTTCAACCCTCCCGCAGTTGTTGCTCCCGTCTCTTCCGGGCGCGCTCCGAGACCATCATCGCGCGAAGATGGTCTCGGAGGCCGCGTTCTAGTTTGGTTCGCCGCTTCCGCCTTCCGTCGTGCTTTCGCTCTCTTTCACCGTAAACCAGGCGGCCTACGTGCCGCGTAGCTCGTCGTATTGTAACGTTGTGGCGGTCCTCTCGGTTTCAACCGCGTACGTATAGGCCGGACGGCGACGAAGGTTAAGCGGTGATGAGCCGTGATGACTCACGACTGCGCAGCCGACGTACTGCCGGTCGCGCATCTAGGTGAGGGTCGCCGCGGCCTACTAGGTTACCCGGTAATACCACACAGTCTTGCTGCTCGTCCTTCCGCGTATGCGCACGTGTGTTGATAACGTGCCTCCTTTGTGTTACCTGGGTGTCGTTACGTGGGCAAGAGAATCCTTCCCGCGAAAAAAAAAAGAAAAAAAAAGAGAGAAAAGAACGAAAAAAGAAATGAAAGCGGAAGTTTACTGCAGCCGCGCCGTTAGGGAGTCTTATAGTGCATCGTTATAGCGATAACATCTGCCCGTCAGCCGTATATACTTACTGCCTTGGGCAACGTGGTGCGTGTGATTTGCACGCGCGATCAATTAAGTCGCGTTAGAAGCGGGCACGTGTGGGAGCGTTCTTGGATGAAGCCCCGTATTACTTCCAGCTTGTGCAAATAGTACATGGACAGATGCACTCCGGCGTTTGAAAAAAAAAAGAATTAAAAAAAACGCGCTTATGAGGAAATGACATGGGCATTACAACACGTCGAATACTGTCACGCCCGCTTGTTTCAATATTTTCTAATGTGATCGGATTTCACAAACAGTCACCACAGCTCATAGCGGGTCGTGCCGCTATGTTTAGTTATATATCTTCGCGATCGTCCGAGGTCAGGGGCGTAGGCACACTTTTTTCGTTTCTCGGGCACAAGTTCGCCCGAATAAAGAGTTTCGCCTGGAACACGCCGGCTGCGGCCCCTTCGTCAACGTCGTGACCACGTACCAATTCTCATGTGTCACGATAAACGGTCACAGTGGAGCCAACAGTGAAAGTTTTCCCTTTGCTCTTTCCATCTTTCATGTACTATCGGCGTCAAATGAAACCCGAACAGCTGAAAGCCTTCGCGATGGTATAGTGCGCGCTGTCCAGTTGTCATCACCATTGGCGGGTGCGCGAATCCTTTTGGGCCGCTCTGCGCATATACGCGCGCATGCGCGATTGTGATAAGTTGACGGCGCGCACCATCGCGAAGGCTTGGCGTTCGGGTTTCATATGACGCAGATCATCATCATCATCATCATCATCATCATCATCATCATCATCATCAGCCTGGCTACGTCCACCGCAGGACAAAGGCCTTTCTCATGTTCCGCCAGTTCCATGTGGGAGGTAGTGGCCAGATACTGCACCAGGGTGGCCAATCCTTCTCTGGTGAGGGAGTGCGTTCCCGGCGGTGGTTACCGGTGAGGCCGCACCTCAGGCCTCTTATTGTAGTTCAGGCCTCTTATTGTAGTTAGCACGTGTTTATGAAACCTTTTCTATATATACAAACACGAACATGGGCGCTTTTATTTCTATTTTTTTAAACGCGCTGCAACCCGAGCGTTTCCTTGGAGACGAATCCCCTCCGTAACGTCCGAATAATAGGCCGTGCATCCGTATTCCTCGCGCCCCAAGAATAAGGGGCGATTCTGCAAGTCCTTTTCACATACTTTTGATTATCAATACGTACGTAGGTACAAGCGTCAGGCGCCAGGCGCGCAGCGGTTTCTAATTTCTGACGCCTATGACGTGTGCGCGTATTCAGCGAATTGTGTGGCGTGGTCACCCTTTTGCTTTTTTTTCTTTCTTCTTGTTTTAACTTGTGTCTGCGACCGCTGGCCCCCACTCAGCATTGCTCCATCACTCGGCCCTTGAAAGAAAGATAAAAAAAAAGGCCACATGAAAGAATGACTTTTTGGGGGGAAATGTACCGCGGAGAACCTTTTTTTACACAAGAGGCAGGTATAGATTGATTACGACAACTTGGCAGCGCAAACTTGGGGGACAAAGTAAGAAGGTGGACAAATGAATGGCACGCGGTTATTTTTTAGCTGCCAAGTTGTCATAATGAATATATGCGAACTATCCCGCCTATCAACTCTTCTGCACCTCTGTACATTGACGGAAGGGGTCGCTGCAACTAGTGAAGGGGTGTGGGGGGCGCTAGGTCAGACCCTCCTCCCAGTCAAACCCCACTCCCCAAGGAAAAAAAAAAGAAAATCCTTGCGCATTCCAGTGCGTGCAACAATGCGGAAATATTTTTTTCTGGAGCGCGCAGTCCGGCTTGTGTGCTTCGTCTCCGCGGCTCTTTGTTGCCATAGCGATAGCCTCCGATGCAGCAGGCCCCGCGGCAGTTGTCTCGGTGGCCGCGCATGTCTCGAGCTCTTAACGATCCAGCACGAGACGTGCCGCAAATGCAAACGCACCAGTCAACAACCACTTCGCTCCGCGCGAGTAACTGACCTGTTCTGCTGCCACCTTTTTTCTGTTTTTTTTTTTCTTTACTGTCTGTTCTTTACGGCTTCCTCGGCACGTGTGCGGAGATGTTTATCTGTCGTGCGCTCGCCGTATTTGGCTGCACTGCACGGGAAGGAGATCGCCCTCGCAGTGTACATGCAGTCGTTGATACTGTGACGCACAGGTGGCCCCCCTCTTTCTTGCTTTGTGCGTGAACACCATACGAGCTGAGAAAGAGCCTAATATACAAATATAGATCACGCACGAACTACGGTGACCAACGATTAGCGTCACAAATTCCAAACATTCTAAACAAACACCCAACTATATTACATTTACTGGAAGACGGAATTTCAGCTAGATCATTTAAAAAAATAACGAAAGAGTTCCTGGTGGATGAAAGCGATGCTTTTCTTGATTGTTGAAATTTGTAGTTAATGATGTTTTTGTATTCGTTGCACCTTGTTCATTAATGTCCCTTTGCCTGTTGTTTACTATACTCTAATTTGTCTTGCAGAGCAACTCGATTTCCTAGTCAAGATGTTTCTTGTTAGTTTATTTGATAGAGGGCATGCATTTGTTTGTGTTTGCCACCACTCGAATGAGGACTGTTTGTATTTCTGTTCTTTTGTTCACACTTCTGGCGGTTCCTGTTTGATTATGGTGCCCGTGTAAGATAACACGTGATGTTATAATTTTCTGAGTGCTGTGCTCGCGGTGTGTTTCTACTTTGCTGCCAGGGTGGCACGACCAAGTCAGGCTTTTACATAGCCTTTAGTCGTGTCCCCCAAGGCAATCTTGTTCAATTTTGCCTTGAATAAAAGCAAACCAAACCAAAACCAAACCAAACCAAAGAGAGGAATTAGGCAGCAACAGCATCATCAACGTTCTACGCTTGAAGGCACTGGAGTGCGCTCGGCAGTGGCGTAACTACGGGATGGCACACCGTGCCCATGCCGCCCCTTCCGATTTTTTTTTCGCTGTAGTATTCTGAAAGGTGACCATTTGAAAGGGGTGGCTTACCCGAAATCAAAGTGGTGCCCCCCCCCCCCTCTCTCTTCGAAAAAAATTTCTGGCTACGACCCTGGTGGAAGACGTGCAAGAAAGGGCGGGGTCCCAAAGCCAGCTCCATACATTGACATTATAGGGAAAGGGGCGATAAGGTAGCGCTGATTCAGCCCCGTACATTGACATGATCGGAAGGGGGGCGCTCTGCGACGAACATTCGTACCCCTTGAAGGAACCCTGCGCACGCTTCTGCTTGAAGGTGAAGCTCAAGCGCCCCCCCTGTTACTATATATTAGCTTCAGATTCAGCAGGGGACTGCGAAGTACATGGGCCTTCAGCAAGACTGCGAAGTGCAAGTGCGCCATTTGTTGCTTTTCACGCTAGGGAATGAACTAATTAAAGAGAGAACAATTAGATTGAAGTCGGGCGATTTCGGCACAACCAGCGATTGTCACGCCAAGGAGCGAGATGGGGTCGGCGTAGCTTTGGTTTGATCATTGGACGTTTCCATTAAAGGTGCAGGAACGTCCCTGAAGGAGCCATATATACAGCGCGTTCGGACAAACGCGCTCGGAATGCATTTTCGAGATTTCGCGTCGCTCATTCCAGAGATCATGTTCGAACAGCGTGAGCAGAAACAGCGCAGCGAAGCAGGACAAAAATAAATAAATAAATAAAGGAAAGGCTGTTTCGTTTCTCGCGTCGGGTACTTCGACCTTATCGGAATGGCACGCTGACATATAAGACACGGCTGTCCACCGGCGGGTTCTAATGACCGCCCTATATCTGCGCCTCGTATCATCTCCGCGTACCGGTTACGTGTTCTTTTTTTAAAGATCAGTCACACCGCTTGGCTGACTTGGTCCTTGTTCGTTTATTCCGCGTGGATGGAGGACGAATGCCGAGGCATTTTTTTCGTCTCGGTGCACGGTGGAACATTGTCGTCGACTTGCCGGTCTCGTTACGTCGCTTTATCAAAGCTACGTACCTGAGGCGCCTCAGCAAACGCACAAGTTCACCGTCGACATGAGTGGCGCACTAATTCACCTTCACGTGATGACGTCACAAATCGCCTCTATGTTTTGCTTGACCGTGACGTCATGCTAAGACGTCATATAATGACGTCATGGCATGCATGACATTCTCCAGTTGTTAGAGAAGCGCCGATCACGGATGCTATGCGAAACCAGGTGACGTGCAGAAAGCTTTAGGAGGGAGGGAGGCGGGAGTAGAATTGATACATCGACTAAAAAGGAAAAAGAAGATGGCTTCTAGCCTTCGAGTTGTCTTAGGAGAATACGTTAAAGGCGATATGAGTTTTTTTCTCTTGTTTTTAATAGCGAAACTGTTCTAGGTCTGGCGTGAAATGTGTGGTAGTGCCCCCGAAACTATCGTCATCGTGATCGGGTATATGCCACCGAATCTGGGCGAATCCCCTTATCGCCACGGCGTAGCCTGTAATAACCCTGACAAGGATTACAGAGAGAGAGAGAGAAAGGATAGGCATCGCGTCGTCTAAACACTACATACTTCACCACTTGGCCAAACCGCGCATGCGCAGTAGCTAAGCCACGCCCACCGACGGAGACATCGCGCGCAACTTCCGCTCTGCCAACACCCTGGCTCTGCAGTGCGTAGCCAGGCTGTGCCCGATCATGTCCTCATAGTCATGGAGTGTCCCAATAAAGCGCGTATTCACAAAGAAGAAGGCCCGCATCTCTAAGCTAAATGTGCCGAAGACAAGCTTTGAGCGATTCAGCGGGAACAGCCCGCGCTTTTTTAGGGGCGAAGCTCCTTAGGGCGTGGGCTGTGCGTCCCCTGTATGTAGCCACCTCTAGTTTAGTTCTTGCAGTGTTCACTAGATGGCGGTACCATCCCCTGTATGTAGCCACCTCTAGTTTAGTTCTTGCAGTGTTCACTAGATGGCGGTACCGTCTCCTGTATGTAGCCACCTCTCGTTTAGTTCTTGTAGTGTTTACTAGATGGTGGTACTTGTAGCTGATGATGAAAAGATGCAAGATGTTATAAACTAGAAAGCGGTACTTGTAGTTGATGAAAGACGCGAGATCTTATAAAATAGGAATGATGTCACATATGGCGCGTGTCATTGGTTGAAGGCAATCGTTCGATTTAGTGCGGCGACGTACACTAGGGGGAACGATGTAATAAAATCGAGTGGGCAAAATGTACAGAGGATTCATGGTTTACCAGGTTTACCTCCGGAGCTTCGCCCACTCATCATCATTCACTTCGTGGATATGGCGGCATTTTTTTGTATGCATCGTTTTGCTGTCAGCTTCCCAAGGCGGAGTTGCGCAATAGTGTGCTCTTTTATTGCGTTGTCGACGGCTGCAGGTGAGAAAAGCGCCTCGCACGCTTATGTGCACGCAGTCTTTTTTTTTTGTTATTCTACGCACACGTATAATTTACGACAAACCTCGTCGCTCTAGTACCGGCCTTTTGAGAGCGATGACCTTTAAGTGTGACGAATTTCTCGTGACCGCTCCCAGAAAGGTCGCGCTATCTTCTTGAATAACCGATAAGGGGAGGATAATGCACCGGCCTTATTACGCCATGCAACCAGGCGCCCGCTCTAATATAGGCGCACGTGTGTGTGTGTGATGTAATATCCAGAATTGTTGCGCAATGCGACTTTTATATGTGTCTACACATACGCGTGCGCACAGGATGTGGGGAAGGGCGAGGGGAAAGGGGAAGACATGGTGACGTCGCGGAGTGCTTCACAAGAGAAAATTCCTTGAGAGTGGTGTTGCATTTGTAGGCCCCGAACATTCTCGTTGGGAAAATTAAAAAAAAAAGTATATTAAAATAAAGTTTTATTTCTGTTGGCCGCGGTGGGCCTTTCCTAGCAAATGCTTCCCAGGCCGCGTGGTGCAGACCCCTGAACACAGAGTTAATATACAGTTATTATATTAACTTTATGCCTGAACGGCAACTGATTTGATTGATTTGTGGGGTTTAACGTCCCAAAACAACTATTTGATTATGAGAGACGCCGTAGTGAACGGCAACTGATTTGATTGATTTGTGGGGTTTAACGTCCCAAAACCACCATTTGATTATGAGAGACGCCGAAGTGGAGGGCTCCGGAAATTTAGACCACCTGGGTGTTCTTTAACGTGCACCCAAATCTGAGTACACGGGCCTACAACATTTCCGCCTCCATCGGAAATGTACCTTAGCCACTAGACCACCCGCAGGGCGCGGGTTCGAATCCCGGCTGCGGCGGCTGCATTTCCGATGGAGGCGGAAATGTTGTAGGCCCGTGTGCTCAGATTTGGGTGCACGATAAAGAACCCCAGGTGGTCAAAATTTCCGGAGCCCTCCACTACGGCGTCTCTCATAATCATATAGTGGTTTTGGGACGTTAAACCCCACATATCAATCAATCAAGCCACTAGACCACAGTGGCGGGGCTGAAACGGCAATTGGCGTCGTTAGTGTCTGTCCACGCACGCGTCCGTGCCGTGTTCGCAAGTGTACATCGAGTTGCACAGCTATCTTATAACTAAAACCAACTAGCCCAGCTGTGAACGCTTAGTCTCCCCCGCCCCCTACAACCAAACTCCGGCCACCGCGCCCTGGAGAGAAAACCGAAGCGCGGCCGCTTTGCGTCGCCGTTCCGCGCTTTGTACGAGCACTCGCTTGACCTCGCACGTCCGTTGTCCCTTTGGAAAGCGAAGCCCCCTTTGTGGGCGTCGGTGTTTCACTCCCCTGCAAGAGACAGAAAGGGCCGACGAGCGTCGCGAACTGCGCCGGCGGGTTTCGTAAGCCGCGTTCTTCTTCTTCTTTCGAGTCGAGAAGCTCCTCGTAGTCTCCGTTGCATGCGGCTGGCAGCAAAGCTGAAACCAGGACGCCGATCACAGTCCTTCTTTTCTGTACTGTGGGCCGCGAGCCGATGAGCTAGTTGCAGGGCCGCCGCCAGTACTTTTACAGCCGGGCTGTTAAGCTTTTTCCGTTGTCCGCGCGGATTGCGCAGAAAACTGGCCTAGCTACGGCAGCGTAAGCGATAGGCGGAGAAATGGGGGTACGCTGTTCAAGCTCCGCCCGTCTCCGAATACGTTCGATTTTGCGAGTGAACGTATGGGCGCACATGCGCACGGAATACCACACATAACAGCTTGGTGGGGGAGGGGCAACCCTGCCCAATCAACGGGGTTTTCAACACCGCCCTTCCCCTCACTTGTGTATATTTTGTTTCTTACAACCGATATCACGGCGGTTGTCGCGTTCTTGGTGTTTTTTAGAAAAAAAAAACACCGAAATGAAGCGTGGCCAAAGTTCGCATTACTTCGATATAACCAGTAATTCGCTATATCAGGCAATTCGCTATATCGGGCTTCGTTATAACGCGGCTCCTTTGCAGTATAACTCGTGCGCAGTGTTTGAGTCCTACCCAGGCCTAAATCGACTCGGGCACCCCCACAAACTAACAAACAAGCAAGCAAGTGGGGCCTCGGCAAGTATCACGTCGTTTGTGTGTGTGTGTGTGTGTGTGTGTGTGGTTGTGTGTGTGTGTGTGTGTGTGTGTGTGTGTGTGTGTGTGTGTGTGTGTGTGTGTGTGTGTGTGTGTGTGTGCAACGTGTAATACGCGCGTCGCATGCTGCGCATGTCGTCACCTTCGCCGCGCCTTCCGTGTCATTCATTGTTCGTTCGGGGTGCGCCTTCGAAGCACCCGCCTCCGCGGTACCGTGCGTCCAAGTCAGCGTCGCGTCTTTCGTGTCCGAGCGTTTTCGAGCAAAAGGAAAATGGGACGGATTCGCCGCACATACGAACCCCGCCTTCTTCGCTCTCGCTCTCTCGCCGCGGTTGCGATAGCGACAATCTCCGCAGGCAGAGCTGTGTAGCTGGGATTTCGCTGCGTCTCAAAAGCGACGGACTGGGTGAAGGCTGCACGGTGGAGAGCGGCGGCATCACGCATTCATGCCGTGCAACGACGGAGCGTGCGTGAACGTTCCAGCGCGCTACGTACGCTGAATGGACGGTGCGCGTCGCTGCGTTTTGTTGCGTGCGCAATCCGACGTCGTCGTCGTCAAACCGCGGACGCACGGACTTTCTCGATCTCGCCGAAACGCGCGTCACGGTCCCGAGCTTTCTTTACTTATGCTGCTCTTGCGTGACAGTTAGAAAACGGCATCCGCGTGGCGGCGTTCGAATTGTAGGACAGCAGCACCCCGCCCTTGCCTACTGAAACGTTCCGTATGCGATGTTTAAGAATTCCGTATGTTTCCGTAAGAATCTTATGGAAGTATAAGGAAAATATATGGAAAATTATGGAAAATTATGCAAATATATGGAAATTATGGAAATATATGGAAAATATATGGAAACATATTTATTCCGTATGGAAACATATGGAATTTATTGGACTCGCATACAGAACGTTTCAGTGGGGAATTTCGGGAATTTCTGAATTTCGCATCCATAACGCAGCATGCGGTCTAGAAATTACAATGAATTTTCGAAATCGACTACAAATTAAACGTCTTCTCTCAACAAATAATACACTCGTACATACTAACACACGTGCGAACATACACAAAAAGGTAACTGAACCGCACGAAAAAAAAATTGGTCTTAATCAACAGGTAGTGCTGGGTGCATGGCAAAGGAAAAAATGACTAGAATTGAGCATTGATCAAAATCTTTGCCTCCCCCCTTTTCTGCATACTCTGTTCAGCCCGGCAGCAAAGATTCGCCAAATAAGAGGCAAGTTCAACACCTCGCTGCCCTCCCCAGAAGGAATTCATTTGTCGCGAATGTCTCCCCACTGCGCGGCACTCACGGCATTCGCTTGTTATCTTGGCTTTCAGATTACCTAAATTTAAGGCAGCAGTTTGTCGCGTTTAACAATTCGCATTCGTCATCCCTCCCTGTCACATCAGGTGTGCCGCAGGGCTCGGTCCTTGGGCCTCTTCTTTTCCTAATTTATCTCAACAATGTTGTCGAAATAACAAAAAATACAAAGGTCAAACTCCGTCTATACGCCGACGACTGTGTCCTCTATTCTTGTATTAGTACCTCCCGTGACCAAATACAGTTAAATAATGTTTTTTCTTCTTTCCGTACCTGGAGCTCAACGTGGCAAATGGCACTAAACCTTAACAAAACGGTAAGCATGACATTCACAAACAAGAAGGATCCCCTACGTTTTTCCTATGGCCAGAACATGAAGCATGTCAACGAATACAAGTATCTTGGCGTAACATTCTCACCGAACTTAAAATGGCATAAACATATAAACCTAATCTGCTCGAAAGCGCTCCGAAAATTGGGCTTCTTGAAGCGAACGTTAAAAGATGCAACTCACGAATGCAAACTAACAGCATACAAATCCCTGATACGGCCTGTTCTTGAATACGCCTCCGTTGTCTGGTCACCTCACTGCGCATGCGACATAGCACACTTGGAAGGTGTTCAAAAAAAAAGCAATAAGATTCATATATCACCGTTATGATCACAATTTTTCGCCTTCGTCACACGCTGTACGTCTATCACTCAAATCACTTGAACACAGACGTACTTGCGAGCGTATCGACACTTTACATAAAATCGTGAACAAGATAATCACCATTGACATGCCCTTTTCCTTTGCCAACTCCGTTGCAAACACTCGCAGGTCAAACCCCATTAACATCACACCCTTCATGCCATTTCTAGATTGTTTTAAGTTTTCATTTTTGCCTTTCACAATGGAATTGTGGAATAATTTGGATGTTTCTCTCCGAAAGTTGCCTACCAATAGTTTTTTGAATGAACTACCAAACCATGTGTTTTGTTAGTTTAGTGTGTATTCACTGTTATGGATCCACTCCTGCAGTGTCTCGAACTGTGAGACAGCAGTATTTGTAAATAAATAAATAAAATAAAAAAACTATTTCAGCCCGGCAGGCATCTAGTCTAGGAGGCAATGGCTAAGCTAAGCCTACCTGCTTCAAAGCCTCCACCACCACCGCAACCAGGTGTAATGGGGTCGGTGTGATTGTGTACTCCAGCGTGTTCAAGCTGGTGTTTACCATTGCATCAAATGAATGGGGTCAGGTACTAATTCAATTATATGCAATATCTTGACACGCGATTCTGTACTTTAGGATGCTCCTGCTGATGTTTACCAATCAATGAAATGAATCAGACCACTTACTAATTCAATGAAATGTAATAGCTTGATTATGCGATTCTGTATTTTAGTGCACTCCAGTTTAAATTCACCAGTCGTTGAAATGAATGAGATCACATTTCGATGAAATATAGTAGCCTGACCCTAACGCTGCGAGTGAATTTCAAGCTCACATAGGACTCCTCTTTGCTTCTTTGTTCCAGCTTATGGCAAAGTGTTCCTGGTTCGCAAGCTGGGCGGCCAGGACGACCAGAAGCTGTACGCCATGAAGGTGCTGAAGAAGGCCACCATCGTGCAGAAGCAGAAAACCTTGGAGCACACGCGAACCGAGCGACAGGTTCTGGAAGCCATCCGCCAGTCGCCCTTCCTGGTGACACTCCACTACGCCTTCCAGACGGATGCCAAGCTGCACCTCATCCTCGGTAAAAATCTTGGCACTTGAAAACACTTGAGAAATAGTCAATTCAAATTAATACCTAATGCAAAATACTCGCAAGAAAGTATTTCATTGCTTGGAAGATACCCAAACAGTAGCACAGCCAAACTTTTTTCTTTTAGGGGAGGTAGGGTGGGGGGATTCCGATTGCAAATCTTGTTCACTTATGGTGCAAGCAACTTATGGTACACTAAACATAACATGAGTGAGGAACATAATTTAAAAAAAAGTCTACCACCTAAATGAACACCACTTGCACACACATATGCACATAAAATGTAAAACTTTTGTAGGGGGGGACGTGTTGATTCACCAAGTCACCCCGTAGCTATATGCAACAGTACCCAATAAATTACTCTATCTTGCTAGACTAGTAAAGGTTAGCGAAATTGTATACTGCACAAAACCATTGATGGCTTAGTGATGGCAAAGTTCTAACATGAGGTAAGGTAAAATCTGTCTTTGCAAGTTTCTATCCATAAATCTGGTTGAGTTTAAGTTAACCCAGGTTCACTACCTGCTTATGTTGAGCGAAAAAGAATGCAGTTAAACCTTGACATATCAAACCCAGATATAACGAAACATTGGCCATAACGAAGTAAATTAATAGTCTTCCATCAACCATAGTGTTGGGAATGTACCTTTATGACAAATTTTTGGATATAGTGAACATATTTTTGTGTGAGATGCAACTACGTTATAGTGAGGTTTTACTGTTGTGCGTATACCAGCCAGGAGGTTTTGGCTACTCTATTTTGCTGAGGAATTGCATTTTCCTCCCCAGGAAATTCAAATACTCAGTTACAAGGTACTCCGAAGTACAGCAAAAATATACTCCTCCATCAGGGTATCTGCAAGACACTCTACGGTAGTCTGAAAAAGCATCCGAGATAGAGTAACTGACCTTTCTTGTGTGTGAACATCGTAGTTAATGCTAGAAATCTGTGATTGCTGATGACACGTGAACTTTGTCTATGACGTGTGAACCTTGCTTTCTCGTATAGACATTTTAATCCATAAATTTTTTCATTGCATTATTGTAATTCAGGATTTCAGGATAAACATTATAATGTAAGACAAGAGGAGTAAAGGAAGCAGGCACCACCGTATTCTTAAATGCATTTAATTTTTAAAAAATGTTTTAAAGAACACTTATGATATGTAGTAGTCTATGTGAAGGTTAAGTTTTGTTCTTTACTTTTAAGACTACGTCTGCGGTGGCGAGCTGTTCACCCACCTCTTCATGAGGGAGCACTTCACGGAGTCCGAAGTCCGTTTCTACATAGCGGAAATTGTGCTGGCTCTGGAGCACCTACACAAGGTGAGCACTGACTTTGACATCCATAACCTCTGCCTTTCCCTCCCTCGATTTCGTTCCTTCTTCCTCAGCTTTTAGATGTTTCTTTCACATATACGTACCCATATACCGAGGCATTGTGGAGAAGTGCGGGGGTATGCTCGTAAAAGAATAACTATAATCGTGATGTTATACAATGCTACTCACATTTGGTCTTGCTGGACCTAACTACAAAGCCAAAAAGAAAATGAAAAGAAGTTTAATCGTGAGTACAAATAACAAAAGTCTCAGCCACACACAGTACTGCCGCAACTAAAGAATGAAAGAAGTCAACGTCTGCATGGAACTTTGCAGTCTTTAATTTATATGAAGGCAGTGGAAAAGATGGTTCTAATCATTTGCTGTCTAGTGATGAAGCACAAAATGCCTGTGTGTATGACAAACCTCTTTTTTTTTTTGAAAAAATTTCACATTCATGATTTGTGGCTGTTTTGATCAAAGGCTGAATCAAATAGGGCACTTTCACTCCGACATTTGAAAGTCTTGGAATTTTTCTTGCCCATACTACTAGCTGCCATCAGTCAAGCAACAGCAACTAGGAAGTAGTCATCATATCCAATATATCATAGGTGTCATGAGTGTAACAGAGTCATCACTATTACAAGTTACCTGGTGATTGCCACTGTAACGCCTAGCCATAGTTTGCAGCTGGCTAGCACTAATATAATGAGGTCATCGAAACAATCTGTGATACACATGCCCTTTTTCGTCTTTCGTCTCTGCTTGTTTTTTTTTTTTTACGTTGTGTAATTTCAGCCTCACATTGTTTGGGAAGCCCGGCTTTCTTAATAACACTATACTATACAGACACATAACATACTCTGCCAAACATGGGCCTACTTCTTTCCGACTTTCCACGGACATGTCTCGACAACTAATCTCCACAGAACCATTGTCCTTTGATATGAGTAATGGCCACTCTCGCGATGCGCACACGCACCAGGTGCAAAGCAGAGGGAACAAACCAAAGACCTCTAAAAGTGCTGTGAGGGAATGGCCACAGCTGATGACTAAGTTTAAGAGGCCGACTGTGGTCCTTCTTTTATCGTCCCACAGGTGGAAGGGAGGTTGCAGAACTTTCCGTGCAGTACTGACCCTGCAAGGGCCTTTACGACTCTCGCCTATGAAGCGGGCATGGCTTCTTCTTCGCTCGAAATTCGTCTCGCCACCGATTCTGCATCGTTCGAACGAGAGAAAGCGGCAGCTCACCTCGAGTTACCACTGGGCAGTTGAGTGGTGGTGGTGTTGCTCAATCCAATCCCACAGCCTCGCGATGGCAAGGTTAGATCTGGGGGTGAATATTAAAAAGACCGTCTCACAGGAGTAGTCCTTGGGGAGTGTATCACGGAAGCAGCTCGTCTTGTCTTAGAACGAGGAAGTGCTGCACGCTCCCTTTCCTTCGTCCCTCTAGAGGTCACTGCGTGCTAAAAATGAAGAAGTGAAAGTCAAAGCTACGTGGTCATTTTCTTAACTCTTTAATGTCCTCCGAACGAAGTGTCATTCGTGTCGAGACTTACTAAAGTGGCATACTAAAAGGCATATTAAAGTGAAGCACACAGAAGGGGCATCACAGAAGAGTTTTTTTTTTTTACGTAGGTGATTTCATGTATAAAATATTTATATTTTGATATTTTTACAATATATTCAAAGAAAAACAGAGATCCTTTATATACACAATGTTTCGCTGCGGATTCAATATATGCGGGTTCAGATGTATGCAGGTTGAAAGTAACCTGACTGTTTAATGTTGCACTCGGAAATTTATGAATTAAATTGGCCACAAAAGTGTCATGGCCTGTTTTTTGAATGGAGTATGTTAGGGCTCACAGGGTGAAAATATGGACACGTAGAGAGAAGGAGAACTTAGAATGATGTTTATTGCAGGAAAAATAGCGCAAGTAGGTAATTTCTAATGTATTCATTTTTGTAAACATGATGAGATGAAAGCCTAGTGAGAAGATGCATATACGGAAAGCGCCATATCGATCAGCAGCGAAAGATTCACACCAGCAATACCGTCACAAATTGGAAAAAATGAAGTACAGGATAATGTCTCATTGTGACATGTTCATAGCTGAAAACTTTTGTCTAAAAACCCCAAAAAGCTTGTCTTATTGTTGTTTTTTTGGTGCTGCTGTTGTTATAATGTACGGCTTTGCTCCCATCTGATATGCGTCTTCTCTCTCTCTCAACCTCCCTGCCTTCCCTCCTTTGTGTTTCACAGCTGGGTATAATCTACCGCGACATCAAGCTGGAGAACATCCTCCTCGACAGCGAAGGACACATCATCCTGACAGACTTCGGACTGAGCAAGGAGTTCCTTCCGCATGAGAAGGCAAGTAGCAGCGGTGGCAGGCAGACCCCGTGACCCACTTTCGTGGAAACCCACCGCACATTCACTCCCCTCTCCCTCTGCACTCTCCCACTCTTGTTCCACTCTCCACATGCCAGCCATCACGACTGTTCCCTCCCTCGTCTTCATGTTGTTCTCTTCCTTCTCGGAAACTGCCGAGCGGAAAAGAAAACGCAGCAGTCAGTGGTCAGGCCTACCTTGTCCTTCAAAGGGGCGTCCCGCTGCTACTGCACGTTTTCTTCCGGAGTCACACCTGTTAAGTGCTCCCGTGGCTTTGAGCCTTTGTCGATGGTGATGCAAGGGAAAATTCCTCGTCGTTCTTGTTTTTCGTCTTGTCGTCCTTTTGACGAGGCCTTCTTCCGAGGCGGGACAAGACATTGTAGCCTGCTTGACTAGGTTAAAGCGATTGTCCTTGGAACTTGGTTTTTGCACTGCTGCGAAGCGTGACAGGCAATATGGCAGACTGTCTATAAACGCGTGAAATGTAGTACATAATTTGATGCCAAGGCTATGGAGACCAAATGTAAAGCAAGTGAACAGCTTATAATAAAATTCTTAGGGCAATTATCTGAATTACAACTTAAATAATGATATAATTAAATATTGCAATTGGTCATGCTATGTTTCTTCATATCGCGAAATTTTACGACCTACCCAAATTGCGTCCAATAGTTATCTGTAGACAACTAGCATTCCAAACAAAGGTAGAAAAGTATTTTTGAAATTTCTGCTCGAATGCCCCACATCCGACATCTTGTTAAACATACCAGTGGCTTCACCAAAGCAATCACGTATTGTGAAATACCTCAATAAGAACAGTAGACTCACTAAACGGAACCTGAAGGAATCAGCAAAGCATGTTACATTTATAGGAGTTTCCTTTACTGACACATGAACACGGATACAGGTTTTTAGTAGAAAACCAATAATATTAGAACATAATTTGTTTCATTTAAGCAGCAGTTCTGTTCAAGAGATTTCCGTTCACTGAGAGTTTATTGTTGGCTCATTGGCTCAGCTCTCATGGTCTCTTCCTTATGGCAAAAATAGGCCAGGCCTCCAAATACTCATGATGATGTTCTAGGTATACTCTACATTCTTTTTTTTGCAATATATTCAATTATTTTGTTTATATTTATCTGCTTATTCAGTTATTTGTCAAAAAATCTACATCATCTTGTTGGTCATAATAGCCAGAGGTGTGAAGCAGTAGCAAAACAATAATATTGTCTAGATAAAGAGAATTCCCACACTGAACGCAAATATGTTAGCAGAATTCTAGCTGTCCTTGTTTGCATCAAATGCTATTCTTGTGAAGATGAAGGAAACATTTGAAGTGGAACACTGACAGCCAAGGGTGTCTGCAGAACTTTTTGCCGGCGGTTGTCATACGTGGGAGGGGGGCATCAAGCATATGCAGCCTTTCTTTCACTGCCTTGTCATGACCAGCAATATTTGTCAATAGTGTGTAATATGCAAAGTTGGCTGCCAATACTGACGGTCATTCCGCATAAATATGCGGGACCTGAGCGTGCTGATCAAGCTGTTTAGCTTGTTGCTACTTCACAGAACAATATCCGAAATTCTAAGGAGGAAGGGGGGGGGGGCGGTCGTCCTCCTCCCCCTTCTTGCACTCCTCTCCGGATGTCCATGCTGACAGCACTAAGCCTCTTACACAATGCCTACCATTAAGTCAAATTTAGAAACTAATCATTGTCCTCCTCCTATGTCACCATTGCAGGACCAGAGGGCCTTCTCATTCTGCGGCACCATAGAGTACATGGCACCCGAAGTTGTGCGGGGCGGAAGTGCGGGCCACGACTTCAGCGTCGACTGGTGGAGCGTGGGTGTGCTCACGTTCGAGTTGCTCACGGGGTCATCACCTTTCACAGTCGAGGGCGAGCGCAACAACCAGGCCGAGATCTCCAAGTGAGTGTGGCTTCGACCGTGAAAACACCAACTTTATGTCGACTTGCTTGCAAATGTTCACCATACCGTAACTTTGTAGAAAGCATAGCGAAAAAAAAAAACTAAAACAAAATTAAATGGAGACAAGGAAAGTGCCAAATGAACACTGTTTGTTACCATACTCCTTGTCTCTGGTTTTTGTGCTGACTTACCCCCGTATTCAGAAATGCTGATTGACTCGAATTTGACTTGCCACTGCCTCAAGGAGGCACATTCAAAATGAATTTGTGTTGCAATGAAGGCGGTGGCTAGTGAAGGTCATGTCAAGGAGTGTTTCTGAATACGGGGGTTACATTAAAAAACTAAGCTAGCTGACAAATTTTCGTGCTGCTTACTATGCCGTACCAAAATGCTTAGAATGCCATAACATTTGTTCAAATTTATTTAATACATCTATTTTTGTTGCAGTACTTAGAAGTGTGAAGAACACAAGATGCATAATAAGGAAAAACCAAAGTGAATGGGTGCTCACTTCAGACCAAACACTAATATTGATATGTGCTCTTGTCTTGTGTGATTCTTTTTTATTGTGTGTCCCATGTTCTTAGCACTTCTAAGTAGTACCATCCTGGATCCTTGCGAATTGGCTCTAGTATCTATTCTTCTAAACCATTTTTGTTGCACAGCACGCATTTCTGATTCCAATTTATTGTGTCATGCTGATTTACCTTGTAATGTCTGTGTGATGTCACAGATTTCAAAAGCATGTGCTTTGCAATTAGTAACATTGACTCCACAACTTTTCCTGGAACTTACAATGTTCACTGCCTAAACCCCATAGAAGTCAAATTTTCTTCAATCTTTCAGTTGTTCTTTATCACAAGTAGCGTTAACTACTTGTGATAAACAACAACCCATGGTTCCAGAGTGTTTGGGCTATGCTGAGTTGACCCCATTCGGTGATTAGCTTGGATGCCATTTATCGCGTTGTCTCGCATTATTACGTGCACGTCAGTAGCGTACAAATGGCGTGTCTGTGGTATTTGTATCGCTGCATCCGGCTGACATGCCAAAATGTGTTAGATGGAGAAGCCTTTGTCAGGGCTCATATTCCTTCCTGAGCTTATACTTCTAACTGTAACGCTTGTTAATTTATTGAACGACTAATTGCATAATTGAATGATTCATCTCTACATCTATTCATTCATTCATTCATTCATCACATCAGTAAACAAAACGTCACGGTCGATAAGTGGCTGTGTTATGTATGAATGAACGCATCGTTGCAGGCTCAAATCACGGCTGCCATGATTGCGTTTCTATGGCAGTAGAATGCAAGAATGCCTCTGTGCATAATTTTTAGTGTATCTGTTATAGCCAGTGTGCTTACTTCTAATATTTGGCCCTGTAATTAAATTTGACTTATGTCACCGACAGATTCCATGAGCTGGCTAGTGCCAGTATGAGGGATAGGAAACCCAGAATGTGTGTACTACCATGAAACCCCCATTTCAGGCCGATGGGTCCCAAAAATTTCGAGGATCCAGACGAGTCGGACAGGGAGTGTATGAGGTGAGCAGAGTGTGTTGGGTGAACAGACGCGGGCATGCATGCAGCTGTCGGCAAAACTTTTTGCCTTTTTGTGCTCTGACTCGATTGGCCACTCGCCGTGGACACTTTTACAGCGAAAACGAATTTACCCCGAGAAACGTGCGCTCCCTGTTGTTGACCAGGAAGCTTCGTGCGAGTACGAATTTCTCAATCTAGCCTTGCATTTTTCGTGTTAGAATGGTGCAGTGCTCCGTGGTGCGAGTTATCCTGTCGTGTAAAAATTTTGTCGCTTGCCACTACCTTCATAGGAAGTGAAACAAAGTCGGAGTGAGTAGTATTCGCAGTGGTGTGGCAGTACTCTGGGTGCGATGACCATAGATGTCTGGCATTTTGTGCCTTGACTATCTTTTACACACGTATGCATCTGCAGCACTGCTGCATCAGCATACGTGTGTGCATACTTTGCACCTTCTTCATCTTCATCCTCATCTGCATCTTCACTCAGTCTTTCCCCTCTTTTGCTAAAAGGGTACTGACACAGTATCTTTCTGTTTTTTTTTTGCATCAAGTGAGAAACACAGTCATCAAAAGTTGAGAAAATGCATCAATGGGCGTGAGTGCACCCTGAAAAATGAATTGCAGCCCGTCTTTAAAAACTAGTTTAGGTTCCTGCCCTGATGTGACGGTACCATATGAGCTTGTTGTCATGTGTTTTCACAAGATAATGTGACGCTTTAACGACTGATGTCCTGCGTGGCTCCATTGGTGACTCGTGTTTTGGTGATGGGAGTGGCCATGCTTTGGCGCCCAAAGTCATCACAACAGGTCATACTGGTGCGTGACGTCACAAGAATTGTGACTAAGATAACGTAATTCTAGTGTCGATTTCAGTGGTTGGCACCATGTTAAGATGGATCTTAATGTCAAAATAAACTATCTCATCAGCATTTACTGATTTTCGCTCTTGCACATAGCCCTCTCCACAAACAAAAGGTTCGTATGGCAGGGAAAACTCATGGTGTCAGTACCGCTTTACCGCTCTTGTGCCTTCTCGTAACTTTGTAATGTAGGGTAACTTTGTTTGTCTTTGTGACTCTATATACCTCTCTCTCATCGTCTCTGTGACACTAGCCTTGCGACTGTGGGCAGTGCGGCTCGGCACAGGACTACGAACGCATCTTTTTTTCTTAATGCCTGTGCCTTTTCGCATGTTTTCAGGAGGATACTCAAGAGCCAACCACCGATACCGGATCGCATCACAGGTGATGTTAAGGACTTCATCCTGAAACTTCTCATCAAAGACCCCAGGAAGAGGCTTGGCGGCGGGATCGAGGACGCCGAGGAAATTAAGAGGCATCGCTTCTTCAAGGTGCGTTGAACTGTTCAGTTCTGTTTCGAGAAATCGGGCAACAATATGGCTCGAGAAACAAGACGAGGATGTAAGGAGGTAGGCACAGCAGCGACTAAAACGTATGTGGAAGGAAAAGATGTTGGGAATATCAGTGTCTTCTCTGTTCTTGTTCTTGGGTAGATTGTGCACAACCATCCTTTCTTTGCAAGTGTGAACTGACTCGGCCAACAGCAAGGTTTCTCGAGACTAAAATGTAGCTTTCCTTGTTGCTTTTTCACGTCACTGAATACCACTAACGTTGCTAACTGGCTTAGACTAACTAGCAATCTAACCACTCACCTAACTAGCCGAGACTGGCTGGTATTGATTGCAACATGCTGCAGCATCAAAGGGCTATTGAAGATTCGGGAAGTAAGAGATACCAAGGATGGTGAAACAAGATGCTCTGAATATCGGTGGTTAGAGCAGTGTACAAGACCAATTCAGTTAGTTAATGAAGCTTGACCGGGACCAGACAAAACACTCAACAGTTCTGAAGCATGGACAAAGAGATTTAAGTGTGTCAATGAGACGATGATGGCGACATTCTGCACACGACGGATGCAAGTCCAACAGGTGTGTCGTAGCTGCTCAGTAAAGGAAGTGATGCCAAGTTACTACTTATAGATTACATAGAACTTTTAACCAAGCAAAGAAATGTCATGGGCTCAGGATGTTACTTATTTTCAGACACCTGCAAATAATTTTTTTCGATCACATTCTCTGTCATCAGTGTTGCATAGAATTCAGTGTCACTAGTGTTGCATATAAAAACCTCCAAATACAGCGTGACAATGAAAAGAGGTATTAAAATTGTTTGTTTTGCCATCCTTTATATATTTATAAGTACAGATGGGGAGATCGTAGAACGAAAGCTGTCTTTGAACAGCTTGATAAATCTACAACCCTTTCATTTGGCAGGCAGGCGATATCACATATAGGTACAGATATATAGCAGCATACTTATGCCTCCACATTAGGCTTGTGCGAATAGTGAGTTTTATGTTCGAAGCAAATTCAAAGCGAATAGTGATTTGGTCTGAATAATTTTGAATCGAATTCGAATAGTACATATAACATACAATAAAGAAAAATGGGCAGATTTGTCATTACCCAACCTATTCGCAAAGTGTACTTTAGAAATTGAAACAAGGCCTGTGCTTATGCCATTCCTCATGATGAAAACAGCTTTTAATAATAGTAGGATGTGACTTTCGGTAGAAAGCAAGTGATAACCAGTAAAATATGTTGCATTGTAAAATTCAATATACTTAGAGCATATAAGCCAGTATAACAAGCTTTTAAAGTGAAATGAAATGGGTGGGATGAATGATGGGGTTAATACGTTCATCTAATTACTAGTGCAAGTCAGTGCAACCGGCGGGAGGGAATAAAACAGAGGACACATTGAGCGCTGAACTTCAGCGCTCTGTGTCCTCTCTTCTGTCCCTTCCTGTTGGGCTGATCTGCACGCATACCTTTGTTGTACCAACAAGCCCAATCCTAGTCTTCATTGTTCATTTAACATTGAAGACTAAGATTGCTTCAAGGCAGTGTGAATTTCCCCTGGCTAGGTGTTACCATGGCTCACCATTCCTCAACTGCAGTGAAACAATCTTTACAGCGACTACAGGCGGACTGATATGCACCTATTCGTTCATTTCGAATACTTTGACGTTTTACATATTTAAAATGGAATCAAAGCAAATTTAAATACTGTACCATTCATTCAAATATGTGAGGCAAATTTTAATACTCTACCATTCATTCGAACATTGGCGCCATTTGAATATTCGCACATGCGGATTCAACGTGTTTCTGCTCACTTTCAACGTACAGGGAAAATAGTTAAAGTAAAAATTCTTTTTTTTTTTTTTTCACCTATTGCAGGGAATCAATTGGGAGGACCTTGCAGCCAAGAAGGTTCCCCGCGCCCTTTGTTCCAAAGGTGGACGATGAATTGGACGTGAGCAACTTTGCGGACGAGTTCACCTCTATGGTTCCCGCCGACTCACCGGCGCTGGCACCTATCAGCGACGACAAAGTGTTCAAGGTGAGTTTGCAGTCTATGAATTTCGAAAACTCTTTCTTGAGCTTGACCGCTAGGGCCGTTCCGACGAGATATCCCTGCAACCCTTCATGGTTGTTTGTAAACTTATTAAAGACATCTAGCTATCCTTGCTTCCGAAATCTACGAATAGCTTGATAGCATGCGTGTGTGAAGCAGCCGACTTGTCGTCTTGAATGCTTATTGCGTCTGTATGTTTGCACAGGGCAAACTTAACGAAGACAGGTCAGAGGACACAACTCATTAATTCTTGTTCTATTTGCACTGTGCAAGCATGTTGATGCTAAAACAGCAACTAGCCCAAGCTACCATTCTAGCAAGAGATCCAGTAGACTTGCGTGATTTTGCACAGTTGTACAGCATTCAGCAGGTATTGCACTGGATTTCTTGGAGTATCGCTTGGTATTGCATCAGCTTGTAGGAATCTTAGTGTCGAATTGCATGCACATTGAGATATTTTGTTGTAATCAGTGTGCACTTGAACTCAAACCTTGATCTGACGAAATACGGCTATAATGAAATAAACGAAGAATGTTTTTGCAATAGACAGTGTTAGGAATATACCTTCACAATGAATTTTCGGATAGTAAACAAACTTATTCTCGATTAGGATGCAATCTCGTTATAATGAGGTTTGAGTGTACAGCGTGCAATTCTGAGCCTCTTCATTGCAACTACTTGTGATGCCACTTTGCTTGCCCTCTCAAGAGCACTGCCGAGCATTCGCTTCAGTCCACAAAATGTTGCCTCTGCAGGGTTACTCCTACGTTGCACCATCAGTGCTGTTCAACGAAAACATCCTCACCGACGACCTCCTCGGCTGCGCCCATGAGAGCCGGCCGAACATTAACCAGCTGCTTGCCACCAAGTTCAAGGTGAGCCACTGCTTTCCAAGTGTTCCATCCTGTTCGTGCCTTGGGCTTCGTTCATGGACCGAAGAACTTGTAATCACTCAGACAACTTGCGTCTAACATGGGAAAATGGCTGGGTCACAGTACAGTACATACTGGGTCACAGTACTGACACTAAATTTCGAAACTCCACTCGGTTACACTCTTCCCCTAGTACTGCAGCATGCCTGTCATTTTTCTGTGCAACAGCGCAATGATTTGCCACTTTTGTTCTAAGCATAAGCACATCTTCGTCGGCAATACAATTACTATGCATATTACCAATTGAAAGTTCGTCGTTCTTTGTATTTCACAGAACAGTAAAGTCGGAATTCTTGTTTAAATTTTCCAAAAAGTAAAATGTTTTAACCGGGAAAGTAGTGAAACAAACATGAGTCTGTACGAGCAAGTGATATGCCTGATATCTGTGAAATCTGCCTGACATCACCTGATCAGCGGGCTGTTATTCATTATAGTAATTATATTTACTTTGCGCTGCTTTCTCGGACGGTTTTCACCTCTTAGATAGCAGAGCACCGAGTACCCTAAATCCTTAAGCGCTTTTTCTAAATACACAGATTCTGCCTGGGTGGGACGGTGACCGCTGTGGGCAGAGCTTACATTTATTCTTAGGCTGTAGCCAACTATAGGTGCTTGTGCTGTATGTGAGTCCTTGCACACTTCTGACCGATTACTAGTGACGAGCCTGGGCTGTAAGATATGTTAAAGTGGTTTTAAAGTAAGGATCAGCGCTCATCGTAGTTATCCGCATCAATTGGACATCTTCTCTGGTTTGATGTAGACAGAAGCCTTGCGTGGCATTCCACGAGCGAGGCGAGTATCGTCGGCATCATAGAAAATTTGGGGGGTGCACACAATACCCCTGACTGCCACCCGACCAAAAGCAGGCTTTCCAAACGTGTGTATGTCTGTATGAGGATGAACTGTTAAAGAAGTATACTTAACGTCACGAAAAAAATAACGAAAATTTTCTCTAGGAAGGAGATTGATGGTTCTGGGTGAAGCTGACATTTTTTTTTTCTTTAGTTGTGACCAACTCTTGCATTATCACCACGGGAGCTCAGCAGCTGTAGCATGGGACTGTTCAGCATGGTATTGTGTAGTACTTGACTACTGGCCTCAGAGAGTGTATTTTGATGAGAGAGAAATTCAGAAATTCCTGTGCACTATTCAGATCTAAGAGGATTTCACAGAACTTTTACGTGGTGAAGATTAATCTAGGACCACATTTTTTGCCAAACACATCATGGATTTTTGCTCTCATGGTATCAGTTAAATGTCTTTCACTAATATCTTTATTATTGCTTTTGGCATCGGCATTGGCATTGCTTTTGAGCCTTTTTAGAAATAGAAAATCTTTTTAAATGTGCAGAATTCTTAAAGAGAAGAGAGAGTAAGATGGGGCAGAAGGGTTTTCCTTGTCAGATATTCCAGACAGGCACCTGGCTGCAATAAATTCCTCTTTGTATTACAGAACTCTGCATTCTTTCAAAACTACGACATTGTTGGGAAGGAAGGCATTCTGGGTGACGGAAGCTTCTCAATCTGCAGGTGAGTTCAGCGCAACCCATGTTTTTTCTTTCTGCGTAACGGTCACAGGGACAGTGTCCGAAGGCCGAAATATTACTCTGAATAAAAATCCTGGCTTCAGACAGCGCAGAGGCGGAGCAGCCTACATTGCTTAATTTCACATTTCTAAATACAGGCGAATGTGCCAAAAAAAAATGTGCTAGTACACTCAAACCTTATTATACTAAAAGTTCATCTTACTTGAAGATAATTTTGTTATACCCGAAAATTCGTTAAATAGGTCTATTCCTAACACTGTATCTATTGCAAGACTATTCGTAATTTACTTCCTTATAACTGATATTTCATTATACCCAAGTTGGTTATATCGAGGTTTGAGTGTATAGGATGCTGAAACTGTGAAGACATGCCACCATTCCTGTTTGTTGCCCGTGACATAGAGACGATAGGCGTGACCCAGCTAGAACATGCTGTCTATCGGCGTGAAACGCAAGTTTAGGGGGTCCTGAAATGTCTCAAAAGTGGGCGTGTCTAGATACACATACATCGTAACGACATCAGTCGGGTGTGCTTGTCGCAACGTGACGTGCCAGATTATTCATCCAGCAGTCTTGGGAAGAAAACGCATTATCAAGATGGGGGTGAGGAATGGTGAACGAGGAGAAAGCCGTAGCTTTAGTATTCTAGTGAGGAGACTCGGTTCTGGTAAACATTTTACATCGTCCAATGCGGTTGGAAGATACTTTGCATTGGTAAGACTAGCTAAAGTTCTTCTTTCTTTTATGGAAATGTAGCATATATATTTTACCTTGCCGTGATGGCTTCTTGTGTTTTGTTAAACATTTGTTGTTGCTACAAACAACAGCAAGTGATTCAAGGCTCTTCCTGAGAGGTGAACTTTGTAATTTTTATACTTGCAGTATGCAGTTCAGTATTAATGCTCTCTGTGCGTTAGGGGCATAGGCAAAAATGTTTTTGGGGGGGGGGGGGGGAGAGGGGTCTACCATGCTTTATGTATGTTTGTGCACGTGTTTGTATGTGTGCCACATGCGTGTACATATTAGCAAGCAAGACAGAAAAAAAATTCAGGGGGAGGGGGGTTGAACTCCTCCCCCCGACTATGCTCCTGCTGTACATTGAGGGTATTACAAATAGAAACAATACGAGTGACTGAATGTTCACATTTGCGAGGTTGTCTACCCTTCGTGAGGTTGTAATTAATCAATTTTTTTTGTAACCTCGCAGGAAGTGCGTTCACAAGAAGACTGGCATCGCCTACGCCGTCAAAATCGTGAGCCGCCGCATCGACACCACCCAGGAGGTGCAGCTTCTGAAGATGTGCCAGGGACACCCCAACATTGTGCAGTTCGTGGAGTCCTTACAGGATGAGGTGGGTTAGTTTTACTAACTCGCTAAGTTGGCAAATTCTTTATTGCATGAAGAGTTCATTAAATGGAACCTATAGCGACCGTGAAAATATGTTCCATTTAATAGGAGTTCTGTTTACTGAGAGACAAGTAAGGCTGCAAAATACGAGTAGGAAACCAATCGTGTTAGAGAAAGTTGTTTCGTTAAACAGGTTTTCAGCTCGTGTTAACAGCTCGTTAAACAGGTTTTCATTTACTGAGAGTCTACCATACATTGCTTGTTGACCTATTTGAAAAAATCTAGCTAGGGATCGACAACTGGCCAGAACATGCCATAATAGATCAGTAGTAGAAATGAAAAGAGCATAAAATATAGTGTTATATTCTAGCATTTTCTTTTACGTCGTGACTAGGTTATTTATTTTTAAATCATGCTTAAAATGATGAAAAACTGTTTTGCTGTGCAGCGTGGCAAAAGAGTGTTGAAGCTGGATTATGAAATATGAAGTCGATCACTTTACTGAACGTCGTCATGTATTCTGATGCTGTCGTGCGTGCCAGTCTTCAAAATTAGTGTATGCATGTTATCATCCAGCCGCGCTCTGTGCTGCTTATGAGAGTAAAAAAAAGTAGCACGGTGAGAAAGTTTCCTTAAAGGCAGTTATGTGTGTCAGCTTCTAGTTTCTTGCCCCCGTATTCATAAAGCTCTTTCACCTGAACTTGACATGAAATTGCCTTCAATGCAGCGTGTTTGAAATGCGTCTGTGCATTTGTACTGCCTTGGCACCGGCTACAGAAAGCGCGTTCGAAACACGTTTGTGCTGCGTTGAAGTCGGTGGCAAATCAAGTTAAGACAAGCAGCAGTTTCTGAATACGGGGGTTAGGTTCCTTTTCCTTACTCTAGTGACCAGAGCCTGCAGCAACACTTGCATGAGAGAAGTGTGGCAGTTTGGGCTAGTTGGTATGACATGACGATAGTTATAGCGCGAGAACAGAACGACGACAAAGAGACAAGAAGGACACAACAAGAGACAAAAGAGGAGAAGGTTAGAAGTTACTGCTCGTGTCCTTCTTGTCTCTTTGTAGTCGTTCTGTTCTCGCGCTATAACTATAGTCATTTACATGAGAGAGTTTTATCCCACCTAATTGCTGAAGTGCTTGCAACGTGGAGGGATGAACATGCTTAGAAAAGCAGTATGAGGAATGAGCGTTTTTGGTGGGGAACATTCGTGTGAGAGAGCCAGCTTACAGGTGCTTTCAAAGGGTACGCTGTTTTGCGAAACAACAATTTCCAAGTTTCCTTCCCACAGGCACACACCTACATCATCCTTGAACTTCTCACTGGCGGGGAGCTCCTCGAGAGGATACGCGGGCGGGCGCGCTTCACGGAAAGCGAGGCGTGCCGCATCTTCCGCCGCCTCGTCTCCGCCGTGAACTTCATGCACACGCGAGGTGTCGTGCATCGAGACCTCAAGCCCGAGGTGAGTTTTCCAAAGTATGTGCAGCTAAAGGGCTTGTTGGTACGTCTTCACTCAAAGCATGAAATTCCAGCTGAGGTCATCGCATTGCAAGTGGTACGGAAAGATAAAAAAAAATTTGATCTCTTAGGCCTAGGTGTACATTGGTACAATGAGGAACTCCAACAGGTTGACATATAACTCAAACTTTGATACAACAAACACGAACGCAACGAAATATTGATCGTAATGAATTAAACTAAGAATATTTTCTCCTCAATGTCTTTATGCTGTTTTTTTTTTTTTGCTATACATGTGTACCAACCAACAAGCTTACACTCTCCTGCCACATCCCTTGGCACTTCCTGAACTGTGCCACTGTGATTTTGCCGTTGAAGTTTTCATCTATTTCTCTTTCTCCTTATTTTTCTCTTAGTGCAACACTGGGACGTTCAGGCATCCTACTCTTTGCACTGTGTTAATACGCGTATTGGCCTAGCTTGCAGTATGAATGCTTGTTGCTTTACTAAATTTACAAGTGTTGCTTTGATATCCATAGCTTTATCGAAACCTCATTGCTTTAACAAAGTACGCACACAAAGCATGCAATCGCGTGCATGTTGCCGAACGGCACGGAGGGGGCACTGTGCTTTGCCCCTTCTAATGATTGGTTCTAAATGTGTTTTTTGTTCGACCTTACAGAACCTACTGTTCACGGACAACTCTGACAATGCCACCATCAAGGTAGTGGACTTTGGCTTTGCGCGGCTAAAGCCGCAGGACAATCAGCTTATGAAGACGCCATGCTTCACGTTGAACTATGCCGCCCCGGAGGTCCTGCAGCAGGCCAGACCGGGCAACAATGCCGCTGCGGGCTACAACGAGTCCTGTGACCTCTGGAGCCTCGGTGTCATTCTGGTATGTGCCGCTTGTTTTTAACGGAGGAGACACTTATGCCAAGTTCGTGAGTTGTGAATATTGAAACGAAGATGCGCGAGCCAACGGGGCGCGGAAGAAGGCCTGTCTCAGAAGTACGCTGCTATTTCACTACGTCATTTCATCTCATCTGTAAATAAACACAGTCACTCGTAACAATATAAAGTATCATTGCCATGAACGGCATGTACCCTAAAGAGGCCCTGAAACACTTTTTCTAGTAACCATGGATTGAATTCACTGAAAGAGCTTATTGCCTCACAAATTCAACGCCACAAAAATTTTAAGAATCCGTCCAGTGCGAGCGGAGTTACAAAGATTTGTCACACGCGGCAATCGCATTCTCTCTTCTCTTGTCCCGACGAAAGCGCTGGAAGCTAAGCTGGGAGGAACGGTAGGGCTTCAGAAAAATGTCACCCGCAGCTCATAGCCTTGAGCACTTTTTTCTTTTTTCATTCGAATGCGCAGCTTTTTCAGTGTGATCGCCGCGCACACGCGTGGACAAGTATCGGCCTTTCGCAGCGATCTCTGTAACGAGCGAGCGCTCTATGTTCAAATCAGGCCAATGGCTGATAGATGGGCTGGCTGCGTGTGATTTTTGGGCATATTGCATGGATTTATAGAGAGAGGAGAAAGCTATTTTTAGCCGACTTTGATAATTTATTGTGAATTCCAGGCTGCGTGCTGTGCTATAATATTTGGACTCGCGTGTTTTCGGAAGCCTCTACTACCGATTGGCAGCATTTTCTGACCATGCTCAAAAAGTGTTGCAGGCCTATATAAACTACAGCTATGAGAGTAGCAAAATTTTGGTTGTTAAGCGAATTTTAATATTCAAGTGCGAGTGCGAATCGAATAGAATATTTTTTGAATGCTTCGAAGCAAAAATGGAGGAAAAAAAATTATGGAGAGAATTTTGTAGCATGTTCTGATGAGATAGCAATATGGAAGTGTTTCTTTTGGCTAGGTTGATGCGGGGTGGTGCTTCACGGCTGTCTATCAAGACTGAGGCAATGCAGAGGCCGAATTGTATATATGTGTACATGATTTGGTGCAACCAAAGTGTTGTCTCAACAATTTACACGTAAAAGGCAACTGATGCTAGTTCCTCAGCCTTTCCTGCTCTTTCAACTTTCATGATGTGCCGGACAAGGGTGTGCTCTCTTCAAGTCCGGAATTCCAAATCTGCCTCATAGACGTCAATATCTAGCTGAAAAGAACATTTGAAATTTTGGATGCTAAAAATCTTCAGCGCTCGATTTTTCGGACCTTCTAGACAAGTAGTGCTGTTTTGGACCTTCAGGTCCAAAGCAGCAATAATTGAGCTCCCACCTTGCCGCATCCCTCATTTCCATTTTGGAAGGAGCGCTTTTATGAATCAAACATTTGCACTCGTGACAGAGTTTGAAAGGCAGCTTTGCCACATTACGAAAATGTAATGGGGTGAGGCATAGTGAAAATATGAAGGGGCCACTGCTCATTAATGCCAACTGTATTTGACTTCGGTAAGTTGTCTATGAATATTAAAATTCCGGTGCGAATGGAATAGCAAACACTATTTAAAAAATAATCGAAATTTCGAATATTCGCACACGCCTACTTCTAAGCCTAGAATGTGCAACACGGTAACTCAGCTGGCATGCACTCCCCTTGTCCTCTTTTTTTCTACTTCTCTCTCAAAATGTGCACGTCAATTTCTCTGATGGGAGAGAGAGAAAAAAATAAATATATAGAGGGACAGCATTGAAGGAAAGAGAGGGGCACGAAAGAAGGGGAATTAATAAATTAAACAAAAAAAAGCTTAAGGAGACAAGAATCGTAGCCACTCCGCTATTCAGGTACTCTAGCAGAATAAGCGATTATGCGAACCATATGGTTGCGTTCCTATCAGCAAAAGAACAAAAAAGAACAGAAAGAAGGACAAATAAAGACAGAAAAGAAAGTGGAAAGAGAGAACGAGCACAGCCATGCATAGTAGTACTATTATAGCCAGTGGGTGAGAAAGAGAAGTGAGGGTGGGGAAAAGTGCTGTGAGGCTGAAGAGGGGACGGCCATCCTTCCCACCATCGGTGCTCTAAGGGGCCCTGAAACACTTTTCCAAGTAGCCATGGAATGAATTCAGTACAGCAGCCTCACAAATCCACCGTCGTAAAAATTTTTGCAATATGTCTGTCTAGATTTGTCCCATCCTGCCATCGCATTATCTCTTCTTTCGTCCCGATGAAAGAACTGGAAGTAAGAAGGGAGCGATGGCATGGGAAAAAAATATGTCACGTGCAATTCATAACATTGAGCACTTTCTCTCTCTCTTTTTACCACGAATACAGTTTTTCAGTGTGATGGCCTGCGCACGCGTGCACCAGTCACGGCCTTCCATAGTGGCCCCAGTAACAATTGAGCGCGCCATGCTCAAATCAGCCAATGGCTGATACTTCGCCTGCAAGGCATTGATTTTTGAGCATGTAGCGTCATTTGTCGAGAGAGGAGAAAGCTATCTTTAGCTGACTTCGAGAATTTATTGTAAATTCCAGGCTGTGTGCTACGTCATATTACCTTGCTCACATTTTCTCAGGAGTCTCAACTACTGATCAGGAGCATTTTCTGACAATGCTCAAAAAGTGTCGCAGGGCCTCTTCAACTGGCCCAGTTTCTTTTCTTTTTTTAAGGCTAAAGCCTTATATGGCTCACCAGTAAAAAATTATGGCCTGCAACATTAAAAACAGGAAAAGTAATGTATGAAGCACTTGAAACAATATGAACGTAACAATATGAAAAGTCATGAGTCACATACCCACATTACCTGAGTAAGAACTAAAGGTGAATGAAATGAAAAGGCAGGCGAATTAAAGCAGCAGTTGATTCACAACTGATAAAGTGAATCAAATGTGAAGGAAGGTTAGTGAAACTTGAAAGACGTGTTAAATAAACTAAAGTAAAGCTGTATGAACTATTGACAGTGACATAAATGCTCGATTGGTTCAAAGTGAACTAAATGTGAATAAAATGATGTGAATGGACAGTGAATCAGACTACTGAGCATGATTTTCTCCGGTGCCTTCGTTGGCCTTATTGAAAGGAACTGTCCATGTTTCTGACAGGGTCTTTTAGGGTTTTTTTTGGGGGGGAATCGGTGTCATAGGCCATGCTAGCTACATTGTTCAGTTTTTGCAGTTGCTTTAGGTAATTGGGTGGCATTCAAAGTGCTCTTTCTGAGGAGAACGAAATTTGTAAAGTTTTGAAAATGCAAGTAAGCTTTGTCCCAATGCGTTCCTTTTAATGTTCTTCAAAAGACAATTCTATCTAGTGCACCTATTTTCGTTTAGGCGAGCATCTTGAGTTTACATCAGTGCACTTCAAAATAAAAATTGAAATAAACGTTAAACACCTAGCCTAACTCACCATACTGTTGCAGGTACCATGACACTTGACTTTGAAGCGTACCTTTGCGGTAGTGCAGGTCCTTCCAGAACAGGTTATTTCATGGCACAGCTGCTCTGAACTGCAGTGAAGCCATTAAATTTTAGAAATTTATAATTTTTGGCAGAACAAATTGTAATACTGTAATACATGTTCAAATAATTTGTGTGGGCCAGCCTGTCAATCTGCCAGTGTTTTTTTTCCTCCAATCTTTTCTTGTCACGTCAATCGAGAGAGTAATTGACCCTGACCCTTTTTTTTTTCCTCATGCGCAGTACACCATGCTATCCGGACGGGCTCCTTTCCAGACACCGAGCCGCAATGCCAGTGCGGCCGCACTGATGCAACGGATCCGCGAAGGTGATTTCAGCTTCAGCGGACCCCAGTGGGAACCCGTATCAGACCAGGCCAAGGACGTCATACGTGGCCTCCTCACCGTCGAGATTACGCAACGCCTGACCATGAATGAGCTCCGTGCGCATCCGTGGGTGCACACTCGGGGCAGCCTCTGGTCCGCCCCGCTGATGACGCCAGATGTCCTCAGCTCGTCGTCCTCCCCTCGCGCAGCAGAGTCAGGCGTGCGTGCTGCCTTCGGGGCGTTCCACCAACTTGCCACTCGCACTGGCTTCCGCTTGCTTGACGTCTCTGCTGCGCCCCTCGCCCAGCGCCGAAGGTTGAAGCGTAACTCCGCGGATTTGCGAAGTGATTCATCTGTTTCGACAAGCAGTGGAAGCTCCCTAACATCCACATCGTCTGCTCATTCCGCCACATCGCTCAATTCAGCGACGGCGGCGTCAACACGTTCGATGGGCTTTGTGCCTGCGCGCGACGACTCAACCCGAAGTGTGGACAGCGTCTTCACGTACCCGGAGACCAAGGTTGCAGCGTACCTCTCCACACTTCCTGACATGGCGGAATGTCCCAGGGGGTCCAGCACCACAGACGAAATCGATACCATAACTGGAGACCTTGCCATCACAGGCTTGGTCATGCCGCAGGCGAGGTCCGGCAGACCGGAAACTCCGATGTTGCCAGCCATTGTGGTGACCGAAGATGTGCCAGAAAAATCTCAAGGTGGCAAGGAAGCGAAATCCACTACCTTCTTGCTGCCGACAATACCGGAGACGGCCGAAGTGTCTGACAACAGCCGAACCATGAGCATGGGGAGCATCGAACAATCAATGTCACTCGATCTAGAAGGACCAGTCACACGATCTCGGCGAAAGCGGCCCACGCCAGACGAGAGTAAGGTGGCTCAAGCCATTCTCTCAGATGATGGGTCATGACAAGAGCGAACCAAATACCAAGAAATTGAAGACACGGTCTCCACTGAAGTTGTCTCCGGGCAAGAAGCAGCGGTAGCACAAGCCTAGGAACATAGCTGCATCGTTAGCATTGTTCGCGCGCACGCACCTTCGGTGGCAAAAGGGTGTAGCAGTGTGACAATGTTCATCTCCTCAGTGTAAATTCAGCTCATCACAGTCACCTTTTAATTAAAGGGGAACACAGAGAAGACTATTTATAGCAAGACATTGAATGTGTTCTCTTCAAAGAAGGGAACATTGTTGTTCGAACACATCTTTCAAAGTGCTTTCAATGATGGGGTTTTTTGTTTGTCTGTATGTGTGAAATGGCCAGTAGCACATATCTGGTGGTTGCTAGAAGTGCATAAAAAAAACTGCGGGCACGCTGCAAGAGAAAGGAATGACGAATCACCGGAATGAATGACTGCAGAAGTTGCAAATGATTCTCACATGATGTCACTGGAATGGTCATTGTCGAATAGCAGATTGTGTTGAACACTGGATGGACTCAGGTAGACTTGTGATGCCTCATCGTTAGTGGCGTCAGTGAAGATACCGAGCGAGCCTTTGTCATCAAGTTCATGCCTGGAACCATGTATTTCTGAGCGATCCGAGTGCAGAGACAGTGTGAAAGACAACTACGCAGAACTGATTTCATTAGGCTTTCAGCTAACGCTGCTTGTGGTAGAAGAAAAGAACACCGGCATGGAGTTTCGTGCGAGTGAAGGACATTTGGGTACTTACGAGACGCTGTTAATTAAGGAAAGGCGATATGCTGATTGCCATCCACTGTAAAGCTTAGACAACACATGTGATAGAGAGCTTTTCATTGCAGCCAATCTCGTGTATATCTATTTATCATTATGGCAGGTTTCTTTCCCCGTGTTTTTCGTCAAGATTGTGGCTTACCATTGGTTGCGACTGTTATCTGCCAGTTTCTGCTAAATCACCCCGCATCTTGCATGGTTTACATTTCATTAAGAGTGCCGACAAGCAACAACATTTTCACTGCTTGCCATATTCCGACTGTTAGCCACACGTTTAGCATGGCCACCATTCCTGTACAGTTCATGAGCGAGTTGTGATTGTTGAGCTGCGAATCTTGCCACCGTGTGTGTAAAAAAAAACCCAAACATATGTTTGTCTTAATCTGAGAGATAAAGGAGCTTCCGAGTTAACCTCACCTTGTCGCGTTTTTAATAGAAGCAATAGCCAGTGTTTTAGTTTATGTTAAAAGATGTCGAACGATTACTTGTGAACCATTTATTTACTTATTTCTTTACACCTTGTGACAATGTATTGCCTTTAAAAATTTTTCTACACTGACTTAGCAACCTTCTTTATAAATTGAAGTAGTTGTTTTTATGTAATCGTTTTACGTAGGCGTACTACAGCTCTACGTTGGCCGAAGCTGTCCCTGGATACCTTTCGTGATGCCTATTCTCTGCAACAATTTTTGAGCTGTCTCATTAAATACAGTGTGGCAGAAACAGATTGTTTTAGTGATGCCACACTTGAGTGTTGTTTCCTGCGCTGTTGCAAACATTGAGAAGGACTGCGCACTTCTGCCAACTCCTCCACTCGTTCTCGTTTCGCTTTCTTGTTGAATTTGTGCGCGCGGCGCATCGTTGCCTGGTTACAAAGCTGAGAAGGTATTTTTAATACAAAGATAAGGCCTTGGAATATTTACATTGGCCTCACAAGTTACCACGGAGTGGCCTTTTTTCATCCCTGCGTGCCAACCTGTTGCACCGGTGGCGAATCGGCAGGCAGTCATTGCCTTAGTCGAAGTTGAC
Organism: Rhipicephalus microplus; assembly: GCF_013339725.1. Taxonomy (NCBI): domain Eukaryota; kingdom Metazoa; phylum Arthropoda; class Arachnida; order Ixodida; family Ixodidae; genus Rhipicephalus; species Rhipicephalus microplus. The sequence goes on from NC_051168.1 coordinate 43,578,471, forward strand.
ATTCTCAGAAATAAGTTGTGGCTGGATATTGTCGGTCATTAACCTTTCTGCACGTTACGCACCGCTCGTGACTTCTGGGCGGTTAGTTGACCACTGCCTCGCCTGGGAGTTTCCACTGTTATATCGCTAACCAAAAATAGGGGAGGGGGGAGTCTTCTAGAAGTGGGGAGAGTCGAGACCAATGTAACACATATAGTGGGCGCCACTGGATACAGTTTTAGGCTGTTTTCAAGGCTCTTGACATTAGAAAGTAGAGAGTAATGTTGTGACGAATTTTATACGCTCGGGGACAAAAAAAAAAGGGGGGAGGACGATACTCTTTAACGAGTGCAGAGCGGGTATGTTGCCGCACGTGAAAGCGTGCAAATGATATGCATTATGACTGACAATTTTGAAGAGTAAAAAAACTCTGTGCTTGCACTTTTGTTCAGCTTGGTAAAAGGTTAGTAGTCTTTTTAGGGACAGTTGTGAACTCTCGGATGTTCTTATGATGCAACGTTTTGAATGCTAATCCAACAGCGCTAGAGAAAAAGTTCACTACTAAATGCCAGTTGTCATGTTGCGCGAAAGATATGCTTGCATTAAGGAAACACTTGGGAAGTGGCAATTGTGGTAACTGCATTGAAAGATAAAGTTTACGAATGTTTTTCTCTTGAGGGAAGGAATGTAGTTTTGCGAATGCAGTGCTGATATGTGAAGCTAGAGTGGTGATTTTTTCTTTCGAAGGGCTCGAGAAAGGAGGGTGAGAAGAAAAGTGTGATATCGACAAGCTTGAGCGTGGTTGCACTTATTTATATATTCGTCAAATCAAGAGGTGCTCTTACACGGACTTGCCGACAGAGTTCATGACGAAGGACTCTAGTACACCTCCTGTGTGCCAACTGAGGAGTGAAAGCTGCCTTTTAGGAAGTCATTATCAAATTGCCATTGACACTTGCATCATCTAAGACCAATCCTTTCATACATACGGCTGCACTGACATGCCTGCACAAAAAAGAAAATAATCTATAAGTGTATATTCACAATCTCCGTACACACTTCCATGTCACTCGTGCGAAGTCAATGGAAGGTTGTTGTATCTGTACGAATTGTACGGACAACTTTTGGAACTGTGGAAGTGTACATGGGGAACCTTTTGGGCAGGGTAGGCACAGAAAGAAAAAGACAAATCAGTGAGATCGAGGTGGTGACGTGAAAGCTGGAGACTGTAAGCCAAGACTGGAGAGCTAGTTGCACTAGGGAAACGTAAAATATTTTTCTACCGCGGCAAAGGTCATCATGATTGCCTTTAGGCTAGGCTCCGGACGATTACGTTCAGTCGGGCGACTGCCCATTTGCAGAGGTGCACCCGTAACCTGCACTGCACGTAGGGTGCTGTCCGCAGGCATGTGTGCATATGATTGTACAGTTTAGGTGAACAGAAATTTATACTAGTTAATATTCCTTCTGAAGACAGTGCAGCAACACAGGAATGAAGAGGGAAGAAAGAACGGGACAGGCGCTGGCTTACAACCAAGAATTCTGCTTAGAAAGAATGCATAGTTTTTATACAAAAAGGAAATGACTCGTGCACATCAAACTGTTGAACATAAATAAGGGTAAAGCAAAACATGTGCTCGAATCTGGCATGTGTATGTCAACACCATGTGCGTGAAAAAAAGAACTTAGCGATCAAACGATGCTCAAAGATAAGTCGGCCCTGTCTGTGACAAGACTGAAGGGTGGCCATTGCACAGATCGTTTTCTTTAGAAATGTGATACGCTTCGATCATTTCTTTACGAGTTGATTCTTATGACGTGAATGACTGCTTCTCCCGTTCTTTTCTTCTTCGTTCTCGTGCTGTTTTTCCAGACCAATGTGATTGTATATCACCAATCTCGGTAACAAAGAACGTGAATCCTTGAAAAAACTAATCGTAGAAGCCAGCCATGGCCCCACCTTGCCTTAATCATCGAGAACAAACAGTTGTTTCTTAGACAGACAACTAGTCACAGAATGGCGCGTGTACTTTTTGTGCTCCACGAGTTTCCATCCGACGGTGTGTTCTCGTGGAGACGCCTCTCACGACGGTGATTGCACTCGAACCATTTCGGAGTAGCCAGTTCCTTTCCCGCACACTGCTTTAGGAGGAAAATGCGGTCGTGCGGTATGGGTCTTTTCTTCGACGAGGTTGAAAAAAGATGTTCGCTCGCTGCTGTGTTAACTAGTCCATCAATGAAAACCCTTGTGATAGCTTGTCCCAGGCATAAAATATTACGAGACTGAAGCCGTGCGTGTCTGTGTTCTACTGCATACCGCCTGTACGCATGGTTATTTTTGCAAAATAATGAGAGTTATTTCTTCTAACTTGCACAGACAAGATGCTCATACTGACGTACACATCCATAGAATCTCTATGCCCCCGATGTATCTTTCTTCCCCGGCAGTTGTTTAAGCGTGTACAGTAAAAAAGCTATAAGCATTATGTTTGTTGACCATTCCTTGGAAGATGTGTGAGTGCGAGTTTGTAATATATTCATGAAGTGTGAAAACTGTTATATATATTGTTAAAAACATAGATGAGAAGCAGCACAACTGAGCAAAGGCATGTAAGTAGTCATTGCACTGGCTTTTTGTTACCGCTATGATTGTTCAAAATTCATCCAGACGATTTAGCCGTGGTGCAGTGCAAATGTCGATGTGCGGGCCATGTGACAAATGTAGCATTGTCTTGAATTGCCTAGACGGTGTGAAGGGTACGTGTGCTATTCTTTTGGCAAACAGGGCACAGTGTCGCTTGCCTCACCACGTTTTTTCTCTTCATGTGCTTCCAGTATGTTTTGAGAAAGTGACGTGCAGCGACATATTAATGTTGGGTTGCTAAATAAATGTGTTTTATCAGTTAATCCCTCTGCCTCATATGTCACAATCCGGGCCCCCTCGAAAGAGAGAGTCGGAAGCTTGCACCAGTTTGCTGGAATGCTTGTATGAATGATGGCATCCTAAACGACATATTCTCAGACTTACTTGGGTGCAGCATTGCTAAGCGTGGCTTAATTGTGAGTGCAAAATAGGCACAAGGAAAACTAACACGCACACAAGTACAACACACAACAACCACATACTGCTAACTTGTGTAATGTTTCAAGAAGCTGAACAGAGATGGTGCCTGTCAGACACATTAAAAGCATGAGGTTCATGTTGTGGCATCATCACGTCTGAAAACTTATGAATTGGCGTGTGACGGCTTAATTCCTCTGGAATATAAGAATATGGAAGTGTTGTTGGCATGCTTTGGACATTTCCTTCTGATGAAACATGCCTTCACAAACTCACGAGCCATCTTGTTGTCACTCCTGCCTGAAACCTTACACAGTGTATAAAGCATGGCTCTCAAGCACAGGCATTACAAAGTTCATTACGATGTGCTCCATACTCCTTACTGTCTGTACATCTGCTTGGATAGTAATTTAACATTGGCCATGTTGTACCCCAATATGTAATATATTTCGTGGTATGAAATGCCTTTTAATTGCAGTAAGCCTTATGATGACAGAAATGGCACCCATGACAAGCAACTTATATTACAAATTGGTCCATCTGCTGAGTAATACAATTTCCTGCAGAAGATCTGTGCGAATTTCTAGCCGCATGTGACGGTGAAGCTAAGTTACTCATAAAATTGATGCACTAAGAAAAGTTATTGCTCTGGTGAATTAAGTATTGGCCAAAATAACAGCCATAAAATAATTATGTTTAAATATTCTCGCCCACTTCAAATAATACTAGTTTCCAAGGATCACCAAAGGTATACGTGTGGTACCACTGGTACTGCCCAAACCATGGTAGTAACAAATGCTTGATGTGTCAATTCAAAGTTATTTAATTTCAGTTTGCATACTTTCATAGTTTCTATGTGAGAAGCTAGCCAAAAATGCTAGTGCGGCAACAGCAATGTACGAAGACAGTGATTTACGCGACAGGTGGCGGTGCAATGCATTCTGGGCAGCGAGAGGTAGGTGCTCTCTGGCGCAGTAAGTCTGCGAAAGATGTCAGCGCAATGGTACAGTACACTTTAAGGACGTTGATTGCCTTAGCGATTGCACACGGAGTGATGCAAAGGCGTTGGTGCCGAACAACGATGACTGCAGTCTCTTCGAGACGCCGAAGGTGCGCCTCAGCGAATACAGGATGACAAAGCTACCGGAATAGCGACGGCGTGGATTAGCGACACGTAGCTGCACCCAGTATCAAGTATGTTCTCGCCACTTCCATTCGGGCATGTAGACAATCAAAATGTGTCATAGCGCAAGTAGTCACAGACGAGAAAAGACACTACAGGACGACCGCTAGTCTTTCTCGTCCATGTCTGCTAGCGCTGTGATAGATTTCGATGTATTTAACATACTAGCCTTAACAGTCGTTTTGTCCAACGCAAATTATGTTTCATTTTCGGAGTTTGCTGAGATAGTTTTGTTTAGCCCAGCCATGAACTTGCTTGCGACAGTAAAACTAACGTCTGCAAAAGGTATGTCGTCTGCAAGTATGCGGGCCGGGGAGAAATATTTCCATCGACAGCTGAAACAGAGCTTACCGTTGTTATGAAGCCTGCTCATTGACGACCGACAAGATCGCGGTTTTAGCTCGGTACTGCCACAGAACACCTATGCACTACCATTTACTGCTGCTGAAAACAGAACCGCGTTGCCGTCACTGGAACGCCGGCATGCGCGCTTGTTTACATAAAGCTGGCGCGCGCCTTTTTTTCTTTTTTTTTTTTTTTTGCACTGGCTTTTTTCTACACTCGGCAATGTCTGGCTGTAGCACTACTGTGTAGCTTTTCCGGTTACAACAAAAACACATTTATCTTTGTTTTTGTCAACCAGAGGAAGGCGTTTATTTGATCATTACACGCAGTATGGTGCTTCAACTCGTACATCCATACAACCATGGAGGAAGAAGCAACCATGACCTCAAAGATGTAATCCCATGGCTTCTTTTATAATGTGACGAAGTGGACTATAGTTCAAAAAAGGTTTACAATCAGTTTTAAGATACGCTTTTTTTTAAATAACAAACTATGTCAAAGTGCGTATATGTCCTTATCTTTCTGTTTTGTTTTTGTGCGGACATTTAGTTGCTAGCTTTGGTTGCCAGTCACGGAGGTCATGGTAACGTCATGGAAGCATGAATTTTGCTTGAACAATTCAAAAGCGTAACCTTTGAAAAAAAAGAAGAGGACCTGGGGAAGGAATTGCAGAGGATCAAAGCGAACTGTGCTCACGTATTTGCTTTAATTTACGCACAGAGCAGAGCAGTGACCGTGAATAATTATTTCGTTTTATCAGATATTATGTCGTAGACGTGGTTGAGGCGAATCAATATCCGTTAGAAATCTCAGAGGCTCCCCGCTTTGTAGATTGCTTACATGCATGCTCGGAAGATGGCAGCACATACCTCTTGAGAGCGACGAAGTGTTGTTATTTACTGGGGAATCAAAGCGGTAAAAACGATGCAAAGTGAAACTTTTCCCAGTACGTCCATGCTTCCCACCTTATTTTTATTTTGCAAGCAATGTGAACAAAGGACGTGTATTTCGTCATAATATTGGGACGATTTGAAACGTAATTTTTTTCGGAATCACTATTGTCGAACTTGAGACTGCTGTTCTTCGTTACATCCGCTATTAAAAAACAATGATCACTTGGAATTATGTTCAACTGAGGCAAAATTCGTAAGACAAGGGTGGCGCTAGAGTTTTTTTTTTTCTTTTTGCTGAGGGGGGGGGGGGGAGAGTCTGCGTGTGTGTGTGTGTGTGTGTGTGTGTGTGTGTGTGTGTGTGTGTGTGTGTGTGTGTGTGTGTGTGTGTGTGTGTGTGTGTGTGTGTGTGTGTGTGGGTGTGTGTGGGTGGGTGTGTGTGTGTGTGTGTGTGTGTGTGTGTGTGTGTGTCCTTCTTCTCCCCCGCTGGCGCTGCCCCAGTTCCTTGGAATTAGAGTGCCCTATTAATGATATTCCTCACAGCGCACGAACAAACTGCGCAAAAATTAGAACATCGAAGACAGGCAAGTGACTGTGCAATACTGTACATATGTCATTTTGCATTAAGATATGTAGCCTTACATGACAAAACCACTTCGTGATCACAAAGCACGCAGTAGTGACTCTGGTGAGCAGTTTCCGAGTAATTTTTTGACCACCTGGGAATATTCAATGGCTATCGAAATATGAAAGGGCTGAAGCAACATGGGTAATCAATATTTTAAGATTCCGTGGCGTTGCTAGGGGAGGGGATCTTCAGCGCCTGGGAACGCACCGAAGTATGGTCGAATCCCCAAGGCGCTAAATGTGCCTCCTGCAGTACGCAAAGAAATTCTTTGTATTTAACGAACCGAGTGTTACCAGACGTATCGATTACGAGGACGACCAACCAGGCTATGCGAACTTGTCGAAACTAGAGTTTTAAAGGAATACTTTAACCGTCCAAATTGAATTACAGTTTGTTTTAGGGGTGAAGCTCCATAAGGTCGAAGCTTGTCCATTGGCCGGCGTTCATTGCGTGCGCCGTAGCCACCGCTGACGATGAGGATGATGCCGATGACGATTAAGAACAAGCGTGTTGTAAACTAAGAAGCAAGGAGGTGATTGAGCGAGATATGCTAGAAGCATATACCTCACCAGGAGGAAAAAAGATATCTGTATTAGTGATACGTCGGTAACACTGCGTTCTGCTGAATTCATTTTTTTATAGGTTTCTGAAATAGCATTTGCACTGAGTGTCCGATTATGTGATGTGACGTATGGTGTGTTATTGCGCACGTGTGGCTTGGTGGATATGTGTCGCTGGCGCTCTTTCCTTTCGCTTATTCTTCCCAGGCGGTTTTCATCGTCCGATTTTTCTTGTAACACATATTCCCTTTCTGCCCTCACGGCACGGGACATGCAAGGTAAACACTATACGTCTTGACAGTGACGACTACGCTGACGACGATGATGGTGATGATGATGATGATGATATGATGATGATGGTGATCACGGTCAGCGACTAGCTTGTGCTGCATATGACGTCTCGACATGCTCTACGATGCGTTTCCTATGACTGAAAACAACCATAAACCACCAAGCGAACGTGCCCAGACCTTGTCTTTGCCAACGTCAAGCTAAATACGATACCCACAAAGCTGTGATAACAAAGGCAAAACGAAATTCGCAACTCAACACAACACACCATGCAGTAATGACCAATAAGCATTGTATACAGCGCTTGGCACTAAATTACATGGGTGACTGTTCAATGTCACAAGTGATTTGGGGTAACGCCGAAAGACCCCACTGCTTCGCCCACTCATCTTCATTCGCTTCGCGGATATGTCGGGATTCGTTTTCCATTTTTTTGTCGCTTTAGTCAACACGTTCACCCGAGTTCAAGCAATGACGCCGTTGACTAGAGTATAAAGTTGGGCATGTTGGTAAGACATAGTTGATCGACGTAGCGCGTTTATAAACATAGGACAAGGGAAGGGACAGAAGGGAGCGCTTACTTCCAACAAAATCTTTATTATTATTATTATTATTATTATTATTATTATTATTATTATTATTATTATTATTATTATTATTATTATTATTATTAGATTAGGGCTTAACTGCGTCAGCACTCCTTCTCTCGGTCTTTGTGAAAAAGAATTGTCGTTTTTGAGATCATAAGTTTTTAGCGCATGGCAATAGAAGGTTTTTTCATCTGTTTATCTGTTATCTTCGAATTTCGTGAGCATGTATATGTACGCTCCTCAAAATAAAGATTTTGTTGGAAGTAAGCGCTTCCTTCTGTCCCTTCCCTTGTCCTATGTTTCTAAACGCGCTACGTCGATCAACAATGACGCCGTGCAATGCAACGAAGGCGACGTTTCCTGAAGACGGTTGTGCCGCAATGCTTGTTGTGTGGTGAAGGTGACATTTTTTTTTTCCCCACGAACATACGCAGTGTCGTTGTGCGTTGCAAAGGAGGCGACTTTCTTTGAAAAAGGCTGCTCCGCAGTGCAGGTTACGGCAAATTAAGCGAAACGTGCCCATGGTTGAGAGACCTCTTACGGATGAATTGCTGGATGAATAGATGAATGCGGCTGTACCCTTTAATTTGGCGGTGGCTCACGCGTCCTATATGCACCATAATGAAGTACCAACTTTAAGCAGCGAAACGCTAAATATAAATACTGCCTTCATTTTAGTCGCCTGTCAGATAACTGAGCCGCCCGTCAGAAAGCTGTGGATGAAGGCGGGACAGGAACGATGCGTCGACTGAGAAGTAAAGGTAGATGGCTTTGATCTTCCTATCGTCTTCGGAGAGTGCATAGCGGACCCTGGTAGTTTTTGTAGTTATTGTACAGAAGGGTCCTCTGTTAAAGAGAACACTTGTGTGCACGACATCTTTGGATTTCACTCTCCCGCAAAAGCGTATAGTGGCTTAAACCTGCGTAAGATTACCGGTGTTTGACAGTTCTGACCTCTTTTGACAGACAAGTACCATGCATGAACATCGTTTTCTGAACCATTTGCTGTTAGAGAGCCGGCAATATGAACGGTGCTCAATGTTCCCTTTAACAGTGGACCGTACTGCACACTGAACTGTGGTATTTGACTTTTAACAACTGATCTTTATGCTTGTTTTTTCCTTGGCTTGCCAGCCAGTCAATTGGAGCCGGTGGTCACTGTTGGCGAGCAAGAAGTCTGGGGTACAATGGTATAGACAACAGAATTCTTGAAGTCGCTCAGCTGTTCGACTGAACGCATCGAGAACGGTTAGTGAAAGAGACGCACTGTGAAGGAAAAAGTGAGAGCAATGGGTCGTGAAAATAGAAGGGATCCGAGAACATTCGAAAAATTCGAATAACGAATCGAGTAGAATTTCGTTGTATTCGGAACACGAATCGAATATTGTTGCATATCGAAATTACTCAGTACTTTTGAATAATTTTTTAATTACCAGCACCAAAAAATACCCCCAGGGAACGGTAGTTGGGAGAGTAAAGGATATATTTTTTTTAATTAGAGAACTGCCAATATGCATGCAGTTCAAACTTTTAATTAGACTGTGGAAATTTTACTCGTCACCGGATGACGAAACTGTCGCTTTTTACTCTTGCGTCATCGAAGCGAATGTGTCTTCAATCTCATAATCAATATGATATTTGTGTTTTTCATTTATGAAACAGTATTTAATGATCAGGTCTCAAAGTTCTTTAAAAGCTGGTGACAATGTACCACATCGATTAAAAAAGTAATTGCCGTATGATTCTACAGTTAGATTTTATACCTCAAAGGACCTAGTCGCTTCTGCATGCTGGCTTCCCTCGGTTTATGTAATCGTGGTATTACTTTTGTCTGTGACATCATTTTCACTGGTATAGCGCAATACGACAAGGACACACACAAAGGAGAGATGCACACACACACACACAGTGCTGTGCATCTCTCCTATGTGTGTGTCCTTGTTGTGGTGCGCTATACCAGTGAAAATGATGAATCTCAACCAACTAGCCCGGCAACGTGCCTTAGCAAAGTCTGTCACATGTAACATTTATGTTACTTTGTTACAGTGTGCCAATATTTATTCGAAATAAGGCGCTGTAGAATTCAAGACCTGTCGCGAAAATGGTCGCCTTGCTATTTACAAACTATTTGAGTAGTATTCGTATTCGATTCGTATTCTATTGATACAAGTCATCATTAACATCAACAAAGGCACCATAAAGGCGATGAAGATGGCGATTAAACAAAAAGCTCGTGGAGGGTTGCCACTCCGCCATCTTGGTTCAAGGACACTGTGTACTCCGTCTACAATCGGCAAATATATTTCTACCCTCTGCCCACCGTCACCCCGTGACGTTTTGGTGGAGGTGCTGGGTGAGTCTTGCCAGCGCTGCAAGCATCCTTCATTGGCACCACCAGGCCCACTGAATTCAGCCTATCGGCATTCCAACTTCAAAGTCCTAAACTTCACCATTCGCGCAGGCATCGAAACGAATGAACGTTGGTATTCCAAGTTCAGTTCGGAGACTCTCTATTGGGCAGCGAAAGTCGCCTCTGTTCTCTTCCCGTGACTCCGCATCTCTCTATCAATGTTGACGCGGGGTCGGACACGCTCTAGTCTCGCCTAGCAGTTTCCCGGTGACTGTGCCGCAGCGGTCGTTGCATCGTGGCACGCTATCGCCTCGGTAGTCGTTACCTTCGCAGTTGTTCCGCTCCATCTGGCCCCCGTTGGCTGCGATCCCGGTTACGCCTCTGTGACGTCACCGCCAATGACAGGGGGAGGCGAGGAAAATCGATTTGAGGGATGAGAGAGAGAGAGATGGCTGGTGGGGGATATCGAGGGGACGCCTGTAGTAGTATCCGAGGAACAAAGAAAAAAATAGTGGTAAAAGAATAATGTAGGGGGGAAAGAAGTGAAATCACGTGACCTCGGTTTTCCCTCTCTCCTTTTCTATTCTCCCTAGTCGTCGGCCACTTGGCGAGCTGCCGTGTGCTGCATGTCATTCCGTGCTCATTCGCAACCGAAATGGGCTTCCTTGCCTCTTCGGGAATGCTAATTTTAATGGCGAGAGCATACTATATGGCCGGTCCCAAACCGCCAGCTAATAGGCATAGGCCTTACACGCAGCTCGTGCGACCTGTTGTATACTACACGTTCGAGTTCTTTTGTTCACGGCAATCGCGTTGCCAGTAAGAGGAGGGGGGGGGGTCCAATTTTCCCTGACAGTTTTCAATGTTTGGCACAAAATATATAAATATGATTGGATACCTAACCATCCACCACCCACCCCCCTAAAGAATACTTGATGACGTTTGAGCGTTGCCTTCAAGAGTAGAATGCGACTGTGTGATAGGGAGTGTGGCAGCTTGGGCTAGTTGGTATGGCATGATGATAGTTATAGCGCGAGAACAAAACGACGACACAGAGAGAAGAAGGGCTCCGGGGTTGCTATTCCGGACATTGTCTAATTCCGCCATATTGTCAAATTTCGTAATGGCAACCCAATCAGAGAGGTCGCAGCAGCTCACTTGGCATATTAACATCGATCAATGGCGAAATCTGACAACATGGCGGAATTCGACAATGTCCAGAATAGCATCCCAGGAGAATCTCGTTCAACCAAGCCGCAAAGAAAGCGACGTTAGCGCGCGTAACAGAGGGCCATTTCGAAGCGTCCTAAAATGTATACTGTAAGTACAATTACGCAGCCTCCAAACGGTTCGTCCTTTTGCAAATCGGCAAAGTACCCACTACTTGTCGCTGTAAGATTCCACGTGCGCTGGCGCAGTTTCGTACTTTGTAATGGGTGGGAAGCTCTACACCAGACAATCGTTGAGCAATTCGCTCGTTTTGACACCCGGTGCGATTTCGCCTCGCCATCGACGGCGTAGATCCGGAAAAAATCGCGACGGTGAGGGACACAAATCATATCATGGCGAATATTTTGTTTTTAAAATGTAGGTTGTGTTTTGTTTACTTACACGAGAATTCGCTCATGCATTGCAATAAAATTTTGAAAACTAGCATGTGGTCCGAATTCGAGTAATTGCGTTGTTGTATTCAGTTTTCCTGAAAAAAGTTGAGTAGCTTTTGTGATTTGCATGGTGTAACAGAGCAGGGTGGTATTGAACACAGCTACAACCCAAAAATAATCACCTTTTGAACAAAGTCGAATGCGCTATACTTAAATGTCAAGTATATAACTTATGCTTTAAATCTAAATCTCAAAGTGGGGACACTTGCAAAGGCTGCACCCCTTCCCCAAGCCTGAACACAAGGGGTTAGGACACTCCTGACCCCTTCCCCCAAACCCAATTTACGCCAGTGCACGCAATATTGTATTCATTTTATTTATTTATCAAATACTGCGGACACGTAGTCCAAGCAGGGAGGGCAAATAAAATGGTACAACAGGGAACATGTCGAAAACAAAAGAATAAATGAAACAAGAACACGAGTACAGAAATAAAGTTAATACGTTTGACGAAACGCTGTACAAACAAATTAGTAATAATAAGAATTTTGGTGTCGATTCGATTACGCGATTCCATTCAGTTAATGTACGAGAAAAATAAAGAATGTTTAAATGTATTCGTTCTCGCGAAGTAGGGTGTTAATGCATCTTGTCTACGGTGACGAGTGGTTCGGGTTATTAGGGGCGACAGATATGATGATGTGTCTAGGGGTGTATTGTTCGTGTAAATATAGTTTAAGAAATTCCATTCTGTGTTTCTGTCTTCTCATATCGAGTGGTTCAATGCGGTTCCGTTCATAAGTTTTGTGGGTGAGTCCTGTCTTGAGAATTTGTCAATTTTAAATCTAACTGCCTTTCGCTGCACTCGCTCGAGGTTATTGATATTAGTTTTTGTGTACGGATCCCAAACAATACATGCATATTCTAGTTTGGTTCTGATTAAGGTGTTATAGCATAGCAGTTTTACGTCGGAAGGTGCTTTTTAATGTGTGTGCCTCAGGAGGCATAATTTTCTTGCATGCGTTGACGAGACTCCACGCACACACGACTATCTTTAAAGCTTTCTTTGATGAAGCACTTTCAAGCACTGGTATAGCTTCATGGTAGAATGCCAGCTCACCACGCAGAAGGTCTGCATCCAAATCTCACTAAGCGTGAATATATTTAATATTAAAGATGATCTAGAATACACTCTTAATCAGTTCCTGGTTGAATACCGGCTATATTGGGGACACCAGGTGAAAATTGCCCTGTTTCTTGCCTATGGCCAGCGCTTTAATTAAGCAAGACCCTATTAAAAGTGTACTTCAACGCAGAAATTTTTGTCTGTCTGTTTGTGTATCTGTCGCACGATTCAGCCACCTGGCGAAATTTTAAGCTCTTGCTCAACGCCCTGCCATCTTGATCTGGTGGCTGCGTTCATACTTGTGAACATTGTCGATCAAAAAGCAGTTATTGCGCATATCTGAGGCGCAACATTAATACGTAGGTATTAGGTGGTGTGTTTTTTTACTATAAAATGCATAGATACGTATAGTTGTAAAGACCCTGCTGTTCCTTACGCTACGCTGACAATGCAAATCATACGCTGCGCTGACTAATACACATTAAACTACTCATTGTTCCATGCATGCAGGCTGAAGCGCCATGCGTCGCAGCTTCGCACTGACATTAGCGCCCTCCAGTGCACGATCACGAAACCCGAAAGTTTTGTTCACGTTGCGGTGTGTTCGAAACGAGTGCCTGAGTATTTTGGAAGATTTCATGGAGTGGAAAATTTTTCATGAACAAAATAGTCAAGGAATAACTCAATTAGAATTGCATCGGAGGGCCACACTGGCCGAAAATTCAGTGGGTAACAGTGCAGGTTCTCGTGCATTAACATCATCAATCGGCATGGACAGCTTATTATCCCCTGTGTGGATGGAGGTGATAGGAGTATTCAGAACAAACAAAAAAATCAGTAAAGTGAGCGTCACGAAAAAGGTTAGCGGGACAAAATGTACTTTAATACTTATGCAAATCGTACGTACTTGTGAGGAAAATTCCGAGAATGGGCTAAGGGAATATCTTTGGAATTATATTTTTATGTGTCTCGGTAGTCTATTTCTGTGTCTCATAACCACTTCCCTGAAATGGTTAGTTTATCTGATGCATATATCCTGATGATTGTAGACTTTTAAAATGTAATACGTGGTCCGTAGTTTGAGACTGTGTGTACCGTTTGTCGAATTTACACAGAAAAAGAAAGAGCTCTCTTTGAGGTTGGCCGAAAAACGTCATAAAAAACAATTTAATTACCTTGTGAGACACGACATGATGTTGCACAGATGTTTGCGTAGAATGAATAAAACACGTCGATATTAGTGCTTGGAAGCAGAGCATCAAGATTTGAGAGCTTTTTAACGGCGCCTTGAGAAAGTCAGAAAAAGACAGGATGTCGCCATCTTTCGCGCCTTCGCAGATAGAAAGCGCACATCACGCTGAACGAGCCTTCCAAAAGACACCCATGCCAATTTTTTTTCCAGCGTCTATTCTTGTTTCGTTTTTATTTTATCAATTTATTTTAGCCTTGAAACTTCAGGAAGGACGGGAGCGTGCGCAATCCTGCGGGCTGCCTCGCCGTGTTGCCGCCATCTTTCACAACGCCCAAGTGCCTGCGTGTACCTTCGAATGTGTTGCGCAACGCCTCATTATCCGTGTTGCTAGCGCACCTTTTGTGCCTACGTCGCACGCCCGCTAACTCTGAATGTGCAATACTGGCCATGTAGCCAACTAACAGCCAAATACTCGATGTGTCACTCCTCCTCGATCCTCTCCCCCCTCACTCAGCTCGCCTCTTTGCGGGCTAATCGCCTTTTATTTGTACGCTTTGCTATTCAGGTGCACAATGGAAATCACTACGTGTGTCTATATATATGTTAAAAAGAAGAAGTCGTTTAAGCTGATAGGCGCATCAGTCGGACTTTAGGGCGAAACAGATTGCTTGCTGGCAACATTGTGGCTACTGAAGCGTTTCGTGAAGGATACTGTGCAGTGCTCAGTGACGGCAACGGGTTGCACTTGCAAAGCCAGCGGTTTCAAAAGTTCAAGCAAAACTCCGATATTCCTTCATTTGGGCCTAGCTGGTGCATTGTTGCTCATGTCAAAACTTCAGCGCAAACACCCAAGAGGCCTACGAAAAATCTGGTGCTGAATCAACAGGACCTCTTGTTTTTAAGAGAGCCTATTTATATTAAAAGAGCATAATAAGAGAACCTCCTTGAAATGGTCATTATACCATGGCGAAAAAAAAATTGGGGGGGGGGGGGGATGGCATGGGCTCTGTGTGCCCAACCCTGGCTATACGCCACTGCCCAAAATAGTACATCGCTGATGACATTCATGCTATGTTTATAAGTGCTATTTTAATTACTCCTCGCATAAAGAGAATGATTCTTCGCAGTCCTTGTCAACAAATGTGCACTCGCAAACCGCTGCATTGAAACTGAGGGGGGCTAATAAAATTAACTTACACAAGTTGTCTCAGCCATGGATGTTTCCGGGATCCCTTGTGGACTGTCTAAGGAAGGATGGATTCCTTGAAGCGCGAAAAAAAAGGGAGGGTCATAAGAAAGATGACGCTTCATGCAGCGTTAGACAGGTGCCTTTTATGTCACCCTTGCAAAGAATAGTCCGACTATAAAGTGCTACGCCAGTTAGATCTCACCGTCTTGTCAACAAGTTGTGCGATCTTTAGCCCCATTCAACCTTTTTCTAGCTATGCTTGCTCTTCAAATATGCAAGCTTTGAAATGGTATACTTGCGTGCGTGCATATGTTGCTGAAAACTGCACCGAAAACCTCTCGCGGAGAAGAAAACCAATTGTCAGTTTTGCCACAATGCAGAAGTGCTATGTGGTAAAACGTATCAAAATTTAGAAAGGGTGATTGTCACGGGACAGTGTGTGCCTACAAGAAAAAAGTGCTTTTTAAATTATTTTATTGCGATAGCTATTATATGGGCACTCTCGGCTGAATTTTGCTGCCGGCGTCGATGCCATGCACTGTATATATATTCACGTATTCACGTATGGTAAACGAATGGAAAAAAAATCACAGAAAAAATACTCCCTCGCGCGGATTCGAACGTGGGACCTCCGCGTCGTGAAAGCAAGGCGTTAACTACTAAGCCACCAAAAGATACCTATGTCAGTGATCAAACGGCAAGCTATTCATGTCTACCACTTACCGCTGTTGGCGGGCATCTCGGGGAGGGGGGGGGGCTATCGTGTTTCAGCATTATCAGCAAGATGGCGCAGTAAGCGCGCACGGCTCTCATCTCTCACGTGTACTTTGGCCCGCGTATAGAATAAGGTGATGTACGCTTGATCGCGCGCCCTTATCTTGCAGTGGAAAGAATCGTACGTCTTGGCTAGCTTTTGAATTTCGTAGGAACGATTCTGTTGCGGTTACCGGGCGCACAAAGGTCACTGCAATCGGCGCACAGCCTCCGTTTGCGAAAAGGGCTCGCTCTTCAGACACAGCCGAAGTAACAACTGAGACGCTTATTCGCGTTAATCTGTACCTGTGAGTACGTTTCGTGCGTCCTTGTGCGTGAGAAACGCGGGGCACGTTTCGATCTGCTTGCCATTCTGCGCGCGACCTTCCAATTTGTTGCCATCGCGTTCATTGCTTCGCCTTTGCGGCAAAGCCGTGACTTTTTTTTTTTCGAGCATGGGTTGCGTGAACACCCACGAATGGCTTCTCGGACCCCATGTGATCCGCGAACCCGCATTACAAAACCACTGGCCCACACTTTGAGGCAGGGGCGTATCCGGGGTGTGGTACACAAGAACCGTGCCCCCCCCCCTCCCCCCAATATTTTTGCCTTGGCATATAGAGAGCGATTCAACGTGGTACCCCTTTCGAAATCAAGGGAGTGCCCCTTCCCCCCCAACAAAAAAATTCTGCCTACGCTCCTGCTTTGAGACTTCTGAATGAAACTTGTAAAGGCACGTGTCTCCCGCTATCTGTCGCAAATTATTATCCTGATTACAGAAGGGTTGAAAAGCGGGGTAGTTGGGACAGATTCATACTGAAATATTGGCAGCGCAAACCAACATGACGCAAAAGAAGGAGACGAACCATACTAAACTTATATTAAACTCATACTTACCCATATTAAACTGGTAGAGTGTGTGAAACAAAAGATGCCCCTTTTTTCTTTGTTACCTCACGGGTGTTTTATCTTGCCACTAGTAAGACGGCGGATTCTTGACTTCATCGTAGACACGTAACAAACACTCCAGTAATTTTTTTTTAATCCTCCTGGGTCGAACCTCACCAGCAAAACTAAAAAAAAAAGATAACTACCGCTTTTTCTCTATTTCTTCCACTCCCTACCTTCCATAAATATATTTAGACAGCTACCTAATGTCAGTTTCTGGGGTAACCTTACGACAACCAACCGACACGAGCGCTTTAGTTGTTTTCGCCGCAATGTAAGGCTTTGCTGAGGCGAAGTATGCATCAAACCGAGCACGAGCGTTGTTATGCCTTCTGCGGAGAGTAACAACACAGAAAAAAAAATATAAGAAAAAAATAAACGATATATCGCACCGTCATCGTCCTCAAAGTGAACGAGTCACTTGGACAGGATAACATGCTATGGAAAGCAGCTCAGTCGGAATAAGAGGTCCCAACAAGTGCCTTTTTCCCGTGAGCACAAATCCTCTCGGTTGAAGACCGGCGTGGTTAACAAAAAAAAGAAAAAAAAGTTTCACGGCTCTTTTGAGCTGGCATAAGTACATTAGGAGTCGTTCGGGCATTAGGAGTTGGCACTTTTGCCAGAGGTCGCCTCGATCGCGTGTCTCTTCTCGTTCTGTCGTCACCACCGCTCACGCTTGGCAGCGGAAGAAAGACTCGTCCCGCTTCCGTCAAGCAGCCCTCTTTGTAACATCGCCTGCTTTATTATTTATATACATTTTTTTTCTCTTTACACCACGTTTCGTCCTCCTCTAGAGTGGTTAGACCTTCCTTTCGCTCCTTTTTTTTTTTTGTATGGATTCATAATGCTTGACGGAAGCAAAATGGCTCCCCAGTTTGCTCTACTGCTGTGTTGTGTATGCGTGGGGTTGACGAGGGGGAGGGGACTCACTGCGGGGCATGAGACAGGAGTTAGTGAGGAGCTAGATCTGCAATGGGGAGGAGGATAAAAGACGACGTAGACGAGGCGGCGGTGGGGTTCCGAAACGCCGTCGTTCCGTTCCGACACCTTGGTTTGAAAACGTATGGAGAGGGGGGAGGCGTACTGAGGAGGGAGAGAAGGAAAGTTTCGTGCCAAGCTGCTAAAAATAGTCGGCCGCGACTCCCGGGGTGTCTGCAGCTAGCTCTGTTGTAGCCGCTGTTGTGGCCCTTCTGATCTCATCTCTTTCACGCACGCGCATTCCCTCCTCTCCCTCGATTTCGTGAACGGAACGTTTTCTCTCTCTCTCAAGGTTTCCGAAAAAACGCGCCCCCTGACGCGGAGTCTCGCCTCCGGTTTGTCCCCCCCCCCCCCCTTCTTTACCTGCTCATTTCAGTGTTTAGCTTTCTTGCGTAGTTTTGGGGCTCGCTACAGATGCGTGGCTCGCCGCACGTCCCGAAGAAAAGGAACTCCCTCTCGGCAACAAGAACGCCTGGAAGACGGAATAAAGCCTTTTTTTTTCTTTTTTGAAACCCGGGCATGCAGCATGGGCCGTCTCCGCAAGCTCATATCTCCCTTCTTATAACCATACTTTTCACCCTCTGTTTAGCTGACGGTCCCCCTTTTTGCAAGGTGCTGCCCGCCTTTCAACACGCTCACACGTAGAACGCGAAACGCTTTGCTAAGCCGTGGTTTCAAGGCTTGTGTCCGGACCTGGCCCGTGCTGTGGCTAAAGCTGGATGCAGTTTTTTTTTTCTTTCTTTCAACGCTTCTTTACACCAAGGAAAATACATAGCGCATAAACGAACACGGGACCAGAGTGCGAAGGGACGAGCTCTACTTTCAGCAAGGCGAACTTCTTACATGCTTCATCAAAAGCGAAATTCGGCCGTCGGCATACCGTGGGGACGTCAGCATTCCATGAGGTCAACACGAGTGGTGTTAAAGAAATCGCCACACGATGACGTCACAAGATGACGCCTTAATGACACCGCGAATCGCCAAACCTTGTGACGTCATCATGACGTCAGGTGATTACGTCATCACACCGTCGCTTGCTTAAAGGTGTGGTGATCACGAAGGCAGCGCAAACTAGGTGAGAAGATGGAACCAGAAGATGGCGTTCGGCTTAGAGTCGATCTCAGGCGAATGCATAAGAGAGAAAGGCCCTGCGAGTCCTTGCACATTGCGCGTGTTTATAAGCAAAATATCTGAAACTGCAAGAATGAACGAATATGTCATTGTATGCTGCGTTTTCTTCTTTGATAATGCTGCTGTCGCCGAGCTTCCCACTCATCAGCTGTCCGGGCTGTTTCAAACGCTTCGACTGGTTCTCTTGTTCCCCTTCCTAGCGCTAGCGTCGTCTTCGTTTTGTCATGGCTTCGTTTCTGTGCCATGCTTCCTGCTCAGCGACCACCAGGCAACCCTCCGAAACCCTATCCCTCCTGAAGTGCTCCCTGTACACATCCTCTCCCTTCTCCTCTCCCATTCTCAGCCAAGACACGTGACCACTCTGAATTGGCCCATTGTACGTGTTTTCTAAGGGTAACTTTGCACGGTGCGTATTGCTTCAGCGGTGCGATTTTTCTACCGCGCGTCGCTTCAACCAACGCACCGATGCTCTACGTTTCGTCCTGTCCGTCTCATACATAACACAAAGAGCGGCAAGCGCCGAATCGCGGCGCACTGTTACCGCTCAAATAAAAATGAAACCAACCCTGCGCCGCACCCCGCCCAGCTGCTGTGTGGCCTTGACTCCTCTCTCTCTCTCTCCTAACCTGGCCTTCGTCCTTTCTATTTCTTCCACACATCCACGTATAGGATTTCTGGCAATGGACGTTTTTCGAGATTCAGCGTTCTCGCATGAATGCATCTAGTTTCTTGGCGTTCTGTAGGTGGGTCAGGACCCCCAGCCCATGGAATATCAGACGTGCAGTAGCAAAAAACAAAAAAAAAAAACAAAACAACAGCAATAAAGAAGCAGAAAGGGGGTGTGGCAGAGGACTAAGGGTGCAAGACTGCGTAATCTCGCTAAAACCGCTTATTAGGTTAAAGGCTTTTCGTTCACTCCATTCATCTATGAGCACGCTCTCCTCTCTTCAGAGACTGAGGGAAAGCAGACGTCTGCCATGTTCCTGAAGAGTTGGTTCGCACTTTTGAGCCAAACGCGTTTCCTTGTCTGCATTTTATACTTCTGTTGTTTTGCATATTTTAGCTATATTTTTTTAATACGAGAGAGGGGTTGAGATTGGTGACTGCCTCTTGACTCAGTTCTGCCACGTATTCTTAGTTAGGCCCCTTGCATGGAATACGTCATCTGTCGGTGTTAAGTCTTTTTTTTCTCCTCCTACCCGTCTTTTTTTTTTTTTTCTGACGAGCCACAATAGTCTCGTGTGCTTAAAACCAAGATCGCTGAACAGGATGACCTCACCTTTTGAACATGCTAATTTTTTAAAAAAAACATGCTTATGAATAGCGCAGAGCTGAATCTCTCCCGTACTCAGCCTGTCTCTCTGCAATCTCGCTCAGTTGACTACTTCCGAGGAGTGTTTAGAGTGAACACCAGAGCAAAGTGACGTGGCCTTTACTGGGGGGGGGGGGGGGGGGGGGGAGTTGAGGGGGCTCTGTTATTTCCCGAAATATTTTTCATGCTTCAAAAGGGAAAATATCGGGCGATGCTAAAATACTTACACGCATTCACATCGGTCATCGATTGTCGAAATTAGGCTTTCTGCACACGAACACCCATCGAACGAAATTCCTTGGTACGGTTCTGCTAGGTGGTGTACTTAACTGAAAGATCTCGAATATTCGCGAAGTGTTAAATGGGAAAAAATGATGTGTTGTGGGTGTTTTGTGCTTACTATGTGTATTCTGGCGTATTTTTTACAGTTGTTGTTCTTGCATGCACATTGTACCGCAACAAAAAGAGTTGCCGATGAACGTGTTCACATACAACAGCCAACAGGAAGTAGACCCGACACGATATCCTTTAGAAGTAAAGAGCTAGATGAAGCCGACACATCTTATTTTCGCGCCGATTCTGAAACACACACAGAGAGAGCGCTTGGAGCGCCACTCCAGCGCGAGCGGAGGCTCTCCATGCAATGTCCTGCCGCCTTCGCGCCGCCATCACACACCTTCTCTCTGCTTTTCATGACTTCTTCCAAACACTACAGCAGCTTCGCGCGAAAAACTCCGCCGCAAGCTCTCTCGCCAGCAGCTGCCCGGTACGCCGGCGCATTCCCTTCTTTTACCCCTGCAATCCCCCGTCTTGGCTGCTACGAGAAGGAGAACCCCCCTGCTATCCGAGTGAGCGCACCCCCCCCCCCCCCTTCTGCGACCCGTCAGTCATTCGCGCGCGACCAATCACGACAAAATGCTTCCGTGGCGCGGCGCGCCTAATCTCCTCCCCCCGGCACAGAACCGCGCCGGCGGCGGCGCAGTGCAGTCACCGCCCCCTCGCACCGAACTCCGCCGCCGAGCGGGACGAGCTCGCCTGTTAGGAGAGGGGCGCCCCGAGCTTGCTCTCCCCGCCGAAAAAGAAACGCCCGGCAGGGAGCCACCGCTCGCTCCTCGTCGTCGACATCGGCGACCGCGAACGCAGCAGCAGTAGTCGGCGAGGTTCCGCCGATCCTGGCTTCCTCGCGTTCGCTCTTCTTTGCCAAGCCCTCGCCACCGTCTGCATCACAACTCCCCACTGAACGCGCGCGCCTCACTCCGGCAAATCGACGAGGGCCCTTCGTTTTGGAAATTGTGACCTCGAACCAACTGCCGTACTTGGTTTCATTTTAGGAAGTGTGATCGCCCGTGTGTGTTGGGAGCGCTGTGCGCGCGTCAGCGCGCGTGTGAGGTTGGTTGGACGGTGGGGACCGCCTTCGCTCTCGCGCTCGGATTTTTTCGTCAACGACGGAACTGTGGCCCCGAACACCCCAGTGAAAGCATCTTGATCAACGCCGACTCTCGGTGCATCGGTTTCGCCCGTCACGTGGTACTGCTGCTGCAAACGCTGTGTCCCTGTCAGCTGTGTGGAGCGTGCGATATCGGTGGGCGGGCAACCGGTGTTTTGAAAAGAAAACGTGTCGGCTTTCTGCGACGCTTCGCAAGGAGGTAATCGTGATAACCGTTCGCTGGTGTTTGAATTACTCCTTACCTCGACCGGTGATCGTCCGTCGGCTGCTTCCTCGAATCGTCACATCGAAGTGTGCGTGTGAAGTGCTGTGTGGTTCATTTTTTTTTTCCATCGAGTGTAGGGGGCGGTTCTTCGGGAAAGGTTTCTTTCAGAAAAGGTATTTTTTCTTAGATAATTGGCTCTGTTTTTTTTTCTTTTCGAATTTTTAATCAGGCGCAGCTAAGTGTTCAACTAATCACGGTGGGTTCACGTTGCGTTGGTCGATTGAACCCAGTGCCGCCGCAGTTCACTTGGAACACGGACGTGGCGCTACAAACGCGCTGGACTAAGTTCCTCATGTGTTCCAACCTGGTAGTCGCGTTCCCTTTTAGGTGATTCGGTTCTGATTCGGTACCCCCCATTTTTTTTCCCATCTTTTCGGGGGGGAAAAGTTCTTGTTTCGTTTTTCGAAATTTGTATTTATTTTATAGCTTTTTTTGTCACCAAATCATTGACGAAGCTTTTATATTTTAAAATTCGCTGAAACCAACGTAAATTTGTGTATTCAAAGCAAAGACGAAATAAACACAGGGTCCCTTCAAAATTTTTTGCAGCTGATTCGTGTTGGCCTTATTCTAGTTTAGGTTTGACCAGAATAAGGCTTCGTTTGGTAAGCTAAGCAGCTATCTGGGCCAATCAACCAGCAACGTGATCACCTGTAATTTTTTAACATTAATTAGTACACGCGTTATACTGAGCTTGTTAGTGAGACCTTGTGACACCGTTACCCTACATCGGGCTTGACAGCTTGTTTCCACTGTCGTCGACCAAGGAACCATCTTCGGAGTGTCACCCGGTTCTCCAAGTACGCCCCACCAGTCCTCATCTTGGTTCAACGATTGTGGGATTACTGTCTTCCTTTTTTTTTTTTTCTGTGTCGCTTGATCCATCGCCTCTAAGAAAGGATCCCAGGCTCTCAGGAGGATCGCCGATTTCTGACCCTTGCTTCGCTGGAAACGTCGACCAGTTTTTTTTTTTTTTTTTCTCGCATACCGCCAGAACCCCGGAAGAAAGAAAGACCACCACCGCTGCTGATTTGTGGAAGGAAAAAAAAAAGAAAATTTCAGAAGAGTTGATTGAAGACGACCGCTGACATTGCCAACATTCAGAGAAGGTCCGGCAGTTCTGACCACGCCAGTCTGTGTACAAGAAGAAAGACTGACTCTGCAAGCGTGCGCACATTGCTATTCTGAAAGGCCTAGAGACATCTGCAAGACCATCAGTCGGTCCTTGTATGAAATAAGGCCATCGTCGTCATCCTCTTCAACTACAATATTTTTTTGTGTGTTGTGTTGTCGCCTCAAGGGTGCATCCGAAGCTCGCTGTCGCACCGTGTGTTGAACTGGTGTCCCCGAAAAATCCCTCCCTGTGTTTCGAAAGATTGCGAGGAGAGAAAGCAATCCACAACACTTGATTGTGTCTGTGAGAGTGTACGTGCGTTTACTGCACCGAACAACCCTCTTCGTCGATTTCAACTTCGCTTTATTTTTTATTTTTCGACAAGAAGACGTGTTCTCGACTCGCCTCCTCAAATCTTGGTTAATAGAGTTCTGAGAAACCACCGTCCTACTCCGAGCGTCGTGCAACCCTTTAGCTCGACAACGACCTTCTTTAGAGAAGAATCTTCGGTTGGACCCATCGTACTCGAGCTGTGCAACAGAAGAGGGAGAGGAGGATTTCCCTGGCTGACGTCTTTGTGGTATCGCTGTCTTGGCCTGTGTACCTCGCCGCCGCAAGTTTTTGTGTGGTGTTCCAAAAACTTGCCCGGATCGAGAGGGGGACGTGAAGAGAGGTTCCGGTTTCTGCAGCTTCACTCGTGGAAAGAGCTTCGGCCTTTTGTGGAGTGTCAGTGCTTAAAAAAAAAAAAAAAAGGTACGAAGAAAACGTCGTTGACGACCACAAGCATCCCACTGTGTCACGGGGAAGCTGCTAAAAGCTAGGAACTTCCAAAAAGTCGACATGGCTCAACGGGTAAGCACGACTTTCCTGTTTCGATTTGTTTGCTTTTGTTATTCCACCGTCGTCAGGTGTTCCTTTTACGGCGTGAGTAGGTCGTAGAAACGTGCTCAGTCTTGTTCGCCGTAGACGGTGGA
The DNA here is from genome assembly GCF_013339725.1 of Rhipicephalus microplus. Classification (NCBI taxonomy): domain Eukaryota; kingdom Metazoa; phylum Arthropoda; class Arachnida; order Ixodida; family Ixodidae; genus Rhipicephalus; species Rhipicephalus microplus. The sequence goes on from NC_051168.1 coordinate 43,602,381, forward strand.
ACCAACGTTGTTAGTAACGTTGGGTGGAACTAGAAGCTGAAATTTCAGTAGCAGAGTTTTTTTTTTTTTTTTGCATCTGATAGGTATGAATATTTTGGATGTGTGCACTTTTGCTTGACGATAGTTATAGCGCGAGAACAAAACGACGACACAGAGACAAGAAGGACACGAGCGCTCGTGTCCTTCGTGTCCTTCTTGTCTCTGTGTCGTCGTTTTATTATAACTATCGTCATGCCATACCAACTAGCCCAAGCTGCCACAGTGCACTTTTGCTGTATACTTTGGTGTTGCTGCTGTATACTTTGGTGTTGCTGTTCTTCCAAGTACTGCTGCGACTTGGTTTGGACACATCGTTCGCATGAGTATTTTCCAAGAGTTGATAGAGTCCTTCAAAGCTGACAGTTTTGACAGTACGAGAATCGTTTGAAGTATTGAAGGACTCTGGTCCCGCCATACCACGGTGGTCTAGTGGCTGTCAGCTGCAAACCCGCAGGTCGCGGGGCCGAAACCCGGCCGCGGCAACCGCATTTTTGATGAAGTTCGAAATGCTTGGCTTAGATTTAAGTGGACGTCAATAAGTCCCAGACGGACAAAATTTCCGGAGACCTCCTCTACGGCGTGTCTCATAGCCGTTTTGAGACGTTAAACACCAACATTTCTATTGGTAATGCTTATAAGAATCCCAATTGGTTAACAGTCAAGTAGGTTTGCAAAAACGCGCAGCAATACTAACCAGCAGTGGTAAAATGAACTCGTTTTAATAACATGCCGTAGACTAGCAGCTTGCAAATGAAATTCATGATATACGTTTGGAAATTTCAAACATAGGGGACGTCTTTAATTTGGAATCAGGTTGTCTAATGACACTGTTAGTAAATTTACGCGGTAAGTCTACAATAATTTCCGCGTAAATTTTGGTGCACAGCAAGCTCTGCCCAATGCGTTCCTTATTCAACGATACTGACGGTATACTCGCTGAGTATCAGTGAAAATGTGTTTTTATTTCGACCAATACGTGCACTCTTTCATTATAAGAGAAATGATGCAATATTTTGAAGAAAAAGATATTGACTCGAGTTGGTTATCGCTGAATCAGTTGGCACTAAGAATAACTTACTAATAATAATTTGCTCGTCTGTCAGGTTAGAAAATAACGATAGCTTGAATTCCTCTTATTCGAAGAAAGTGACAAATGATGAGCTTTATTGATATCTCTCATTACGACAGTTGTTTACACGATATAAAACCACTATGCTGCCGACCGGACGTCCGAACCTGCCCAAACCTTAAATTCAAGAGGTTTTGCAAGCCTTTTCAAAATTAAAGCTGTTTTCTTTTCATCAATGAAGTAAGGATTTAATTGTGTCAATTTGCAGTTTGAATGGTCTTGACGACATTTCCCTAGTGCTGTTTGATTGTGTGCTGTTCTAATATATCTAGGCATAGTATTCTGTTAGCCTGAATCCAAAATGTACACGTATGCAGGGGCGAGTCCAAAAGCACAAGCATTTCTTATTAAAACGTATGTTCTGTAAATAACGTCCTGTTTGCGTCCGAATTACTAAGTTAACGTAATAAACACGCGTAAAATTATCGTATGCAAATGCTATCACTCTGTGGACATACCAGAAGCGAGCATCGAAGAAAGATTTATAGTTAGTAATTGGAGGCTCATATCATATAAGGCGTATTACTGGGGGAATTAACTGACTGTAGAGCGCGTCTCTCATAACCATATGGTGGTTTTGGGACGTTAAACCCCACATATCAATCAATCGACTGATGTAGAGCGTCCGCGATATATGCACACCCACCGAAACATACAACAATAAGCCAAGCTATAGTCGATTACAAGATAAGAAAAAAAATCGACTCTGGTCCACAGCGATCGCTGCCCCTCGCACATAATATGTGCATAAATGTTCCATCCAATTGCGTTTAATTACTCTTGTGACGTCATCGCTTATTCGAGTGTTTCAGACGGTTGCCTTCGATTATATGCAGGTATTCGTTTGTGTTGACGATTTTCAGACAGAAACCTGAATGTTCTGGTAAACATCGTCAGGACTTATGACATTGCTGCTAATAACGATGTACCTTTAATTGTGCGTAAGATTTACGTTAGCCGAGAAGATTTAAAAAAAAAAAGTTTGCTTGGGATTCGAGCAGAAACCAGCTGGCCAGGCTGTCCTCTACATACGATGCGCCGGCGTGCTGTGCTCCTGTGGGCGGAATAATACAGTTGTTTTCATTCATCCATTTTGTGGGCGGAACTTACCATCTAATATTAGGTTGTAACAAAGATCGTAACCGACTATCATGTGCCATTATTGATGTGCATTGCCTCGCGGGAAACCTCAACACCACGTGACATGATTTTTATTAACATTGCTAACGTAGCAGGTGACAGTGTAATAAAAATTAGGAATTCCAGACTGCAGCCTACTAATGCAACCGCCGTCGTGGGCAGTGTTTGCTGTTTCACATGAGCAAGCTATTCGGCTTCGAGGATTTTCGATCGAGTCATTCTTGAACTGTCATGTTCCAAGTATTGTGTTTATACGTCTGGTCCTTGTTATTTAAGCGTGCCTCTTAACATTTTCGATGACTCTGCGCACGTTTACAGGTGCAGCTTTTTTTTTAAATATACAGCACTCGCAGTTGTTTTCACACACAGCAGTCTGTGTGGGAAAACAGTCAATTATTCGCTGGTACTTATTATAAAATGTTATACACCGACCGTTGCGAATACGTTGTGAGCATCTTCAAAGCATACTCGACCACTGACCCAAAGATAACGGGTTCGATATTAACACGTGAATCCTGCTTTACGTGTCATGACTGCAGACCGATTGAGGTCTCGAACTGGGGTCCTTGAATGACGCGTATTTAAATGTAAACACTCGGCCTCCCTAATTTTTGTCGCTTTGCATATCGTGGCCGGGAGTCGGAACGCGGGTCTTCGAGCTTATGAGCGGGTCGAATTCAGAAAAGATACTCATTAACTGCGACGAAAGCACTATATATTCGGCGAGGCGCATATATACCTGCTGCACGAGTCAGTAAACTGTGAAGTCTGCCAAGAAAACTTCGTGGCCCCGCCGTGCTGGTCTAGTGACTAAGGTACTCGGCTGCTGACCCGCAAGTCGCGGAATCGAATCCCGGCTGCGGCGGCTGCATTTCCGATGGAGGCGGAAATGTCGTAGGCCCGTGTGCTCAGATTTGGGTGCACGTTAAAGAACCTTAGGTGGTCGAAACTTCCGGAGCCCTCCACTACGGCGTCTCTCATAATCACATGGTGGTTTTCATTTTTTTTTCATTCACTGTTTATTCAGACCAAAACAATGATTGCCTAGGTTGAAGGGACTAAAGACAGATTACCTCTGCCTGACTAAGGTCCCTCAGAGACGTTAAACCCCACATATCATCACCATGATCATCATCTTCAAAACTTCGTGAAAAAGTAACCGCGCATGCGTTGTACAAAGCAGCGGTATATAGATGATAAAGATATAAGGATAATAATCAAAAGATATCTGGGGTTTTACGTCCCAAAACCATGATGTGATTATGAGATACCCCGTATGTGGAGAGCTGTGTGAGGTATATATTCCCGTATTTATTTATTTATTTTTTGGTAATGATAACAGGCCTGCGTTGCGCGAACAGATCTAAATTTGAAAAAGAAGTAAAAAACAAAAAAAATTGCCGCGAGTTCTTTTTGTGCGCATGACGAGGCATGTTCACGGTGGCGGCGCAGGTTGAGACCTCTCTGTGCTTCTCAGAAGTTCGTGACGTCATCAACCCTCGCGTGACGTCTTTCTTTCTGCGTCGCCTCTTCGAGTGACCTCGTGTCTTTTCACGTCTTTTTGTTGAGTTACTTTTGTTTCTTTGCCGCCGCCACCACCGCCGCCATCTTGTTCTCGTTGCTGCGCGAGACGAAAATGTCGATGGCTGTTGTGCTAGAGACTGCGTTACCGGGGGGCTGACATTTTGCGCAACTTCACAAAAAGCCCCAGAACGCGCTGTACACAAATGACGACTGTCTCGCTTCAATGAAAACGTGTGCACCTTGCAGCAAGGAGACCGACGAACAGAGTGATAGATATCATGAGAAGGTACGAAACAAGAACACCGCGCACATATTACGGGGCCCAGATGCTAAGAACAACTTTGCCCTCTGTGTCAAACCTCTTATCGCAAAATGAGTTTGACATTTATTGTTGCAAGTCTGCACTTTATGCTTTTTTTGGTGAGCTGATGTCTAAAATGTCAGCTTTGAACGTGTCTTTAATGTTTTAATAGCGTGTAGAATAATGTTTGCTTTCTGTGTGTTCATACTTATGTACGCCACTTTCCGTATACCATCGCTGCATGCTGAACTGTGATCGGCTGCATGGGAAGCCTAGTCAAGCTCACAACAGCTTTTTCTTCCCATGCCCTCTACTTCCCGAAGTGGAAAATAAATGATTGATTGATTGATATAAACAATATACATAGATTAATATACAAAGAAAAGGAACAGTCACGCGATTAATGCAATTTTAGTTTTACGCCCAATGAAGGTGATGTGATTGCGATGGACGCCGTTACAGAGTGCTCCGAAAATTTCGGTTCACCACCTGGGTTTGATTAACGTGCACCTAAATCTGACTATGTCGATCGAATCGTACGTTGAGAAGCCATGACTAAATGGCATAAGCTGTAACAAATCAGCCCGTAAACTTTGGGAGGAGTCCCACTAAATGAAAGAAAGGAACTGAGTGTATTAGCGACACGTCCACCTCCATTTAAGAGAGCGAGGTAAAATTATTTCGATGCATGACCGTAGCCAGATTCGTAGCCAATCAGTGGTATGGTCTAGATACGTGCTCGGCTTTTGCGTATATTTCATTGCTATTGCAATGAATCACTTGTTATCAGAAAAGCGCATTTCTTGTGGTCTCCGATGTGTTTGTCCTCTTAGCGCTAAAACGAGCAGTTTGTTAAGCGAAAAGTATATACGGGCCACCAGCTTTTCTCCTCCATCGAAATGCGATCGCCGCGACAGGGATTCGATCGCGCAACCTTCGGCCCGGTTACCGAGGAGAGCCTTAATTTGTCCGCGGTGTTTATCACGAGCTGTGGTCTATCGAAGGGCCTTCTGTTGTAGCTGTTGATTTTTCGATCACTACCTATAAGAAATGTGCTCTTCGTGCCTCGCATTTGGTGTCGTTAGCCTAAAGGATGAAGCACACATAAAGTCTTCTTTCAGGGGCGGCGCTTCATGCTTCGGTTGGTGTCATCCCGCGCTATATGTGCTGACATAAATCCGAAGAGAAGCTATAGCGCAAGTGCGGATCGATTCTTCAAAGCAGCGTATGCTAGCATCCATAGCACGGACGGACGCGGCCGGTCACCGCGAGCGATACCATAAAGGCTTTCGCCTTAATACCAGCTGCCTCGGTACCCCACCGTGTAAATCTTTTACCTACCTAATTGGCAGGCTTTGGACCAAAAATATCCTTGTCCACATTCGTCAGAGTCGTCGAAGGCTTTACCGTTGATGGGTGTAGATGCGTGCGCTGAAGTGATTGCGCGAATGTTAGGAAATTAAGAGTTCGTTGTTTCGGAAAAAAAAAAAAACGTGCGTCTCCATTTTAACACCGTTGTAAGATTTTTCAACAAAGCTTCCAACAACAGTCCAGTTGTCCCCTCGAAACCTGGGACAGCAGTACGTGACTGTCTGGTAGAACTATCGGCTTCACGTGACAACTTCGCGTTGGGAAGTGTAAGGATAACAGTATAGCTGAAGCATAATTGTTCTTCCTTGGGGAGGAAGAATTTCTGCGACAATGGTCGTGCCGCTTTCTGTCCGTAGTTGACAGACGCGTTCGATTAGTCTTCCACTTGGCCTGGTTCCTATAGCCAGGTCACCTGTTAATGTCTGATTGGTGCATGTAATCATTATGTGTTTACTATTTTATGTGTTTGTGTATGTCCCATATTGGTGTGAGCTCTTGTATATATGCACTTCATTCTAACGCTGTAAGTTATGTAACTTTTATGAATATTCATACCTGTTGTACATATTTTCTAACATCTTCACTAAGTCTTGTAAATTCTGCACATATATCATCATGTACATTGTCCATATTGTGATTATTCTGCACATATATCATCATGTACATTGTCCATATTGTGATTAGTGCATTTATGTAGTGTATGTATAGTTATTAGTACTATGAACGATGGACATCCTACGGACTTGGACACTTGTTTAAATGTGTAATGTATGTTGTGCTTTGTCCTTTGTTTGTTATTGTGCCTGTTATACAGAAGCTTGTCCCTTAGCTTTGTTGCGTCCCAGGAGAGAATAAACTTTTTCTAAACAATTAAGCTCTCCCATTGTAGAGTACCAAGTGCTCTAAATCGTTAACCTATTTTTCTAAACACGCATAATCGGATAGCGCGCAACGGTCCTAGTTTCACGTCAGTTCTCGGCGCTTGCCTCAACGAACTGCCGTTGACTCTGGCGCATTATTTTTGTCGATGCGACCTCATCGAGTGTGATGTCCGCTGGATGGCCTGTGTATGCTCTCCCGTCATAGTAGAGTACCTGGTACTCGAAGTCGTTACCCACTTTTCCTAAGCACAGATGTCTCCGAGACAACATTCGTCACGGACAGCTTAATGCTCTCCCATTTTTTTTTTCTAAGCACAGTCGGCATGTTGTAGGTGGGTCATGTGTTTGGTGGTAGCCACCGGTACGTGTCCGAATGGGACGGCTTCCAGCTGTCCCACAGTAGAGCACCAAATACTCTAAATCGTTAACTACTTTTTTCTAAACACACAGTACCAAGTAGTCTAAATAGTTAACAACTTTTTCTAAACACACATTCAGTTATGTAATACTTGCAGCCATAGGGACGGCTTTATGCTCTCCCATAGTAGAGTAACAAGCACTCAATATTGTCAACATTTTGTAAACACAAATGCGTAATTGCTGACGTAGAAGCGGGGTAGCTAAAAGCTCTGTGCTAATGGAGTGCGTGAAGTGCACGAAAGCGTACACAATTTAGTCTGGACATCTTCGAATCGTTCACCTTTTGTTCTGAGTGCGTACGGTCTACCGTGGTATAGATCAAACTGTAATCAAGTTCACCTCTTCTGCTAAACGCTCCTACCTATAGCGTTTTTTTTTTTTTTTGTATGTCTGTTGCATCTTATCATCCGGAACAGTTTACTTCTCCTCCGCAGTAGCCCCGCCGTGGTGGTCTAGTGGCTAAGGTACTCGGCTGCTGACCCCATCAGGTCGCGGGTTCGAATCCCGGCTGCGGCGGCTGCATTTCCGATGGAGGCGGAAATGTTGTAGGCTAGTGTGCTCAGATTTGGGTGCACGTTAAAGAACCTCAGGTGGCCTGAATTTCCGGAGCCCTCCACTACGGCGTCTCTCATAATCATATGGTGGTTTTGAGACGTTAAACCCCACATATCAATCAATCAATCTCCTTCGCAGTAGAGTGCTCCACGCTCAAGATTCTGGAGCGTTCAACTTTTCGTCTAAATGCAACCCGCTTGGGGTCTGGTGTGTACACACGTTTTGGTGTACAGCGCAAAGAAATGAACTGAGAGAGAAGTCATACAAACGTCGTAAAGTGACGCAAAGTCTGTAGACTCCCGAAGTCCGACGTGCAGATATTGAAGTCGCAACAACATACAGATAACACTATAGCACGGCCACTGTGCCAGGATCGCGCGCTAAATCGTGAAGCGTTCAACACTTCCATTGGTTCGATAAACTTGTCGCCTCGGGGACTCAACAACGCGTATTTTTTCACCCGAACGCTAACATTTAGTTACTAACGGTGGCGTTTCGATCATTTGATGTATCCACTATCCGTGAATATATGAGAGCTAACTGCACGTCCGTCTTTCAAATGGAGCTAGAAATGATGCGTCGCGGAGAAGCTGACGCTCGGGCCAAGTTTTGTTCAGCCTAAAAGGGTGTAAATGGTTAAGTAATCATCGCTTTTAGATGTCACAGCCACCCACGTTGTCCAGAAATCACAACTTATAGACAAATATTTATTTATTTATTTATTTATTTATTTATTTATTTATTTATTTATTTATTAGAATACCCTCAGGGCCCGTAGGGCATTACAGAGGGGGTGGGTACAACATATATAACACACAAGAAAAAAAGACAAAATAAAGAAACAAGTAACAGATGCGCAAATCAGGAAGGCAACATAAGTCAACTAAAAATGTATAAGAATTCAAGCACATACAAGACAAAGATAGATAATGGAAACTGCGTATAGTTACAAGCATTGCTGAGAAATTGCAGTCTTGAATAACAAAGGGTCTGTTATTGATACAACGGAATATGCGTGTACTATTATACCAGTATTCCCACGCTTGCTGAAGCGCTTGAGTTGCAGAGACGCAATCGCAGGATTTTCCTCCAGTGTTGTATCCCGTTTAAAAAAAACACCCTGCGACACAGATTAAGCATAACCTTTTCCCCCCTTTTTTCTGATACTGTGTTATGCACCAATATCGTGGCGCAAGTGGCAGCGCCGAAAACAAAGCTTGTTGTATATTATTCGAGCGAACAAACCACATATATTTCTCGCCGAGGCGACACACCGCGGCTATATGCGGGATCGGAAGTGACGTTTCATCACGTGACAGTGACGACAACGGCTAGGGGTCTCGATTGGCTTGACGCGACAGGTCGCGTGCAGTATTAATGTGCTCCCAATTGGACGAACACACGCACCACAAACGTATACTGCATTGGAAGTGTTCGAGAAAGATTTTCGTCCAGTTATGGCGTGGCTGGTATCATCAGAGAAATAAGCTCTCCAACAGCGCTCAGCATTTATGACCGAAAAAAAGGAAAGAAACAAAATACTCCTCATTATTTCAGCGCCCTGTGTTCATTCGGCACATATCCATTTTTTGATGCTTTCAAAACGTGTGCCCTACGAAGTAATAAAAAAAATACTGTAAGGGCACGTATTTGTCGATGGGCATTAATTGAAAAAAAAAAAACGTGTGCGTATATTTAGGTGCATGTCAAAGAACCGCGGGTAGTCTAAATTAACCAGGAGGTCAATAACAAAGGTCACATACGAGCAAATAACCAAATAGTGAATCAAATAGTTAGCAAAGAGGGGCTTTACGAGGGTTTGAAATGTTTTAACAGTGTAAACCTCTACGTAGATGTATAGTCGAAAACGTGCGTCCGCTCTATGACTAAAAGATCAAAAAAAAAAAAAACGGAAAGGGTATGTATTACTTTTCAGGGTGAGTACTTGTTCGTCACGTGTGTGACTCTCTCTAAAGACAGACGTTAACTTTCTTGCGGGTGACACGACTCACCGAAGAGAGTGGAATGATCTTCTAAGAGAGTTCGCGTGACTCTCTAAAGAAAGTCATAGACGTGGCTAACAAGAACTCTAAAAACAATATAGACAATGGACTTTTATTTTTCTTTAGAGTGCGATTGCATGTAGCTAACGTCCGCTAATGAAGCCAGCTCATTGCCTCGTTGAACTATTAACAAGAAGCCAAGCCCACTAACCGATCACTGATGCAACTGCACTCGAAACCAAAGCTGCAGAATACCGCCTGACGTTTCGTCCGTGGTTAGCCCAACCAACCGCGAGACAGCAAAAGGAAACACAGAAAAGGAACAAACCAAACGAACCGAGCAGAGAGTTCCGTCGCTTCAAGGAAGGCACATGTGCTCGCAAGTTGGCTGTCCAACGCGAAAAGAGCCGCGAGCTGTAGTAGGTCTGTCCCCTTAATCTAAAGCGTTTTCACCCTCCCTTTCGATAACAAGCCAGGAGCGCGACGGGCGGTTGCGATTGCCATTTCACGATGGCCCTCGGAAAAGGTTCGGTTACGTCCCTCTTTTACGCCTTGGCTCTCAACTATCGCGCCTCTCTCCCCCTGCCCCTCTTTCCCTCCTGTACCTCCCACGACCGCGTACCTCTTCGCACTCCCGCGGCGCGTCGCCCTTATCGCCGCTGTGTGGCGGTGTGTTGACGGCTCTCCATGTTTGGACGATGTTCGTTTTTCTTTTGTTGATTCTTTTTTTTTTGCGAATGCCACTTATATATGCACGTACAGCTTGTATATATATTGCTTTAATACAGAAAGACCGGTGCGATAACGCGCGAGTTGGCAAAAATCACGGCAAAAATACTCTTCCTGATGCCTCCGCTCCCACGTCTCTACCTCCTGCAGCGCCGCACTGCGGCAGTGACGACTACCATGCGTTGACGGCTTTCGATGCATGATATGTGACCTGTTAGTTAAAAAAAAAAAAAAACACCAGTGAAAATAATACATTTACAGGTGTCAGCAACTTCATTTCACAATTCCAAAAGCGTTACCTCGAGAATATGCTTGGTAATCGATAAAACGCGTGAAGAGAAGCTGCAGGTGGCGCCGCCGTCTTGAAGATTTGGCACCAGCTCGCGGTTACGTCATAGATTTACACCGCGTCTGCTCATGTTAACTTCACCGTTTTCCTTTTGGAATGATTTACGTTGTGTGCTAACGGGGACAGAGCTTCATCATAGAGAGTTTCAGGAAATTCCATTGCACTATAGTGGCGAAACTGCGTGAAACGACATTGAAATTTTTGACGTCACACTGACTTTGCGTGCTTAGCTTCCGGCGCGAAAATAGAAAATCGCATATTGATATTCGTTTCCCCTTTTAATAGTTTATGATCGCGGAACTTATGACGACAGAGTTCCAAAAGAATAATTTGTCTTTCTAGGGTGGTTTAATGTTTCATCGTAGCGTCCCGTTAAGCCCTTGTACTTTTTTTTTTCGAGCGCCACCTATATGCATTGAGATATAAGAGGTACGTCAATTGTTCTGACAATGCGACACTTCTGCAAAAGCGTACAAGTCTGCAAAAATATGTTTTTTTCGCAATAGAATAAATAAACTACTGAGAAAGAGGTAAACAGAATACTGCAGGTTTACCCCACACGTTGATAGTTATGCTATCAATGTCAACAATAGGAAGGTGGAGGCATGTACAGCTGGCTTTGAAAGATTAAAAGACCACTATGTCCGACAAGACTTCGAATATCTATCTATCTATCTATCTATCTATCTATCTATCTATCTATCTATCTATCTATCTATCTATCTATCTATTCTATCTATCTATCTATCTATCTATCTATCTATCTATCTATCTATCTATCTATCTATCTATCTATCTATCTATCTATCTCGGTCTGTCTGTCTATCATGTGTGTGTGTGTGTGTGTGTGTGTGTGCGTGCGTGCGTGCGTGCGTGCGTGCGTGCGTGTGTGTGTGTGTGTGTGTGTGTGTGTGTGATTATTTTCGAACTTATGCCGCAGTTATTAGTAACGGCTATTGCGGATGCAAATTAGACGTCATTATGTAAACCGAGCGCCCGCCGGCAGCAATCTCAGCAGCTGCCTTCGAATTGCGAGGCCAGTTACGGTTACCAACCGTTTTGCGTGCATACAAGGCACAGGTATAAGGCGAGGTAACAAGCAGCAGCCGTATATGTAGCTGTGCTCGCCGTTCTCTTTCGTCATTTGGTGCGACTGTGAAGATCAATCTGTTCTTGCTTTTTTTTAAAGTGTAGTCGGGGTGACTTGTGGCGCTATACGTTCGCACAACGCATATCTGTGCGGTATTGCGTCGGGTACGGAGCTAGCCATAGCTAGCGGCGGCCATTTTGGTGCCAATGTGGTTGACGGTGCGAAAGAACAGATAAAATTGCCTCTGGAAGGCGTTCTACTGCTTATGCAGGAGTGTGAAAGAACAAAATGAATAACCTGGTCTTTAATTTAAAAAAAAAACAAATTAAATAACCTGGTAAATAACGCGGGAATTGTGCAAATTGATTGCCATTCGTGGGATACCGCGGCCCACCGGTGCTGTTTTGTTGTTACACCAAGGTTATCGCGTTCCAGGATGCAGTACTGCGCTATAGTGTAGTGCAACGCCCCAACACCTTGGCGAAGTTTTGTGAGTTACTTTTTTATGTAGATGCGTGTGCCTGAGTTTACGTGTTATTTGTGTGTGCGTATATGTATGCGTGATGATTGCATACACCGGTTATCACCAGATGCCGGTAGTAACGCGCCAGGTAATGAGCGAGGCGGTTACTTTGAGGTAATCATTGAAAAGATTATCATTGTACTCAGATGTAGCTAGTAATATGACATAATTACAGGTGCGCATGCTTTATAGAGTCGCGGTTAAATGCGCTACACGAAAAATGTCAAGTGTTCTGGCTATTCGTGGCACATTACGTGGAACATGACTAAGGCTGTACGAAACTGATCCTGAGTGGCCTATGCTATGGCATGATTTCTAATTGTGTGAATGTTGTGACTCATAAAATAACTGCATGTGTTTAATTATGTCTCATCTTAGTAGCACAGGCATTCGCGTATAATTACTTCCTGTATTTTGTGTTTGTGGGGACGTTTTCACTCTTTCGTGTGATTACACTTCGCTAAAAAAGCTGAGTCTGTAGAATTCTTGAAGTAAACAGAGGATGTGATAGGACAGAGCGCAACTATTTCATTATGATTCTACAATGGCATTTACAACAGCTTCACCGCTAATTAGTAGAGTCAAGAAGACTTTAACTATCAAAAATAGTAAAAAATAAAACAAGTGGTCATTCGTCTTTGCCGTAAGACATATCTTATGAGAAATTAGACATATTTTATTACGTAATCTGCAAAAAATAAACTAGAATTATCAAAAACAAAATGTGTGGGGCAGCAAGCATTTTTAATTTTACTAATGAAATACCCAGCACCTTCATTAGGCGTTCAACAATATTCAATGATTCGTCTTTGCGCCTCTTAGCGGCAAACAATTTGTAACGCTTGTTTTCGTAATATATCTTTAGTTTTTCTTTAAACGTCTCTGACAGACGCCTACTAAATGTCGCCATTTTTTTTTACGTGTGTACATACATGTCCATGTGTGTATGTATGGGCACATAAATGGCGAATGCGACAAAACTGACAGCTCGTGCCATTCTCTCTCTTAGACGTTGTGTCACAGGATTTGTCTCGTCCTGTCACATCCATCGTCCAGGTCACAACCGGGAAGACAGCTCTAGGTATAGGCCTATATATTTGTTTTTTTTTCTTCATAAAGAATCGTTCACAATGATAGGGGAAAACATTCGGCCCTCGGCAGGCAGACAAGTCTAGACGTCAACTTTCTTTAGAAGAATTTACAGTAGTATACTGCACTCCGTTCACTCAAACAGCACCTGTGCCTACGCCGAGCATCGACAACACACGAAAAGAAGCTTGAAATCTCGAAAAAAACGGCAGTTCAATGCTCGGCTCGCTTGCGTGACGTCACGCGACGACTCGGAACGTGATTGGCTGTCCGCGCGTGGTATGTAAATAGCGCCTGTCTTTAGGACTTTGACGGTACGACGTTTGCATCGTTGTCGTAATTGTATTCCCCTTGTTGTCGGCTCAAAGAGTTACTGAACGTGACAGCATCGATGCTTTGCTGTTTATTGGCTTGAAGTCGAGTTAGAGTATCAATACTCGGCATCGATTAAAGTTTAACTTTATATAAACAAGTGACCAGACAATGAAGGATTTAAAAAGAAACGTGACTGCGTGCACATCCAGAAAACAAATTATTTATAGAATAGTATTTAGTGCTTTTAGAAATGAGATGAGCGTTTATATTTTTTAGATTTATAAACCAGTGATGCTGTAAGGGCGAATGAAAAACGAATATATATGCCGATTCATTGAGTATTTTCGCGAAATTTTAATAAACACCGCAACAACTGAGCCATCGTGAAAGTCTGCTCGCGGCAGTTTAGAACAGCTTCACAGAACTCATTTGAACGAGTGAATGTGCAATGTATATTCAAACGTGCTTTGAATATACCTTGAGAATGAAAATCAATCAAGCAATCAATAAATAAATCATTCAATGAAAATAAATAAATAAATAAATAAACGTTCTATAAGTAAACGTAGATTATATGGGCATAGCATAACTATATGTCATGATAGTGTCGCCAGCAAATCTAAGTTAATGTTCTGTAGGCTAAACCAAAGTCAGTGAACCCCCATATAGAAGGCTTGGTCATTTCAGTCGTGGTTATTTATGAATCATTCAATCAATCAATTGGTCAGTTAGTATACTATATATGAAGCTATAGATTAAAATGGTTTGCCATAAAAAATATACCAATAATATCGCCGAAGTCTGAATATCACGTTATGCCAACTGCAATATTGCTCCGCCCCTTGAAGTGGAGGTTGGTTACTTAATCAATGAACTTATCAATCAGTTGATTTGCTACGAGGTAAACTGAATAAAAGTGTCGTAAAAGCATTTTCTGATAATATTGCCAGAAATTTCGAATTCATGGTATTTAAATTAAATCCTAGTACATACTACTCCCTTCCTCCGCCACTACTGCATGTTATCTCGCAAACTGTGACGTCCTACCCGTTTCCGCATAGCTGCACCTTTTAATATACTTATTCGATTTTGTGGGGTTTAACGCCCCAAAACCACTATATGATTATGAGAGACGCCGTAGTGGAGGGCTCCGGAAATTTTTACCACGTGGGGTTCTTTAACGTGCACTAAAATCTGAGTACACGGGCCTACAACATTTCCGCCTCCATCGGAAATGCAGCCGGGAGTCGAACCCGCGAACTGCGGGTCAGCAGCCGAGTACCTTAGCCACTAGACCACCGCGGCGGGGCTTAATATACTTATGAACAGCATATAAGATATATGTGCGGTTGAAGCTCACGGATTCATGTATACACACCTGTCGTTTTTACCGCCCAGGCTGATTTATGACATCAGGCTCTTTTGTTTGTTTTCTTCTCCCCATACAAAAAAAAAGAACTAGTTGTTATTGCGTGAACATCATTTAGCTCGTTGTCAGAGGGGATATAACAAACAAGAAGCGTGCGCGATACACTAATAACGTAGACACCTCGCCCCTACGCGAAAGCCACAACATTACCCAGACATGATTAACGATCGACATGGTTTCATCCATGTCTCTTCGCTACGCGCAGGCAACTCACTTTTTGTGTCGTCGCCCTTGCGGTTCCAGTCTTTCATATGATCACCGTTTTGCGGGGCCTGTATTCCGCCTGACCGCAGTCTTTGTATATGAAGGCCAGCGGTGCGTTTTCCGTACGCTCCGTCGACATAGTGAGCCGCTTGTAGCGACGTCGCAGCGCGTATGCTCCGCCCAGCCCAAAGCTCGCCCCTCTATGATCAAGGCACAACTGGTATACAGCAGCTGCAAAGCTGCCTCCGAGCATGGCGGTCGTAGGAGGCAGCTTTGCAGCCGTTGTGGCAGTTGTCGCGCGATCATAGAGGGTGTTGGCGAGCTTTGGGCTGGGCGGAGCGTATACGTGCCGCGGCGTAGCTGCAAGCGCCTTGTATGCTCTTTCGACGGCGCCTATACCCCTGTTTACAAACATGCAATAGGTCTATAGGTTTGCACTGTCGTCACTGAAACAGCCATTTTTGAGCATCAACATGGTGGTACGCCAACATGGTGATGTCACGTTAGTGCTATTGGCAATAATAATAATGAAATAGTAATATTATGGGAGGTTTGACGTCCCAAAACCAAGATATGATTATGAGAGACGCCGTAGTGGAGTGCTCCGCAAATTTGGCCATCTGGTGTTCTTTAACGGCCACTGACGTGGCACATTTCGCGGGCCTCTATACCATTCAACCTCCATCGAGATGGCACCGCCGGGGCCAGGATCGAACCAGCGACCTTTGGGCCGGCAGCCGAGCACTCTGTAGCCACTGTTCTACCGTGGCGGAGTTAGTGTTATTGGTACATCGCATGTTAGTGCCTACGTTGTTCTTGCGCAGGGGCCCGATCACGTTCTAGCGACGCCGCTATCACCATTAATCGCCGCGCGGTTATTCTTCCTTTGACGTATTACAAGCTGCCATGTTGTGCGTCCTTGGCGTAGCACGCAAGTTTTCAATAGATACACTATAGGGAACTGTGGCACTCTATAGTGTCAGCTGCAACGCATGGCGCTTTAGCCAGCGTCGGTAAAGATGCGTGGATTCTCGGCTGGACTTTTGTTCTTTTCGGCACCGTTTGGGATCCGTGTGGCCTGCGTCCGCTTTGTCGCAACCCGAAGACTTCGTCGCCTTCACCTTCTTAGGCTCACTAATTCAAATCGGTACACGAATTTCCCAGCGATTCCTTCTTTTATCCGAAGCAGAATGTCAAAAAGCAACAATAAACAAAGCCACAAGTGCGTTAGAATCCGCAAGGCAGATCCGTGCATCTGCTGATCATTCCCTTGGGAGGCTGAGTGGTCGCAGCGCTGAAGTTCACTCCTATCGCTGGGAACTCCTTCAAGAGCGCAATGGTACAGCGTCCGGCCGCCGTTACAGTCAGGTCACCTGATCGGGAACGTCACGTGTGACGTCATCGACGTACAACCACGTCGGTGTCGACTCTGATCCTCCTCCGGCTGTAGTGGCGCTGCAGCGTAATGGTGGGAACAGCGAAGCGCCGCGACGTAGGTTACAGGTAACTGCATAGAAGAAGAACGGCTATTTGGGCTAGTTGGTTTGAATTCATAATAATAAGGGCTGCAGCGCGAGCACGAAGGTGCTAGAAGAAACAGACGAAAGGCGAGGCAAGGAAACCAAACAGGTTACAGGTAACCCAAATCATATATTTCTTATAAACGCTCTAACTAGAGAGAACTCTTGCGATAGTGTCTATGGAGGCTGCAAAGCATGGCGCTTCAGCCGGTCTGGGAATGATGGGTAGCACATGGATTTCTCCAATCTTCGTTCTTCTGGCTCCGTACGGCTTCGCGTGGCTTCGAGCTGCTGTGTCGTGAAACAACAATCAGCAAATGTTCAGCAGTTGCACTTCACTACCTTTACCTTTCAGGCTCACCATCATAGGCGTGTGAATGGGGGTGGAGGGGGCAGCCCCCCCCCCCCGGTCACTCAAGAGGGGGGCGCAAAAGTTTTTGTGCATTGACATAATAGGAAGGGGGTGGCGCTGCGAGGAACCTTCGCCCCCCCTGAAGGTGTACCCAGCGCAAGCCTATATATGCTCAACATTTCAAATAGACTCACGAAGTTCACAACTGTCCGATATTTTATTCGAAACAAAATCAGAACACAGCAATAAACGAAGCCACAAGTCCGATTCTAAGCCCGCAAGCACGAAAACTAGGGAAATCCGTGTACTACCCATTATTCCCATGGTCGCTGAACGATCGCAGCGCCAGAGTAATCTCTAGTTGAATTTAAGAAATTCTATGCCCCGAGTCACGTGGGCTCAGCCACTGACACTGGCAAAATGGTGATACCTTATGCAACGCCAGGCAGAACATCCCGTTTGATTAATAATTTACGGTGGAAATTTAAATAAGGCTTCCTCGTGCATTAGCTTAGAATGACTCGAAGGCAGAAGCTATCTTCTTGTTCTTTTCATCCCACTGGATGTATTGATACCCCTTCCACCCCCATAACGAAAGCTTACTGCACCCTACGTGGAGTTGCATCGTCTCCGAAATCGGAGGAAATGCAAGTTTTCTGAACCTCACCTGGTTTTGCTCAGCCTCCGTGATAAAGCCCCTTTCACCAAGCGTCAATGTCATACGTTGTCATCGTGTGACGTCGTGATGGTGTACTAGCGCGATGATAACCCAATGCGAACTGTAATGATTCTATCGATGTAACTGAAACAAAAAAAAACATAGAATGTACTTCTCTATTTATCAAAGGTTTAAGTCAACTGCAGTATTTTTCAGATCGTCTTAACGAGCTGTCATTGTTGTGGTGATCTTCCTCGGCCATGCATAGCTGTCATCTGTGGGGCATTGAAGCATTCCTAACACAGATCGCCTGCATGTCATGTTCTTGCTCTGGTTTCCACTTAGTGAACATCAGCCGATGCTAGCCTTTGTCAGTTAACGGTGGGGAGTATTAGTCGATGCTAGTTGACGTTAATCCATCATTAGCTCAAACAGGTCAGCCAACAATGGCTGACATTTATCAGACGCTAATTGACTCTGGTCAACTGTATAGCGGACATTTATCCAACAATAGACGGCGTTAACGAACTCTAGACGACATAACCATCAATCAGCCACTTGCCTGTAGGGCATACGGTTACTGGCGGCGGCATGGTCACTGCCCTGCTTGATTTCTGCAGTACTAGGTCATTGTCACATCTACCTGCGCAAGACAAAATGTATACGGACCGTACAACTTTACGGATACCTGTTTATCCAAAGGGGTGTAGAGATCATCGACCACGCAAAAGGGAGAAAGACGCGCGAAAAATTTGAGGCCTTGCATATGATACAATACGGGCTTGATAAGTGTGTCAGGGAAGCATCATTACATCGGTATGAGAAATAATATGTATTTTTTTATTGTAGATAGCGTTGGTATCCATGGTGGTTGATGGTTCCGCATGTGCCTTGCTGTTGTCAGAAAGGCATCGTTCGAATGAACCACTTGTTGGTCTGCGCTGGTCCCGTACACTTTTTTCTTATTGTGTTTTGTTTCCAGTATTAGCTTTAAGTTCTCCATGTCTTACCGACTAGCTCCCTCCCGCACGTTTCATTGCATGGTGCACATTATTATCCTAAGAATGATCCGCCAGTGTGCCATAAACGTTGGCAATCTGAATATACCTGAACTCGATGGATGGCCGTATGGATGACATTATGTAATTATGTTTTGGTGTTGCAACGTGCGCAGTCGCCAGCTAATGTAGAAGGAATGTGCATAACAGAGCAGAAATTCGCATCTGTTGTATACTGCCAACAACCCGTAAATTTTTGCTCTTCGGGTGTATGGACGTCCGGAGTGCTTGCACATTGAAACGTCTGTCAGCATACCATGAACTTCGAAATCGGTGTGAATCCAAACGCGACGGTCGTATCTGGTTATCTTTTCCTGACACGTATTGCTTTTCAACGACCGTCGTAGACAGTGATAACACCGCCTTGGTGTAAAGTTGCTCAAAAAAGAGTGCGACGAGACTCTTATCGCAACGTGCGGAGACCGTGTTCGTGTCAGTTATCGCGTGTTGAAGCTGTCTGTATGGTTTCCGCGTTCGTGTTGCGCAATTTTCAACTAAAGAGCTCGTTTTTTCACATTTGCCTTTCGAGAAAGTTTTGCGCTACCCGCTGACGTTTCCTAGACGTTTTCTATTAGACGGGCTTCATCACCGTCAGGTGGCGCCGTAAGCTTTCCACAATGCAATTACACTATGTTGTCTGTAGCCTGCTTAAGTGTGACAAGTTAAGAAGGTTGGTAAAGATGTATTCCTTCGACTGGGTAATGCTTGCTTGTA
Source organism: Rhipicephalus microplus (assembly GCF_013339725.1). NCBI lineage: Eukaryota > Metazoa > Arthropoda > Arachnida > Ixodida > Ixodidae > Rhipicephalus > Rhipicephalus microplus. Next base: position 43,621,774 of record NC_051168.1, read on the forward strand.
GAAAAATAGGAGAAAAAAAAACGGCAAGGAGGTTAACCAGCCTATAGGCAGCCGGTTTGCTACCCTGCGCATGGAAGGGGAATGGGGGAGATGAAAGATAGAGAGCGGAGAGGCAAGAGAGATAAACACAGCACATTCGGCAGCATTTTTAATAGAGGCGTATACAGAACAACCGCTATCCTGTCTGCGTCTCCGTCTTTTGTACCCGTGCCATATGCGCAACCCAGTCGAAGTTATGCAGCTTGCTTTATCCTAATTTATGCCTTCAATAATACAATGCCGTTTTATGACGTAACGATGGCTCCGACGTCACACGCCACCTTTTCGAGGACTTTTGATCTCAGCAAGCATCTTATTTTACACTCAACCTCCAGGAAGATGAGTTAGGTTATACCCTAAGACATTTTCTAGACGTTTCCTATAGACTCGTTTTATTATCTGATTCGACGTCTGCGCGCTTCCTTCGCAATGTTCTGCCAAGATAAGATATTCCTGGCCATTTTACGCTTGTTCTCCAGGGAGATGACTCGTGTCATCGACTCACTTTCTGGTTCCGTCCTTAGACGTTTTTTAGACGGGTTTTACACGCTTCCTAGACGTGTTCTTGATACTGTAAGTGCTCGGCGCCTGAAGCTTCCAGAGGCGACGGAATCCAGATCGAATGGGGGCGTTTTTTGGTTATTGTTGGACGTGAGACCAAGAGGAGTGTCGATGAAAAATTAAAAAAAAATAACTATAGAAGTTGCGAGGACGCGGCTCTAAGCCTATCACAGGCAAGGGCATGCTTGGGCATGCAGGGGCATGCAGGGGTAAGAGGTTCACACGAACACAAGATATGTAGTTGAAGTATAAGCAATATGCTGGACTGTAATATAGGCAGCTAAAATTTCTGAGCTCGGGTATACATACACGAGCACGTCTATAGGAGCGAACGAACACGCCTAGGAAACAGTTGTTGCGGCTCCGTTTCAAAAATTCAAAAAGAATGTCATTCGCAATTATCGATCATCAAACTTGGGCGCTGTCGTAAGTCCTGAATGCAATGATGTTACCAGCTGCGTGTCATTATATATATATATATATATATATATATATATATATATATATATATATATATATATATATATATATATTCAGTGGTAAAGTTCAGGGGGGCTGGTACACGTACGAGAAAGCAAGCAGTTCCTTTATTGATTTATTTTTTTATTTTTTATTTAGCAATACTGCAGACCACCGTGTGATCCATGCAGGAGGGGCTATACAATGATTACAAAATTATTTTTAAAAAAATGTTTACGTTTCGGCCGTGGCACGGCCTTCTTCATATATATATATATATATATATATATATATATATATATATATATATATATATATATATATATATATATATATATATATATATATATATATATATATATATATAGTCAGTGGCGGAGACATGCTTACCGAGGTGGTACATGTGGTGTACCTATTTGAGCCGCCTTTGACATTTGAGCTCATCTTTATGCGTTCACTGTTTCTGAGCCTTCCACTACGGCGTCTCTCATAGTCATATAGTGGTTTTGGGACGTTAAACCTCGCATATATGTCTATCTATCTATCTTTCGTCGTTGACCTCTCGCTAGCATATATCTTTGTTCCTTGGTAATCGTTGACCTTAATTTACAAGGTTATTGTTTTTTTTTTTTTTTACGTTGTAACGAATGCCTGCATGGCCGTTTCGTTGTTTCTAGACTTGCGACCCGTTGGCTGCCTGCTGCGCTTGGTACAAAAAGAAAACGAAGAGATAGAAAATGATAGATTTCTGCTGCGTTAAGTTCTAGCTACAGAGGACACAAGTAGACGCGTCCGTTGACGCATGTGCTGTGGTCTTTAGCATAGAAGCCATTTAAATTGAGGACGCTATCGTTTCCAAGAAATTAAAACTCCCAGAACTGCTTTCGCGTGACAATTTTTCCAGCTCTCGCTGGTCACTGAACCCAGGCATATACCTTGTTTGTACTAAAGGGGAACACTATATTTAAACAGTAAATGAGTATAAAATGCTGAATAGTGGTTTTCGGAAAACTCTGTCGCCGTTAATATTGATCATAGATTTTTCAATGGAAGAGACAAGTTTAGGTGGAAGTTTCGCTCATTCCCGCAGGTCGCGGGGTGGCTAAGGTACTCGGCTGCTGACCCGCAGGTCGCGGGTTTGAATCCCGGCTGTGGCGGCTGCATTTCCGATTGAGACGGAAATGTTGTAGGCCCGTGTGCTCAGATTTGGGTGCAAGTTAAAGAACCCCAGGTGTTCGAAATTTCCGGAGCCCTCTACGGCGTCTCACATAATCATATGGTGGTTTTGGGACGTTAAACCCCACATATCAATCAATCAATCAATCAATCAATCAATCAATAGCAGGTCGCGGGATTGAATCCCGGCTGCGGCGGCTGCATTTTCGATGGAGGGGAGAATGCTGTAGGCCCTGGTGCTCAGATTTGGGTGCACGTTAAAGAATTGCAGGTGGTCGAAATTTTGGGAGCCCTCAACTATGGCGTCTCTCATAATCATATAGTGGTTTTGGGACGTTAAACTCCACATATAAATCAAAGTATCATTTTTTTTCGCGTCATGTACCCTAAATAACAGTGGCAGGTCAGTTATCTCTGTGCCTTTCGTATCGAAAACCACGCTGACTAGGCAAACCCTATAGAAATGGACTCGTAAATTCTTTTACGTAATTCGTATAGTTGGCTCGCGCTGACGTCACTGATATTGCCATGTGGGACTACCAATTATGGCGAGACCCGAGAGGCTCGCGATGTTATCACTGCAACGAATGTGCGCACGTTTTTTTCATCATTCATGTGCAGAACGACTGATTAGGCGAGTTAGTGATTCATGATATTTGAAACACAAGTTGGCAACTTGAACAGGGACCAACTTGATAAGGACAGTGTGCTTGTTTATCCCGGCTGCGGCGGCTGCATTTCCAATGGAGGCGGAAATGCCCGTGTGCTCAGATTTGGGTGCACCTTAAAGAACCCCAGGTGGCCGAAATTTTTGAAGCCTTCCGCTACGGCGTCTCTCATAATCATATGGTGGTTTTGGGACGTTAAACCCCACATATCAATCAATCAATGTGCTTGTTTTTGACTTCAAAAGTCGATGTTCAAGTTACGCGCTCATATTTTGATGAATCATATACAGAGGTTCTCAAACGTTCCAGCGACGTCGTGACGGCATTGAATCGGGTTGAGAGTCTCGTAATTACGTTGGTGCTACGTCATCATTCTCGCCATATTGGAGTGCCCGTCCGTGAAGGAGCTGCGTCGCAAGATATAAGCACAGCGACGCACAATTTGGTAGGCCCGTGAAACAATTACTAGCGTGCAATGCGTATACTCCAATCACTGCTGAACTTATTGCAAATGTCACTGTATTCGAAGAAGTCTCGTTAAGTGTTTGCATTCCAATGTTGGACTTTAGATTCGTAATGACTACATGAATGGGTGAATCTTCTGTGTGTTAGGCAAAGTGGGTAATGATTTAGAGTACTAGGTTCTCTACTGTGGGAGACCCGAGAGCTTAAAGCCGTTCCGTGGGCCACACACTCGATGAGGCCCTGTTGACAAAAATTACGCCGTGACGATTGCCATCAATGAGACCGACAGACATGTGGTCAATGAATGCTCATGTAAAGGTGCTTTTCTCAACGGCGGCAATGTGCTTAGAAAAAGTGGTCAACGATTTAGAGTACTGAATAAGAGTATATGGGAGAGCATATGGCCGTCCCTGGGGGCCTGACACTTGGTGAGGCCACTGCCTGTGTTTAGAAAAAACGTGGGTAACGATTTAGAGTACTTCGTACTCTACTATGGGAGAGCTGAAAGCCGTCCCGAAGTCTGATGAAATGCCTGTATTCGACGGTGGCACAATTCCCGATGAAGTCAGTTGCGCTGTACACAACGGAGTACACAAACAGGCCCTCAAAAGTTCGCTGGTCACACGCGTATTTGTCTGCGCCGTTTTCCGATAAATGACGTTTCCTCAATCGGTGGGCTTATCGGCGACCGTCGGTGTCAGATACGGCACGACGATCTTTTATCGAGGTGTCTTGGTATTTCACATTACCACGCTTCGTTGTTGGATTTTGTTGTTTCACGCATGCATGGCTGCCGTGCTGAGTTGTACGAACTGACATGTTGCGCTGCTACGCGCTTAGATGAAGGTGCAACAGCCGGCATGCACGAAGGAAAAACGTTGGGTGGGAGCATTGCGCAATGCGTTAGAAAGGAAGAAAAAATGGCGACCCGTCAAGGCCGCCATTTTTCGGCCGGTGGAAGGCTCCTAGTATTTCGGTTTGACTAAGGTCTCGTTGGCGGTACTGTTCCGGTCTCTTGGCGTGTGGAGCCCAGGTCGTAATCGCCCGGTTGTAACCACCACAAGGGAAAGAGAGAGAGAGAGTGTGTAAACTCCAGACGCGTCGAAGACCGGTACCAATGACCTGCCAAATAGAGCCGAGAAAACAAGACTTGCTCGGAAGCACACTGGACGTCTGTCGGAGGTCGAGGAGGGTAGACGAAAAGGGGAAGGATGGGTGAGAGAGACTACGACGATGCGGTGGTAGAAAAGCCGGCTAGCTCTGCCGAGCTTCCTCCGCGCTCGTAGAACGCCGTCGCGGAACCTTCTGCCCACCCTACCCTTCGGCCATGATTTATGGCGATACGCCGGTTTGTGATTTATGTGGCGGCCTGTTATTTCTTTGCGCTTACGCTGTCTCTCTCTCTCCCTCTTCCTTGGATATAACCTCTTCTTTTTTACGTCACCCCTCCCCGTCTACTTGTCCCTTGTCCGTCTCGCGTTTTCGCGGCGTAAAGAATACGATAGATAGATAGACCTCTGGCAGACTCAGTGGTCGGTCGTTTTATCACTCTCGTTTATCGGTGTATCTTTTCTTTCGATCTTTTTTTTTGTTCATTTGCTCTCTTTGCGCCCGGAAAACTGTTGAGTATGTTGAGGTTGCTGGCACTTTTCTTGCGGTCTTGTTTGGACGGTGAACGACGTCGAAATAATTTTTTTTTCTCTCTGGCTTGAAAAGAAGGGTGTGAGGGGAGAGGGATGAGGTTAGTCTTGCGTGTGAACGCAGGCACGGAGAAAGGCGGACCGTTTCGTGGTTGCCGATAGCGCTTGCTCTGGTCGGCTCTCTTTCTCTCCGGGTCGTACAATTACCCCACATTTGGCACTTTCGGCGTGTGCCGTTAAATCAAAGGGGAACTTGTTGCGCATGACAGCTCGGTGAACGGTCATTTCTATTTTGGTTTCATCTTTAGTTTTTCTCTACCTCTCCTTCACGTGTAGTGCGGGCTCGCAATGGCCAATCGCTCGTGCTCTATTCGTGTATACACACAGACGCTGCGGTTACCTTGTTGCGTCGGCCCGCAAGGTGGAGTTGATGTGCGTGTTGCTACGCTGAATGGCTTACTGCTACGCTGAATGGCTTACTGCTCGACCTGTCCGACGACTGTGTAGCTGGACAGATGCTAGATTGAGATGTATGAGCTTTTTCACTCACTCTCTCTCTTTCTGCGCGTGAATGCCCTTTGGCGCACGAAGAATGGGTCAGGGTGGCCCGCGTGCTCAGATTTGGGTGCACGTTAAAGACCCCCCCCCCCCCCCACCCCAGGTGGTCGAAATTTCCGGATCCGTCCACTACGGCGTCTCTCGTAATCGTGCGGTGGTTTTTGGGCGTTAAACCCCACATATCAATAAAGAGTGGGTGGGGGTTTCTAAGTTACGCGTGTGTAGCGTGTACATTCGCTGCAGTAGTCTCAAGTGGCATGCTTGTTTTTACAAACAAACGGCACCGTGGAGACGACCCTTCTGATCATCCAAGCGAGGGCTCGATGTCTGCCTCATACAATTAGTCCCTAACCACACGTACGCGCTACGACGCGTCAGCGCGTGGCATGTAGATACGGCACCGCGCGCTTTCCATATGAAACAAGAGTGTGCGCAGCTATGTGTCGTTGTTCAGTCTCCCCTCCACAAGGAGAGGGCACGCATAGACAAAGGGCGCGCCACGCGCTGACGCGCTTTAACGCCTACGTGTGGTTAGGGATTTCATAGTCGAACCTGTTTGGTCATTGCTTCAAGATCACAGTTGCGACCACACAGGTTTTTAACGGTAACCATTACCGTTTAATGTTTCCTTGCCGTTTTTGCTCCCAGAAAGCCTGAAAGCGAAGGCAGGCCAGCGTGAGAAGTGGGTCATCGCTTTGTTAATTTTTCTTCCGTCACGTAGCGTTTTGTCTTGCGAAAAGGACTATGTGTGTGTAAGGGTGGGGGATGAAACGTCATCCTCCCACACTGAACGCAGCCATGCCTGATTATGGTAATGAATAGCTTTTCCAACGCCCTCGAGCGAATTTCTGAGCGAATCGGGCAGCTTTGCCGAGACGAGTGCTGTGTGGTGCCGTTGTGGACGTCCGAAAACCCCTCGCAACGCGGCTCCAGATCAACAGTTTTGTGGACCGCGAGGTGATCATCTTCGGTGGTGTCTGGTTCGGGGGGTCATAGGCGTAGATCCCGTTGGGCCGGTTGGGCGCCCACCACGCAGCAAGTGGGTGTTTTCGTCGAAACCTGAGAAGGGAAGCTCAGATGTTCGAAGTGTCCTGTTTCGTTTGGCCTGAAAGAAGAAGGTGTCCTTTGAGGTGGTCGGGAAGGGATGGGGTGGGTATTGACAGATTTGCATTGAGCCTCACCGCTACGTATCCGCCTCTCACTCCGTGGACATTTTGTTGGAGTTCGAGGTATATTGACTGGGGCTATTTGCTGGCTGTTCATATCTGTCTTTTCGCGCTGGTTATTGCAAAACGAGAGCGAAAAACAGGGAACACGTTGACAGCGGATGGTGCGCAACAGTATTATTATTATTATTATTATTTACAGATACTGCAATCACCTTTGGTGATTTTAGCAGGCTGGTACATGAAGTTAGTCATGAACAAATGGCAAGTACAATGTCATATAATATATACAGGTTATACAATGTCTATAGGGCAAATACAAACTTCAATGGCAATATCATACAATAAAAAATAGAAGACTACAATTATACAAGCATGTACAGTGGTATGTAATACGATTCAACAATTCAACTGGTTAGTGCACTTTCTAATTTCGAGGAAAACAATGCCAATGAGGGTGCTGAAACAATTGCATTAGTTAGTTTGTTCCACTCGACTATGGTGCGAGGAAAAAATGAATACTTAAAGCAATTATTGTGTGTGGGAAAGGGGGTTATGGTGAGGTCATGTCTCTGCCTGGTAGAGTAGCCACCACCGGTAGAGTATACTACCGAAAGAGTGGCAAGTCCCCTTCTGTTACCTTCTCGTGCTGTCACTATCTGCCTGGTTTGCTGTACGGTGTGCGTGTCTTTTCTTTTTGGGGTTCATTCTTCATTCGTTGAGTGGTGGGGTGGAAGAGTGTCAGCCGAGTCCCAACCGCGCAGGACCGCATGGTTGAGGGGGGAGGGGGGGGGGCGAACTGAGAGGTGAGTGCCAGTTTGTGAGGTATCGGCGGGGGTGATGGTGCGAACCGGTAAGCTTCATCATTCAGTCTGCTTCGGGTGCATCCAACGCCCGGATGGATCGGAACCGGTGATAGTCGTTGGTAGCGGGTGTGAGGAGAGGCGGGGAACAAACGACGATGTGTTTGGGTGCTCACGATAAGGCTTGGATGTGAATCCTCTCCGCATCTTTGTTGTCGCTTTGGATGATTCTCTTCGTCGTGCTTGCGCGTTGTTCGTTTTATTTCTCTATTTTTAGAGAAAGCGGGTCTGAGTTGACTTGCACAATGGATTCAGCGCCGAATGGCTAAGACATAGCACGAGAAAGCACAGGACATACTCTGTCTTTCGTAACAGAAGTACTTATTCCGTAACTACCGGATAGTATATAACATAACCGGGCACAGGAGCGTGCGCAAAAAAAAAACAACAAAAAAACGTGTGGTTTATCATTGCGAACTCGTGACATCGTATTCAGCTCCAGAAAAGAACGCAGAAAACGAACTGAAATCAGTTTGTCGCGCACAATAGACATATAGACGAGGCAGACGCGGCAAGCAACTGCATGGAAAAGCGGAGTATAGGAGAAAACTTATAACGTGGCACGTTTCGTACATTCGACAATCGAGTGCTGATTTAATCCTGACGTTACGTGAACTTGTACAGATGGCGCCACGGTTTGTTCCGCAAAGACAGCCAATGCACGGAGAGAATAACAGCGCTCGTTCTTCGCATTTTCGAAGGTGGCCCTATTCAGAGGTGGCTTACCCACGTATTCTAGAGCGTCTCTTCACTGAACGCTCCACCTTCACCCGAGAGAGCCGATGGGAGCGCCATCTCTTGGCAGGGCAAGTCACTGCATATCGGTGATATTGTGCTGCTATTCTTGAGTAGCGCAGCGTCATTTTCAGCCGAGCAGCGGCGCAGTGCTAAACGCTGTCAAGCGAAGGGTGAAAGTCGAGTCGAGGAGCGTTTGTGAATACGCGGGGTTAGGGGTCCTCTAAAGCGTTCTGTATACAACCGTCGGAAAACCCAATCGTGCTCGCTTAATCAAGCACGCGCTGATTAAGCGATTATGACAAAACTGCCCCCCCCCCCCCCATCCTCGGGATTCGATGAAAAAGAGAGCGCTCTTAATCCCCCCCCCCCCCCGCGCTTCCCCCTACCCACTTCAAAAAGTAAAACTAAACGAAAAAAAAAAAAATCCCGCCCGATCGAGGCGCCTTGGAGGTCTAGTTTTTATGGTGCGTGAACGCTGACCACAAGGCCGTGGTATCGAATCCAGGCCGTGGTGGTCGCATTTTGATGGACACGAAAGGCCTCCCTCGAAAGAGGAGGAAAAAATACCGTGTCCTTCTTTGTAAAGGCTGTTTCCCGTAAGACATCTGGGCGCCGCCATCTTGGGCAGTTGAACCGATGTTTTCTTGTTTTTTTTTTTTGTAAATCGCGACGCGAATTAACAGCACATGAAACATAGCATGCACCAACCGAACCGTTTTCATGTAGGCACATTCATCTATCGTGTAACAATGTTCGTTTAGTTTTGAGCGCTCGAAACACAAAGGTTAACATCCCAATGTGGCGGAACTCCTGCGTAAAATAGACGTTGTTTATGGGCTCTTGACAGCATCGCTTCAGCTGTACAATGTGGGCGTTCTCGTCGCTACCGTAGTCTTCTCATTCCTGATATAGCAGCTCCGATGACTCGTACATCGCTGCAGTGTTTTTCTCGGAATATGGGAAACGTCAATGCGGCTGTGCAGTGCGTATAGCTTAGTCGTGGTACGCAGGCTGCAGGCGTACAGTCATGTCGTATCCTGGTATGCAGGTGGGCGCGCAAGCTTAATTCAATCGGCTTTACGCATCCGCTGCTTGATGATGCTGACGTCATCCACACATCGTCTGCTAAACTTGCTATATATATATGTATAACTGTTCAAGCTGCATGGCTGCATTTTCTCCACGAGAACTAACTGTCGCTGCTGTTTTGCCTGGTTTATAGTTCACCCGATGCGTCGTCCGCAGGAAACTTTTTTTTTTTTACTTTTGCGTGTGCATGATCTAATGTTCTCGTGTGTGTCGAGCGAGGCACGAGGTCAGATTCCCAGTCTTACGAGAAACTGTATAGGTTTAGGCAGCCTTCATATCAAGCACGTGAAAAAAAAATCGTCAGCGTGTAGGTACAGATTTGTTCTTGTGGCGCCGCATTTCTATTTATTTTTATTTATTTGGAAAACACGATCCCCTGTGACGTCTGCACAAGCTAGGATAAGAAATTGACTTTGTATTAGAAGTTTTATCGAGCCGGTCGTCTGCGAATTTTGTCGTCTGTCTCCGTACATCACAACGTGATCGTCTATAGCCAAACTTCGATGGGGTTCCGCAAAAGTAATAAAGTTAATACAAAGCTTTAATATGTCTCGGTGCATATGACGCATTGTAATCTGACGCGTTGACTAAGATAACGAAAATTTTGTATTCTTATGCGTCATTACCGCGATAAGATTATGAGACATGGCGTTTAGCGGGCAACACCAAACACATTCCAACCACCTGCGATATTTCTAGTGTGGGGCTATATATGTAAAAGCACGAGTGTTTTCTTCCTCTTTTTTTTTGTTTCTGATTTTACTCATATCGAAACGTGACTGCAGGTAGAAGCCGAACCGACGACCTTATGCCATGCAGCGCAGCGTCGTAGCGGCCAGGACTTCCGATACGTCCACAATAGTGCGACCTTATGCCCTATAACTTCGATTGTATTCTACGGAGACAATCAAACGGATACTAAGGTTGACCTCGGACAGATATGTAGATCCGGGTCTCTGATGCCCTTTTTGTTTTGTTCAAGTACGGCGACGTACAATGGAGTGAGAATAAAACTCCCGGCAAGTGATCGGTAAAGATGAAAGGAGGATAAATCTCTGGTAACGAAGTTGCGCTTCTACAATAGTCCCTAAAAGGCCACTCTCACAGCGAGAAAGGACTCGACGTATTAGGAAGTAAGGGATGAGAAAGAAGAAAAATGATCGGCAGTGTGAAGCCTCGGCAAGTTTCCGTGGTGTCATAAATTTTGAACATTAATTGCCGTGCGTGCCACTGGTAAGCTGGTAATGTTTCATCATGCGGGATGGAACACGTTGCATGAAAAGATGTCATAGGCGTCCGTATAGTGTCCTCCATTAGAGGGGGAGGGGGTGATAAGAGTAACCGTAACGCACCCCCCTCCCCCTGCGTAAACAAGCCCTATAATGGATGCAAAAAAAAAAAAAAAAGCAGTGCCATGATTCTCGCAACGGCCTATCATTGGTCCCCAGCTTAATTTTTTTCGAAAGGAGTTTGTAACTCTAGCGATAATCTGCCTTGTCTGTGAAGCCCAAACTCCATAAGCGCGAAAATGCACGCGACAGCGACGAGCGACGCTATGAGCGACGAAACAGGGCGTTCGCGCGACGTGTCGCGTGCTCGTTTTCGCGCGATCGCTCGGTTCTCCAGATTTGGAAACCGTCGCTCATCGTCCGGAAGTGCTGGGCTCAAGCAGCCAATAGCGAAAAACCGGAAAAGACGAAGACTACATAGGTGCACGTTACCCTGCCCGAGTCACGTATGCGCAACAAGAAATAACGCAATGTTTATTACGCATGCGCATATAAAAAAATGCTGCAAGGCAATAATAAACACTTTCCGTTCCATTACACAACAATATATCTTATTTTGAAATTGGAAACCGCTCGCTACGTGGTTTTCTTGGTGCGAGTAGACGGCCTCATGCCAGCAACAGTGGAATTCGCTCGCCGAAGCCGTCGCGTGAATGAGGTTTGCCTGCGCTAGCGAATGATCGCGCGAAGACGATCTACGTCGCGTCGCTCGTCGCTGTCGCGTGCATTTTCGCGCTTATGGAGTTTGGGCTTGGAGCGAGCCGCGTACCGCCATGGTGCCCCCGTCAAATTGAGCACGCCACGGATTGAAGAAAGTGGCGTCTAGAGCGAAACGCTACGTACAATCACTTAGTCCGCTGCAAGACATTAAAAAGATAAGGATGCGAAAGTGAGAGGACGCGCATGCGCACTCACCACGTCGGATGGCGCGGCGATGCAGCTTTATCAGGTTGCGGACGTAGCTCTCGCTTCCCGACTTATTTTGCAGACGGTTATACAGATCCGCCTTGAAAAGCACATGGAAAAGTACAGCTCAAAAGACGAGACAGAACTGCAGCACTTCATCACGTCTAGTCTTGTTTCCTGTCCCTCTCCGTGCGCTGTAGTTTCATTGTGGTACGGCCCCGCCGGGGTAGTCTGAAGGCTAAGGTACTCGGCTGCTGACTTGCAGGTCGCGTGATCGAATCGCGGCTGCGGCGGCTGCATTTTCGATGGAGGCGAAAAAGCTGTAGGCCCGTGTGCTCAGATTTGGGTGCACGTTTTTAAAGAAGCTCAGGTGGTCGAAATATCCGGAGCCTTCCACACCGGGCGTCTCTCATAATCATATGGCTGTTTCGGTACGTTAAACCCCACTTATCAATCAATCAATCAATCAACCACTGTGGTACGTGTTGGGGTACAAGAAGTGGTGAGTGTTTGTCGGGCGACGTTTCCAGCACTAGTAACACTCGCCCCAGGAGCCAACCGGCTAACGAACCACCAACCATCAGACAGTGTTTTGCATCGCGAACCGGACCAATTGGAATGCCAAGATGCATTCCATGTTTAGGATCTTCGACCTCGTGAAGAGCCGCGTTGTTTCGAGAAGGCAGCAACAGCGCCGGCAGTGCCCATGCGTCGGTTTGTGGAGTTCTCTTGCCTGTGGCGTTGAGGACGCGACGTTTGAGTTTTGAAGTGGAGGCCGTTTAAAAGCGCCGGGACTATACGCGGCGCGGGCTTCTCTTCGTGCTGGCGCTTCCTCGCTTGCCCTGTGTTTCGACGCTTCTTGACCCCGCTCCGCTCGTGGTGTATAAACTAAACTGCTTCTTTCTCGAGGGCCCTCCCAAGGCGACTGTTTATATTCGGCCCACTGGAAACCCTCCTACGCTTTCTTATCCTCCCGAGAACCACTCGTGGTTATTACTTATACACCGTCCTCTTCTCGGCTCCTCCCGCTGCTTCTGCTGCGGCGTGGCGCGAATTTTCAGCCTAGCGCGTTCAGTCGACCCCTCCTCCTCCTCCTCTCGCACCCTGGAGTTGGAACCGAGCCAAGACTGTCGAATCCATCAGGGACGACCGAGACGTAGTGGGGTATAAAGGGGGTTGAAGCCGCTGATTGACGTCATGCAGCCCTAAGCGTGACCTCATCTAGAGGTGGAAGTTATTGCACCAGGCGGGTGTTTGTGCGAGACGTTCTTTTATGGTGTCTTGTTTTTTTTTTGTTTTTTTTTGCCGGCGGAACGGGAGTTAGCACTCCTACGGTGCGTGATTCGCTGGTGTGGTATGTGAGTGCGGTGTTTTATATTTGGGTCCCAAAGGGCGCCACCTTGCTCTACGCTTTCCACGTCAGGCATTCAGTGCGTCGGTGTCGATTGCGTCTATGGCTTTCGATTTAATAAAATGACGGATAAAGAAACCGTAATTTAAACTTCCTTTTATTTTAACACCTTAAATACCCCGTTTGGAGTATTGCATAACCGTTGGTTAGCTCATTCTTTTTTTCCTCGTGAAAGTACGTGTGATGGTGTGATACACGTTTCCACAATGCGCGGAAATTCTGTATTACCGATTACGGTTGTGGGATGCCGAGTCGACGAAAGACGGATCCCAACGTAAAACGTAACGATCGTTTATTAACGTGGAAGTAGCAGCAGGGCAAGCATGCCGATGCTGCGCTTGAACGGTTAGATAAAAAAAAAAATCGGAAAAGCGAGCCTGGCAGCTCGGCTCTTATAGCCACCTGTGGTGACGGCAGCCTCCGGTGAAACTGCGGTGGCGCTGTCCCCTTATCTTACGCGCGTAGCAGCATGCGTCCGAGTCACGCAGGCTGCGCCGGTATGTGCGCAGTGTGTCGCCAGAACGGCAACAACACAGCGGTCCAAGTTGTTCCAGTCTCTTGACAGCGCGAGGAAGAAAACGAGGCTTGAAATGTTGCGGTTCGTGTTCGAATACAGGTAACTTGCAGTTGATGACTGAGCGATGTGACGTGTCTGAAGTTGATAGCGTGACGTAAGGTGGGCTGTCTAACGAAATGTTAAAGAAATAGCCAAGAGAGAGAGAGAGAGAGCGTGGCAGTACGTCGACGAAAAGCGGTGGATGACCAGCTATAGATTCTGCCTTTGAGCGATTGTTTGGTCTGGCTGTTGGTTATGCTTTCTTGGCTTTCTCGTGACGCTGACTGTCCTCATGCGCATGCGCAGTACGATGACCCGGTGCCCCACTACGGCGGCGGCGCTGGCGGCGGAGGCACGGCCCTGGAGGGACCCCTGGGGGGCTACGACCACCACGGCCGCATGCAACAGCTGGCGCACAGCCCGCACCCCATGAACGCTGCGGCCGCCATGTACACCAATCACGGAGCCGCCGGAGCCGCCAATCACGTGATGGGCGCCGTGCCGGACGTCCACAAGCGAGACAAGGACGCCATCTATGGGTGAGCACTTCTCGTCTCTTTCGAAAGCGGGCTGGTCGATGCTAAGCACATATATGTGTGTACGAACTCCGCTGCTTGGACGGCAAGGTGCATGGTGAAGATTAGACATTAAGGACAACCACCACGTCCCCATAACCACCGCACCCACCACATCTGTGACTAGTGTCTTTTTTTTTTTTCATCGGTGCCATCCTGTTTTTTTTTTTTTTTCAAACTCCATTCAATTCTTCATTGAACACTGCATGCATTGGATGCAAACTTGCCTTCCAATGGCATTTTCATGCTTGGCATCATACATGTGGTGTTAATTAAAGGACTGATCTGAACTACAAGGCCCTTCAGAGAATTAGTTGCTGGGCTAGTTGGTTCATGATTTGCGTTGCGCGAGTTAGGTATGCGATATGTACAAGAAGACGCACAGTACAGGGCAAGCGCTAGCTCGTAAATACATGGTAAAAAAAAAAAATCTGCGTACTTACAGTACTCACAGATTCGAACGCGACATCGAATTGTTAGCCTAACGACTGGTTACGGAATTGCTCGAGATAATCACTTCACGATGAATCTGGTCTCTAAAGATGACGTTGGCTCTGATCTAAAAAACCGATATGAGTGGAGCTGAAGATGGTGGGAAAAAGTATTACCTGTAACCCTAAATTGCCCCGCTTCGATTCTCAATAACTGTACGTACATTGTACAGCCGGCATGCGCAGGTGCACTGTCCACCATAACCCCAAACAATAAATATTGATTACTACGTCATGTCTAGCAATTTATATTCTTGGGCGACACTACCGAACTATGACTGACACAATCACTTCAGTTATTTTTGACATTCTAAACGCTTTCGTAAGTTCTCTGGGCCATCGAATTAAGGTTCTTTTCGGTCAACTAAGCCTGGATTTGGTCGTATACATGAGTGAGATGTTGGATGCGCTTCTTGGATGCGCTAATATGTGTTTTTGCCACTTCCTTTGGCAATATATTATCGGAATGCACTATGGCTCGACAAGAGATGTGACATTAATCAGAATGTTTTTTGTTAACGAATTGGAAATGTTCTTTGATGTGGGAGTGTCGTGACACAGAAATGAGTCACTAAATTGTGACAGAGCATCATGCAATCAACTTTTGACACACCTATAGACCATAAAGTTTTGACGTAGCATTAAGCCACATAGAGACAAACCAAGGTCTTTTCATTACCGATTTGTTCTGTAACAGCCGCTCATGCAAGGCGATTGCACGCTGCTCAATAGTAGTGCATTTTACCAAGGATTTGGTCTACGTGGTCGCACACTTCCACCTGTACACTTATCAACGACCTATTGCCTCTCTGACAGCGGCAAACTAGCTATATATATCAAAGGCGATACGGAAACGCTAGCGGAGCTAAGTAGTTTGAGACGAATAAAATATTTCAAGTTCTACTGGTCCATGACACAGGTTTATTATGGTGGCTAGGGGCTTGTTGGTCATCTATAGTTAAACTTTCGCAGTGCCAACCTTCTGACCCTGTCCTTCGCACCGTGTGCGTGTTTGTGTGGTATGGCTTGATTATATGTTCGTTCGTAATAATCTTGTGTCTAACGAAAACAAAGCGAGTCATTAAAACTTCCCGCTGTTTTGTCCTTTTTGTGGTCCGCGCACGCTAACAGACAGTTCTAATATTGTCCAGATACATTTAGATAAGATTGCTTATGTGAACTTGCGTCATTAACCATCCTTGGTCAATTTTTGTCTTGGAATGTTGACATACTACTAAACAACATCAGGGTTTGATCAAGTTAGATACTTCACATCCAACTATACTAAGCCAAAAAAAACGTTGCCGTCTCTTGTCTATAAGTTTATTACGTTTAGTATGCCATATTACGTAAAAACAGAGCAATCAAAGTATCTGCGTCTGGTGAACATTTTGTAACGAGTGTATAGACGTCCTTGAGGACTAGGCAAACCAGTTTTTCTAAAGGGTTTATCTACAAACACAAGCAACGCCTTTAAGCCTTTTTTTATCGACTAGTCGTTCTATGTGATATTGGCGGACTGTGCAGGTACGAAGCCTGCACTGGTCTTTTTAAAAGACTATCCAAGCCTCCTTTTCCTAGGGGTTTTATGTATTAAAGCCACGCCCTCACACCTTTATTGATCGACTGGTCGGCCTTCGGGACATTGACAGACTATGCATGTACAGTCTATACAGACACAAAGTCTAGACACATATTTAGGCCTATAGACTATCCAAGTCTGTTCTTCTAGTTTTTGCCCCGCCACGGTGGTCTAGTGGCTAAGGTACTCGGCTGCTGATCCGCAGGTCGCGGGTTCGAATCCCGGCTGTGGCGGCTGCATTTCCGATGGAGGCGGAAATGTTGTAGGCCCGTGTACTCAGATTTGGGTGCACGTTAAAGAACCCCAGGTGGTCAAAACTTCCGGAGCCCTCCACTACGGCGTCTCTCATAATCATATGGTGGTTTTGGGACGTTAAACCCCACAAATCAATCATGTTCTTCTAGTTTTTATCTACGAACACCACGCCCTTACACCTTTCGATCGTCTGTAGTCGGCCTCGGTGATATTGGCGGGCTGTATGGGCACAAAGCGGCCAATAAAAAAAGGCAACATTGGCGAAGTGGTCTGCAAGACATCTAGCTGGAGACGTTTTATGGGCTTCCTAAATCTATTTCGATAAGGATCGGCTCGTGTGGAGGATCCGGGAAAAAGAACGCGTAGCATACGCAGAAGCAATGCTGGCAGCAACTACAGCAGCAGCAGCAGCAGCGGCTCGAAAACGAGCAAGCAGCAGCAGCGTGCAGCTGTTGGCTCACAGCAGGTGGGAAACGAAGGCAGCATCCAGCGCGATCGTTGTAAAAGGGAAAGGGCGGAGGGTGAGTGAGGGTAGGCGTACGAAAACTGCAGCGAGGCAGCTTCGCGGCGACTGCACCGAAACGGAAAAACAACATCGGCAAGAAAGCGGGAACGCTATGCAAGCTGCGCTGGGTTAGGGGCCTCTTGCGGCAGTTACCGGAAAATTCAAAACGCGAAGAGCAGATAAAGAAATTAATAAAACGAAAATGAAATAAAAGAAAGGCAGCTCCTCCCCCCCCCCCCCCCCTGTTCTCTACCCGTGCGAGCGTGTGCCGTGGGCCACGGGTTTGCATAATCACCCGCAACGCTTTGATGGGTAGATAAGCAGATAGGTAGACTGACGTGCATTCTTATCAGGTGTCGCTTGAAGTGGTATAGGGGACAGAATTTGTTGTTTTTGCCTGTAGTGTAATGGATAAAATCTGAATCGGGGTGACGCAAGCGGGGGGTATGGAGGGGGGGGGGGCTGGAGCTTCACCCTTCAATGACATTTTCGGCTGCAGGCTGCTTTCTATTTGCACCCCCTCCCCCCTCCAAGATCAAGCGTAATCAAAACGGAACGCTTCCTAGCTTCCCTGCTGCCCTGAAACAACTCACAATTGTCTTGGGTGCCCCCCCCCCCCCGCCAGTAAAAAAAAGCTGTAAAATATCTGTGCTCCTTTACGGAGGCTGCATGTCACCATCGTGCTCAGTGAGCCGGACTGCTGCACCGATGTGTGTCGCCAGTTTCGTTATATATGGTATTGATGGGTGTTATATAAAAACAGAAGTTTTATCATGGCCTACGAGATTGCGGGCGCGGCGGGACGCCGCGCGCCCGCAACATCTGAGGTCATAGTTGTATTTATAGAGTTTCTTGTAGATACGCCAGAGAGAACTCTGCCGCTAGTGTCTATGGGAGTTTCAACGCACAGCGCTTAAGCAAGCATGGGAAATTATGGGTAGTACACAAATTTGTCCAGTCTTCGTTACTTCGGCTCCGTTTGGCCTCGAGTGGCTTGAAGCTTCTTTTTCACGAGAGACAATCAGCGAAGGCTTCGCAGGGACGCTTCACCGCGGTAACCTTTTAGGCTCGGCCTTACAAATCGGGTCACGAAGTTCAGAACGGTTTGTCCTTTTATTCGAAACTACACCAAAACACAGCAATAAACAAAGCAACAGCGCGTTCCAAGATGCGGCAAGCACGAATACTAGGTAAATGTGTGTACCATCATTACCATAAAAGTTGAACGATCGCAGCGCCACAGTCCCTTTTAGTTAATTTTACAGGTCGCGGGTTTGAATCCCAGCTGCGGCGGCTGCATTTCCGATGGAGGCGGAAATGTTGTAGGCCCGTGTGCTCAGATTTGGGTGCATGTTAAAGAACCCCAGGTGGTCGGTATTTCCGGAGCCCTCCACTACGGCGTCTCTCATAATAATCATATGTTGGTTTTGGGACGTTAAACCCCACATATCAATCAATCTAGTTAATTTTAGAAAACTATATGGTTTTACGCGACGCTAATGCTAGACAGACGCGCACTCTTATTTCGATGTTTATCGTCTGCGCGTTACTATAAATCTATCACGCCGATAGCACGAACTTCTACGAACGACACTCGTCCAGCGGGGCTGGGATGCACGTACGCTACGTTTGCATCGCAATGAACAGAGTTGTCAACCGGAAACGTTGTGCGATCGCGAACAGGTTGCTTAGCGCAGCCGCGTACACTATAATCCGTGCATTGCACTCGCTTTATAGGCAGTTCGTGAAAAAAAATTGCCCGCAGCTTCCCTCGAGGGAACACTGAGGAGGATGCGGAGCATATAATTCGTTAACGGGGTGTTAAAGTGCGACTTACTTGGGTCGATGGCTAAATTGGTTAACGTGGTTGTGAAATGGGGTGTTAAATTGCGACTTACTTGGGTCGATGGCTAAATTGGTTAACGTGGTTGTAGGAGGGGGTGTTAAATGAGTGAAGACGTACGACACGTATGCGAAAGGGCGGTGTTTATTTATTGCGACGAACTTTGAGCACGATGGCTTTTAGATGCCACTTTGGCCGGCGCTGGTCGAAGGGACGTCGATCATTGCGACCTCGGACGTCAACGTGCCGTACAAACCAACCGACGAGCGGCAACTGAGCGAGCGAGCACCGACCTTGAGTATATATACAGCGCGACGGCGCATGGACTGTCAGCTGTCGAATGTTCGAGAAGGGGGAGAAGCGCAACGGCGCATGCGCGCGCGTCAGCTGCCGATGTTCTCGAAGCGCGACGGCGCATGCGCGCGTGTCAGCTGCCGATGTTCTCGAAGCGTGACGGCGCATGCGCGCTACATTATACAGCTAGCGAATGTTCGTGAAGAGGAGAAGCGCACGCGGTGTGTAGAGGAGGAAGGGTGCACAGATGGTGGAGGAGTGAAGCGCGCGCGGTGTGTAGAGGAGGAAGGGATGCACAGATGGTGGAAGAAGGAGGAGGAAGCTTGCGGACGGCGCCGCACTACAAGCCTCGAGTATTAGATGCTCCGCATCTAAAACAACCCTTTTTCTCAGCGTTCGGCGTAGACAGCGCGCATGCCTTGTAAGGGCGTGAGCGGTCCTGGCCGATGTGCGCGTCATGTGGTTGCACACATGCAGTGCACGATCAAAACATGATCAAAAGAAAAAAAAAGCCCGCACGAAGACTTGTTTTAGCCGTAGCTTTCTTTTTTCCTTCATTTTTATTTTTTTCTGGCGCATGTGTTCGTACGCCTGTTTTGCGAATGAACGTGGTATACGTGTACGAGATAGCACTGTGGAGCGACCGCATGCCAAACGGATTTTGAGAAAGGGTCTCTGCTATAGAAAGAGCGTAAAAGAGAGGAGGCCTGTGGACTGATCGCATTGCTGATCGTCGCACTCGCTGTCACATGTACAGCCCCGTACATCCAACTGTTCTGCTTGTACGCTTAGTACGCTTCCTTATAGCTTTGAAAAATAAAAAAAGAAATCCCAGTCTGCGCGTATACACGTACCATCACTTTTGTGTGCGGCTCTTTGGTTTGTTCTCTGTGAGCTTTCGTGTTCGAATCGTAATTACAACAACGATTTTCGAGAGGATTGTTTTCATTATCGGCGCGAACGGAGAGGGAGGGAGGGAGAGAGGGGGTGCGTTTATTCTCCGATAGCAAAGAGGTGACGGCCATTCTGAGCACAAGGGAACACCCTGGACCAGCTTGCATTTTGAAGTAGATTAGTAGTTCGTTTACATCTACTCGTCTGCAATGTCGAACGTGCTCGCTTTTAAGGGAAAGTGGTTTTGGAAGCGGGAAGGTGCACGATGACGAAGCGTAAGAATGACGCTGCAAACCGCACCAACTGTAATCTTGTGACATCACAGACTTCAAGTCTGTGTCCGCTGCGGTGGAGCAGTGGGTATACGTTGCTCGGCTGCTGACCCCAAGGTCGTGGGCTCGCGATAAACGCAACTATAGAAGTTCTATCCTCCCGCTCGTCTTGATACGTTTACCATGACGTGCTTGAGCCTGTGAACTTGTGCAGTTTTCCATTTTGTAATCTATAGAATCTCTATATAGACTTTAGCTCGCACTGGTGCGGTATACCCATATACTGTGAATATGTCTTTTTTCTTTTTTTATTGCTTGTTTTTTTTTGTGATATATTAGAAGTGTCGAGCAACGCGGCACTGCCTCGATAGGTCCTCTATGACAAAAAAATAATACACTAAAATAAATTTTAAAAAGAAGTCTTTTTTTTTTCGTTTCGCCCACGCTATATTAAAAAAGCGTGTACGTTCGCGTATTCGTATGCTGCATTCGTATTGTTCTCATCATGCCAGCTGCGGTTTAATCGATGACCAGCTTACACGGTTTTTTTCCACTCTCCGGTGTGCCAACCTCCCTTCACCTCCTCCTCTCTCTCTTTCGCATCTCCAGCTTCGCAACACTTCGTACACTCGTTCTGAACTCGCCTGCATACGCGCGCAACAACGGCGTCTATACGCGTTCAGCGCAATCGCTCACGCTGCTTTTGCAATGTCACGTCGCGCGATCGCCTGCGCGAACTTCGTCTTCTTTTTTTTTTTCATTTCTTTATTACTTTCGTTTCCCTTTTTTCAAAATGCCTGTTTCTTTTTCTGTCGACCAAGCTTGGAAGAAGAACACCTCCTTTGTGCCGAGCTGCCTGCATGCAGTGCTCTGCGGCGCGAAAACTTATCGAGGACGTGGTCCGCGCTGAGACAATGCAGCGCCTTTTCCGCGTTGTATATAGGCGTATACCGTTATAGACATATATGCTTACACCGTTATACCGACACTTGCGCACGCGCGAAGCTCGCTGTGCGTGATTCATGTTAGCGTGCGGCGCCGGCAGTAGACGCGCTGCGTGGCTTAAAGAGTGCGGTAGCATTCGTAAAAGCTGTAGTCACCGTCTGAAAAAAAAAAAAAAAGCGATGAGGGGTGGGGGGGGGGATTTCTACACTTTCTCATTATTTGTGCCATGTTAAGCGTATAAACTCCTCCTCCTCCTCCTCCTCCTCCTCCTCCTCCTCCTCCTACTACTACTACTACTACTACTACTACAGGACAGAATCCGTCACAAATTTGTTAAAATCATGTGCGCTAGATTCCCTGCAAGTGCGCCGCGAAAAGCAAAGGTTAAAACTCCTGTTTCAAATTATAAGAGGCGAAATCAAAATAAATAAAGACACATACATACAACCTGCACCCAAACGAGGAGCTCGGTTGAACCATAGTCACCCAATAAGGCCTTTTTGGACGCGTCTGGATGGCTTTAAAAATTCTTTTTTTCCGTATAGTATAGAAGTGTGGAATAGACTTCCAGAGTACGCTGTTACTAGCGCAAATGTCAAAGAGTTTGAGTGTTCGCTAGAATTGTACTACCGGCAACAAGAAACGTAATGTCTGTTTTGTCATTGTTTATTGTTTTTGTTTTGTGTTTATATTCCTCCCTGTAATGACCCTCAAGTGAGGGTTACAGTATTAATAAATAAATAAATAAATAAATACTACTACTACTACTAGCCCCGCCGTGGTGGTCTAGTGGGTAAGGTACTCGGCTGCTGACCAGCATGTCGCGGGTTTGAATCCCGGCTGCGGCGGCTGCATTTCCGATGGAGTTGGAAATGTAGGCCCGTGTGCTCAGATTTGGGTGCACGTTAAAGAACCCCAGGTGGGCGAAATTTACGGAGCCCTCTACTACGGCGTCTCTCATAATCATATGGTGGTTTTGGGACGTTAAACCCCCCACATATCAATCAATCAATCTACTACTACTACTACTACTACTACTACTACTACTACTACTACTACTACTACTACTACTACTACTACTACTACTACTACTACTAATAATAATAATAATAATAATAATAATAATAATAATAATATGAGAGTTTTACGTCCCTAAACCACTATGCGATTATGAGAGACGCCGTAGTAAAGGGCTCCGAAAATTTTGACCATGTGGTGTGCTTCGACGTGCGCTGACGTCACACAATACACGGGCCTCAACCATTTAGCCTGCATCGAAAATGCGACCGCCGTGGTTGGGATCGAACACGTGACCTTCGGGTCAGCAGCCGAGCAACTTAGCCACTGGTCCAACGAAGAAGACAAGCGTATAGACTAATCTAACTTTTGTAGACTATCTTACACCTCCAGGGTTAGGTGCCGTCCTTGTGAGCCTTTTCGTGCCCGTGTCTCGTTTGGGACTACAAAAGAGCTGTTCAAAGCTGTCTTGGCCGTTCAGGAGAATGCTTGTGTAGGGGCGAATCACATTAGGGGATCGCCATTTTGGCGTCTCCTGTCGTCGTGGTGGGTCCTGTAGTCACGGCCCATCACGAAGACGGGTTGGCTATTCATCCCCGGTCCACTGAAAACGAAGAGCGCAACAGTTAGCCCAACAAATAAATAGTCGACGACGTTACTGGAGCTGAAACAGCATTCCCTATACATGTTGTATAGGGAACTGAAACCACACGTGTAGGGAAAAAGGAGCACAAGACGCCGTGCACGTGCTTCGCACCTCCGACAACACTTCTCGCTGTGTTTGTCGATGAGGTCGGCACGGACGTCTCCGAATCGCGTATACACTGTGCCCACGAGTGACGATTGCGCAAACATGCCGTTATTCTTTTTGCGACAGCGCTGTAGCCATAAGGTGCGCCCAAACAAGGTGCCACGCATCTTCAGTTGCAACACATTCAAATGACGTGCGCTTGGTGCCGGTCACGGATTGTGCGCGATTCGGACGCTTGTCGATTGGCGCCAAGTGCGCCACCTTGCGAGGCGTTGACGCGTCGGTAGCACGCTCCATCGTCTCGGCAAACCACATTTGCGAACCACTTCGGGAGAGAATCTGTCTCTTCGGGTCCGTCCGTCCGTCCGTCCGTCCGTCCGTCCGTCCGTCTGTCTGTCTGTCTGTCTGTCTGTCTGTCTGTCTGTCTGTCTGTCTGTCTGTCTGTCTGTCTGTCTGTCTGTCACTTTGGGTCCGTCCGCCCGTCCGTTCGTCCATCGAGTGGACACTCCAAGTACCGCCATCTCGCATCTTTTCATCACATACTCATATACAAGTATCGCCATCTAGCGAACATTCCAAGGACCAAAACGAGAGCTGGTTACTACATACTGGAGACGCACGACCCGCGCCTTAAAGAGCTTCGCCCCTGAAAATAATTGACGATTTAGAGCACTATGTGCTCTCCCTAATGACGTGACGCGTATACACTGTGAACGATTTAGTGCACTGCGTACTCTACAAGAGAGGGGCCTCAAAGCCGTCCGTGTTAGATAATGAGTCTTCTAACTCTGTTTAGAATATTGTTTGATGAATTAGAGTACTACGTTTACTTTACTAGGAACGCGAAGTCAGTTAATAGCAACCATCATGAGAGCGCAACTGAACACGGCACACAAGAAGAAACAGTCTGTTTTTTTTTGTGTGTCGTGTTCAGTTGCGCTCTCACAATGGTTTATACGTCAAAATTTCAACTCGCCCAACAGTCAATGTGTTTAGAAAAATGTTTGACGAATTAGAGTATGATGTATTCTATTATGGGATAGCATTAAACTGACTCCCGAGTGTCTACACCGCTGGTGAGTTTAGAAAAAAATAGCGGGTACCGATTTAGAGTACCAGGTACTCTTCTATGGGAGAGCTATAGGCCGTCCCGTGGGCCTCACACTTGACGAAGCCGCATCGCCAAAATAGGGTCCCCCAAATAGCCGGAGGGCATGTGTGTTTAGAAAACAGTAGTTGACGATTTAGAGCACTAGGTGCTCTACTATGGGAGAGCTGTGTGCCGTCCCCGCTAAAACCTAGAACTGTGTTTAGAAAAAAAAAATGTTTAACGATTTCAAGTACTTCGTACTCAATTATGGGAGCGCACTGAGCCGTCCCGCTAAAAAAAAGGGGGGGGGGGGGTTAGAAAAAGTGGGTAACGATTTAGAGTAGCAGGTATACTCTACTATGGGAGAGCATAAGCCGTCCCTACTATGGCAAACTAGCTTTAAAGTACTAGTGCTGCATCCGTAATTCAACTTCAGGGAACGTAAGAAGTAACAATCTTGATGTGATTCAGATAGTTGGAGTCTCCGTATAGACGCACGCTGTTATCGCTGGTGTTCAAACGGAAACTTGAACGGGCTGGTGAATTCCCTCGGAGAGTCTGACGTCACTGCTTAGCTCAGAGACATAATTTGGGTGGGAATGATGAACCTTTAATCAAATTTCAAATATGCGTGGTATCTACATTAGCGCAGAACAAGTTCTAATTGATCGAAATTAATGAAACAGCTTGCACAGCTGCCTCTCGCGGATGGCTAACAAGCGCACTAAAAATTCCCAAAAGGTTACTAGCGACAACTCTGGCGCTGTGATCGTTCAGCCACCATGGGAATTATGGGTAGTACATGCGTTTGCCTGGTATTCGTGCTTGAAGGTCCTCGAACGGACTTGCGGCTTTGTTCATTTGTGTGTTTTCCTTTTGTTTAGAATGAAAGAACGCACCCATTGTGAACTTAGTGGACCTATTTGAATTGGTGGGCATGGCAGCATATCCACGGAGTGAATGATGGAGAGTGGCGCGAAGCATTCGTCCGTCCATTTGTTCTTGCTTCCGACTGTGTGACCGTCCATGCGTCCATCCGCCCGTCCGTGCGTGCGTCTGTTCATGCCTGCGTCCGTCCCTGCGTCCGTCCCTGCGTCCGTCCCTGCGTCCGTCCCTGCGTCCGTCCCTGCGTCCGTCCCTGCGTCCGTCCCTGCGTTCGTCCCTGCGTTCGTCCATGCAGCCGCCCCTGCGTCCGTTCATGCGTCCATCCATGCATCTGTCTATGTATCCGTTCGTCCATCTATTCAACACTCCAAGTACCACCATCTCGCATCTTTTCATCATATGTTCCCCATATAGAAGCACCGCCATCCAGCGGACATTCCAAGGACTAAACGAGAGGTGGCACACGCACACTTTCTTACGGTTTGCGCTTCGGGTCCACTTCCCACCTTTAACCACCTCGAGTTCATGGTATATACTAGTTCACTGTATTCATGCTATGCGGCCCAACGCTCGCTAAACCTTTCTAAAACCAAGGAGGTTACGCCCAGCGAGTATAACGTAGCAAGCTTTTCCTGTAAGATTGAGCTCAATGTACATGCCAATGGCTGCTAATGGGAAATGAGAGACAGGAGAATTCGGCTTTTACTTTCTTACGGCTTGCTCTTCGTATCTACTTCCTACCTTTAACCACCTCGAGTTCATGGTATATACTAGTTCATTGTATTCATGGCACTGCGGCTCAACGCTCGCTAAACCTTTCTAAAACTAAGGAGGTTACACCCAGCGAGTATAACGTAGCAACTCTTTCTTGACAGATAGTGCTCAATGTACATGCCAAATGACTGCTAAATGGGGATCGCAGCGTGCGCGTTAACTAAAAGCCGAATGCTCCTGTCTCTCGTTCCCCCTTAGCAGCCATTGGCATGTAAATTGAGCTATATTTTTTATTGTTCAACAACGCACAGAAGAAATCTCTCACCCGTACCACCTTGGAGGTCAAAATGTTATACTTGTTACACACTGCAACGGCTACGAGGAATGAACGGGTGACGCTATAAGGAGCTTCGCCCCTATGTAAAAGGTCAAGGTGGTGCAGCGTAACTGTTCAAGCTGAACAGTTCTTGCGCCAAAAGCGGATCCCGGCCGCGGTGTCCTTGTCTTTTTGTCGTCGTTCGGTTCTCGTTCTATAACTATCGTCCTGTCATACCAACTAGCCCAAACTGCCACACTTCTAAGTCACATGGAGCCGATTGGTTGGACGGTGAGACAAATCCGTGTGTAATACAAATCATTCCCATGCTGGATGGAGTGCCGTGCGTTGCAGCCCCCATAAGCACTATAGCGCCATGGGAGTTTTTGCTAGTGAATATCGGGATCGAATCCCCAGTGGCTGCATTTTCGATGGAGGCGAAAATGCTGTAGGCTCGTATTCTCGATTTGGGTGCACGTTAAGGAACCCCAGATGGTCCCATAATAAAATGGTAGTTTTGGAACGTTAAACCCATGCACATATCAGTCAACGAAATCTCTCTAGTGAATATATATGAAACTATATGGCTCCATCATGGCGGCTTAGATGTCATCAAGGCAGTATAATCGCGTGGTTATTAACCCGCTTCACTGGGATGGTGACGTCGCTAGAACGTTTTTGGGCCTTGTACATGAACAGCGGAAGCACTTACATGCGATGTACCGATAACACTAACGTGGCATAGAAATGTTCGCGTTCCATCACGTTCATGCTTCAACATGGCTGTTTCGCTGACGTCAGAGCAAGCCACCTATTGGTTTACATCAGGGGTCTCAAACTCACCTCAGCTAGCAGGGGGGGTGGTCATGAAGTTTGGTCCGGCAAGGGCCGGGATAGGGAAGGTAGAAGGAGGGCAAGGGGTGTGCAAAATGTCAGATAACGTCGCTATATTTTAGTTTATGTATTTATTTATTGAAAAAAAAAACCTTACAAGCCCGAAAGGATCGAGTAAAGGGGTTAGAGTGAAAATCAGAAGTAAACTCATCAAGAACAATGCTACAGTGCACGTTAATAATAACGACAAAGTACTTCGTAAAGAAATTAACAATGCATTCAGTCATCATAACTGAACAGTTCACAAAGAGCATATTACACCAAGTTAATCAAAAGAACGCACGACACTTCGCACAATATAGAAGAGCTCGAAAGTTAAACGATAAAGAACAAAGAAAAAGAAAAGAAAGATTACAATGATATATCGAAAAAGTGTATTTCAAGTTTCTATCGAAAATCGTTAGGGTTATTTACTACCAGAAGCGATATCTTTGGGAATGTCATTGCACATGCGAATGGGATGCGGTCGTACTGGTGTGTTGAAGACGTGTGTGTTACCAAAGCAGCGGGTGAAGCTGAGATGATCATGTGATTGATTGATATGTGGGGTTTAACATCCCAAAAGCACCATATCATTATGAGAGACGCCGGATATGATTATGTAACCTGCGTGATGTGAAGAGGGGTTCAAGTTGTAACGATCAGGTTTTGTTACCGTAGACGTACTTATTAAACAGACATAACAAGGGACACTTGACGACGAACATCTAAAGGTTGTAGCTAATGATTGTTTTTAAGCTGAGTCCTACTGGAATGATTGTAGTAGATGCTAGAGATCTAACGGACGGCTGTGCTATGAATTGCTGCAATCATAATAATTTGATAATGAGCGGACGAGAACCAAACAGACGAGGGGTATTCAAGTCGTGGGCGGATGAAAATTAGGCCGGACAGTTTGCGAACTTTAAAGATACATTGACGAAAGTTTCGGCGCAAATAGCCTAGTGTTCGGGAGGCTTTTGCAGAAACAGCAGTGATGTGTTCAATCCAGGAAAGTGCTTCTTTAAGGTGGACGCGCAGATATTTGTAAGAAGTTGCTTTGTATGTGGTAAGCAAAGATAGATATTACTTGTTTGTGTCCAAACGAAACAACTTTACATTCACTATATATTTAGGGTCATGAACCGAGTGTTACGCCAGTTAGAGGTAATGCGAAGATCATTTTGAAGGACGAAGTGGTCGCTATAGGACAGTTTATAGGTCTGTACACTACGCAGTCATCTGCGATGGTTCTGATACTTTATGATATGTTAAATGGGAGGCCACGTTAGGCCCTACATAGCACTAACCAGACACGCTGTTTCTTAAGCTTTACACGGCGAGTGTGAGCTTCTCTCCCCCCCCCCCCCCCTTTTTTTTTTGTTGTGGGCCAGGCCGTTAGCGGAAACTCGGACCGCACATCATAATATTGTGCCGGAACAGAACGCTAAAACATTGTAAGGGGTTTATGCAGCGTTTTTCTTATCTAACTTTTAGGCGTCTGCGAACGGCGGGGACCTGGCCCTAACGAATGCGAGTTGTACACGTGTTTTTGTGCAACAGGGCGTCCGTACCGTATGTACCGAGGCGGCGATGAACACCTGTATAATTGCTGTTTCCGGTAGAGGAGCGGCTGTGCCCTTTTTTTTTTTTCTCACCTTGATTTCCCGCTTCCACGCGCAGACGGCTTGTACGGCAGTGATGCCTCTTTGTTTGGTGTACATGCGGTCTTCTTCTTCTTCTTTTTTTTCATGGCCCTGTTTGCACGTGGCATCTATCGTCGAATTCGTGTGTTCAGTGCGACACGTCGCATTCGTTGTCTGCTGTGGCATTGTTAAAATGTAGTAGAATAAGTTATGCTCTTGGACTAGAGGTGAACGATTGTGAGCGATATTTGTACCCGAATGGGATTCGTTGTCCGAAATTTGAAACGTATTTACACTCATACTCACTAACTGACTTTAACGCTTACTCACTCACACTTACACTCAATCGTTCACTCACATTCGCACTCACTCACTTAACTCACTGATACTCACGCTCGTGGATTATGGACTCACTTTTGCTGACACTCACTTAACACTAATAATCAATCACTGACAACCAGCAGTCGCACACTCACTCACTCTCACACTCATTCACTCTCACACTCGCTCACTGTCACACTCATTCACTCACTCTATCTCCTTTATTAGTAAAGCTATTACGGTAAAATAAAGACAAGAATATTCAGGGTATCGTTTACCAATCTAAACCCTCTCACGGCTACAATTTAGTCTTATAAACTTTATGCATGCATAGCTAATGATGGTTGTTATGCAAAGAAAACTAAGACGGTTTCAAGATCGCAAGCGTTGTGCCCACAAAAAAACTTCCGGTCACCTCAGTAACCAGCTCGTAACGTCGAAACTGAAAGGACGTTTTCACGTTTGTTCAAGGATAAGGAAACTCTCTTATTAGTTTTTTTCAGATAAAAAGAACGTGCGTAATGTTCAAGGCAATTCCTGGTAGTTTTTATGTAGCTGAAAAGAACATTTATTTAAATATATTTTGCCGAATGGTGGAAGGAAAATGTAGAAAAATCAGCGGGCTACTTTCTAACGCTCTTCCTGCGCAACTATGCTATTCAGGCACGTAGGTGGACGAAACCGGAATACTTCAAGGGTCTGTGTTTGTAAACAGCGAAAGGAAGAGTGAATACGACACTCGCCTCTCCGTGGATTGCAGAGCCTTTTGACTCGGTGGAAGTTCCCTTTCAGCTGAGATTTCCACGCTACTCAGCATTTTTCTCTCTTCTCTCTTTAACTTGTCGCCGCCGACAGCACCGCTTTACGTTGATTGGTGCTGACTCGCCGTTCTAGTCATAGCTCTCGTACTGATAGCTTCGCGATAACAAAAATAGTAAGAACATAAAAGAAGCCAGAGCGAAATGAGAGGCAGGGTAGGGCGGCGATTCTCATTGTCACGTCGTGCTCGTCGCTTTCGCGCTGAACCACTTGGGCACTTTATCGCGTGCAGCCATTGATTTCTCTTCCTATAGGCGGCCTTGTCTTGCTTTTGTTTGTCTGCGCCGTTACCGTGTTGCGGGTGGAAGTGGGGGCTAAGGTGGGTCGAGGTGTTGTGTCGCATAACGGACCGGCCGTCTTTGGTAAATTAATAACTGTTGAGGTTTAACGTCTCAAAAGCACGAGATGACTATGAGCGGCGACGTCGTAGTGGAGGACTCTAAAAATTTCGACCACCCGGGTTCTTGAATCTCAGGCACACGGCCTTCCAGCTAGTTGGGGTTCGATCCCGCGACCTGCGGGTCAGCAGCCGAGTGCTTTAGCCACTATAGACCACCGCGACGGGTAGTCTTTGTTAAGTGGGCATTTCGAATGTGTCCATAGGTCAGTACAGAATATGGCTCCAATGGTAAATAGAATGTGCACTGCTTGCGCCAGTGGTTATTGGCGTAGCCAGAGAGTGGCACACCAAAACTGTGCGCCCTCCCCCCCCCCCCCTTAAACTTTTTTTCGCCATGGCGACAGAGCAACAAAAAAAAACACTTTGAGGGGTGCTTCCCCCCAAATCAAGGAGAGCCCCCCCCCCCCCCCGTAAAAACATTGTCTACGCCCTCGCACCATTGCCTACGCCCCTGCTATGCAGTGGTGCGAGGCTGGAACCAGCTGCGGAGCTATGGTTAGGACTCTTGAAGAAGAAGCTAACCTTTCAGACAGTGGTGTAGCCAGGGGTGTCGCACCGGGTCCCCGATCCCGGAATTTCTTTCTCCCACGGAATACGGAGCGTAAAACGACAACAGACCTCACTTAATCTGCGGAGGCTACATGTCGGTTCAAGGAATCCATGTCTACAGGCTGCACGTATACGGTATCGCAAGGGCGTACGTGAACTTTGGTGCTTGCAGTGCGTTCTACGCGATGTGTGACGTCATGCACGTCGCGTTCTCAGCAAACGATGATTATAATAGTTGTCAAAATAGTCTGCAACGTCCACACCTATAGTTACGTACGTGCTGACCCCCCCCCCCCCCCCCCCCCCCACGACAGGGCTTGACGTTATAGTACCCCGAAAGACGTCTCTGAGACGACATGTATGCGCGCAAGATTAATAATAGCGCTATACGGTCGGTCTGTTTGAGCTTTCCTGTCTGACCTCCTTTACTAAAGTTTGGTGTATAACGGCCGGCTGGCGATTGTGATGGCTCGGCAGTACTTTTTGTTCGACGTGTCGCCCGCTCCCTCTCCTCACTCTTCCCGTGATGCATCGACGTGCGCGTGTAGCAAACCTCACACTCACCGTCTCTCTCTCTCTATCTCTTCTTTTTCTAAACCTTTGCCGTCCCATCCTCCGCGTCCTCACGTACGTTTTATCGATTTCAATTAGTTGACGCGCGCTGCCATTAGGTCCTGCGCGGCGATACTAATTGGAGCCGCTGCAGCCCTGTGTGCAGCGTGTGTTGTGTCACGTGGTGCGAGCTACCTATTGTGTATACGCAGAGCTCGGGTATCGTCGTCCATCTTTCCCCGTATTGTGAACACGAGGCGGGATTTCCACGTGGACGAGCAACACTGGTCGTTCGATTTTACTCGCTGTCTTAATTACGCCGAGTGTTTGTTCTCCAGCATCGCTTCAACGTTGTGAATATCCGTGTCTCATTGGCAGTTTTTTAATTACTCTGTGTCACTAAGCACACTTATTAAAGAACACGTGTACGCATGATACAACTTCTCCTAGTTTTCTTTTTTTTGTTTATTGGGCCTGTAGTTTTAACGATGGTTCGTACACCCCCTCCCCCTTTTTTGACATCTGTATTGTACGAAACCGCTGGTCATTAACCGCTGGTCATTAAGGGTAACTGACTGGATTCCCAGAGAAGGGAAGTGGGTTAGGGGGAGACAGAAGATTAGGTGGGCAGATGAGATTAAGAAGTTTGCGGGTATAAATTGGCAGCAGCAAGCACAGGACCGGGTTAACTGGCGGAACATGGGAGAGGCCTTTGTCCTGCAGTGGACGTAGTCAGGCTGATGATGATGATGATGATGATGATGATGATTGTACGAAAGGCAAGATGTGTGTTGTTATCTGCTTATTGGAATATCCGGCTGCAGTGGTGGCCTATGTCCGTCCACTTGTCTACAGCTATTTAAACTGACGATCAAGGCAATGCTGCGAGGTCGTAGTCGGACGGTGCGCTTAATCCCGTGAGCTGCGGATATATAGACGTCGTGTAGACGATCTGTAGAGTAGAAATAGAAAAGAGGTCGAGGATCTGCGCACGTGCTCGCACATCGCGTTCACAAGAGCCGTCGGTTTCCGTTACCCAAATGTAGCAGGAATACGAGGAACTTCGTTTTCCCGACGCTAAAACATTGTTTCGAGTCACGTATTTCAGTTTTGAAGGATGGAGTGTAATGTCTGCGCTTCGCGCGGTGACTCGGCAGGTGTGTACAGTGGTCGTCTTTTGCAACGGGCAGTTTACACGTGTCCAGGAAATGAATGCACGAACGGTCACTTTATTCGCACAATTTTAATTTCAAAGCGGTGCTCCAAATCAATCTGGTCTTGCAGCAACGGGGCTGAGGGGCATCAACCTATATCCGCCTTGAGCGCTTAATAAATAAATAAATAAATAAATAAATAAACACCATGATGAATGCGACCACATAATAGTATAGAGTGCTAGTGTCATATTTGGCATGTGTACGCAACTCTTGAATTTGCGCGCTCAAACATTTTTCTCTTGGCTCCGCCAAATTGCAAAAGTGATAGAGTACGCACTCTGCTAAGACTTCCGGTGGATCTTAGCAAAAGTGACCATATGATCAATATTAGCGCTGCTAATTGGTTGCTGATATTTTAAGAAAGTCACATGTGGACAAACCAATAAACAAGATGGACAGATGAAGAACGGTGCGGTGGACTATCCAAGAAGTCCTGAAACCCAGACACTTATTGCGTGCTTTGGCTGCTGATTAGCCTATTGCACTACGTGTTAAGCCGCAGTGCCGAAATCGAACGAGTGACGAGTGCAAGTGAGTTCGAAGGAGTGATAAAGTCTGAGAGAAGGCGCGCTCCACATTCTCAGTATACAGCGTTGCCACAGTCCTCCACCAGTGTTCCTATAATGCACCCTCGTCCAAACCCGGTCGTTATGGAACACTGTTCGCCAATAGTGAACGCGAGTTCGCCGCTTTTTATAACACCGGAGAGGAGGTTTTTTTAGCACGCGTCCATATATGCATGCATGACTGCTCCGCCCACACGCGCCCCCCGCGGCTATATATATATATATATATATATATATATATATATATATATATATATATATATATATATATATATATATATATATATATATATGGCATAACATTTTCACCACTAATGTTTCATCTGGTTGACGATAAATATGTTTTAACGCGTTGTTTGTTTTAGTATGGTATAGTGGTGGTATATTTCCAGTATAGGGCAGTATTATCCGAGTTTTAGATGAATTTCAGAACACTCACCGCTAGATGGATTTTCATGGCGTTGCGTGGTTTGGTGATGACTTTCAGCACTTGCCAGCCGCAGGGAAGACTAGTAGCCGTTCCACAAGGCATCTCTAACGACACTATATAGCCCGCTAAATAAATCAACTCGCATGTTGCTGTTCCGAAGCAGGAGGAGTGTAACAGTGTCTATTTCTTTTCTGCCAAGCAGTATCACGTTTTTTTTTTTAATGCTGGCTTACGCCATGCATGTGAATGGATAGCAATCTTCGTTCACTTCAAAAACCTTCGTCCGCCTCCGACAGATTATACGATTTATTATTATTATTATTATTATTATTATTATTATTATTATTATTATTATTATTATTATTCCGGCAGACAAGAGGACAGAGATGTTGTTGTTGTGGACATTGGCTGAAAACGCCACCACTGCGAAATTTGGCAATACGACTGAATTTGATTGTACAGAATAGGAACCAAGAGCTGTTTCCAAGGGCAACATTAGATGAGGGGAGCAGAAAAGAAAATGACTATTCGATGCACGCGTGTGAAAAACCGCAATCTATGGCTTACAAAACACTACGGTCGAGGACGCCGGTGTCCCATATGTGAAATCTTTCTCGCATTTTTTCTTGTTTCGTGTTGGTTTTCACTGCAACTTACATAGCGTTCTATTTGTGATTTCAGTAAGGAATATATATATGTATGCGTGGTCTCCGCAGCTCTGCAGGTAAAGATAACGTAATTGGTCGCGCGCGGCTCTTTCGAAATTTCCGTGCCTTTTTCCTGCGCATAATTTTCAACACCGCGCGTTTGTGGGAAGCGCTGGCATTCTTTGTTGTTGTTTTTTTTTTTTGCTTACGCAGGCAGTGTTTCTTTTTTATTTCGAACTCTTTCACCCCTGTCATCACACATGTTCGGCCATTTGTTTTACAGGCTCGCTGTCGCGTAGCGCTATGTGTACGAGGCCTTGCTAGACCCTGCTTTTAGTCGTCGCCATTTTCAAAGGCTGCGCTGGTTCTTATCAGGCTAACCGACGAAAACTCTCGAATTTCGATAGTGCCGCTAGGGTTGCAGCTCGGGCGAGTTTGTTCATGTTTATGTAAGAGGGAAAAACAGCCCGAAATTCAGACACACAAAAGATGAAAAAAGGCACGACGGGAACGCTGACTTACAGCTTTTTTTTTTTTGCATGTGGGCACATATATACCTGGACAGTCCAGAAATAGAAAGAAATGACATGATATACTGGCCATATCTCCCGCCGATATGCGTCGATAGTATCGTAGTACGTGGGTAAAAAATCACAGCATATTCACGGAATGAATGATGATTGGTGGGGCGAAGCGTCCGTCAGTCCGTCCATGCTTCCATCAGTCCATTCGTCCTTGCTTGCGTGCGTCCGTCTGTGTGTCCATCCATCCCTGTGATCATCGGTACGTCCGTCCGTCCATGCGTCCGTCCGCCCCTTATGCCTGTCTGCCTGTCCGTCCATCTGTATGTCCATCCGTCCGTCCGTCTATCTAGTAAACACTTCAAGTACCACCATATCACATCTTTTTCATCATGTATTCTTCATATACAAGTACCGCCACCCAGCGGACATTATAAGAACCGCTCTTTCGGGTATGTGCCACCGGTGGTTACGCACTACAACGAGGGACGCACAAGCCACGCCATAAGGAGCTTCGCCCCTAAAAAAAAATCATGGCGAAGGTGCAATTATGGCCAAGCGTGCAGTGTGCTCCGGTGTTTTAGCCACAGTGAAACCTTTACTCTTCACTACTTCACTCGCCAGTAGTCCAGTAACGCACTATCACTTTGCAGGTGTGTTTCGAGTAGTGGTGTTTCAAATAGATTATTTTACCATGTGGTATAGATGATCGCTTGTGTCTCGGGCTTTAGATAAGGAGCTCGAGCGCCTTGGCAAATTTCGTCGGGGGATCTGACACCGATGCTATAGGCCAAACATAGAAAGGGCCATAGAAAGCATCCCGAATGTTGAAATAAATAAAGTTCAAAGTTCAAAGTTCAAAGGCAAACAATACGATGCAAGTTATGATGGGATGGCTTCGACGAGCCGCTTGTCAGGGTAGGTGGTGGTGACTACTTCGGCGCGGGATTCCGGGATCGTGGGCTTGTATATAGTCGATCCCCCGGTTTGCAATACGGCAATATCTGATCTTTCGTGGAGGTGACTTGTCGTTTCACGTCACCGCATGCCATTGTATCTACTATCACGTGGATGAAGGTCCAATGTCCGGCATGAAGGAAGGAAACAGTTGCTAGGGAACACGACGTAATGCAAAAGATAGAAAAAAAAGTATGAAGTCAGGCAGACAGACGCAAATATTCGCATGCCCCCCCCCCCCCCCCGCTCAGTTTCCCGGGGCAAGTCCTACAGAATATTCTGACAGAATAAATCATTGCTTGCCATAGTTTACCACTGTCTCCTTGGCGTCACGACTTCACCTTAACCACGGTACTTACTGACACTACGAGCACTGGTTACGTTCGTCTATTTTCGATTAGTGTCGTCTAAGTAATGAATATATCTTACATTGTTTGTGGTTGAATAGTGCTGGCTAATACTTAGATAGAGCTAGAATATTGATAACGGCGGCTAGAGTTCTTCTAAATGATCGAAGAT
The DNA here is from genome assembly GCF_013339725.1 of Rhipicephalus microplus. Taxonomy (NCBI): domain Eukaryota; kingdom Metazoa; phylum Arthropoda; class Arachnida; order Ixodida; family Ixodidae; genus Rhipicephalus; species Rhipicephalus microplus. The sequence continues at coordinate 43,657,804 of NC_051168.1, forward strand.
GGCTCTTCTAAATGATCGAAGATGGCTCTTCTAAATGATCGAAGATGGCTGCTAAGGCAGAACTGTAGTGGAAGATGGAAGCACGGAGTGAGGAAAAATCCTGGAAACACGGGGTGACGATGCAGGGAACACGTGTCGCAGAAGGCTTCAGCCACAGAGCAGGAGGTAGAGCGCAATGTGGAGAATAGAAAGTGTATTGTCAGAAGGCGTGTTGAGTTCAAGGTGTGTAGAGCAGAAGGTGGGAGTAGAATTTCCAGAATAGAAGGCGTATAGAGCACAACGTGCAGAGTGGAAGGTGCCCGAGTAGAAGTTGTAGCTGTAGCCTTCAGCGACACTCGATGTTCAGTGGCCTTTTCGAAACATCTCCCGAAGATGCCTATTGGCTGTTATAGCCCGAATAACGTGAACAGTCGATATCGTTCCAGCGGGTCAGCTGACCAACCATGTCCATCTCCGTACGTTCCAGCTAGCCGTAGAGAAAACAAAAAACGCAACAAAACAGCAGGAGTCACTTGTAAAGCAGGGACGCTGTACACAGCGGCAGTCCTGGAACACTCGTTCCTCGAGCCGCTCGAATATGCGCCGCGTATGCAAGCGCTGAGGCTCCGCGTGCTCCTTTGAGCTACGCCGCGAGACGCAGAGAGAAAGAAATAACAGAGACGAGGCACGCTGGCGGCATCCTTGCTGCGGCAGTCGTTATTGCGCTGACGAGCTGCCGCCGCCGAATGCATTCATGCATTCATGCAGGAGCCACCGCTGTACACGGCTTGTTTTGGTGTGTACCGTCGTCTTGGCACGGTGTAAGACACACAAGCAGACACGCGGTGCACACTGACTGGGGACAGGTGTTCTCGCGAGGAGCTCGCGGATGCCATGAAAACAGGAGGAGGAGAGAATGAGGGCGCAGTGCTTTCACCTGCACGTGTCACGATGACTCCTCAAATGACCTCTCTTAGGCACCGTGCCGACCGGGCTGCAGAAATTAGGCGATTTTTTTTTTTCACTTTCAGAGACATCACGCAACACTACAGACTGAACAGATGCAAATATCCACCACCCCACGCCAAACTAAACAAGAAACAGCAAGGTTGCCTGGAGACAACTACAGACACACACGTACCCGAATCCGGTGATCCTTCGCCTCTGCTACCCAGGCATTTACACGTCCGACGCGTGTAAGGCGTGCGGAGCCAGAGCGACGCTGCAGCACATGCTGTGGAAGTGTACCGGTAACGCGCAGCAGTCCCCTACGAACCCGGTAGACATGGCAGGTCTCGAACCGCGAGGCGCGATGGGAGGCGGCTCTGCTCAGCCACGACCTTGCCCGATCGACTGTGGGCCGTCCGGCAAGCCCAGGATGCCGCCCGGGTCCAAGGACTCGAGGCCGTCACCTAGGCCGGGGTGCTTGTAGCCCCACCCCGCTCAATGACGCCGGACATGTTCAATAAAGTTTTTACTCACTCACTCACTCACTCACTCACTCACTCACTCACTCTTCTAACCACTGCCACCACCACCGCCACCACCTCTGTTGAATGTCGTACATGGATCTAGACGAGGAAGATGTCCAAGAAAACGCGAAGGCTCGAAACAATAATGTCCGGGCTTTTACGTCCCCCGAAACCCGCGATGTTGTTATGAGAGACTCCGTGGTGGAGAGCTCCGCAAAATTCGACCATCTGGTTTGCTGTATGCGTGCGCTGACATTGCGCAGTAAATGGGCCTCCGGCATTTTACCTCCACTGTAAGGGTCAGCAGCAGCGCACTGTAGCCACTGCTCTACCGTGGCGCCCCCCCCCCCCCCCTCAAAAATAAAGAGGATAGAAAACAAACAAAGAAGAAACACTTCGGCTTGATTGGGCATTGAATTCAGACCTTTTGTGTGTCAAGCAGGCGTTTAACCACGAAGCCTCACCACTTCTGGCTTGAAGTACAGTGAAGCCAGGGAAATCATCATAGCAGACAGTTTTTAATTGTATCGTAGTATTTGAACGCAGTGTAATAAATGTTCCACAAACAGAAAGAAATATAAGTGTACGATAAGACAACTTGCCGCCTGCCGGCACGCACCGACAACCTTCGGCGGATGGGTCGGTTCGAAACCTTCGACACATTCGAAGGTTGTAGGCTGGCCATCTGCGGGTCAATCGTACCCTAACAGCATGTTGACTGTGGGTCAGCTGTTGGCTATTTGTTTGCTAAGTGTAGGCTAACCGTAAACGTGCGGTAGGCTAATTATCAGCCGATCGTTACGTAAAAGTTGGCTCAATGTCAGCTCATTCATTTTCGCGTGGCTGATTAGGTAGAGATGAATTGAGCACATTAGGTGATGATCAAGCACATTTGAGGAGCCTTCGACTACGGCGTTCCTCTTTAATTACATCGCGGTTTTGGCACTTAGAACCGCAGATATCACTATGATGATTTTCATGTTACGACCATACTGGTAACGACCATACTGGACCATAATGTTACGACCATACTGGCTCATGTTACGATTCATACTGGTAATTTACGTCCTATAGATTTTGGTATATATCAAGACAGTGCAGCGGCCATGAGACCACCAACAACGTGTCACGTAAATCAAGGCGCGCATGTCGCGAATGCCATTATTTTCAAGTTACGGCCTGTCATTTATGTTCGTCATACTTTCGTATCACGTTTCCTGCCAATTTCAGTATACGTCAAATTAATGAAACGATCATAAGAGCGCCAAGAACGTCCCTCTTGAATCGAGACGTGCATGTCGTGAATGTCATGATTTTCATGTTATGACCTTTCACTTACGTTTGCCATGCTTTTGTGTCATGTTTCATACCAAAATTAATATGCATAAAATCAATGAAATTGTCGCGAAAGCACCAATACCTTGGTGTGCGTACGACCAAGCAACCACAAAATTCATAAAACCTGACGCGTTCTAAGCATTGCGGCGTGTCGTATGGACTATTCTTCGCAAGACATTTGGCTACCATCATCTTGGGCTGTTAATTAAGCTTACTATGTTTTCTTGGTTTCGTGTAACGCGACGTGGATTAGAGGGTACTGAAACAAAAAACTTTGGCCTCGCGTTTTTCTGCTGCAATGTGTTGCTGGGGGCCTGTTAGTCATAACACGACACATCGTTTGCTGCAGCACGCGACAGACAATTATTTACAGGCCCCTTATTATGGATCAGTTTCAGTTTCGGTTTGAGAGAGCTCCAAAAAAACTGGGTGCAACTGTCGTCACCTAGCGTGTCCAGCTTTTGACCACGTCACTACACAGAACTGTGACACACTTCCGCACGGTCCGCATCAAGATTTACATCTGAATAGGAAATGGGACTGCAGTATCGCCAAACACGGAAATTTCCGAGTCAGCGCCACGGCCACGCACTCGCAACTATAGCCGCCGAGAAATATAGATAGCGGTCTACATATATAAAAAAATGGCAGCTATGACGTCATCATAACTTGTTTTGTAAACTGCAGCGTGGTGACGTGAGGGAAGTAAGGGGTCACCTAGGGGTTCCCTTCGATGGTGTCTATGGCTTGATGGAGTCGAGTGCTCGCGCAAACATGAAAATTCTTTTAAAATACCTTCCCAGCTATAGTCGCTGTTGATATTTGGCAGATGATACACGAATGTTCCTGGGAATCAACCCTGCACGCTATCTGGGCCGCGAAATTTTGTGCCGGTGCCTCTTCAATAACGCCATGCATCATCGTATGCACCGATTCAAGTATTTCCATACATATTAGTGTAATGCAACTCTGTTCGTTTTATACTGAAAGATGCGAAACGCAAAGAGCCCAATATTGCGGCACTGAAACCCGCCCGTAAAATAGCCGGTGCTGGTGCGTGCGTAGACGTTACGTTACAGCAGCATCCACGAAACAGACTCGCTTCACCGTTTGTGCGCAGCCGGGCTCTCGCATAAGAAAAAAAAAATCGCAATAGTTACGAACAAGAAAGAACGAAAGGTGGAGACAGAAACTGCTGCCGTGTATAGCTGCAGCGTGCCGCCCGCCGACTGTCGAAATAAACGACGCGAATATATAGGAGAGAATCGAGAGTCTCCCGACTTGTTTGTTCGCCTCTTGCGAGAGTACATTCTAAAAAAAAAGTACAATAAATAATAAAATAAAACGCATACGTAATACCCCAGCGTCGCAAGTTCAGGCAAACAACGGCAAAGCTAAGCGCAAAAAAAAAAGGGGGGGGGGGGGCATCGGTCGACAACACACCTGCGACTGAGGTGAACTGGCTTGCCAGCTCTCTATACCGACTCGTTTATTCTGTGTGCATCGCTTGAGGGAAACAACAACAAAAAAAATAGAAGCGCATATACATACATATCGCAAATGTATGCGCATTTTGAGTCGGCAACTGCGCATGCAGACAGGCGCGATGTCGCCTTGTTTCTCTGGTTTGCAGTTCTTTTTTTGAATTTGTTGTTACTGTCGCGTTTCCTATTATGCCTTGTTCATTCGGCGTTGCAGGGCTGATTGTGGGGGAGGGGGGTTACAGCTCGGTAAGAAGCCTGGGGGGAGGGGGGATAACAGAGGTGCGAGAGGGGTGTTAGCGTTGACGACTCTGGAGGGGTTGTTAATATTCTCAAGGTGTGAATTGGCTCTTCTATACGGCCGTTGTGCGTGGGCTGCCAGCTTTTCGGTCTGCTTCGCGCTTTCTGCGCGGTCTGTTGGAGCGCGCTCGGAAACGGTCGGTCCCTTCTCATATCCGCGACTTAGCATATTATCTCTCGCCTCTTCGTCGCACCGTTCTGCTCGGCTTGCCGGAAGATCTGTCCGAGCAGCTGTCTTTGCTGCGTGTTAAGTCTGCTTCTTGATTCCCGGACTACGATTTTTTTTTTCTCTACTGGAAAGCCCCTGGCGCTATCACGCGTGGAGAGGTGATAAGTCGTCCGTGGACTTCGCACGGTGAAACATCGGAATGCCGTACGTGTACGGGTTCGATGGAGCGAGTCCTCATAGAAGTCTGCCGCCTTGAACTCGAGCCTCAAGAAAAATTGCGCGTTCATTTTTAAGACGAGAGAGTCTTAGAAGCCTTCATCGTGATCGGCCCCCGTTTGACCAAGCGACGATATCGTGTACTGACGTCATCTGTAGCTTCATGCTGACCTCACCACACTTTAGGATCTGCAGCGTCATGATGACGTCACCGCATGACGTCATCACGTGGCTGAGGACATCTGTTGCGTCATCAGACGTTAAAATTGACCGCCGGCGTTGGTGGCGTTGACGGGAGTGATGCACAAAATCATCACGCTAATGACGTCACGCGGTGACATCATCGCGTGATTATATTTTGTGCCATGAAGTAACACGACTTAATGACATTATATTGCCGTTTGGTGGGCCGATCACGGAGGCAATGCAAAACCAGGTAGGCGCAGAATGCTTGTAATTCCTCCGATCTTGAAGGCGGTGCATAAACAACGTTAGGTGAGAAACTTTTAAGAGGGGGACTGCGAGTGTAGCAAATCAACAGAAAAAGCAAAAAAACAACTAACAACAAGCAGACAAAGATGGCTTTTTGCCTTTAAGTCGTTTTAGGCAAATTAAAAAAAATACCCTATATTTTTTTCTCTCTTTTTTTCAGCTGTGTATTACCCGTAGTGCAACTGAACCAAGGACACAGGAAAAAGGCGTTCGGAATTTCTTTCACAACTTCCTTTTTTCTTTACTACACGGCTGTAGCAGGGAACGAACGCACAAAAGTGAAAAAAAAAAAAAATTCGGTGCGTGGTAGTATTTCAAAAAACGTTTGTGCAAGGTCTTACTGTATCGTAGGACTTCCATTTCACGTATTTGTTGAAAAAAAAAGTGTCTAACACAAATCGGTATAGGAGCGTCTATAATGTCTTGCGGCCTACTGCCATTGCCTTTGCTTCTATAGAACAGCAAAAACAACAACAAAAAGCATACAAAACCCATTCGGAAAGTAGAGGTGTGATGTGCGCTTAAGGGGCACCCACAGTAGGCCTGAAGTCCTTATAAAAATGTATTTATGCAGTAATGTATCGTCTATTGACTTCTTGGAGACGAGACGTCTTGCCTTGGACTTTTTGCAGACGTGTCGTCTGGTCGGTGTAACGTATAACAAATCAGTCTTTTTTTCCTCGTACAATGAGCCAGTTGCTGCAAAGGACTACTGAGGCGATGTAGTAGACTTAATAAATGGGTAGACATATAACGGTAGGGGCAGTTTACTGCTTTGCAACGAAGAAAATAATGTACTGTGAACGTGTTAAGGAGTCCGTGTTTTATTCTTGCGTTGTTGCGCACATGATATCACGTTCACAGCAAAAAGTGTAAGGTCATAACTCCGTATCTTTGGCCTATGAACGTACGAAAACTTAGTAGTTCATGCGAACAGGCTTTTGAGGACTACGTTTATCTGTAGTTCAGGCACACAAACTAGAAACTAAAATACTACTGACTCAAGCGCTGACTGGACTCAACCCGCTGAACTAATCTCTTTGACTAGCCGGTCACTCACTCACTTACTCACTACTATATCACACTATCTAACGACACTCACTTGAATCACTTACCAAGCTCAACCAAGTTGCTGAAATCACTCACTCTCATATCATACTATCTCACGTCACTCTCTTGAATCACTTACCAAGCTCACCCAAGTTACTGAAATCTCTCACTCTCATATCACACTATCTCACGTCACTCACTTGAATCACTCACCAGGCTCACCCAAGTTGCTTAAGTCACTCACTCACTCTCATATCAAACTATCTCACGTCACTCAATTGAATCACTCACTAAGCTCACGCAAGTTACTCCGATCACTCACCCACTCACTCTAATATCACAGCGTCTGACATCACTCACTTGGATCACCCATTTAAGGTCACCCAAGTTACTTAAATCACTCACCCACTAACTCTCATACAACACTATCTCATGACGCTCACCTGAGTCACTCACTATCAAGTCACCTATTCGCCTCATTGACTCTCTCTTTCACTTACTCAGCTGACACGTACTCAGGCTGTTACTTCCTCATTTAGTGATGTTTTCTTCACGAACTGCAGCAACCACGAGGGCGAGGCTGACACCATTCGTGGCAAAGGCGATATCGTATTATATACACCCGGAGTTTCGTATACATGAGCACACATTCAAATGGTAGCGGAGACGTATAATACGAATACACAAAAAGCCCTTTTTGGCGCCGCGATCGGAGGTTGAGTAATGACATGCGCAGTGCACCGGGGCGCGCTACGAGCGTTCTTCATCGCAAGCGACGCGAGCGCCTCGCTGCGGCGATGGCGGCGGCCGCCATCCATTGTTGCGCGTGCGGCTGCGCGAGACGAAATGACGCTGCGGTGACGGGCTTGCGATATGCAAATGAGATGCGCGTTCCCTAAAGCGTGTCCGATTCGAGGCGAGCTTTCAGAGGTGACAAGTGCGGTCCGGCGCGCGCGCGCATTGCACCGGGGGCATTATTATTGTTGGCGATTGCATTATGGCCCTGCCTTTTCTATGCCGACGAGGCGCTTTTGTCTTGGCGCTTCTTTTAAGCTCCTTTTGTGCCGAGGTTGGCGTGACGTGCAGCTTCGTGGTGGTGGTCTCTGTTGGAGCTGTCCAACAGCCTGAATGTGGAAAGAGAATGATCTAAAACGTTGTTGCAATGTTAGCGGTCGATATGATTGACTTTTTTTTTTTTTTGAACCTGGCTTCCATCATCGCGATTAGTTCGAATTGGCTATTTCTATAGACCGTGTAATTTGTACTTTAAACTTTAGTACCAGAATTCGGTGTCTACCAAATGAACTTCTTTAGCATTGAATACATCCTACGAAGACTGTAATTGTACTGATCATATATATTGTTGCCTTTTTTTGTAAGCTCATGCGTTCACTTTATAGGCCTACATGTTGTCCACTAGAGAAAGCCGTTCACGTATTTATGTTATTGTTGCTGACATTTGTCTGAACACTTGCAAGGACCTTGGGAACGACTATGTATAGATATTTATATATAGGCATGTAGTCGAAAGTCGCACGTTGAAGCATACAAAACAGTGGCCAGGCAGCTCGATGGGTTGTTCTCGGCTTGTTGAACGAAAAGTTTAATTATGTGGTGGTGGGCATTTTGTTAAGTGTCTACAGTTTACTGTTATAGGCAAGAACACAAAACAGGGAGTTTGCACGCTTAGCCTTGATAGCATGGCCTTGATAGGCGCGTTCTATTATGCGCGTCTTTATCTAGTCAAACTCAACCTTGCCTCCGCTATAGTAACTGCGCTCCCGTTTAAAAATTCATCAATCGTCCGCGCCTACGTGCTTGGCGTGCGGCGTTCCAGAAGACTGAGCACGCGCGGTCCAACTTCGTCGGCTTCTCGGAGCTCCATCTAACGTCGCCTCGATTGGTCTTGCAGTCTTCGCTACGTGAAAGAATCTACGTTTTTTCTAATAGTGATTGGTCCTGCGAGGTCACAAGCCCTACGTTCGATCTCTTAGTGAATGATAAAGGAAATCCTTCATAAGTGTGTGTCTCAGTTGAGGCTAACTGCTTTACAGTACTTGATCTAGAGTATGTGAGCTCAAGGCATACACGACGACAACTTTACTGCGGGACCATATTCTACAATTCTAACAAAGGTCTATGTGCAGCTGCTCTATATTTGTTGTACATGTGAAAGATGCAGGTTTTGGGAACACTTATGCTGTGCCAGCCCTTTCGTTGCGTGACTGAATAATACAAATACAAAATCGGAATACAAATGCGATTATAGAATCGGGAGGCCATTCTCGAAGGCGGCTAAGTTGAATGGCGCTAACGGTATGCGTGCCACTAAGACGTGTTTTTTTTCTCTAAAAATATAAGTTATTTCATTGGCACGAAACTATAGCATCACGAGGTTTCTGGAGTATTGTTTATTCTGTTTCAACAATCCACGTCGGCATAATAGTTGCCTTTATTGTCATTTTAAACACATCACAAAAAATCGCAGCATATCCACGGAGTGAATGATGATGAGTGGTGGGAAGTTTTGGAGGCTTTTATCGGTAAACCGTGAGTCGTCCGTCCGTCTGTCTGTCTGTCTGTCTGTCCGTCCGTCCGTCCGTCCGTCTGTCTGTCCGTCCGTCTGTCTGTCTGTCTGTCTGTCCCTCTGTCTGTCTGTCTGTCTGTCTGTCCGTCCGTCTGTCTGTCTGTCCCTCTGTCTGTCTGTCTGTCTGTCTGTCTGTCCCTCTGTCTGTCTGTCCCTCTGTCTGTCCCTCTGTCTGTCTGTCCCTCTGTCTGTCTGTCTGTCTGTCTGTCTGTCTGTCTGTCTGTCTGTCTGTCTGTCTGTCTGTGTCTGTCTGTCTGTCTGTCTGTCCGTCCGTCCGCACCTGCTGAGTGAGTGATCGAACTAGGCGGTCACGTACGAGCTATAGGATGGACAGACCCACGGCTTTAGTAGCTTCGCCCTTAAAAACGTTGGGATGCCTCGTGCAACTTAATAGCGCATGGTTGGGTCACATGAGCAGAGCTGGTGGGGATGTTTCGACTTATGTTAATTATCTGTACAGTATGTCTGGGCGGGGCGTTGAGCGCCTTCTGGTTTATGATGATGGTGATTTCCTACGTACAACCTCGACCATAACGGCTCTGCTATAAATATGGTATGGCTGGATGTCTTCTTGGTGGAAGTTCCCGCTCCTGGACTCACCGTGTGCTCGCCCTTCTCTGAATCGCCTCTTGCAGACACCCACTGTTTCCCCTGTTGGCACTGATCTTCGAGAAGTGCGAACTGGCCACCTGCACTCCCCGAGAGCCCGGCATCGCCGGTGGGGACGTGTGTTCCTCGGAATCCTTCAACGAAGACATTGCCGTGTTTGCCAAGCAGGTAAGGGAGGCCCCCTTTTTCTCTCACCATCCCTCAACACTGAGAGCGCGTGAGGGTATGCCAAGTGAACACAGAATGGATAAAAAGTGCGTAGGTTGTACCTTGCGACAACGGGAGAGGGTATGGGAACACTGACAACGTGATGCGAGGATGCTAGTGAACAGGTATTGCAAGTGCATGATGTGTGAAGATGGGTGAATTATGATTACCTAAAATAGAATCAGATGTGAATTAATATGTAGGCGACTGAAGGAAACTATAGTACTATAAGAAATGGCAATGGAGAAGACTGTAAAATTCTTTGTAATTTAAGGAGTGGCTCGTGACAGCATATTCGGGGGGGGGGGGGGTCGAGTGGAAACGGCCATTTTTCACGCCTTTGAATAATTACCCTTTTAAAAGCATAATTACTGTTTTTTTAAAAATAATTTGACATCACTTCAAAAACCTTTATTACTCCACTCTGGGGTAATGTGTTTGACTCCCGCGATTGAGGAATCAACCTTTGCATTTGTGCCCATGTAGTCTACTAATAGTGTGCTGGAGCTCAGGAAAATTGTGACGTCAGTGTATAATAAACACGTAAACATTACTAGTGTACAAACAAACATAACATTCCTTTATTTTGCGTGGGTGATGAGGTAGGCTTCCACACTCTTGCGCACTGGGGCTTCAGGGACATTTTGTGTCCTGGATCTGCAGGTGAATTCAAGAACCACTGAGAAAATCAATCAATCAATCAATCAATCAATCAATCAATCAATCAATCGACTATTATTTCTTAGCGCCTCGCGTCTCTTATAATCATATCGTGGTTTTGGCACGTTAAACCCCACATATCATATTTTTTTTTTGCGCCTTGAACTCAACTGCAGAACATGTGCCAACTGAGGGACCAGGACCTCTGCCGGGCCTATAGATTCCGATACGCGGGTTATGCAAAAGGATCTTTTCTCATTCGTGCTCGCCCACTCTTAAAAGCGGATGAAGGCGGTCGGCTTTGTCGACGGAACGCGTGTATTCCCTTCAAGAAAGTGTAGCCAAAGGAGACAAATCTATGCGGGCTGTCACTTGGCAAAGGCTGTCACGAGAGCTTCTTTACGTATACCGTCTGGTCGGGGATCATATATCATGAATGTGTGACAGGGCTGTTGACTTTTGCCTCTGGGATGCCGTCATCGCCGGTCCCCGTCAATGGACATATGACAAACGCGTCAAATGAGGAGAGTCAGTTGGCATTTGCCTTCTTTTCTTGACGAGTCTGAAGCGTAGATTTGTATTACGCGATCTCTTCTTACCGCGGCTTCTCACTTGTCATAGTTCAACGTCTTCGTGCGTATATGCTGTTTCTACATAGCGAATGTGTATACAAACAGGCCGACTCTATAAGCGTTTTTTTGTTCCGGCGTGGTCTCTGTGTCGATGTGTCTACCTGCAATTTGCGTTTTGACGCAGAGTTCCTTCACGACTGGACACGAAGCTTCAGTTCCGCAGGCCACTCTCGCATTCGCGACACTCCTCTTTATTGTGTATTGCGCTTAAGTGTAATTGCACGTAAACGTAAACTTGTAAACGTGCACTTCAGCCTGTACTTGCACTTAAAGAAAGGTCCTTATGAAATACGTTTGAAATGATAATTAAGCAGGGTTATCGTCGTATTCTTTAGTGTTTTATAGATATATATATATATATATATATATATATATATATATATATATATATATATATATATATATATATATATATATATATATATAACTTGCCCACGGCAAGTTATCTTTTCACCCACTTTTCTTTCTTCACATTTACCTTACAATTCGGTCTAATAACCTCCCCTATACAATCCCTGGCATTATTGTCTGTTATATGATATTAATATTGTATATAATTAATATTGTGTTATTTCATTCATATTGTGTATCATGTTCCCGATATATAGCGTCAACAAGTCTACAGTAAGTCTACAGACGTCCGAAATATCTTTTGAGGAAATGTTAATGCTAAAAATGGAGTGGTCCTAAGTACGTGTATAGGCTGTCTTTCTTGATTGGTTGTTACTGGGGCAATGTTCCCCAGAAAATGAAGCGGTCTAAAAGATGTCTATACAGACATTCGAAATCATTTTTTTTGTTTTTTATTTTTTTTGTAAGGGCAATATTCCTAAGATCGTGAAGTGGTATAAACGACGTCTGCAGGATGTCGAGTCTCATTCTTTTTTTTTTGTAAGGGCAATGCCCCCATTTCGACGGGAGGCAATTCGTCTTGACCGTCACTTTTTGGGGGTATTTCAGTTGTTGTCATTGCTGCATTGTTGTGCAATAATGTGCCGCATTTGTATCGCTCAGTACACATTGTTTGCATGTCTTCACAGAGTCGCCTCTCTCTTTCTTTTTTTTTTCATGTCCTTCTCTCTGTCTCCTTCCTCTCTCCGCCATCTCTCTCCCTCCGCTTTTTCCTCTTTCCTGTTCTTCTGCATTACAGATAATGACCGAATATCCTCAATACACTTCAAATGAGGAGTTAGACTCTCTTGTAAGTACCAATTTTCATTGATCGTGTTCTTAACCGACGAAAACCCCTCCTCCTCCTCCTCTCTTCCCATGATCCCCATCTCCCTTTTCCCTACTCATCATTTTTTTTCTCCACTTCGCTTCTTTGCCGCTGCCAACGTGTTGCTTGTTTTTGAAACGAATGTAACTTGTGCTGCCATCTCTTGACAATGCTGCTTACGATACATTGTCGGCTTGATCGCGTTTTTTTTTTTTTTGTCTGTTTGCTCCTGTCCTTTGTTTGCTGACACGAACGCTTTGCTGCACACTTCTTTTGATGACGTCTGAACACCCTTGTCTCATAATATGCTGCAATCGCTTCGCATTTGCTTACTGACGTTCACGACATCTTGCGCCGATCGCTCGCTTCTACAATGGCATGCAAATCGGAACCTAACTGTTCGCGTCATCCTTCACATCGTACCTATCCTTACGTCCTTCGGTTATCCTAATCTTTGGTCATTTTAACACCGCCATACCAATGGCTACATCCTCGAACGTCTCTATACAACTTGCCCGCTCTCGCATGACTGGACATTCTGGACAATCTCTCTTCACTTGAAATCTCCAATTCCTTCGTTCTCAAATGCACAACACACTGCCTAACCTTCAATTTAATCGCACTACTACGTAATTTCCCGGCTTTACATCCCATTTTATTTCGCCCCTGAACCCTTGCCTCGCATGGCTGGTGCTCGGACTGCTCTTGTCGCTTCGTCTCTGATGTTTCCCGTATTCTTCAAATACCTGGTCCTTTCTTTGGACCACTACCCTCTCTCCACCACCACACCCCTCCCTCTTTCCCTACCCCCCTTTGTTTTTGGTTTGTCTTTCAGACGAGGCAAGACAAACAATATTACCTTCCCAACCCTGAGTTAGACAGCCTCGTAAGTATCTTCCTGGAAACACCACCCCTGTTACATCCCACCCTTCCCTACCCAGAATAACGTGAGCTTTTCTGTATGTGTTTACTATGTTTTTTTTTTGCTGCATAACGCTAAAACCGCGCGTAGTGTTTGTTCGTGCTGTGGGAAGTGCAGGAAGCCCGAGCTGGTATCATGAATGCTTGCGAGAGTTGCTCGCAACAAGTCCGTGCTTGCGAGAGGTGCTCACACGGATGCTTTCGCAATTGGATATTGCAGATAATAGTTAACTTGCAAGTTATAGTTAACTGAGTGGTTAGCGGAGTAATAGAGACGCAGGCGGAAGCAGCCACGTCGGATCACAAATCGTGACGCACTGTCCTGTTGTGTAATGAGATGACAACCTTTTCATCAGCCCCGAAAGCCATGGAAATACAAAAAAAAAGTCTCCGTGGAAGTAGCGCCTTTGTTTGAATTCCTACGAAGGAACTTGCAGTTGATCAGTTGTTCGTGCGTTCACTTTTTGCTGACTGCATGCAATATAATTTCCGCTTTGGTGCAACTCTGTGTCGCGTACGACTATTGACACGTCAGCGTTCTCATGGCAGTAAATGAGGCTTAGTAACGTGTCGTTCGTTGCGTGAATTCATGAAGTCTGGCAAGTCTGGCATGTGGGCCGAACGAGTGTTACGCAGTGCACATGGTACGGAGAGCTAAGATTTAGGTGTCACATTCGCTAGTTCTGCGTCCTCGTCGCTTGCTTCCGAAACAATAGAGTCCTTTTTTATACTCTAATTCAACTTTGCTTTTGCAAGGCATGCCGTCTCACACCTCCGAAATGTGTACTGAGGACAATAAAAATTCAACAAAATGACAGCACACATTTCGTAACTACGTTGAATAATTACGTGGTATGCTAATTTAACGAAATTTTCACGTTAAGTTTTGGGAGGCTAATGTACTAATTCCTTGCTATTCGGCCTAACGCCGCGTCACTAAACGTTGCAATCGGTCAGTGCCGTAGCCAGGGTGGGTAATATGGCACCCATTACCCCCCCCCCCCCCGTCTCCTCGCCACGCACACAAACAAAGAGAGAATGTCTGCGCCCTAGCATTAGCAATAATATTTGACCGCCTACAATACACTTGTCAACAATACGCGCTCGTATTTAACTGCTACTCTTTGGGATAGAACACATTGGTTCAATTCAGTCTCAGTATACCGTACAACATGTATGCTCAGAGCCACTGCACACGTGCGCCAAATCACTTCGAACCCAACAACTTGGCTTAACTACTGTGCCTCTAGCCGTGGTGCATATATAAGTACGGCACGTGTTCCGGGAGTTATAACGCTTCGTTAGCCGACATTCCGTTGAAGGACGAGTCTATTCAGTGAATATAAAGTCAGCACAGACTTTAGGATTAGGTGATGCAAGCTCTGGCTTCCTCTCCCGCGCAGTTTTGTGGAGACGTATTTTTTGTGTTTTGTTTTTAATGCTTGCACTGTCGCTTGAAAACCTGCCGATGTCTCGTCTCATTGTGCAGTTGTAACGGCGAATCGCGAGATGTCGAAGGCTCGTTTTGGCAGCTCTCGCGAAAGGTCGCGTAGTTTTGATGAATGTGCCGCAGCCGGGCTTCCGACAATGTGTGCGAGTCTCCTTGCTCGATTGACATTTTGCCGCAAGGTTTATTTGGGCTGCGCGAAAAACTCGCGAGCAGGCGGCATAGTGCCGTTTTCTGCACAACACCGCGTTACTAAATTTGCAGACGTGGATACAGAGACGTGGCGCCCATGAGACATCTTAACATGGGTACTGACGCTGATAATTAGCTTGTTGGAACGCATGAGCAACGGCAACAAACAGATGAGAAGTTTTCATTAGGTATTGATCGCGAATAACGCTGCAACAACAACAGTTAACGCGACAACAACAGACGTTCACTCATATTTAAGTGATGCCGCGGATGCGCGACATAGGTCACCAGCTTGTCTTAGATTCTCGCAAGTCACGATTGTATTGCCACTCAGTACTACATGAGGCATTACGGTATGAGCCATAAAATGGCAAAGTCGAGGCTATATAAGTTCACTATACTGTTTAATGGAATACGGACTTCGAAATTACGACGAAAAATACTCGGGCTTAAATTTCTTTTTCTCCCGAAAAATAACAAGTTGTCCTTTCATCCCGCCAGTCAACAACAAGACAGAGCAGACATAATCACTCTGAAACCTCAACTCCGTATCAAACATGAACTAACACCTTCAAGTTTTCTTTTGTTACCTCGCACTATTAACGAATGGAACGCTCTACCACCATCATTGCTAAAATCAGTTGTGTAGATCGACACAATTACTGATATGTAAAGTTTGAATTGAGTTGTAAGTGTTTGTTTGTTCTTGTTTTTAACTATATGAAAATTTTGTATTTTGTTTTGTAATTTCACCTCTCTTGCCTGGGCCCTGTGGGCCTGCAGTGTGTTGTAAATAAAAACAAATAAACAAACAAATAAATAAATAAATAAATAATCAACATTCAGAGGAAAAAGAGAGTGAAGGATCGTCAAGAAGAGTGAACACAACACCCGCGCACAGACATACGCACATTTGTGTGAACACATCGTGCACACGAACACACAAAAAACACACCCGAACATCAGTTCTTCACATAAACCCGAAGCGAGCACCCAATACAATAACCGTTCATAATGAAACGTCATTCAAGTCAGTTGCTGAAACTCTCGAACCAGTTTCTAAAGCATTTCCTTACATTTAATGTCATTTCTAGCGTGTGCAGCTCCGTCAGCGTCGTAAATAAAAGCGTGGAGCTTCTGGCGATACGATGAAATTGCTGGCGCCATCATCTTGAAATCTACGTAAAACATTTATAAGGATTAATCATCTCTTTGCCATCTAAATCTAACCATATAAATGTACGAGATGATTAAGGTAATCTACAAGATTATGTAGGCATGGATTAACCGCTGGTAACACTGCAAAGCTTTCGTGTTGCTACGCGGTGTTGCGCGTTTGTTTTTGGCAGCCATTGTGACTTGTGGATGTGCGCGAGCTTCGCTAACTCTTTCGCCGCTTGTTCAGCAACATGCCTCATGCATTTCGATGTCAAGCTCTATCGGCTGATAACTTTTCTCAATAAATGATAACTGATGTCCGCATTATCAGCCCATAACTGATCCTCGTTCTCTCGTTTTTCTCTCTTCCTTCACCTCTTATCATTCCCGGACCAGATGGTGCAAGCCATACAAGTTCTCAGGTTTCATCTTCTAGAGCTCGAAAAGGTGAGTCCCGTTTCCCAATTTTTAGTGTGCATATTATTTCTACCAAAAACTAGTTTGATCCTTTTTTTCCCCCTCAATCAGTGTTCAATTTCAAAACCCCAGAAATTTAAGGATTAGAAAGGCTACGCTTAATCCTTTATCACGACGTGAAGGTAACACCGGCTGCCCCCTTCTTGCTCTGTTGACTTGCTGCAATGGTACATCTTTTGTGTCGTTTTTGGGAGGCTAAGCTTGGTGGGGATATATTGGGAAAAGATACGACACTTTAGGAGTGGGGCTTGAGTGTGCAGAATGATCTTGGGCACCCACTCTTCCGTTCCAGTGCGTCCCTTTTGATCTGATTTATTATAACAACCATCAATTGCATAGTCATCATCATCGTCAGCCTGACTATACGCCCACATTAAGGGCAAAAGCTTCAATCATGTTCCCCCTGTCAACTCGGTGCTGTGTTGGCTGCGGCCACGTTACACGCTCAAAGCTTATTATTCTTATCTGTCCACCTATATACTTTCTGTCTCCCCCTCGCAACGTTTGCCTTCCCTAGGAATTCAGTCGATTATTCTTAATGACCTGTGACTATCTTATCCGTGTGCTACGTGCCCTGCCCATGTCCATTTCTTCTTGTTGATTTCGATGATGTCCCTAACACCAGTTTGTTCTCTGACTCGCTCCGCTCTCCTCTTTGCGCTTAAAGAGACAGCCTACCTTTGTTTTATTAAACAAGAAAGCTGTTGTAGCTGGCAGTAGTTTGAGTGGTGCCCCCAGAAAAAAAAAAAATGCCATGAACCGGTGCGCGTTTTCTTCGTCCTCCTCTTCACAAGGACGAACCTGAGTGCCCATTCGCTCTGCAGTGTCGCAGCCTTGCGGGACTCTGTGCAAGTTGTGCTAGTTTTCATTCCATCTACTTATTACAAGTTCTTTAAACCCATCTATCCATTCTCCGAATAGCCTCCAGAAGAACGCCATAGATACCCTTTCTTCTCCAGCGTTCCTTCTTCGAACGCGAGTCCTTGGCTTTTTTTGTGTTCGCAGCGGCCTCCGGAAACGCGTACCTGTTTCGCTTCTTCCATCGCTAAGGCTGGTGCGTCGCGGCGCATTCTATTCTACGTTTTTGCTTGTTTCGCTCATCGACCTAAAGCGAGGCCTCCTCTACGAAACTCCGAAACAAAGAAAAAGAAGGAATAAGATAGCGTATAAATATATAGAATAAACGAGGTAAAGAAAGAAAGAAAAGGTACGCACGCCGGGGAAAAAAAAACAACCACAGTCGGGACCTTTTCTTTTTCTGTCTCTCTCAGGCCCGGGCGGCAGGTCGTGATGGGTACCTGTCACAGAGACGTCATGTCACGCTTAGTTTGAGCGTCGGCCTCTCCGCCGCCATTGTGTCCGCGGTGACGGCTACGCCCCCTGGCGTCCCGGGACGTTGCAGCAACGGCAGCCCTGCCTCGGGTTCTTGCATATTTGTACTTCATTTTCCCGTTATTCTTTTTTTTTTTTTTGCCTTCGCGCATGGAAAGTCCGCATTATACCTTCGCGCCATGGGAAGCTATACTCTCGTTTCTTTCTCTGTTTATTCATTCCTGGCGTCTCTTCTCATCTCGTTTTGTTCTTGGTGGTCCGTGGCGGGGAACCGTCAACCGGACGGCTGCATTTGGCTGGCCTGTACGAGGTGGTCGTTCGAACGACTGATACGCACAGACCGCGCGAACGGCGAGTCGGCGACGCCTTAGCGCTAAAGAAGAACGAAGATCGCGGAATAAGTAGGGAGACGAATTTGCTCGTCCTGCTGCGATCTACTATATATGTGTTCTGTAGCGACTTGCCTCTTCCTCGGTCCAGGTGTTTTCGGCGTTATGACTTCAGTAAACATAGCGTCGGGGTTTGTTCTTTGCTGTATCGATATACGATGAAAACATTTCTGTACAGAAAGAATGTTTCTCAGACATTTCTGGAGCCAGTCCTGCCGAGAAAGGCTTACTGTCAGTGTATCATCCACATGCCTGTCGAAGTCGTCTGAATCAGTGTCGACTACGTTTGCATTTGTCGATGCTGGCGACCTGCTGGGCGTGTCCAAAACAAAGCAGGTGCTCATTCTCCATTGAAATTTGCCTAAAGATGAGGCAAAACTAAAACACTCTTTGAACTCTTCTATACGTGCGTGGGGAGGACTCATTTGTCGCATCGCACGCACAGTTTACAGGCACTTGGTGTCATCGTGTCGAGTGACAAGCCGAGCTTAGAGAACGAGCTCGACTCGACCCGACCGCATGCGCGTCTTGGCTAAAACATATGCCGAAAGGAACTCTCAGTAGGTTCGGGGACTCAACTCCGATTGGCGGCCGCTCAACTGATCCGACTAAAGTTGTCTATATGAACGCGACACGACTGGTTTCCGGACTTACAAGCGATACACTGGATTTGACTTGGTGACTCGACCTTGTCGGGATCGTGTAGGCTGAGCTGCAGTGGAGGCTCGTCTCACTGCTGGGATTACGACTTACCGTAGATACCTCTACAGATACGTGCCACCGCGATAACATATGCCTTTGGCGGTGAATTCGACGAAGAGAAAGGCGGGTTATCTGACTGATGAAGAAGCTTGCAGAGCAGAGCAATAAAAAATGTATTTATGAGAAGGAAGAAGAGCATGGATACAATGAAGGTGATGATCATAAGTACACGTGCAATAGGGATACGAAAATGAGATAGATTAAAAAAATATCTTTTTAAATTTGGTGAGCAATACGTATCTAATTACTAGTAATCGACCCTTCACATAAGCAAATAATTACAATTATTACCTATCAGGCCTTCAAATTATAGATTACAGAAACTTTGAGAATAATACACCTTCTACTCGGCCAACCTCCTTCGATGGGTGCGTGCCATGGCCGGGGGTGAAGAAGAAGAAGAAGAAGAAGAAGAAGAAGAAGAAGAAGAAGAAGAAGAAGAAGAAGAAGAAGAAGAAGAAGAAGAAGAAGAAGAAGAAGAAGAAGATATGAAAGGCACGGATAAGCAGATAACGATAAGTGTGGTATAAGGCGTCGCTACCGACTACAGCGCTGTGCGGTGGCACGCGCTCGGTGGCCGCCACGGGGGGAGAGGAAAGAAGATGAAATAAACAAGATGTCTCCGTTTATGCTGTGCTATTCATTATGCACGATGTAACATATTTTGGCGACGAGGATTCACCAGCCCATGTGCTACCGGCCTGAACCTCATCTGTGCCCTCGTTTATTGCCTACCATCTTCTACGATGAGTATTTCGGGGCTACAGCCGCCACCTCCGTTCCTGTCGTCACCTGGACACCCGGACATTCCATGGGAGCAATGGATCCAGGCTTTCAAGAATTACATGGTTGCTTCGGGCGCCTTCGACCTACCTGCCATTCGTCGGAAGGCGATCCTGCTCAACTGCTTGGGCTTGGAAGGACAACGTATCTTCCAGACTCTGACGACTACTGACGACCCGTGCCTCGTGCCTGCGAGCGCTGCGGCAGGTACACTAACGTCCCCTAGTCCTGATGTGTTCGACCGCGCCATCGCGACGCTGGAAGGTCACTTCAAAACCACGTTGAACGTCACTGCAGCGCGTCACCGTTTCCGTCAACGTACGCAGGCCCCAGGTGAGACTGCGGCTGATTACGTCACCGCGCTGAGAAGTCTTGTAGGAGCATGCAATTTCGGTGATTTAACGGACGACATGATACGCGACCAGCTCATAGAGAAAACCACAAGTGGATACTTACGTGAACGCCTTCTGCTGGAAGAGTCTCTCACGCTTTCTAAGGCTCTTACCATTGCCAAACAGCATGATCAAGCGACTAATGAAGCAAGAGAACTTGCACAAAATGACTTGCAAGTTCATCGTGTAAAAGATACTTCAAATCACAGAGAACGGCATTGTAGCACATGTACTTGCTATAACATGCACGGTCAAAGTCGCATATCTCCGAAAGAGCAAGTATGTTATCGTTGTGGTTCTACGGCACACCTTGCAAATAGCTCTCTGTGCAAGGCCAAAGCACATAGGTGTCGACAATGTGAGAAAATTGGCCATCTTGAAAGGTGTGCAAGTCATTGCGGAAGTTTGAGAAGAATGTTCAGCATGTAGCGGAAGGTAACGATACAGCTGATCCAGACGACCATTTAAGTGTTTGTCAGATCTGGAGCCGTAAGAAGGGAATTTACGCAGCGTTGGAAATAGAAGGAATTTCTGTACCATTTTTGATCGATACAGGATCATCGGTTTCGATCCTGGCCGAAGAACTTTACCAACGCTATTTTTCTAAAGCGTATCCACTGAAGTCTACATCCGTCCAGCTTCTCGATTATTCAAAGGCAGCAATTCCTATACAAGGATGCTTCATTGCTACTGCCTCATTTCACGGCCGATGCACTTCTGTTCTACTATACGTTGTGCCTGGGGGAACGACCATTCTGGGATTAGACGGCATCGCTGCTCTGGATATGAAGATCCAAGGGTCACCGCTCAGGTGTCTTCTAATGACGCAAGAAACTCCGGTGCTACCTCCAGAATTACGTTCTGAGTTTGAGCACCTATTTGCAAAAGAGCTGGGAACTGTGAGAGGTTTCACTCACAAGGTCAGAGTTCGCGCGTCTGTACAACCGGTGGCCAGCAAACTGAGACGACTGCCACTTGTCATTCGCGAGCAAGTCTCGGCAGAAGTTCAGAAATTAGAAGCTCAGGGCATCATTGAGCGTGTCGACTCTTCTGAGTGGGTCTCCCCTATTGTCGTAGCCAGAAAAAAAGACGGCTCGATTCGCATGTGTGTTGACTTACGGGAGCCAAACAAAGCTGTGGTAGTAGACAGTTTTCCTTTGCCACAAACTGAGGAGCTCCTGAACAGCCTGGCTGGGGCACAGCGTTTCTCGAAGCTAGACTTAGCTTCTGCATATCACCAGTTACCGCTCAGTTTAGAGAGCCGTGACCTTACCACGTTCATCACTCACGATGGACTATTTCGCTTCAAGAGGGTTTGCTTCGGACTGGCGTCGGCGCCATCAGCGTTCCAGAAAATGATGCACATGATCTTGAAAGGGTGCAAATGTGTCCTCTTTTACATTGATGACATCATCGTGTATGGGCGATCCCGAGAGGACCATTTGGGAAACTTGCGCGCTGTATTGCAACGTCTTTCTGATGCTGGCCTCCGGCTCAACAACAAGTGTGTCTTTGACGTGGCAGAGTTGACTTTTCTAGGTCACGTTGTGAGCGCCAAAGGATTATTTCCGTTGATGTCATCCATTGAGGCGATAACAAAGGCACCATCACCTACAAATATTAACGAACTCCGCTCGCTACTGGGGCTTGCAGGCTTCTATTCCAAGTTCATTCCTCATTTTTCGGATGTTGTCGAGCCAATGCGCGCCTTGCTACGAGGACAAGCCTCTTTCGTTTGGAGTGCGGCAGCACAGAGCAGTTTGGAGCGCCTGAAATCTCTGCTCACATCTTGCGAAGTGCTTCATCTTTTCGATCCTCACTTGCCTGTGTTCGTTACAACTGATGCTTCAGGATATGGATTGGGTGCAGTACTTCAGCAAGACAACGGGACCTCACTGCAAACTGTCGCATTCGCCTCCCGCACACTTCAACCGCATGAGCGGAAATACTCAGTCGGCGAACGTGAGGCCCTTGCCTGTGTTTGGGCTTGCGAACACTGGCACGTTTATCTATGGGGACGACCTTTCATCTTACGAACGGATCACGCTGCGCTGGTTACGCTTCTTTCGACGAAAGGCACCGGTCACCGACCATTAAGGATTGCGCGCTGGTCCTCACGGTTGCTCTGCTACAACTATACCGTCGAATACAGGAAAGGTAGCGAAAACGTCGTGGCTGACGCTCTCTCCAGGCTACCCGTCCAGAGTTTAATCCGCGATGCACCAGAAGAGGAATTTATCTGTTTGTTGTCTCCCGTAGTTACCATGCCAGAACTTCAAGAAGCAAGTGCCAATGATCAGATTATCTGTGAAGTTAAGCACTTCACGACTACTTCTTGGCCTGACAAGAAATCACTGTCAAAAGAATTGCTACCTTACTTTTACGTGAAGGCTGAACTCTCTGTTGTAAGTGATATCCTATGCCGGGGTGACAGGATTGTCGTGCCTGCAACGTTGACACGCCGCCTTATGGATCTGGCCCACGAGTCACATCCAGGCATTAGTCGTACCAAAGCTCGCCTGAGAGAGTCCTATTGGTGGCCATGCATGGATAGTCACATTGAAGAACTGGTGCGCACATGCGTGATTTGCCAGTCTTGTGACAAGTCCGCACGTACCTTTCCAGCGCCACTGCAACCTGTTCCTCTTCCTGACGCGGCGTGGGAAAAAATTGCCATCGACATTGTGGGACCTTTCACGCAAGCTTCGGCCGACTGCCGTTTTGCGATTACTGTTATTGACTATTATAGCAAGTGGCCTGAAGTGGCGTTCGTGCGAGATGCGACCACGTCTACAGTGAAGAAGTTTTTACTTGAACTTTTTGCGCGAGAAGGCTACCCACGTAGTATTGTATCCGATCATGGACCACAGTTCTCTTCAGCAAGCTTTGACGAGTTTCTCACGGAGCGTGGAATAACGCACTACAACTCTTCCGTGTATTACCCACAAGCTAACGGCTTGGTGGAGAGATTCAATAGGGTGCTGAAGTCGTACATTCAACTAGCCCTGCTTGAACGTCGTGACGTACGAACAGCCATGCTTGATTACCTGCAAGTATATCGCTGTACGCCTCACGCGACTACTGGTGCGACACCCGCTGTTCTTCTTCATCGACGCCAACCTCGCACCAGACTTGACATATTGGGATTGCCCGACAGATGCTTCAGCACGGACCCGTCAAGGGCGATTGAACAGCTACGAGAGCATGTCAAAAAGAAGCAAATGATCTCGAAGAGCTACACCGATGAAAAACGTGGAGCCAAGGAACCCAGTTTCGTCGTTGGTGATTACGTGCGCGTTAAGACAACTGCAGCTCACGGTAAGCTGTCTTCACAATTTTCCGCGCCCAAGAAGATCATTGGAAAACGGGGACCGGCCTCGTACCTTTTGGACGATGGGCGTGTGTGGAACGCATCTAAGTTAATCGCAGTTCACTCCGGAGCGGTCAACAAAATGAAATCGGGCACCCCTGCTGTTATGAACTGGACACCTGCATTTAATCGGTCTTCTCATGCATTACAGCCTGAAACCGCTGCCCTTATGAACTGGTCCCCTGCATCTGATCGGTCATCTAGTGCGCCCCAATGGGACACATCAAGAGCGGATGGTCATGAAAGGGCAGACCCCGTATCATCTCCACCAGACGGCACGCAAGCTTTGACCAGTCCAGGATTTAATGCGCCTGCAAGGAAAAGCAAGCGTAAAAAGAAGACCCCAAAGAAATTGAAGGACTTCGTTAGGAAGTAGACAAAAACAGTTTTGTGTGTTTCTACCATTTATTTTTATTTTATTTTATTTTTTTTTTTTTTTGCAAGAGGGGATATGTGGTATAAGGCGTCGCTACCGACTACAGCGCTGTGCGGTGGCACGCGCTCGGTGGCCGCCACGGGGGGAGAGGAAAGAAGATGAAATAAACAAGATGTCTCCGTTTATGCTGTGCTATTCATTATGCACGATGTAACAATAAGTACAGAACGAAGAAGACAAGGTCTCAAAGAGCACGAAAAAAGAAATAGAGACAAAAGGCAGGGCCTCGCTTTATTTCTTTGTAACGACGCGAACCGCGCCATCGCTCAAGCTCACCTCCAGGGACGGGCCGAGCCGCATCAGATCGCGTCCGAAAGAGGCGCCTCGGCGCGGCCAAAGAACGCAGCGCACATCCCCGATACGCCCACCGGCAACTGCCACGAGTGAGTGACAAGCACTGTAATCAAGAGTTGCGCGGCCCTCACCTCCGCGGACGGCGAATGGGGACTGCGTTGACGGCAAAGCGGGGCCGGCTTCGGGCCATGCGCAAAGCCCGAGCGCGCATGTTACAACAGGGCGTGCGCTTTTGATGGCAAGTGCGCCGCGAGGCGCTTCCATGTAGTCGGGGAAATATAGAGAGGCGGATGGAAAATGACGGTGTGTGAGAGACCCCAGCAGGCGCCTGGGTAAGGCCGTGCACGCGCGTTGCAGCAAGATTTTGGTGCCTGTTGATGGAGATTTTTTTTTTATGGTTTTGTTTGAGTTGAGCTGGCAGTCGAGGAGATTGCTGTGGAGCAAGGCGCCCAGAGATTTTGAGGACGACGTTTCTTTCTTTCTTTCTTTCTTTCTTTCTTTCTTTCTTTCTTTCTTTCTTCCTTTCTCTCTTTCTTTCTTTCTTTCTTTCTTTCTTTCTTTCTTTCTTTCTTTCTTTCTTTCGAGTTTCTTAGAAGGCTAGAGACACTAGTTTCACTCGAAGAATGCGTTCCCGTAGCTCTTATTCCGCGGGCTATTACGCTGTAAAACAACAGGCGAGAGTCTCTCACACTGCATGATAAGGCCCAAAGGAATCCCCGGAACTTCAACGCGTGTCACAACTGAAAGAATGGCTACGCGCTTTCGAAACACTGTGCTATCGCAGCTTGACGCTGTTTAGTTTCTGCTGCTGCTGCTGCTCTTGTTGACGATGATGATCGCTGTGATGTTGATTGTTGCGATGGCTTCCGGAACACTGCGACACGTCACGTATAGCGCAAGCTGATCAGCACAAGATCGGGTGGCGTGTCACGGGCGAGGATGAAATTCGCTGAGTGAGATAGACTGACTTTATTTAACATATCCTGAGGAAGCTAAGAAGGGGCCATTCCGAACCTTAATTCAACCTGTAGGCTCCGCCCAGGATGGCGCTGGCAGCCGAAGGCCAAGCTTAGTAGTCAGCTTCAGTATTGCGATGTCTAGTAGTCGATGATGCAGAGTCTACTTCGCTATTCATTCGATTTTAACAGATAAAAGGCAGCAACCCTAAAGGATCAGTATAGTGACATTTAAGTCCGCCCCAGGGGCAGTCTACAGACCTGTTCTACCTCTTCACGGTTCCCTTCGTCTTTCCATCTCTACCCGCGGTTGGCGCGCAAACGCAGGGCAAAGCGAGGTATACTGGATGGAATGCTGGCCACACTGCTGTGGCCAAGGCGATTTGTCCATGTGCCTTTCGCATTCGCAACTGCAGTCGCGACTCTCTGGCGCCACCGTGGCGATATTGCTAGGGGGAGTGGAGTACAAGCCGCGCCATATCCCGGCAGTATACCTGCGTGCGCTTAGAACAGAAAAAAAGAACCGTCGAAGAACAGAAAGAACGTCGAAATAAGCTGCGTCATGCGTGCACCGCCCGTCGCGGGAACCTCTGGCTCCTGGAGAAGTCTCGCGCAGCGCAGAAACCCCCCGCTGCGAAGTCTGGTTTCCCGGTCTCGATGGCGGCCGTGGGGCCACGATTTGCCGCGCGCAGCTATAGCCAGGCCATGCATCTCTCGGAACAGTTAGGCCTTGTTCCTATTTGTTAGGGCTATTTTTTTTTTCCTTTTGCTCTGTCCGCGTCCTTGACTTGTGGCTGTGGCTTTTCGCACGTTGCAAGTGCGCTTCGACACCGCTGAGTCTGCTGCCCATGTGGGATTCCGTTCTCCCTGCGTGGTAGCAGCTTGTTCCCTCTGTTCGAGTTGGAAAATCACGCTTGACGTGGACTTGCTTCATGTCCCGTGAAGTTAGAGGTGTTCTCTTTTGCTGGTCGTTCAGAGGACCCAAGTGCGTGCCTTGCAGGACGAAGTCGAGGGCAATCTGTATAATTCCTGTAGATGTCTTGCGCACGTCTTCTATATGTATGTCTCGTGCAGCCCGGCATGAGTACGGCAGTGCATTAACCATAGGCAAAAGAATCCCTGTGCGGAGAGAGCAAGTTTAGTGAAAGTCCGAATGGGAAACACAGAAGACGCTAAAGTCGTACCGCTAAGTTATTATGCTATAGCTCTACTGGCTTGTTTGTTATGATTTTTGTTCTCCGTGTTGTATTTCTTTTTACGGGGCTAGTCACCTCGCGAGTACATATATCTATGACTCAGCGACCGTCATAAAGTAGGCTGTAAGTCAGCGTTGTGCTTATGGCTTCACTTGTCTCTGTCATTCACTTGGTTTCGGGATAAACTACGGATAACCAACAAACCCGAGCTGTCCTCGTAAATTTTAGAGGGAGTAGTACTTAGCAGCAGGTGAGTGGAATTCTCGGAACGCAGCGACTTGAGACAGACTGTAGACTTCTTGTAGCAAGAGAAATTGGCCTAGAAGACTTTTACACGAACTTTTAAACTTCTTTCACCTTTCACAACCTGCTTCCTTTCGTGTTCGTTGTTATAAGCTTGTGGTATGGCATGGTGAGCGGGATGACGTCAGACCGCACGGCTTATTCTACTTGCTTATTCGTCTTCTTCTGACTGGCTTTCCGTTCATGTGGCGCTCTAGCTGCTGGCGTTCTTCTCCAACTCCAACCGCACCGTCCTCTCAACGCCAGATATTTATACCACTGCCTTGCCCGCTGCCTCGTCTCCCAACGCATGCCTCCAAAGGCACCGAGAAGCACTCATCTATATAGCTTCTCGTCTCTGTACCGCCAGGTCCGCGTCCTCTCTGCACCGACTCGTTCCTTTTCATCTTGTTGTCATTCTACTCCTCGCTCGTTGCTAGGTGGCGGTAGCGTCGTCTTCTCTTTTCGGCGTGGTCGTCTCCGCAACTCTAACCTCGTTTAGGGCCGAGTTGCATGGTACTGAAGGGAGGGGTGCGGTTGCATGCAGGAATGGCTCAGCGGCTCTGCGTGTGCGTCTGTTCGCGCTAGAGGTGAACGTCCTGCTGACCCCAACCACGTATACGCGTACGTCGGGCCTAGCCAAAGCCGAAGCCGGCAGGCAAAGCAAAGCAGAAGGCATCATCCCGAAACCGCTGCCATCTCTCTCTTCCTCCTACCTTCCATCCAGTGTTGGTGGCAGGCCGTTTTGATTGACAATCCGGATGCAAAACTGGCCCTCCCCCCGTTCTTTTTTCTCTCTCACCTTCTTTCCTGCGTAGCTCTTGCGAAGCCGCCGCCGCCGCTGTCCGCCCTATTATACGGCGGGAGCCGACAGAAGTGATGTGACAGGTAGACCCCTCTCACGCGACCGGTACGTCTGTACACGCGAGGAAGAGAGGGAGAAGGTGAAGAAGCGATGGCGCAGACGTTTTAGTGCTGCGCCCTTCCACAGCCAGTCAGCGTTGTGTGGCTTGCCGCAACGACTCAGAACGAGGCAAACCTAGGGGTCTCTAGGTGCTGCTGGTGGCCGTCGTTATTACAGCGCTCCTTTTGTTATTGTTTATTCCGACGTCTCATTTTTTTTACTTATAACGTCTGCAAAACGTATCTCTGCTGGCTCCCATATATATGCCTTGCAACCGGATGGTGGATGAAAAGCGAGCAGGTTAGGAGCAGAGGCGCCTATAGTTCATCAATCTACCCGCACAAACGTAACCAGGCACGAAAAGGATGCAGGACACAGCACTATTTGCTGTGTCTTGCTCGCGTCTTCTTGCGTTAGTGCTTTTGTACTTGTGAACTATGGATAACCAACTAGCTTGTCAGCAAATGTTTAGCGCGGCTGTTGTTGCTGTGGTCGAGTCTTAGTTGCTGTTCGGCCGACAGACATTTTACCGAGAAGTCGCTTTGTATGCGGTCATGACGTGTTCCCGACGCTCTCATCATCCAACATCGAAAAGTGTTTTCACGCGCAAGTGCTAATGTTTAATGGAAGCCTCTACAACTCACAGACTTCACTGGCAAACAAAAAAAAACTGCGTCTGCGAGTTTACAGAGTGTGGTCTTTGTAGTTGCGCCGATATTTGTACGCGCCCAAACACAATAAACAGTGAGACAAGTACGTTTGAAGCCGTACGTACGAAGACCTGGCAAATCCGTGTGCTAACCATCATTCCCGTGATGACTTAACGACTGCAGCGCCGGAGTTCCTTCTGGTGAACATTGCCGGAATTCACGACTCCGTGCATCAAGATGTTCTTGATTCACGTAGTAAACGAGTTACGCGGAAACGTGTTATTAAGCCTCTTTTCCATGAGCACACAACGGCGGCAGCGTATAATAGCCGAGGCTGCTTTGCATAGTCCGCCAATCTCTATGCTCTCGCATGTTTTTCGTTATGGCGGTCCTTATTAAAGACCAACGAATTTTTCTCAGTCAGTGCGTTGCTATTCTCGATCTGCGGAAGGGGGTGGGGAGGTGTGTGTGTATTGCCCACTTAATTCGGGAGCAATGCAGGCCCGTGCAGTGTGAGAAAATTGAAAAGAAAACACATTTCAGGAGGAAGTCTACATAGTATAATTCACTCGCGTGTGCTTGTGTCCCTTCGTCTCCCTTCCTCCTTATCGGATGATTTGTACACCTTTTCTCGATTATCTTCGCTGTTATCACGCGTTTCTGCCTCACTTTAACCCTGTTTCGCTTCTTTAATTAATTCCCGCGCTTTCGCCGGGCTACCGAGATATATAGATCTATCGAGAGACCGAATTGCGCGGCAACGCGTGATCTCGTCGCCTCGGGCCGAATGAATGTGTGTACACGTTCCAATTCCTCACTTTAATTACTACTCCGCGTGTTTCTGGCTTTTCTGCTTACTTTCTTTTTTTTTTATTTCGCGGACCTCTCTGTCGTCGCACTATGCGTGCGTGCGCGCTTACAGTGAGTGCGTGGTCGACTTTTATTCTTTTCTTCTTTTTTTTTTCAATTTCGAACACATTGACACGCAAATGACTTCGGTCGAACGCTGTAATAACGTTTCTCCTCGCTGTCTCCTTCTGGCGCCGGTTTTTTTTTTCTTTCTTAAACTGTTCTTGAACTGTCAGCTATCTACAGACAGCCTATGCCTATTTCCTTATTACTATCATTCCGATTTTTAAGTTTTTTTTTGTTCAGTCGGCTGCTCAGCGAGGCATACGAAATTTGTTGTTTGGGAGTACGACCTGCTTTGCTTGTTGTCGTCACGTCTTGCTCTTATGCCTTTAGTCTTTCATGATTTTTTTTTTCATTCTGATCGCCGTTTCACTGCTTTATTCTTTTCTCTTTCCTTCTTTCTCTCTCGTTGCAATCTCATTCGCGCCGTCGTAAATCGAACCCAATATATTCGTCTCCTGGGCGTGGCACACGCACACCTTTCTTTCTTTCTTTCTTTCTTTCTTTCTTTCTTTCTTTCTTTCTTTCTTTCTTTCTTTCTTTCTTTCTTTCTTTCTTTCTTTCTTTCTTTCTTTCTTTCTTTCTTTCTTTCTTTCTTTCTTTCTTTCTTTCTTTCTTCTTAAAGGCCGAATATCGGCGTTTTTCATTGTGGCAGCTCCGCGAGAGGACTTCACTGATGGCGATGCCGTTGCCATTTCCGAACTGACCTCGATACCCTCCGCAGCGGCCTATAGTGGTTATGGGGCTCGCGCGGTGACAGGAAGCTCTTCTTCTTCTTCGTTTGCATTTCCGCCTCCATCAGAAAAGCAGCCGCCGCAGCCAGGATTCGATCCCGCGACTTGCGGGATCGAATCCGAGCCGAGTCCCTTAGCCACTAGACCACCGCGGCGGGGCGTGACAGGAAAGTTTGCGAGATCAAATCCCGGATGCGGTGGACGTATTACAACAGAGACCAAACAGTAGAGGCTCGAGTACTTAGATTCAAATACACTTTAAAAAACACCAGCTATAGACGAAATTTTTGAAACCTTCAACTATTTCTTCCCTCGTATTCATATCTTCATTTTGGGTCGTAAGAACCGCGACAATTTCACATTATCAAGCCCCAATTACGCATTCTAGGAGTGAAACATTCACATGAGCACTTTCGTGAATTATTTCCAAGTTGGTGCTCCGCGAAATATTTCTTAATCACGGGAATTTTCTCTCCAATATGTAGAATCCTTCTCCTAACACAGAACGCGGGTTTTTTTATAAAGATATTGTTGTCGTTTCCGCTATCGTTTTCTGTGCGATTTGGTACGGCGTCTGTTTAATATTTAACTTCACGCCTCACTTCTGTATGGAAATTACTTTTGCTTCACTGCATTCAATTGGTGGGATGATGATGCGCGTACATACATAACTATAGTCTGGGTGGTGGTGCATCTTTCTATAGAATACTGTGCATACTCGTGCCTCCATGCGGCGCAACAGTCCCTAACGAACTTTTCTCCCTAGCTCACTTGCCCCAAAAGCCCGCCCCCTGCGCCCCCCCCCCCCTCAGAAGAGAAACAGACACCGGCTTCGGCTTTGACTTTGACTCGGCTTCAGAAGAGGGCACGGTCTGCTGCTATGCATGCTGAATTGTCTCAAAGGACGAACCGCTCCATCCTATCTCGGAAGCCATCTTTTATTTTATTCTTCCAGCTTCTTTATTTGAAGACCTCGGTGTGTTGGATCTACTAGAACCAATAGACCGAGTTCGTAAGCAAGATAATTATCTTGCTTACCCAGCTAGCATCTCCGTGGTTCTTTCGTTCATAGTGTATTGCTCTCTCTCTCTCTCTCTCTCTCTCTCTTATTTTTGTCTCTAGTTAGCTTACTTTTTTTTTCTTCGTGTGGTGAATGTGTAGTGTGTGCGTAGCCTGCGCCGTGCCAGGGATCCTCTCGAGATGAGATGGGAATTCCGATCGAACTAATGACCTCTGCAGGAGAAGACCCGCCCTCTGGTGAGAGTCTGCGAACGGCAGCAGCGCGTGCGTGCGCGCGTGGGTTTTTGCTTTCTATAGAATTCTTTTAGCCTTTTCCTTTCTTCTAATATAATTCGGCCAGCTCTTTCACGGCGTCGGGCAAGACGAAGTTTGATAGAGCGTTTTTAATCTCCCGCTGCAATCTCGTTTTTTTCTGTTACGTACTCTCACCCCATCTTCATTCGCCGCTCGCCGGCTTTGCTATTCCTGCAGGAAGCCGCGCATGCGTATATATATATATATATATATATATATATATATATATATATATATATATATATATATATATATATATATATATATATATATATATATATATATATATTTGCCCCACCGCGGTGGTCTAGTGGCTAAGGTACTCAGCTGCTGACCCGTAGGTCGCGGGTTCGAATCCCGGCTGCGGCGGCTGCATTTCCGATGGAGGCGGAAATGGTGTAGGCCCGTGTGCTCAGATTTGGGTGCACGTTAAAGAACCCCAGGTGGTCGAAATTTCCGGAGCCCTCCACTATACGGCGTCTCTCATAATCATATGGTGGTTTTGGCACGTTAAAGCCCACATATCAATCAATCAATCATCAATATATATATATAGTCGTAGAAAGCAGGCAGACCACCGCCAGTGGCCAACCAATATAATTCTGGAAAGAATAATCGATAGCCTGAGCGGTATAGTAGTTATACTATGAACGCAAGTGCGTTTCTTCCTACCTTTGAGGCGTTTGTTTGTGCTGGTCGCACTGCAAGTGTCTATAGACCCTTTCAAGGTTTACAAACACAGCCCCTTGATAACGTCCGGTTTCGTTCACCGATGAGCTTTAATAGCATTGGTGGATCGCAAGCGCTTTTCCTTGTTTTCCTTCCCCTATTTGGCAAATATATTCGAATAAATGTTCCTTTTGAGCTACATAAAAGTTACAAGATATGTCCTTGTACCTTACACACTGTTTCTTTTATGTGAAAAACAATAGAGTTTCCTTACGCTTGAAAAGAAATTGAAAACGTGCTTTCGGTTTCGACGTTAGTAGCTGGTAAATGAGGTTCTTTTGGGTACAACGCTTGTGACCTTGAAACCGTCTATAGACTGGTCAGGATCAAGCCAGTGCGTCTCGTAGCTTTCAGATCAGTCTATACAGTGGCGTTTCGGGACTCGGAAAGGGTGGCGCAAGCGGCCATGTATAGTTTGAGTTGTGCAGATTCATCGTCCACGCAAAACGAAGGGGTTCCAAAGGGGTTCCGCAAAGGGAACGGGAACATACCAACGTTGGGACAAATGACGCTATACCGCGCTCGTTTAATTTGTTGCTCATCTTGCGTCGTCTCGATTTTCGGTTCTCGTCGGCTGTCGTGTCGACCATTACTCGTCTTATCTCAGACACATCTTCTGTTCCCGTCTGTTCTCGTGTGGTCTCAATGTCTGAGTGTCAGCCGTTTGCTACCCGTCTTCCTGCACCTTCGGTTTTCCTGTATTGTCTTGTGTCTCGGAATTGCGTGTCTGTCTATTCTGGTTGTCGCTCATCACTCCTATTGCGTCGTTTGGAGCATGCGCCTTGAATTTCCTTCTCTTCTCAGGTCGCCTCTTGCTTGTCTGTTGTCGTCTGCTCCCTAAATTCTTGTCTGTTGGCGTCTTTTAACCGTCGTGTTACGTCGACGGTCCGTATTCGCAATCCGCTGTTCATGCTTCCGCCTTGCTAATACAGCGGTTTCGGGGCGTGGCATCTGATCCGAAAGTTGCGGTTTTCATCCCAGCCGTGGCGGTTTCATTTCGATGAAAGCAGTATGCGAGATGTCCATTTAGTCTGCAATGTTAGTGCACGTTAAAGAACAGCATATGATAGAGAAATTTTCGGAGCCCCCCACTTCGGCTTGCCTCATAATGGCAGCGCGGTTTAAGCAAGTTAATTGCCAGATATTATCTTTAATAGTAGTATT
Source organism: Rhipicephalus microplus (assembly GCF_013339725.1). Classification (NCBI taxonomy): domain Eukaryota; kingdom Metazoa; phylum Arthropoda; class Arachnida; order Ixodida; family Ixodidae; genus Rhipicephalus; species Rhipicephalus microplus. The sequence continues at coordinate 43,691,009 of NC_051168.1, forward strand.
AATTTGCGTACGTATCAACTCGCTCACATTTCAGCCCTTCGAATCCTCCACGGTGCCTTTAGGGACGTCTGTCCTGTATTGGTAGGTTTGCGAGATGTACTGGTATTGATACCCCGCACCTCCACCAAAGGTCACGGGGGGTGAGAGAATGAATGAAATTAATATATTTACAAAATATACGGGGAGAGTCAGAAGCAGCCCCTGCCAAGATGGAGGTACAACAGCAACAACAACACGAGCCCGATCGCATTCGTCGTCTTCGTCGTCTACCTGATGCTCTCTCGTTGCCGATGTCGTGTAACAATATCTCTCTTTATCGATAAAAAAAAATAAGGCCGAAGCGAATGCTGTGTAAGCGCCATGCTACAGAGGCCGTGAGGGAAACACAGATATGGCGCCGTCGCACAACCATTCGTTCTTGCGCCTCGCTGCAATGTATTCCGGTGGTCCTTGCTCCTGCGTACTGAAATATATACGCAGAACGCCTCGCGCACGCTCTATAATCATTCACGCGCGTCTTTGTAGCGCAGGCTGAGTAAATATGCGCGCTCACGTCTCCTCCTGATCACGTGACGTTCCCTCGCGCCATTATCCCCGATGAAGTGGAACGAGTGCCGAATGTATTAACTCCGCGCGTTACATCTCTAGAAGGAAGGTGTTATTGGGAGGGCGTGTGGGTACAGAAGACTCTCTCGGTGCACTGAAGTGCGGAGGTTATCGTAATCGCGCTTTTCGTCTGCGTGTGTGGTACCGGGGTCTTCTGTCTGGTTCTCCTCGCTAATTCCGTGCAGTGAAGCAAAAGCAAGAGCTGGAAAAGTTGTTTTCATCATGTCGGGAATGGCACTCTGTACACGTCTCCAATCCTCCCATGCACCGCGCCCGCTCGAGTGCTGGGTCGTGGGTAGAGCGTTTTAATTTTCTTTCGGAAGCAGTTTCTTGTGCAACATAAAAAAAATGAGTATACATTACTCTTTACGGTGACTCCTGATTTGCCCCGTGTAGGACTTTCTTTAGTTAGACACGTTAATTCTCCTTTGGATGCCAGAACTGTCTGAGGAGAGTATAATGATCTCAAAATAGAGTTCTCATGACTCCCTGAAGAGAGTCTTCTACACTTAAAGTCAGGACTCACAAACAGTCAGATGACTGTTTTGGTAGTGCAGTTAGCTTTCGCCTTTGTCTCGTTTGAGTCATGCGTTGCCGGGTCGCTTTCATGACGTCAGCACAACTCATCATCGTCGTCATCGCATCATCAGTATCATCACCATATTCGTTGTAGTGTACGTGCTTGCACCCCAAAGAAATGATCCTTTTGTTTTTTTAAGTTCTGGCTTGTCACATTTTCTATACGACTCTAAAGAGGTACGTTACCTCTCTCGTGAGTGGCATCACTCTTCGAAGAGAGTATAATGACCTCCAAAGAGAGTTAACGTGCATGTTTAAAAGAGAGTTAAATACGTGGCAAGCCGTAACTCTTGTTCATAAAAAAAGTCGAATGACTTTTTTTGCCCCAGAATGTACGACAGGCAGGCAGGCAGGTGGATGGACGGACAGACAGACAGGCAGACGGACGGACGAATGGACAGACAGACGGACGGATGGACAGACAGACGGAGAGACAGACGGAGAGACAGACGGAGAGACAGACGGAGAGACAGACAGACAGACAGACAGACAGACAGACGTACAGACAGACGTACGTACAGACAGACGTACGTACGTACAGACAGACAGACAGACGTACAGACAGACAATGAACATTAATTGGTTCTGATGAGTTACTGACTCCGTTACTGCGTCGATATCTGTCTACAGTTCAGGAAAACACCGCATTGGCGTAAAGATTTCATCTGTGCTTTCGAGCGTGTTGTCCATGAAGTCAATTGACTGGTGTGGTTGACTTCGTTAAATGGAGGTTTTAACGCATTCCGCTTGGACGCTCACTCGACAGCGTCACTATAGCTTGCACACTCTGTATAAGACATTTTGATACTTTGCTCTTTTACCGTGTAATTACGGCGTGTCAGGAAGGATGGAGTATAGCGTGAGTAGATCTCTCGATACAGTAAAATGGATTGGGATCCCGACTGACTTGGTCACATGGAGGCTGATTAGCTAGCCTCGCTTCAAGGCTCGGATTGTAGACGCCAGAACTAGCGCAATCTGTAGCACACTTTAACTGCCGCCGCCTTGTTTCGTTGTTAGTCACGCAATTCTCGGTATACGAATAGGCCGACCGCGCGTTACACGAATAAGTGATATCACAGAAACAGTTGGCGCCAGTGCGTTCGTCATTTGGCAGTCGCTACGCCGCAGTTTGCTATGACTTAACTATAAAGAAAAGTTAAGGACTGCGCAGCGCGAAATGGAGTGCAAAATGGTAGGCGTAACTTCAAGGAGATTGGAGCACGGCGGTATGGGTCGGAGAACAAAGAACAGATGGGCTATGGCATATCAGTGATATCTTTGATATCTAGTGTGGTTGATATTAAGCGAAAAAACTCGCAGGGTCTCTTAGGCATCTGCCTCGGTCGACTCAAAGGCGACAGATACATTATTTTTTCTAAGGCGATGTATTGAATCCACGCCTCCCCTCCCCGCCCCATTTTTTTGTGAAAAATTTCTAACGTGGTATCGCAATGCCTCCAAGATCGCTGAAATTAAGCCATTTGCTCTCCTCGCGTTGTTCTGCACGGCATCCGGGATCGGTCCACCGCTTTGGCCAAGCAATGAACGAAGGTACTTCATGCTTGGCCAAGCAATGGCCAAGCATGGCGACGTCATTGCATGACGTCGCCACGTGTTTTTACAATGGATTCACAGAGACAGGATGGGAGAGCACCATGGGAGAACCCACCTGCTGCACTATACTGTATCGCAGGCTTGGGGTTAGAATTCGGAAGAGAGGTAAGGTAGGGGCATAGAGTTTCCCGCAATACTTACTAGAGGGAACTCTGGCGCTAGTGTCTATGGGAGTTGCAACACACAGCGCTTCAGCGAGCTTGGGAATGATGGGTAGTACACACATTTGTCTAATTTTCGTACTTCTGGCCTGCTTCTGGCTCCGTGTGTGTTCGTGTGGCTTGGAGCTGTTTTTTCACGAAAACATAAATTAGCAAACGCTCACCGTTTGCGCTTCACAACCTTATTCTTTTAGGCTTACTATTTCGAATCAAGTCTCTAAGTTCAAAAGGGTTCTTTTTTTTCTTTCAAAACAAAACTGAGACACAGCAATAAACGAAGCCGCAAGTACGATTCGCCGCCCGCAAGTACGAAGACTATAGGCAAATGTGTGTACTACCCATCATTCCCACGGTCGCTGAACGGTCTCAGCGCCAGAGTGCCCTCTAGTTAATTTTGCGAAACTCTATGGGTAGGGGATGTGGATGAGTAGAATGACACAGATAGTTTGGAATTTAATGGAGAGTAATGATATGTGGTTTAGCGAATGGATGGGGAAGCGTGTGCTAGAGTAGATGGAAGAGCGTTGGATAGTATTGAGTAAGAAAGCAATTGTGAGAAACGATGTGACTACCACCGGGAAAGCCACGTGCGGGTTCCCGGGTGGGTAAATCAGCGAGTATTTATCGAACATTACAGTGGATTCAAAATGACGTCACAATGACGTCGCGAAACTTGGCGAGCTATGATGCCGTCACGTGATCATGATTTTCGCATCACTCGGGTAGGCGTCTCCCCTTTAATTTAGGAGATGCTCAGGTGGAACGATTGCCGACCCTTTAGGCCAGGCTGACCCCGCTTTGCAACACCACCACCACCACCACCACCACGGGGGGACGCCGACGCGAGACGCTGGTCAATTTTCCTGTTTTATGAGGCACGTGAGGCTTTCGCCATGATGTGCAACCTGGCCGTTGGCGTAATATGTAGTACTGATTAGTGGAAGCGAATGCTTATAACAACTGGACGGGTGCCTAGTGAAAGCTATGGGAAGATAAAGTGCACCCATGACGCCAGCGAGTTGGATGGAGCGGTCAAACTAAGGAGTTCGCCGGAATAAAATGGAATCAACTCCCGCAAAATAAGGTGACTTGGAAGTAATTGTGAGAGGCCTGGCAGTGGCCATGGCTAATCATGATAACGACTTCTATCATGATGCCTTATTACACCCCGTCGCCACCTCCGTATAGTTGCTCCAGTAGTCTGAACTCACATCCCAATACTCTCGTCCAAAGCGTAGAGCTCCCTATGCATACATAAGGGAACTCTGGCGCTAGTGTCTACGGGAGCTACAACGCACAGCGCTTCAGCGAGCATATAAATGATGGGTAGTACACGGATTTGTCCAATTATCGTATTTCGGGCTTCGGTTGACTTCGCGTGGCCTTAAGTTGCTTTGTCACGAAAGAATATCAGAAAGTCTTGGGCAGTCGCACTTGAACCTTTTAGGTTCACCACTTGAAATCGGCTCACGACGTTTACCACTGTCCGTTCTTTGATTCGAAACAGAACCAGAAGACGAAAACAATTGGAGCCACAAATGCGCTGGAGTCCCGCAAGCACGATGGCTGGGCTAATCCTTCCGTGTACTACCCATCATTCTCATGGTCGCTGAACGATCGCAGCACCGGAGTCTTTTCTTGTTAGCTTTAGGAAACTACGCTTCAAACATAGCCTCCAAGATAGCGGGCGCGCGCCGCCATCTCGGAGGCCATGGTCCACAGCGTGCACTTGGCTGTGTCGTATATACCCTCCGCTTGCATACCTTTGTCGCCGCTGCTCGGCGTACTCACGAGAAACGGGGTCTTCAGAAACGCACATAGAAGAAACAAACACACAAGCTTCAGACATAGCCTCCAAGATGGCGGGCGCGCGGCAGGCCGCGCACCCGCCATCTCGGAGGCCATGGTCCACAGCGCGCACTTTGCTGCGTCGTATATACCCTCCGCTTGCATACCTTTGTCGCCGCTGCTCGGCGTACTCACGAGAGACGGAGTCTTCAGAAACGCCCATAGAAGAAACAAACACACAAGCTTCAGACATAGCCTCCAAGATGGCGGGCGCGCGGCAGGCCGCGCACCCGCCATCTCGGAGGCCATGGTCCAAAGCGTGCACTTTGCTGCGTCATATATACCCTCCGCTTGCATACCTTTGTCGCCACTGCTCAGCGTACTCGCAAGAGACGGAGTCTTCAGAAACGCACATGGAAGAAACAAACGCACAAAAAAAAGGATGCCGTCTTCTCTCGAAAAACCCGAGCTGTCTTTTTTTTTTTTTTCTCGGCGCGACTTTCATAACTCTTGACGGCGTTGCCGTTTTCGAAGAAGGCGTGAGTGCGTGCGTCGTGCCGTCCGCAACCGCCGCGAAGAGTTGTTGCATGGACGTCGGCGAAGAAGAGGGGGCGAATAAGAAGAAACGATGTGGCGAAGAAGAGAGGGGGGAGATCGCTGCGGCGGGCTAGCAGCTTCTCCTTCGGGGCCGATATGAGGGCGTAGCGATGCCGGTCACGTACGCCTTCCACGATGACGCGGCCGCATGCAGCAACGAAACGAGGCGCCTCCGCCACTGCACTCCAAGCGAAGAAGGTTCAACAGCGCGAGCCCTTCACCCCGAAGAAGTGTGTAGCGCGATCTCAGTTCCTTAACGGTCGCATAATCTACCGCGGTGGCCTTCCTCTGTCTCTTGAGTTCTGTGCGTGCACGTTGTATTTACATACGGACGCGTGCTTGTCTTTTTGCCTAGTGTATAGCAGGGAGGGTTCTACCGTTTTCCCGAAAAGTTTCTATACTGCACGTGAACACATGCACGCACAAATACAAACACGCGCACTACATAGGTGAAGTATGGTTGTTCCCCATCTCGAATCAAGAAAAAAAAAAGATAAAAGAACCCATGCTACCGATGTGCGTGGCAGTGTTTGTATGCTTGAGTTGGGTGTATATCTAGTGATGTTGTGAGTGCTGTGTGTGTGTGCTTTTTGTTTTGCATATAGGCGCGTGTAATACATGTGTGCATGTGTGTGGTTGTGTGTGTTCGTTTGTGCGCTTTACGTTGGGTACGCACCGCGTGTGTTATGTGTCCTTCGCGTCCTGTAGGCGTGTGCAAGGTTGAGGCATCGATAAAACAAGCTTCAGACAACGGATGAAAGAAAAAAAAGTTACAATGAGGTGATTATGTGCGTCTCGCGTCGGCCTACCTTTGGTCACAGAGTTTTCGGATGTGGGAAGGAAGCTGTTCTAGGGATGCAACACCAGGGTTCTTAGACTGCAATTGTAGTAAAACAGACAAGAAACACTGTCCACATAATTCTGTCTACATTAACATTACACAATGACTGAGCATGTCCGACTCGATAGGAGAATGAGCCAATCTTGGCACCCCCCTTAAAATAACAAGGAATGGGGGTAGAAATAAGTGAACTCTCCCTCCCTCTCCCCACCCTCCCTATGGGCAGCTATGGTATCGATGATGCAGAAACAACGATTGGGCAACCGACAACTACGCTAAACATAGACAGTCGGGTTAACGTTTGCATAAAGAGAAAAGCAAGCAACCTGACACACTCAACCGTGAGGCCTGTCTACGGCGGCATCTTAAAAGACCGGCGAGGTTCGTTAGAAAAAAAAAAAAGGGCAAAGAAAGACTGGTTCTTCGTCTGCGTGTATGGGGTTCATTTCGATTTCTTTTTACGTAAGCTTTGATCCGTCACCCCCCGTATAGCTATGCCGGTGGAAGCATCGCTGTCTGCGGCTTTGCGCATTTCACGGCGACATCTACAGGTACGTCTGCAGGGGCCGATATGGCTATAAAAAATTAATCGAAAGTGTTTGTAACGTAACGCGGTCCCACTGTAGCTTATACAGCTTGTACGCGAAGTGGACACTTTCAAAAAATATCTGGGCCACTTTAAAGGGCAAAAGCGTGATCGTTATCATCGGACGTTATCATACGTATTTTTTTTTTCCTTGGTGACGGTTCATGTTGCTGTGACGATAGGCGTCCGACCATCGCGCGCTGATTGATTGATGATTGATTGATATGTGGGGTTTAACGTCCCAAAAACACCATATGATTGTGAGAGACGCCGCGGTGGAGGGCTCCGGAAATTTCGACCCCCTGGGGTTCTTTAACGTGCACCCAAATCTGAGCACACGGGCCTACAACATTTCCGCCTGACCTTCGCGCGTTAACGAGGGTGTTTAATTCACCGCTTATCATTCGGAATAGTTTCAAAGGCTTGTGTGTTTAAGTCCTTCAATCTGTTTTCTCTTTGTCGACATCATCATCATCATCAGCCTGACTACGTCCACTGCAGGACAAAGGCCTCTCCCATTTTCCGCCAGTTAACCCGGTCCTGTGCTTGCTGCTGCCAATTTATACCCGCAAACTTCTTAATCTCATCTGCCCACCTAACCTTCTGTCTCCCCCTAACCCGCTTCTCTTCTCTGGGAATCCAGTTTGTTGCCCTTAATGACCAGCGGTTATCCTGTCTACGCGCTACATGTCCGGCCCATGTCCATTTACTCTTCTTTATTTCAACTATGAGATCCTTAACCCCCGTTTGTCCCCTAATCCACTCTGCTCTCTTCTTGTCTCCTAAGGTTACGCCTACCATATGTCTTTCCGTTGCTCGCTGAGTCGTCCTCATTTTAAGCTGAACCCTCTTTGTAAGTCTCCAGGTTTCTGCCCCATAGCTAAGTGGAGACTTTGTGGACAATCTTAAATAGTCGGCTGTACATGTTGCCCTTCGAAACAGACTCGTCTTAAAGTACATGCTTGCCGCGCGCAATCTCACGCATGCCGTGCACAAGCTGATTTATCGGGTGGGTATTGCTTCCCGCTATAACGTCTTTTTTTTTTATGTAATCGTTGTTTGTGGATGAGCTAGAAATATGCGTCATTATGATGATCAGGCAAAAAGCTGGCACCATCTTAACACTACTGTGCAGTATTGAAGAACACTGTATCTGTAATTCTGAGCGTGCTAAGACTTACGACCTAAGTAGGTCGTTGTGACAAACGTTCAGTCGAGTATAACGTTATCGGAGTTGAAATCAAGCTTGATGACGTGGTGCGGCCTATCCGTGTTATTACTGCACCTTTCTTTCTTTCTTTCTTTCTTTCTTTCTTTCTTTCTTTCTTTCTTTCTTTCTTTCTTTCTTTCTTTCTTTCTTTCTTTCTTTCTTTCTTTCTTTCTTTCTTTCTGTGCGCGTGTGGTAGCGTTAGGATTTCGTTCCAAGAAAATGTCTGTGTGAGTGGTAACCGCATCACTATTTCTGAGAGAATATATCTATACTTGGACGACGCTCGAGGTAGTGATTCGTATTCCAGATGATTTAACAGGGTGATAAGCGCAGTTATTAGAGAAATATTTGCTAAATAAGAATGACAGGCCGAGCTGTACCACTAGTTCGGGCATGTGACGTGTTAGCGAAGGGTCTGCTAAAGGGAGAGACAGCGACGTATAGGAGGGAATGAGGAGCAAAAGAAATGCGAGGAAAGAAAATCGCGCTTTATGGGCACGTTTTAAATCAGATGGTAAAAATTAATATCGAGTCCCTCACCGGAAACTTCCACTTACTGACTAATCGCTCACAATGAGTCACACTCACTCACTCAATCAATCAATCAATCACCCCATCGCAATCATTCCCTTACCTTCTCACCCGATGACTCGCTCTCAGTCACTCTCTCACTTGCTCGATCACTCACTAATACGCGCATTTGAGTGATCTCACTTACTCATACTCACTCACACTTATGATCGTAGCAGAGAGCGAGACGCAATCACTTCCGAAAAAAAAACAAATCGTAAAAAACGGTTACGAAATTTCGTTCTCTTGTCGTCTCTTTGCGCGCGTGTACTTTTGGGTTGGCTGTTCTGGACGCTCGCACTTCCATCGCAGCTCACGAAATTGAATGATGTTCTTGTCAATACATGCCGGTTTGAGTGGCACCTTGCAAAAAAAAAAAAAAAAGAAACAAGTTAGTGAGAGAACTAAAAAAAAATTGGCTTCGACGTCGACGAGCTCTTTCAAGTGGGGAAAAAAAGTGAGGTCGCCGAAGACGTGTGACCTCTTGCCAACAGACAGGCACGAGTTGTGATTGGCTGATGGGGTGGCGCTCTGCGCTCTATAGCTTCGCGGAAATCACCAGGCTCGCGACCTTCGACTGTCAAAAAGGAGCTTCAAAATGGATTCCAAGGACGACGGGGTTGTGTCTTTAGGACCTTATTTGTTTTCGTTTCTCCCAGCTGTCGCCGTTTGGCAAGCGTTTAAGACTTTTGATTTCTAAGTTTTTTTATGTCGCGAATCCAAATAATTCCGAGGCCGTGAACTGCCAAATGCATCCCAACGTCGCTTTTTGTGCCGGGATTAGTCACTTAGATATGGTAAGGATGACAGCTGACAGATGGGAGCACATCATCATGGTCATAATGCGGTTGATGATGATGGTGGTGAATATTACGTGTGGAAACACAATGCACAGTAAACTTCATTTGAACAGTTTTAAAGGTGGGAGCCGACAGACGGAAACAGATCGTCATCATCATCATCACGTGTTTGATGGTGTTGATAATTTTTAGCCTTTTAGACAAAAAAAACAGTTAAATTCATTTCAGGTCCAATCCAAGCCCCACAAGAATCGATTCGTATATTTTTTTTTATTTTCGAATAATAACGACTGCATTTTGCGAAGAAGTGTTCCATTCACTCGTAGTCAACACTTGGTGAGTACAACTGGAAAAGTGTCAGGCCAATGTTGTCCACTTCGTCATCTTCATCATTCCGTGAGCCAGCGTGTTAGAACGAGAGCGTGAACAAAACAACGCAGAAAACGCTTGCGGTGACAGTGAAGGAAAAAAAAAGCGCACGCAAGGAACAGAAATATTTTATCACTTTAAGCATCCTCTGCCGCCAGGTTCTTGGCCCATCGCCCTTTGTGGGTGAGTGCCATTCACATGAGGTCGTCATCGTCATCATCATCATCATAATCATCATCATCATCATCATCATCATCATCATCATCATCATCATCATACTCAACAATTGTTGCTATCTAGAACTACGAAAAACCCTTTTAAAATACCTTTACGTGGTATTGGTATGAACTTATCTGTGCCTGTCATTTTGTCTTTTGGAGCTCCCATTTTTGGGTTCTCTAATGCGACAGTATGCGCGGCCGTCCAAGACTATATTGATAAAACTAATAAGTTGACTAATTAATCTCTTTCACTATCATAACGTGTCTACAAAACTATATACGATGGAGGCGTAAATGTTGTAGGCCCGTGTGCTCAGATTTGGGTTCACGTTAAAAAAAAACCCAGGTGGTCGAAATTTCCGGAGCCCTCCACTATGGCGTCTCTCATAATCATACGGTGGTTTTGGGACGTTAAACCCCACATATCAATCAACAAAACTATATACGTATAAAAATCAGATTATTGCTCTATTCTAAAAATAAATTCGTTTCTTTAATTAAATGCGCTCGATCAAGCACCACACTTTCCTAGGTTATCGGTAATCTTTCTATTATATCCATCTTGTTTAAAATCTGAACAATAATTTTTAAAACCACTTGATTCTTGGGCCAATCCCCCATAGTGGGTATGCGCCACGGTCAATAGGTGAACAAGAAGAACAAGGACTCATTCACATTATTGCGCTTTCTCATAACCCATTTGCAGTATCCTGTGTCCATGTGCATCGATTTCCTGCAGCTAAGTCGCCTTCGCACGGCCAATTGCTAATATACTGGTTTTGCTCAAATGATAGAACGACCGTCTCAGATAGGTGATTGTCCCGGTCTCGATCCGCCGACCAGGATGAATCTTTCTACAGCCAGAAGCTTTCCTGTTTGTAAAATTCGTACGGGTTCCTCGTGGCTTCGTGCTGCAAACGGGGGGGCAGGAATTCATACCCAACAGAAACTGGGTGCCACCTTTGCTTGCCTCCACTGATGCTGCCAATCTTACGACGCTAGCCTTTAACCCACAATTTCGAATAGTGTGCCCCGGTGCCGTAGAGAGACGACTAACCGGCAGGGTACGTCAACTGTCCCTTTCGTATAGAAAAGCAATGAGTTAATAAATATTCATCACGATCAGCGCACAAAAAAGCAAAAAAAAAAAAAAAAACACAACACCACTGGGTTAGTGAAGTCCAGGTTAACACACTTAAAAAAAGCCAGTTGAACTAGCGATGAACCTTTTTGTACGCTGATCGCGATGAGTATGTTCCAATTTGCTATTTTACTTGAGTGCATAAACGATTTTCGGATACGCTTTAGTATTCCTGCAGATGCCAACGACTGAGTTCCAGCGTTGGGAAGCCCCACATTGCCTACCTCAGACACACCACTGAGACGATGCATGTCGGTGGCAACGGGGAAGGGGGAGGGGGGGGAAAGACGACGGAGCATTTCTACACGGAGGTGGTGTAGTGGCGTCGGTGGTCTTGAGCGGCAGTGGTGATAAGGGTGTCGAAGGCAGGTGGCGTTTAGATAAACTACTGGACCCGGCCGGCCTGACCGGAGGACCCACAAGATCGCGCAGTTCCTGGACCTCATCATACCTCTCAGCGCGGCATACGAATGAAATAGAAACAAGATTATGAAAAAGGAATGAGCCGCACACTATCATCGCTTCGCCTCGTTAGTACCGTGCAGTCTTGCGGATGCTAGGCACCGAAATTGGCTGTAGCTTTCAGAAGGACCGTTTTTCAGCATTCGGGATAAAAGTATGTGTACTTGGCGCTCTAGAAAACGACACAGCAAAGACGAAGACTTAAATGACGCAGTGTGTTGGTCTGCAGTTGTTTGTCAGGGATAGTCGTGCGTCAATTGTCTTCGTTTTCTTTTGGGATAGTTTTGCTTACGGATACGTATAGCAACTAGCTTGCACTCAGACGCTCTTAAGTTAACCTCCAGAAGAATCGTCTTTGAAAAATTAACCAACTAGCTCATGTGAGGACATCTTAACGTGTACATTGTCTGCTGCATGCGTGTCACCAAATTCGTGCCGCATGAATTGCATCGTTGTTTGCTTATTATCAGGCGACTCTCATACTCTCGCTTAACACCGTTTACTCACCATAGCAATATACGTCATCTTGATTAGTATGCTGAAACAGTAGTTTGTATCCTGGCTCCTAGAAATCCCAAAATTTTGGATCTTGGAACCGAGTAGCCCTGTGGTACACTTTTGCTGTCTGTACGCCGTGAAACTCGGGCAATGTGCATTGCGTCATGGCCTGCCCACCACTCAGACGACAAACATCTTCTCATGCTTAGCGCCTTCTGATCATCATCCGGTGACTTCCTTCTTGTTTAATCTCGTCTGCTTAATACCAGATCACGTGTCCAGGAACCCAGTTGTACACTTCCGCTTCCTATATGTCGCAAAACTCAAGCACCGTGCATTGCGTCACTGTCTTCTCACCAGTTGGGTGACGCCATTTTAATGCTTAGCGCCTTCTGCTCACACTTTGGTGACGCCCTTGTTGTTCAGCTCAGCGTCTTCTACTCGTCCGCAGATGACGTTGCAGAACACACAAGGCAATAGGAACTCACCCATGCGAAGCTGCCGTCTGCATTTTCACGAAGATCGCATGGCTTCCATTGCATCGTTTTCTTGACACCATCACACAACGCCCTTGTTTAGCATAATATGATTGCTCAGTATTCTTCGCTCACTCACAGACGTCTTCTGTCTCAGCGTTGTCTGAGCAAAGCCCCGAGACCTGAGAGACATGGCCGCCGGGAGCCCAAGAGAGGCCTTTTTTTTAATTTTCGGACGGCATACTGAACCCCTGTATACCAGTCACACCACTGCACAGATTTGATGTCGCAGAACGCATCTAATCACCGCCAGACTGAAAGTGTCTCCCTCCATACAAATGGAAAAGCAAATTGTCCCGGCGTGCGATGGACGAATTCCGCACTGCATGTCTGTATCGGAAGAGTATGGGTAGCAGCGCGGGGCATGGGCAGATAGAGACGCGGTGTGGTTCCGATTGCAATCCCGTGGTCAAGGAACACCCAAAAAGAAGTAAGTTTCAACTAACGATGGATATATGACCGGAAAGCCAAAAAAAAAAAGAAAAGCATATGGGGAGGGTGATCGCAAAGTGATGCGGCTGGTGGCGTTGATAGGACTTGGGTCTATTGGCAAGTGCTACGAGGTTGTATTTTTTCCGAGCCGCGTCCGTTGAAAGCTGAAGTGTTGTTGGCCTAGTCGTTCGGATGTCCCCTCTGTGTCGCGTCGGTGGCTTGAGAGGCAAGAACTAAGCGAAAAAAATAAGAAAAAAAGACAATGTTCCCCGGTGGACTGACTGGGCGGGATCGATATGAGGAGGTGAAATGGCGGTGGAAGAGGGGAGGGTGGAAGGTTATGCGAAAGTGAAAAGCCGCGCGCGCCGATAAAACAGGGTGAGGCGCGCGCATACGAATGAGATTTGAAGCACTCGACGACGTACGTGCATTCACCGCTGGCGTTAGTGGAGACGATGGACGAGTCGCGACTGAGGGCATTGTCACTGCATCTGAGCCACGCTTGCATGGCCTGATGAGCTGTGTCGGGCGTGCAGCAAAGTTCTTCACCCGTAGCAGTTCTGGAACTGCCCTTCAACTCTGTATACTCGACTTTACGCAAGAGACACGTCGGCACAGCCACCTTGGGCTAGTAAACGAATGTTTTCTCATTTGCGTATATCGTAACAACAATTTAACGAGGTCTCGAAACGTCAACTGCACCAATCGGTTTCCATGCGTATATGCGTCTACCATAGCACTGTTTTTTTTTTTAGTTATTAAATAGCCCCGCCGCGGTGGTCTAGTGGCTAAGGTACTCGGCTTCCAACCCGCAGGTCGCGGGATCGAATCCCGGCGGCTGCGGCGGCTGCATTTTCGATGGAGGCGGAAATGTTGTAGGCCCGTGTGCTCAGATTTGGGGGCACGTTATAGAACCCCAGGGGGTCGAAATTTCCGGAGCTTTCCTCTGCGGCGTCTCTCATAATCATATATGGTGGTTTTGGGACTCCAAACGCCACATATCAATCAATCAATTAGTTATTATAAATATGCGAAACGGCAAGATTAATAGACTACTTGGCGACACCGAGACCCATCCATAGATCACACCGTAAATGTTCTATAAGTAGAGTATAGGTATCTTGAGGTACGGTTTGATGACTATATATATATATATATATATATATATATATATATATATATATATATATATATATATATATATATATATATATATATATATATATATATATATATATATATATATATTGCATGGTGGTTATGTGGCCGTAACGTTGGAAGTAGTCAAGTAGATCCTCCGTGAGCGGTCACAACACGTGGTTTACTTAGACGTTCGGCCTATAGAGTCTGGCCTTCATCAGAATACTGATCACACTTGTGTTACAAAAATGTTTAACGATTCAGAGTACCTAGTACCCTACTATGGGAGAGCACAAAACCGTCCCGACACGTGGAAAGGTGAAGCCAAGAGTCAATCTGAACGTGACCTACATCATCAAAAATATAGAGGCCGTCGGTGTTTACAAATGCGGCTGAGGCCCTCAAAGTTGCTCCGGTCCCGTGCGTGTTTGTGCGCAAAATTTTTCAGTAACTAATTTTCTCTTGGTTGTGTTCTTGTAGGCGATCAGTCGCACGTGATGTGACAATCTGGTGTTTTATCGAGGTGCTTTTAATTGACTGGTCGTTTCGCGTTGCCACGTTTCATTTGTAGCCTGGATATGAACGCGTAGCCATCGTTGTTGCATGCAGCATCTGGAGGGTTGCGCTGTCAACCACCTGGGTGGATATCTTACTCCCGGTGTGTAGGAAGGGAGACGTTTGGTGGCAGAACTGCGCACTTTGAAAGAAAGAAAGAAAAAATAAAGATAGAAAGAAGGAAGGAAAGAAAGGATGAAAGAAAGAAAGAAGGAAAGAAAGAATGGAAGAAAAAAAGAAAGAAAAAAGAAAGAAAGAAAGTTAGAGAGAGAGAGAGAGAAAGGAAGGAAAGTAGCACATCAGACATGCACAAGCCAATCTTTGCCTGCCCCCATTTTCTCAATAGGGCAAGGCCTCTGAAATATTTAATTAAGGAAAGGAAGAAAATTGTTAACGAAGCAGAAGACGTACTTTCGCCTTTCTACGATTCACTTGTCTACACATTGAGTATAGAGTCGAGGACGCCACGATTTCAAGTTCGGAGGCTTTTGAGACGCAACTACAGCGAGGCACCAGTACCAAGCCGAGTGAAATCGAAATAAATCGACGAAGCTGTACTCTCACCCCGCTCTTGTCCCAAGGTGTTTCTTAGCACTCCGAGGGTGTGTGTACGCTGCATACGTTTTTTTTTTTTTTTTGTATCAAGCATCTCCAGCAGGCACTCTCAACCGTCCGCTCGCTGTCCTCTCTTTGCGACACGCCGGCTCGCACCAGGTCCTTGCATTTTAGCACCGCGGAATCAAGTCGGGGTCGTCAACTCCCGTCCTTGTGCTTTCTTTTTATTTCCGCTTGTTTAATTAGTTCAGAACTTGCCGCCTAAAGGTGTCCTCTTCACTTTGATCGCTCTGGTGGTGCGTCGCTGCTTGAAACGCGTCAGGTTGACGCATTCGCGACCTGTATAACGCCCCGTGCCGCGCAATCCATGCAGCGCAGTCAAGGCTACCTGATTAGTGTCAACCAATCGGAGCACAGCGAAGTGGCTACGTGAATAGTGTCCACCAATCGGAGGACAGCGGAACAGGGAAATTGGATGCCCTCTTGTGTCCAACGCATACTAGCTTCCGTTCAATGTTAAAACGGAAGGTGGCGTTTCACTGGCATGATTCGTCTTTAATTACGAATTCACCGGACTGTTATCTGCCTAGAACAATGGTTGAGTGCTATCCTATTTCAATCGCAATGAAACGTCCAATAAAGGTAACAATATTAATGAGAACTAACCAACAATGATGTTGGCGTCACGTAATACGTGACGCCAACATCGTTGTTGGTTAGTTCTCATGAATATTGTTACCTTCAACATCATTGGTTAGTTCTCATGAATATTGTTACCTTCAACATCATTGGTTAGTTCTCATGAATATTGTTACCTTTATTGGACGTTTCATTGTGATTGAAATAGAATGGCACTCAACCATTGTTCTAGGCAGACAATAGTCCGGTAAATTCGTAACAACACGCACGAAGAAGTGTTCCACACTCGCCGTAATAGCCACTATAGCTGCGCCGATTAACACTCCCAGGTTGAAATGCAGATACACGAGCATATACCCCATAAAGTGGACAGAGGGATGGCCGCCGCTGTAGCTCAGTTGGTATAGAGCATCGGACTCGTCATTCGAAGGTCGCAAGTTTCGCTTCCTGCTAGCAACGAGTTATCTTTTCGTCCACTTTTCTTCACATTTGCATTACCACTACTGCTAATAACATCCCTTTATAATATATTTGGCTTCATTGTCAGTTAGTTCTCACGAATATTGTATCTGATTAAGAAAAAGACGAGCCCTTTAAATTTCGACTGCTTTCTTTTTACTAAATGCAATAAATTTTCGGTGAAAGTAATACAGAATCTCAGAGTTGCCAGTAGCTCACGTGGTCAGATTCGCCTGTCTCCGCTTTTCCAGAATTTGCCCCGCCGCGGTGGTCTAGTGGCTAAGGTTGCTGACTAGTGACTCGGCTGCTGACCCGCAGGTCGCGGGTTCGATTCCCGGCTGCGGCGGCTGCATTTCCGATGGAGGCGGAAATGTCGTAGGCCCGTGTGCTCAGATTTGGGTGCACGTTAAAGAACCCCAGGTGGTCGAAATTTCCGGAGCCCTCCACTACGGCGTCTCTCATAATCTAATGGTGGTTTTGGGACGTTAAACCCCACAAATCAATCATCATCAATCATACGCTTTTCCAGAATAACACGCACCGCGGCTCTTCTCTACATAGAGTTGCCTAAAGTTAACTCTGGGGCACTCTGGCGCTGAGATCGTTCAGCGACCATGGGAGTGGTGGGTAGTACATGGATTTGCCTATCCTTCGTGCTTGCGGGCTTCAAACGGACTCGTGGCATTGTTCATTCCCGTGATTTGGTTTTGTTTGGAATTTAAGAACGAACCGTTTTTTTTTTAACTTCGTGACCCGATTTAATATTGTTGAGCCTAAAGAAGGTTAACGTGGTGAAGCGCAACTCCTAAACTTTTTTTTTTTTCGTGACAAGGTATAGTTTCAAGTCACGCGAAGCCAAACAGAGCCGAAAGTACGAAGACAATCCATCATTCCCATGCTGCCTGAAGTGTCATGCGTTTCAGCTCCCGTAGACACTCGCGCCGTAGTCCTTTCTAGTGTATTTATAGGAGAGTCTATGCTTCTTCTCTACATGACGGGCTCTCGCTATCCCTGTAGCGTAGTCTTCACTGCCCTGCATGGCGTGTAGTTGGGGGTTCCAGGCTTGAGAGGGCGCTTTGAAAGCCCCGGCCCGTGTGACACACTCGCTTATGCCCGCGATATGCAATTGTACGTGGAGGAACGCGAGGCGCCGAGTGGATTTCTCCGGAATAGTAGATGAGGTAAAGAACTGAGTCTCCATCTTCCTCCTCGGAGCCTTCAATCTGCCTTCTTCCATACCGGCAGCTCGAGCGTAATGGTCGATGAGTGCTCTACGCGATAACTGGTGTATACACCTGGTATCCCGAGGCGATGTTTCGGAATATCTAAGTAAGACTACCAGGGGGGGGGGTGCGGTGCGAGGGGGGGGGGTACTTTCTAACGCGCTTTGCCAATCTAAAATAAATGCGACCAGTATATATATACATGCCTTTCTGTTTTTGTTTGTGTGTTGAGGGAGTTGTGGATTGATTTGGGGGGGGGGAAGGGAGGGGAGGAGGTAGGCTATCGTCGATTTAAATGGGTACATGAAAAGAGAGGTCTGTATTTAGGGTTGTTATCTATACCTTTTTGTTTTTTTATTTAATTCGGTTTATTTATGGTAATGTATTTCACCGGCGAAAGGCGTCGAAGTGGCCGTGAGGACTGGAATAAATAAAGAAGGAGCTGATAAGATAAACGATTGTGTGTGTGCGTTGTGTGTGATATTGCGAGAATACATTTTTGAATTAGTATTATTTGTCTTTGGATGTACGCGGAACGCTGTCGGTGCTTCTTCTTTATAAAGCGTTTTCGGCGACGTGTTGCTTTTATGGGAGGTGTCCATACTGCTTCGATGTTTTCCCCGTGAGCTCGCTTGCCGGGGCCTTATCATGTTCCGGTTCTTGCGCCTACAATCGAATCGCCGCTATCGGTACCTCTTTAGAGCCTCCCGTGTACCTGACCCTCAGTGTGCCTGATGATGTCTCTTGTCTTTTTGCTCCGTGCTTACGCGATTGGGCTAATGCAGTGCGCATTGGTTTTTTGCGTTTTTCGCCTTCGCTCAGTCGGAGCGCTCTCTGTCGGGACAAAGTTTTTCTCCGACCGATGTGTTCTTTGGGTTTTATTTCTTTTTTTTTTACTGGTGCAGTGCGTTTGAGAGCTTCGCATTAAAAGGGTCGGTACGCGACGCATTGCCAGTTAGCGTATACGGGCGTCAAAATGGCTGATCGGGCCGCGTCTTACACCATTGTCACATGGCGCTCCGCTGATCGTGATTGGGGGGGACTTACTTGAAAGTGATTGGCTGCCTGCTGCAGCTTGCTTAAAGAAGCCAATCACGATCAATGAATTTCGTCCGGATTCAGGCCTGATCGCTATCAAACGTGACTGTGTGATGCAAGTATTAGCTGTCTTTGTCTACGTAATGCACTCGTTCTTGAAGCAATATATGAATGGCCCATCCGCATGTGGCCCCCACGACGTGGTATACCTTTCAATGTGTGCCACACACGACTGAGCTGCTTCTAATGGTAATGAAGAGGTAATATGATCTCTGTTTGAGACTGATAAAATGCACAAAGATACCTTTCTGTGCGACAGGTATATGCTGAATAGTTTGCCGATAGTGTGTATTAGTGTATTTTCTACCACCACAATTGCGTCCATTGTTTTGTCTTCAGACAACGAGCTGTTTTTTTTTTAGATTTGTGAATGCAGACTGAAAGCTGTTGTGGAAAAAACTTATATTTCACGCCTTTGCCCAAGCACTTGTATTCACTCTGATAGTGCCGGTTTTGGAAGTCCTTAAGCTTAGGAGACTGTTTTTAATCACTTGACATTGGGAATTTTTTTAGTGACTTCATTTTTAAAGTGATCGGCAATGTGTGTTGGGTGATTACAACAAGCTGAACGCTTTCACATTGGTTCTTCGCAGGTGCACGAGCTGTGCGACAACTTCTGCCAGCGGTACATCAGCTGTCTGAAGGGCAAGATGCCCATCGACCTAGTGATAGACGAGCGCGACAGCAAGCCCGGGGACCTGGGCGACAACAACAACAACCACAACAGCAGCGGCGGGGGCTCGGGGGGCTCCGGAGGAGGCGGAGGGGGAGGCGGGGGAGGCGGGGGAGGCGCGGGGGGCCGCGGTCACCACAACCCCGACACCACGGGCCACAACAGCACCGACAGTTCCTCCACGCCGGATCAGGTCAGTGTTTCTGCAGTCGCCAGCTTTGGAAGCGACTCCTTTTTAACTCCTTCGAAGCGTTGTTTCGATCCACTGGAGTCTTGATCCAAGGGAGTCACAGCACTTCAAGTCATTTACAATACTAGATTCGTTGTGATTCGTTCGATGCGTTGCGACTCCCTTAAACTGTTATGACTCTGTTAAGCATTGTGACTCATTTGAAATGTTGACTTCATTGAAGTGTGGCTCAAAGGAGTCACAACACTTCATGTTTATGCAACACATCAGGCGTTGTGATTCAGAAGTGTGGCAGCTTGGGCTAGTTGGTATGGCATGATGATAGTTATAGCGCGAGAACAAAAACGACGACACAGAGACAAGAAGGACACGAAAGACACGAGCGCTAACTTCCAACTGAGTTTATTGCGCAGAGCACGAAAAATATATAGAGGAGACAGTGACCATGGCACAAGAGCAGAACATGAGTAAGAAAACCAAAAACAAGAAGCACAAATACAAAGGCACTGAAAAACAGCAAAGGAGAAACCGAACCAGAAAGGTAAAGCTACCTGCCCGCACCGAATCCTTCGAGGATTCGGTGCGGGCAGGTAGCTTTACCTGCCCGCACCGAAGCGAAGCGTTGGGGTGCCTGCCCTTGAAGCGTTGTATAGCTTCCCTGACGAAGCTGTGTCTCCATAAAGGATGTTAAGAGTTACCTTAATTTTGTTCTTTTTGTATTCACGACATTGTGAATCTCTTGAAGCGTCATGAATCCCTTATCATCGCTGTGTCGCCTTTAACGACGTCACGTTGTGCTTTTTTCTTAGCGACGTTTTGTCGTAGCCGGCTTTCAGCAACTGGGCATTCATTCTAGCCGACATAGATTCTTAAAACCGTATGCTGGACTGACAAAGAGTGTGGTAGAGCGTGGATTCGTTGTCCCCCCCCCCCCCCCCCCTTCCGCAACGCCAATAACCGCCGCCACTTTTTCGGCGTTTGCCGAACACGTGTGCCGCTGACCTTGACGCGGCACCCTTCAAGGTCGAAGGCGCCGTCCGGTCTGGCGCGGAACCCTCGTCGCGCGTGGGATGGAGACCGGATTTCGGCGGTGTCTGTCTGTCTGTCTCCCGAGAAAGCGCGGGAGTTATGTATGCCGGCCTGCTGCTGCTGCTGCTAGCGTCGGCTGCTACGGGCCTCCCTCGATCTCGCCCCACAGACCACACTCGCACTTCTGCAGTTTTCCAGACGGCGTCGGGGTTCTCTTCGCATGCACGGGCCGCAGAAATGGCGTCTCCTACAGCCGTCCTTCGCTTCTCGAACGTGCTCCTGTCTTTAGCGCGGTCCCGGGTACCTCACGTCTTCTCGCCTTTGCAGCGGCAGAAGCACGGGAAAACGGCGTCGTCTGCAACGTTCAGTCTCGTGAATTCAATCTGTTCAGTGGTTCACGCGCACAATGTGGTGCCGCTAGCGTATCGGTCCCGGATGTCGTATCGCGGAGCAGGCGTCGTCTTACAGCGTGCGTCTTTTAGATGAAGCTCATCCGTGGTCATCCAAGTATACTGTCCTCCGAATCCGCCCTGCGTTTGTATGTTTACGGTGACTATCCATGTGTGGTCTGGATGTCCGTCCCGGTTGCTTGACTTGGCCCTTCCGCTCGGCAGAATACGAATGCATCGTCCGCAACGTTCGTCTGGTACGTGGCTGAACCTTACCCGTGTTAATCATCGACAGTCGCCCGACTACCGTCATGGATATCGAACGTCTTACCTGAATGCGTTCTCTTGTGTATGCGTCCCGGACAACTTGCGTCTTTTTTATTTTATTTTTATTTATTGGTACCTCAAGGGTCCCGAGGGACATTACATGAGGGGTGGGTATCATAAGTAAAGAGAAGACGATAAACAATATAACAATAACATCAGTAAACATCAACGTCTAGTGCATCATTGAGCATGTAGCTGCTTTACGTACCCTTCAGCGTCCATCTTGTGGCTCATCAGTACCCGTGCTTTCGAGCATCCATGACGAATATTCGTATTAATCCTCAATATCGAATGGTGCAGTTTTTTTAAGGCCCTAAAGGGTGGATACATTCCTGGACCAACAGCGAATGCAACCGGGGCTTACCATAGAATGGATAAGATCTTATTGATGCCCAATATTCGATATTACTCACTTATCTTTTGAAGGGCTGTCACAGTATCCGATTTCGTAGTCTGTGCATTGCATACACAGCGCTCGCCCACGTCTTCCGAGTCGGGCCTATGCGTGCGGCGGTGGTTGACGGATGGGCGCATCCATGGCTCGAAGGCCGGAGATCGCGCCAAAACGTTCGCCGCGCCCCCTTCAGCCACGTCTACGTACGTAACTATCGCTCTTCGCGTTTGTGCCCTCTTTCCTACCGCCCTATTGTGGCTCTCTCGTCTCGCCCCGGCGTCGCGGAAGACACGCCATCGTTCGATTTAAAGCTGACGCCTCGACGACGTCATCGTCCTCACCGGCCGCATTGCTGGCGTGCCGACCGCTCCCGACTGCCTCGGCTCTGCTCTACGATGTTATGCCCGGATCTTCGCGAATTCACTCTCTCTGTCTCTTGAGAAGCGTTTGTTCTACTAGGTCATGTACGCCGTGGTCTCACCTCTAACGAGCCTCACAGTTTTTTTTTTGTTTCTCACGTTCAGAGTGCAAACGTCTTTTTTTCTTTTGGCAAGTAGCTTCGGTCGTTTTCGAGTTAGCCAGAAAAGCTGCCTGGTACCGGGAATCCAGCTTTGTACTCGAGGAGAGTAGAATAGAACGAGGCGTGATTGAGGTTACGCTTGCAAGATGTTGCCCGCTCGTACATCTGTTAGCTGGTTTTTAGGTCTCTGTCTATAGGAGCTGCCGCTTCCAGGACGTGATGGTTGCGTCACATGTTTAGAAGTTATACTAACCTAACTGAATCATTCCCAGCAATGGTATGGAGCCTCAACAATGTGCTTGGTGTGGCTGCGTGGTACTTGGAGAACGAGAAAAGATTTTTTTTTTTTAAACTACTCTAGGACTCAAAGTTGAAAGTATTCGATTGCTCGTATAGACCTTTCCAACGGGTCGAAGGGCCACCTTCTTTCTTGGCTGTTGCACGAAGAGTACAAAAGCTGACGTCATAGCATCGCTCTCACATACTTTAGGGGGTCCTGAATTTGAACAACAGGGAAGAGCGGTTTATGGCGTTGTTCAGAGAGCCTTTATTGACAAAGTGCATATTTTAATTGTATCAAGGACGACGCAATATATTACCTTCGTTTTGAGCCAGTTACATTTCACGGAGCCAAGCTTAACAATGCTGGCGGCAGAGTTAATCAAGCGGTAATCTCACTGGTTGACAGCTCCCAACGCTTATACTTTGCCCATCTATACTGTACATCGACTACCTCACGTCTCGCGCATCTTGCGTCAATGTGTAGAGGGTCTCAGCTTCGTGGTCTATCAGAGGCACGCCGTATTTGCTGCACGTCTTGTGCAGCCGTATTTGCTGTACGTCTTGGCATGCTCGCGCCAGGTCGGTATAGCCCACACCTTTCTGCCACATCTCTATCGACACAACCACCCCCTTAATAATGACACGGCACCCTGCAATAATCGTCACGGGCGCTCGCCCCTTAAGTCGCCATTTACTTTCTATACGAATGTCATTTGCTTTCTCGCTATACGTCTTCTGGTCTGCTGGTACATCTCTTCGCGTCTATAACCACTCTCTTTTTTATTAACACTCATGCACTGTTAATAATCTCAACTCTGGTGCTCTATTCACACATTCACGTACTGGTTAAGTGTCGGTCGCAAGACACGCGTTCCGTTAACGCACACTCTTTAACTCGAGCACTCTGCTTACACGCAGTAAAATACTACACGTGAGTTCTGGCAACCGATACTACGCAGTAAAATACTACACGTGAGTTCTGGCAAGTGAGACCGTAGCACTGAGATGAGTTTCATCGCGGAGTACTTTCATGCTCGTGCACTTGTCATCAGGAGATTGCCACTAGCCAAATCGGGCCAACCTTTTCGTTGCGAATTAGTGCTTCGTGTGCTTTGCTCGTATCCTGCACTATAGTAGAGAAAGGTACAAATAAGTATAGGGCCACTGCTGCCCCCTTTACACTGCTATCATGACTTCGATGGGGCGACCTCTCTATCCCCTTCTCTCTCCCGTTTTCTATCTCTCTCTCTCGCACACACGCCCGCACACACAAACACACACGCCTAACTTTAGTGTACTGCGTACGGCTACGTACAGAACCACTTGTACGTGGAAGGATGTAGGTGCTGAAAATAAGGGGCTTGCTTTTAACTCGCCACCTACCTCGAAGGATAGATTGCTAAGCACAGAGATGAAAAAATATTAACAGATGAGTAAAGTTAGGCAGATAACGAGGAAACCGAGTCGTTGAAATAGAACAAAGAACTCCCCGGAGGCAGAAGAGAGATTTGGAGTGTATGAGGGGCGCTGGCTAATTAGAAGTCATTACACGCGGAATGGGTCCTGGTCCACGCGCGCGGAGCGGATATGTATATGTATAGTAGGTAGGGGAGGGTGATGCCCGCGCGGTGGCGCTGCGCGCGATTTCTCGGTGTGGAAATGGTGGGTGTTCGCGGTGGCCTGTCGTCGAGTGTCGCTTTTTACGAGTAGATGTTATATATTCCATAACGCTCGTTTCTGACGCAGCCGGTGGGGCTGTTTCTCTTGCCATCCAGGAAGCGGCCATTTGGAGTTCTCAATAGGACGAGAGGTTCTGGGATTGCTGTACGTAGAGATGGAGGGGGTAGGGCAGAGTACGGCGTACTTAGTTGAAATGTGGACATCGCTCGTGTTAGGAGCGTCGTAATGAAGATAAGTGTCGCCGGCGAAGCTTGCGAGGTGTGTTGGCGGTGTCCCGCTCCAACACCGATTGTGACGCGGAGCTTTGAGGGTCTGGGGTAGTATGAACGACAGTTCGTTTGTGTAGCGTGCTCTTTTGTTTATTTGTTTGTTTATTTAAGAAGTGGGGAAAAGCAGAGGCAGGTGGTTTTGTGTGTGTGTGTGTGTGTGTGTGTGTGTGTGTGTGTGTGTGTGTTGTGAGGTGTTGTGAGGTGTTTTCGGGTCGTTATGCTGGACACTGCGCCCGACAGCTGCGGATCGTGTCAGTTGGGTGGTGGTCAGAGCGAATTGTTCGCTTGCCTGCTTGCGTCAGAGTTTGAAACGCGAATGGGCCACTTGCTGCGCAGGCGAGCGCTTGTGTTTATAGACTGTACATCACATCAGAAGTGGAAGAACACATTTCAAGCTCAAGGTGACGTAAAAATAAGCTTCCAACACAGGCAGTTATGGGAACGAAGCGGTCGTCTCAGTAGGCCATATAACATAAATATAAAACATATAGTCAGTCATATAACATATAACATATAGTCAGTCATATAACATATGTATAGGCCATATAACGTAAAAGACTTACTTCGTGGCCGTTATGTGTTGAACAGTTGTATTTATTAAAAACAACGAAATAACAGGTTGTACGTACCAAACGGGCTCGATGTTTTGGGTCTGTAAGGAAGAGACACGTCGCTTCATGTTACGGATATAAAGACTCGTGCTTGGGGTTACTGTACCGCGCCTCTCTGGTCTGTGGTGTTGTAGCGTCTTTTGTTCTTTCTTTCCACCTTTCTTTAACCGCCAACGGTAGGTGCCGCTGTACCTCACCTGCCTCAGGCGTGATTGCCACCGATTTGCTCGATGTTAATGCTTGCGCGCGTGCGCCCCCATGTCGCATCGGACATCACGTCTTCATTACCGATTCCCGCCGGCCATGTATATACACATATGCATATACATACATATACATAATACGTGCGTGGCACGGCCCTTCCTTCCTTGATGCTCGCGCAGGCCCTACTCGTTTCCTCGTCTTGATCCCGCGCCAAGGAGTGGTGGTGGCGCAGTTACGTAATTGAACGCTCAACGGCGATCTCCATGTCGATCATTGATGAAGCTGTAGTTTGACCGGAGAGGGAATGGGCACTGTCCTCTTTATGACGTCCAGCTAGGTCCGTTTCGTTGCCTTTGCTTCCGTTTTGTGCCTGTTCACTTATGCACTTGGCTCACTGTGTTTCGGTTTATTTTGCGTTGTATTGCGTTTTCGCGTTCTCCGCAATATTCCCGTAATCGACGCCGGTGGTGACAGCCGCGTTCCCACGACACTTTCACGCCAAGGGGTGTTCTTTTACTTGCTTTCCCTTCGCTACGCGTTTGTATTGTGCGTAACTGCGCGTCTTATGGCCTCTTACGAAAACTCAGTCTAGGGACTCACTCCTTCCTGACGGCGTGTCCCCACATTTCGCTCGCTCACAGCGCGCCTGTTCCGAACTTCTCGCTTTCATGAACATATATCGGTTGAATGACTGACTGAGTAGTGGTACGAGTGAGTGACGGGAATGAGTAAGCGGTAGGAGTAAGTGGAGTGAGCGAGTGTATGATTCGAATGGTGTGAGTGAGTGGTACGAGTAAGTGGTGTAAGCGAATGAGGGACGGGAGTAAGCAGTGTGTGTGGGTGAAGTGAGCCATGGAGTTTACGAAAATTAACTATAGAGGGGACTTCGGTGCTACGATCTTTCAGTGACCATTGAATGATGGGTAGAATACGGGTTTGCCTAGTCTTCGTGTCTGCATGCCTCGAACGCATTTGTGACTTGTTTATTGCTGTATTTTGGAAGAAACGAATGGACTGTTATGAACTTCGTGACAAGATTTGAAATAGTGAGCCTAAAAAGTTAAAGTAGTGAAATGCAACAGCTGTAAATTAGCAGGTTATTGTTTCGTGACAAAGCAGATTTGAGCTATGCGAAGCCATACGCAACCGAAATCACGAAGGCTATAGACAAACCCGTCTGCTACCCATCATTCCCATGCTCGCTAAAGCGTCGTGAGTTGTGGCTCCCATAGGCACTAGCTCCAGAGTTCCCTCTAGTGTATAAGAAACTGTATGGAGTGAATGAAAGAACGTAGGGAGTTAGTGAGTGAGCTGTGTCATCAAGGCGTGAACGACTGCAGTGAGTGAGAGTGAGCGGAGTGGAGTGTGCGGAATGAAATCAGTGATTTATCTGCTGCCCGATTTCTCGCTGTTAACAGGAGGTATCAAAGTATGTTCATTTCGCGCGATCAGTGAGGTATATCATTATTCGACGTAAGACATTCGTGACACAGTTCGGAAAATAGAACATGGAGGAAGGAGAACAGTGATTGATTGATTGGTTGGTTGATTTATTTATTTATGTATACTGCACGCGCACGCGGAATTTAGTGTAGCCATCATGACAGTCTTGTATCCTCGAGTGCGCGTACGTAAGAAACGTATGGAACGCCTTTCTCCAACACTGTACACATTTACTTCGGCGCGATGTGTCACGCGTGCGCTCGGAGCGACTCCTAGCTGAGAAGACATTTGATCAGCTGTGTCCTTGCGCCACCCCGAGAGCTTCTGTATACATACGCGGCGGCCCATGTATGTCTGAGCCCTTCTTTTCCCCCTGCTATTCACGAGTACATATACACGTATCAGTCATCCGGTCTTGTTGGCCGTGTCGTGCCAGGCCTGCCTCTGAGTCCAAATATTGTCACAGCGATCTCGCATACCTTCGTGTGTGTGTGTGTGTCTTCTGTGTACGTGTGCGCCCAGACTGTGTGCACTCGTCGGCTGGGACAGGTCGCACCCACAGCTCGTCACGCAAAGTCTGCATGCGTGCTAACTTCTCAAACACTCGTGTCTACGTATATGCCTATTAACACGCAAACCCTCACAGCTCTATCCCAGCTCGTTCTGCAATGTGTCGTTCAGCCTTACCCGTATGATGCGAGCGTGCGAGCTTGTTTTATCAGCGGATCCTAGAAAGAAAGAAAGAAAGGAAGGAAGAAAGGAAGAACGAAAAAAAAGAAAGAAAGAAATAAAGGAAGAAATAAAGAAATAAAGACTGGCCTGGTCCTTGACACACACAAGTCGTTGCCGCAAACAATGTGAGACGAGAAAGGAGATGACGTAAGGGTGGTGTAGTACAACTGGCTTCTTTATTACGCCACAATGTGCTTCATTAAGAAGTGCATCTGATGAGTATGTGTAAGAACGCTGTCATGAAATACAGATGAAGCAAAGCTTGCGGGCGTACTTTCTTTTATATAAAATTGCGAGAAGTACGAAACGTAAGGAAGCAATGCTTTCATTCTAAGGTTGTTTTTTCATTCTGTAGTCTCTTATGAAAGAATTATGGCTTCGAATAAGCCCCTGGCAGACGTGTGTCGGTTAACCTTCAATACTGTACTATCTCGCATTTATTTCGGACACATCCCAACCCTGATGCATGGCCTCCGAGATCATGGAAACGGCCATTACGATAGTGCCCTGCTACAAGTCCTCCGCTAAGCACAGTGCCGAAATATGCACGTGTACATATATGCGATTGTACACGTACACATAAGCACAAATGCTACAATGCAAACATTGAGTCTTCCTGTAGGTGCACCGTGCAGACGCAGTGAGTACAATTCTTATATTAAATACACAGATCGACTGACAAGAATAAGATCACGTGGCCCATGATCCATTCGCCCAAGACTACTCGAAGCTGAAAGCCGCCTTCCTTTTGTTCTCACTCGAGGTACTGATTCTCTTCCGCCCCGTTCCTAGAGCTTTCTGCACCTAGTGAAGTTTTGCATTGCCTCCGGGATAGGAGCGCGTTGCAAGTATTATGCACCTAACTTGGTTATACAATACTGCGTGATCGGTCCACCTTTAACCAAGTGACTGTCATGTGATTATGACATGCCTTATTACATAATAGCGACGTCATGATGTTTCACGTTTTGGTGACTTGTCACGTCGTGATGATGTCATATGGTGACGTAATATCACAATGGTGGTTTTTTTGCATCGCCTGTGTTCACGCTGATAGTCGGTCTTCGTGTTCGATGATGCATCTAGGGCTTTCGCCTTAACAGAGTGTGGCTTGTGCTCTCTTGTTGTGTAAGGCGAACGCGTAAGAGACCGCGTTTATTTTGTTGTTGTTGTTTTGTTTTTGCTGAGAACAACGGAAAGTTGAGCTATTTTATAGGCATTCGCCCTGGAACAAGGCAAGGCGTACAAACATGCACACACGAGAATGGAATGTCCTGGGAAACGCGCACGTCAACAAGGAACGGACACGGATGCGCTTGTTATGGAGTGGTTTTGAAATATGAGCTACTTGCATGCTAACCGGTTAACCAACAGCAATATCGAGCTTTCTCAAAAAGAAACAAATGTAGCATTGATATTTGGCACAGGCCGGAACGCCAGCTGAAGAAGAGAAGGAAGAGTGTTGTTGCTGCTCGCGCTCGCTCCGCTTGACAGCTGGTCGGTTCTACCGCTACGTTTTCCACAAAGTAAACGTCTCTTCTGCTCACCACTAAAGGTGTACTATCAAGTGGTGGAGGTGCTGGGTACCTTTTTCCATCCTGGAACTCCGCAACCGAACTCTACCTTCGCCATCAACAATGTCCATCGACGCTGCACAGCAGACGGCTCCTACATCTCCACCTGTCCACTGTCCCGGCGTCCCGAGAGAGCGAGATCCAGACATCTTCAACGGCACCGATGAGCAGGACGTCGAGGACTGGCTCTCTTCGTTCGAACGAGTAAGCGTCAACAACAGGTGGGACGAAAACGACAAACTGGGCCGCGTCCACTTTTACCTCAGAGGAGTAGCAGAGCTCTGGCTCAACAACCACGAAGCCGAGCTTACCGACTGGGCCACTTTCAAGACCACCTTCGCGGACGTGTTTGGCCGACCGACAGTGCGCAAGCTCCGTGCAGAACAGCGCTTGCGGGATCGCGCCCAACTGTCGGGAGAGGGTTTCACGTCCTACATTGAGGACGTCGTAGGCCTCTGCCGTCGCTTTGATCCTGACATGTCGGAAACCGCCAAGGTAAAACACATTATGAAGGGCATCGAGGACGATGCCTTCCACATGCTGGTGGCTAAAGACCCGCAAACAGTTTCGGAAGTCATCCAACACTGCCAAAGTTTCGATGAGTTGCGAAAACAGCGCATTTCAACGCGACGGCCTACTTTCGACATGACCAGCACGCCAGCATTGACCGTTGGTGCAATATCTCCAGAACAGACTGTATTGACCCCGCAAATCCAGCAATTTATCCGAGAGGAAGTGGCACGCCAGTTGTCCCTTGCCCCCTTGCTTCCCAGCAATACGCATGGGCTGACCTCGTCACTGCGCCAAACCATCGAAGAGCAAGTCTGCGAGGCACTTCCCCCCACGTACCAGCCACCACCTGTGTCCGCTCCCCTGACTTACGCTGACGTCGCGCGAAGGCAGGTACATGCGCCGTCAAACGTCGTCGACCCTGCCCACCAAGCGAACGCCTTCTACGCAACACACGTACCGGCAGGCTCGCATGTTCCCATTTACCGCCGTCCTTCAACGCTTCCCAACAACCCTTGGCGTACATCGGATAACAGACCTATCTGTTATTACTGTCGTCAGCCTGGCCATGTTGAGCGGTTCTGTCGCCGGCGCGTCCCTCACTCAGGCATTATTGATGGCACCTACGGCTACGCCCCCACAGAACCACCACAGACGCTGCCGTTCCATGCAGCTTCGGACACTTCTCCGCCGAGCCGCCGCGCCTTCAACCCACGCCGATCGCCTTCCCCGCGCCGACGTTCGCCTTCACCAATGCTTCGGCGTGCACCACCTGCCCAAACGGAAAACTGACCATCGCAGTTCCGGAGGCAAGAACTGCGCCACCGTCGAACTCCACAAGGCCTCGTTCTCTACCGAATAATGAAATAACTGTCTTGATTGAAGGTATCCCCGTTCAAGCATTAATAGATACCGGAGCTGCCGTGTCTGTATTGAGTGAAGCATTGTGTCGCAAGTTAAGAAAAGTTACGATTCCGCTTTCTGGTCTCTCCCTTCGTACGGCAACAGCGCATCACGTGAACCCTTCTATGACGTGCACGGCTCGGTTAATCATCCAGGGCGTTCTGTACGTGGTTGAATTTATCGTGTTTCCGCACTGCTCACACGACGTCATATTAGGCTGGGACTTCCTTTCCACACATCATGCCGTTGTTGATTGTGCCCGGGCCGAACTAGAATTGTCATCGCTCTCCGACGACGATTATAATAAGCCTTCTATTTCTCGTGTTGTCGTCGCCGAGGAGACTGATATTCCACCTATGTCTTCTGTTATTGTGCCGATCTCGTGCGACCATGCCGCTTTTTCGCACGTCATGTTCACGCCGTCAGAAGACTTCACTTCTCGAAAAAACGTTCTTCTGCCTTTTGCTCTTCTGACGGTCGAAGCCACTTGCGCAAACATTTATGCCACGAATCTCCTTTCTGTACCAGTCACCCTATTCCGTGGCGAATGCATCGGCCGCCTTGAGGACATCGATTGTGTTTGCACCAGTCAACTGCCCTATCAAGCAAAAAGCCTTGAGATCGCCAGTGTTACTTCCGCTCTCACATCCGCCACCTCTTCCCTCGACGTCTTCCTTCCATCGATTGATCCTGACCTTCCTGTTGACCAACGAACTCAACTCTTGACACTTCTCGACCACTTCCGCTCATCGTTCGACTTCAAACAAACCAGTCTGGGCCGAACATCTGCAATTGTCCATCGTATTGACACTGGCACCCACGCACCATTGCGTCAGCGTCCATACCGGGTCTCCCACGCCGAACGCCAAGTTATAGACGATCAAGTGTCTGATATGCTCAATCGTGGCGTTATACAGCCGTCTAACAGTCCGTGGGCCTCCCCGGTGGTACTGGTCAAAAAGAAGGACGGGGGCATCCGATTCTGTGTGGATTACAGGCGCCTTAACAAGATCACGCGCAAAGATGTTTATCCGCTCCCCAGAATTGACGACGCTCTCGACTGTTTGCAAGGTGCAGAATTCTTTTCTTCGCTGGATCTTCGATCGGGATACTGGCAGGTACCCATGGATGAAGCTGACCGCGCCAAGACTGCGTTTGTAACTCCGGACGGCTTATACGAGTTTAACGTGATGCCGTTCGGCCTTTGTAACGCCCCAGCCACCTTCGAGCGTCTGATGGACAACATACTTCGAGGCCTTAAATGGCAGACGTGTCTTTGCTATTTGGACGACGTCGTCGTTTTTTCAAAAGACTTCGATACCCATCTTCTGCGCCTCGCAAGTGTCCTGCATTGCCTTACACAGGCTGGGCTCCAACTAAATTTGAAAAAGTGCCATTTTGCCGCCCGGAAGCTCACCATCTTAGGGCATGTTGTCAGCAAGGACGGCGTTCTACCTGATCCTGGAAAACTCCGTGCTGTCGCCCAGTTTCCGAAGCCATCGACACTTAAGGAACTCCGGAGCTTTATCGGCTTATGTTCATACTTTCGCCGATTTGTCCGTAATTTTGCATCTGTCATGGCCCCTTTAACACGGCTACTTTCTGACACCGAGGGCATTTCGGCGTGGTCTTCCAATTGCGATAAGGCATTCGCGAAACTACGTCAATTGCTGACATCTCCACCGATTCTCCGTCACTTTGATCCTGATGCCCCTACAGAAATACACACCGACGCAAGTGGAGTCGGACTTGGCGCTATTCTTGCTCAACGCAAGTCTGGATACGACGAGTACGTCGTTTCTTATGCCAGTCGCACTCTTACTAGGGCTGAACAGAATTATTCAGTCACAGAAAAGAATGTCTAGCCATCGTCTGGGCAATCACAAAATTTCGACCCTACGTCTATGGCCGTCCATTTGACGTCGTGACTGATCACCACGCCCTCTGCTGGTTATCGTCACTAAAGACCCATCTGGCCGTCTCGCTCGTTGGGCGTTACGCCTCCAAGACTATGATATCCGTGTCGTCTACAGGTCAGGCCGCAAACATTCAGATGCCGACGCTCTCTCCCGCTCTCCACTTCCCCATGAACACGGAAGTACTTCTGTATCCAGCCTCGATGCTGTGGCACTTTCGTACGCGGACATGCCCTATGAACAGCGCCAAGACGCTTGGATAGCCTCTATGATAGAGTTACTGTCTCAGCCGTCCCAAGTTACGCCCAATCGTTCACTGCAGCGCACAGCTCGACACTTTACCATCCGCGATGGACTCCTGTACCGTCGCAACTACCTTTCTGACGGCCGCAAGTGGTTGCTTGTGATTCCTCGCCACCTACGTGCCGACATTTGCGACTCTTTTCACGCGGATCCTCAATGCGGCCACGCCGGTGTGATAAAAACGTATGCACGTCTCCGGCTGCGGTACTATTGGCGCGGAATGTACCGCTTTGTCCGACAGTACGTGCGTTCGTGCTCCAAATGTCAACGCCGAAAAAGCCCACCACACATAGCCAATGGACAACTGCAGCCGTTGCCTTGCCCCTCCCGCCCTTTCGACCGCATCGGAATTGACTTGTACGGTCCCCTTCCCTATACGCCTAACGGGAACCGCTGGGTGATTGTCGCCATTGATCACTTGACACGCTATGCTGAAACTGCTGCGCTGCCAGAGGCCACATCACGTGAAGTTGGCTTATTTATCCTTCACAATCTCATTCTACGCCATGGCGCGCCTCGTGAGCTACTCAGTGACCGCGGCCGTACGTTCCTCTCCGAAGCGGTACAAGCCCTTCTTCGCGAATGCAACGTTGTGCATCGGACAACCAGCGCATACCATCCGCAAACGAATGGAATGACCGAACGGTTTAACCGCTCACTGGGCGACATGCTATCCATGTACGTGTCCGCTGATCACACCAACTGGGACCGCATACTGCCCTTTGTAACTTACGCTTACAACAGCGCCACTCAGTCTACGACAGGATTCTCTCCGTTCTTCCTCCTTTACGGGCGCGAACCTTCCTCATTCATGGACACCATTCTCTTGTATCATCCAGACGCTTCGGAATCCACAACTCTATCTGAAGTCGCCACCTATGCAGAAGAATGCAGGCAACTCGCGCGTTCCTTAACCGCCCAAGATCAAGCGTACCAGAAGAACCGTCACGACGAAAACCTGTCTTCGCAGTCATACTCGCCTGGCGCCTTGGTATGGCTTCGGGTTCCCTCATCTGTTCCTGGTCTTTCCACCAAGCTACTGCCGAAGTACGAAGGCCCCTACCGAGTCCTACGTCAGGCCTCACCGGTTAACTATATTGTTGAGCCGGTTCAACCATCAACAGACCGACGGCATCGAGGCCGCGAGACTGTTCACGTAGATCGATTGAAGCCGCACTACGACCCACCCGTCGTACCCGTTCCATAGGTCGCCAGGATGGCTCCTTTTCTGAGGGGGGAGTGATTTGTAGCATTGATATTTGGCACAGGCCGGAACGCCAGCTGAAGAAGAGAAGGAAGAGTGTTGTTGCTGCTCGCGCTCGCTCCGCTTGACAGCTGGTCGGTTCTACCGCTACGTTTTCCACAAAGTAAACGTCTCTTCTGCTCACCACTAAAGGTGTACTATCACAAAGAACGAGGACTTGTAAACAGCATCGTTAAAGTCTCATACCCGCACTCTTTCAGGGATGTGATAGTGGTTAGGAATAAAAAGAAAGCACACTCATAAAATGCAGGAAACACGCGGAGTAGTGATGAACGATGAAGCCGTGGTCAGATCGTAAACACACCGCGTTTCATGCCAGCTTGTGCGATTTTAAACGCTGATATCACGGTGAAAAAAAAAAATGTAACGTATTCTGTTTCGTACATAGCTTTTGAAGGGACTGTCTAGTGTCCTTCACTGATTTTTTTTGTTTTGCGTCACAACAAAAAAAGTGCCGCCATATCCACGAAGTGAATGATGATGAGTGGGCGAAGCTCTGGAGGAAAACCTGGTAAACCATGAATCTTCCGTACATTTTGCCTACTCGATTTTATTACAATGCTCCCCCTAGCGTACGTCGCCGCACTAAATCGAACGATTGCCTTCCACCAATGACACGTGCCATATGTGACATCATTCCTATTTTATAACATCTCGCATCTTTCATCATCAACTACAAGTACCGCCGTCTAGTTTATAACATCTTGCATCTTTTCATCATCAGCTACAGGTCCCGCCATCTAGTGAGCACTGAAAGAACTAAACGAGAGGTGGCTACATGCAGGAGACGGTGCCGCCATCTAGTGAACACTGCAAGAACTAAACGAGAGGAGGCGACATACGGGAGACGGTACCGCCATCTAGTGGACACTGCAAGAACTAAACGAGAGGTGGCTACATACAGGGGACGCACAGCCCACGCCTTAAGGAGCTTCGCCCCTAAAAATCGCAGCATATCCACGGAGTGAATGGTGATGGAGAGGGGCGAAGCGTCCGTCAGCCCGTTCGTGCTTCCGTCCGCCCGTTCGTTCTTGCTTCCGTTCGTCCTTGCGACCATCCTTGCGTCCATCCATGCGTCCGTCCGTAAGTCCTTGCGTCCGTCCGTGAGTCCGTCCATCCCTCTGTCCGTCCGTTTGTGCGTCCATCTATAGTACACACTCCAAGTACCGCCATCTCCCATCTAGCATCCCATGTGGCACATACCCGCTCTAGAGCGGCTAGAGAGGGAGAGAGAGAGAAGGAATGTAGGAAAGGTAGGGAGGTTAACTAGACTATGCGTCCAGTTTTCTACCCTACACATGGGGAGGGGGAGGGGGAGTAAAAGAGAGAGAGAAGGATAGACACATGTCACATCACACACACAATGCCGAGTTTCACAGGCGGCCCCTCAATGAAGTTGCTGACAAGTATCTCAGGAGGGCTCGTGTGGCTTTCTGTGCTGATGTGCTGCGCGACCAGGCTCCTAAGATCTTTGCTTCATTAAAAGGCCGGTCATCGAGTCTATTCAAGGCACACTGGAGAGTCCGGCCTAGAGCGGCTATGTTCCAGAGGTGCTTACGTACTACAACTACATACATCGGAAGTTGTACAGACCCACACCTTAAGGAGCTTCGCCCCTAAATGTGTACCTTTTGAAGTGCGCAACCTTGTGGCGGTTTCTCTGAATAGTATTCCAAGCAGACTTTCTCGATCTGCGTTCGGTCTCCATCCAGCGCTAGGATGAATGCCCACAACACTGGTCAGTATAGGCGATGACTATTGTACTGCCGGTGAAGCTAAAAACGTGAACGTTTTTTCAGGCCTCTTGAAGTTTCGTTTAATAATAAAACGAACATCATAGCGGTCGTTCAAAGCTGGCAGACATATTTTGTTTGGATTCTTATGAGCGGCGGCGGAGGCAGTGCTCGCGTTTCGCCGCCGTTTGCAGGCAGGCGTGCAGGCAAGTGAACACTCCGCCGGCAGCGCCACCGGGCGCCTCCTTGAACGCGTGAAAGAAAAAAAAAAGCAAAGATGACTCTCTGACGCAGCCTAAAGCTGTCTCAAGTGCGTAAAATAGAATTGCAAGCCTTAGATGTTTGTTTTTAAGCAAAACGAGTCTACCTGCGAGGATTCCTTGTTTTGCCAATAGATTGAACCGCGTTGCTGTTGGGTGACTCTAGTGGTCATTCTTTGTCGACTTTCAACATTAAAATAAAATTGTGATTTCTTTTTTATGAAACAATACCATGCTCGTTGACGCCGATGTGATGAACGGTCTTTGCACTTTCGCCACAATCAGAATTTTTTTTTCCGAGCGGTAGGTAGACAGTCCCTTTAAAGATTAAGACTTTCATTATCGATTAAAAAATGTGCGTCATGTGTAAAATGGTAAAGTTGTGTAGCGTGCGATCTGGTATGACATCGAGGTTCGCGCGGCCATTGCGAACTTCAAAGATTCAAGAGCAGTCGCCTATGCGATGAACGCGGAGGGATGCTTCTGCTCCCACCGGACCAATTTCGTGTATCTTCTCCATTCTTCGCCATCGGCCATACCATGCTGAATGCGCCGGTTCTCGTCCTCCATTCTTCCCTCTATATGCACTGCTGGTACTATAGCAAGGGTGAGCGTGGCGCTTGTCCTTGTGTCGGGCGTATGTGGTCATTAATTTGCGAAGGTGCACCAGTTTTTGGAGCACCTCGAAAACCGCCCAAACTACAGCACGGACAAAGAGAGATCAACGGTAAATTACGCCCCGTATTCTAGAACGCCCCTCCACTCAACGCTCCACCTTCACTTGATGGATGGATGGATGGATGCTATGAGCGTCCCCTTTATAACGGGGTGGTGACAAGTATGCCACCAGGCTCGACAAAAAAAAAAAACTTTTTTTCTTTTTTTTTTATGTTGGCCTAATGCCTCTACTTCGATAACTTCTATCTTAATGGAAAAAAGGTAAATTTTCAGCTTAAGTTCTCTGCCATTTACGGCACACTGTCCATATTTTATTTTTCCAATATTTATTTTTGTCCTTTCTCTCTAATTTTCTGCCACCAATACTCTAACCGTCTCTTACTTATTTCAATCGCGGGTGTGTTCAGCTTTCCATTGTTGTCCCTAAAACCCAAGGCTTCCTGTAGGCTCGTGCCCAAACGTACACCTGGGTGGATATCTCCAC
Source organism: Rhipicephalus microplus (assembly GCF_013339725.1). NCBI lineage: Eukaryota > Metazoa > Arthropoda > Arachnida > Ixodida > Ixodidae > Rhipicephalus > Rhipicephalus microplus. The sequence goes on from NC_051168.1 coordinate 43,728,060, forward strand.
ATTCAATCAGAACATGCTCCGCCGTTTCCTTATCTTTCCCGCAGCATGTGCATTGTTCTTCTTCTTTACTGAATCTTGCTTTATAACTACGCGTTCTAAGGCAACCCGATCTCGCTTCAAACAGTAAAGCGCTTCCCCTTGAATTATCGTAAATGCCTCCCTCCTTATTTCATTTTTGCCCTTTCGGTAGTTACTCAAAGCCGGTTTTTTCTCCATAGCTGCCATCCAGTAAATCCTCTCCGCCTCCCTGACTTTTCCCTTAACGCTCTTTGTTGACATATGGCTCACAATACCAGCCGTATATTTACTAGTGAGTCATCTAGTTCTTTTTCTCCACTGTGTGTCCACGCTCTTCCTATACAAATAACGGAACACCTTCTCTGCCCATCTACTCTCCTTCATATTTCTTAGCCTTTCTTCGAACCTTATTTTGCTCTGCGCTTCCCTCGCCTCAAAACCTGCCCACCCCATATCGCCCTTTACAGCCTCGTTTGTCGTCTTCCCGTGAGCACCCAACGCGAGGCGTCCCGCAGTCCTTTGATTTACATCCATTCCCGATTGCACCTCTGCCCTCATGCACACCACTGAGTTCCCAAAAGTAAGCCCTGGAACCATTACACCCTTCCACAGACCTCTAAGCACCTCAAACCTATTGTATCCCCACAACGCTCTGTGCTTCATTATTGCCGCATTCCTCTTTCCTTTTGCTGCCGAGGCTTTTTCCTGTACCTCCATGTATCTATCACTCTCATTTACCCATACTCCAAGGTACTTGTATTCACTTACCCTCGGTATTTCTTGGCCTTGTGAGAAAGTCGATGGGAGCGCCATCTCTAGGCAGGAAATGTCACTGCATAGCAGTGATAATTTGCTGCTATTGCTGAGAAGCGAAGCGTCACTTTCAGCCGAACAGTGGCACAGATGCGCAACTCGGTCAAGTGAAGGGTGAAAGTCGAGTCGAGGGGCGTTTGTGAATACGGGGGGTAATTAAAAGACTGAATGCGAGCCAGCTAAATAGGCGAATGCGACAGTCAATAATGCGAGCTGTTTGTGTGACTCTAATTAGGTAATGCCGGCTAATTATTCGATAATTAAGTAATGTGAGCTAATGAAGTGGTGCCAATTAAGAAATGCGAAATAGGTGAATAAGAGCCAGTTATTTAAGTTAACTACGGAGATTTAAGGACAAACCACATCTCCTGTCAGTGTCGTCATTCGCTCCGTTTTCAATACGTTCACGAGCTCTTACAATTAGCCTGGCTGTAAATCCTGCAATGCACCAGGTCGTCCTACATACAAGTCCTTGTAAATCGTACGCACGCCCGACTATGACTCAGCCCGAGTGGCCTTGCGGACGGTGGCTTTTAATAGTAGGTGTCATGGTGAGCCTCTTAATGCTAGGTCATGTTCACACAATTTCATCCATCGTGTCACGTCCCACGGCAGGCGGGGAGAGCGGCATTTGCTTTGGCGAGCGTAAATGGGACGTGCGGTATGCAGTGTTTTTTGCCCGTGGTGAAATATGTGCCCGGCCACAATCAGGCGATCGGCGGTCGTCTGCAGCGGCACACGAGCGGCGATTATGCAGTAACACTGCACACGACGACGTAGGGGGCGGCATCACGTTCTCGCTTGGGCCGGTTCTTCGCATCTCGATGAAGCGGGGCCTCTGCGTGCACGCTTGTGCAACGTGTGGTCTCAGCCACTGCTCACTTGTTAGTTTCTTTCGTTCCGAAACTCCTATAGTCTTTCACTTCAGGCTTCTTTTCGTTTCACGGGCTCGTTCCTTACGTTCTTTCCAGTTCGATCATTGAGTGCATTCTTTTTTCTGTATTGCCTTGTTTGGCTTGAGTTAGTTTCATTTGTAATTGTGTTAGTTTACATATTTATTTATTTATTTATTTAAAATTCCTTACAGGTTCTTTACAGGGCATTGAGTAAGGGGGGTAATTGGTGAAGTTTTACAGATCACACAAAATTAATTCACGCGTTACAAAGCGTATCAGCACAATGAAAATATGACGCGGTTTGCAATTGCGTACATTCCTTCCCTGCGAAGTGTTGAACTGCGGCCCACTTCGTCGAATGTTTCCTTAACAAATGGACGAACACTTCTTTGGCGCACGCAAACTCGCTCGCTCTCTCGGTCACACCACTCGCCCTTTCGACTACATCCGCTCACTCACTCCACTCAGGCATGCACTCCGCTCACTGACATCGCTCACCCCGTTTACTCTACACGCTCACTTAGTCCACTCACTAATTCATGTGACGCCTTTCACGCCCTTTGCACACTCGCATCACTCGTTCACGCCACTCGCACCAATTTGTTCCTCCCTCCCTCGCGTACTCACCCACACGCTCACTCGCTCCACTAATCCATATGACTTACCTCACGCAGTCAGCACAATGGCATCTCTCATTCGTATCACTCACTTCGTTCCATTTCCCACTCACACACTCCACTCACTTCGTTCCATTTCCCACTCACACACTCCACTCACTCACTTATCCACTCGCCCACTCCACTCAATTATTCACTCACTCACTCACCAGAGGCCCTGGCAGAAAGCGTCCTTGGTCAAGAGTGGAAGTAGGCCTCCGTCATGTTTATACGACGCAGCCGTGATATTCCGCCGACGCAAACTCCACTTTTGAGCCAATCCGCGCCGCGTTGAATTCAGCCCTGCAGTTAATGGTGTTCATTCTTACAGAATCATTCTGTTTCCCTCCATACCCTCTTCCTCTTTCTTCTTTTTCTTCTGGGAGTATAATTTATGACCACCGAGAGACACAAAAAGGAGAGCCGCGGGTGGATCTGATGCTCGCAAATTAGGTGAAACCCCCAGCTTATGCGTAACGCTTCGTATGAGCGAAACCACGAAGAAATGCAAGCTATACAGCATAAGCAACTGAGGATTTATTCATAACATAAAGGTGAACGCAGCGAAGCTAAGGGGGGAGAGAAAGCTTGAGGATTCGCGGTGTTGTGTTGTGTGCATGTCCAGAGAAAATTTCGGCTACAGTTTAGTTTCTTTATGCAGCGATGCCTGTTAGGTCTTTCTTTCTTTCTTTCTTTCTTTCTTCTTTCTTTTTCTTTCTTTCTTTCTTTCTTTCTTTCTTTCTTTCTTTCTTTCTTTCTTTTCTTTCTTGCTTTCTTTCTTTCGTTCCTTTCTTTCTTATTCTTTCTTTCTTTCTTTCTTTCTTTCTCTTTCTTTCTTTTCTTGCAAGGAGAGTTATAGAATGCGCTATGCTGCCTAATACATGCCAGGACTTCCCGGGTCTGCTTTATACATAATGGAACGGCGTTGAATTTTTCAGACAGCTTCTGCGCTGAGGTGCGGCTGCAGGCCCATCTCTCCGCTCGTTGAAAATAAAAGCGAAGCATTATTTTGTTTTCGTTTCTTCGAGCTCACTTTTTCTTCGGTATTTTAACCCGGCGAAGAAAGTAAAATCGCCCAAAGCGATGAAAAGAACACAGAAATTGCAAAGATGAGAACTAACGGCTGTGTTGCCAGTTCGTTCCTCATACTTCCCCCTCGCCCCCTGTTCCCGCTTCCTGCTTGCACCCCTTACACACTTTACCCTCTCCCTCTTTCACAACGCTCTGCCTTGATGTAGAATCGGTGCATGTTTTAATGGAAATATATTTCCTTCCTCCCCCCACCTCCTCCTGTGGCGAGGTCTCCGTCGATTACATTTTTTTGCGGCGTTTTGCTTTTCCTCCTTTTTTTTTTTTCTGGTGTGTTCCCGTGATCTAGAGATATATATACCACAAAGCCTGCGTGGTTCTCGGAACTCCCAATGCCTCTCTGGGCGCAGAAACCCGGAGCTTGTGTGTAACATTTATGAGTGCATTGAACCGCCAAGGCGTTGCTGGTTCGGTGGATACATGGCGTTCTTCCCGGTTGACGTGAAGTTGACGGTTCGACTCCCGACTTCTACGTGTTAACTGCGGAGCACTTGAGAGATCCGGGCTGTCGTGTGCTGTCATCCCCAATATTTCCGTAATATGCAAAGAAAGTTGCGCAGTAATAGTAGTGGTAGTAGTAGTAGTAGTAGTAGTAGTAATAGTAGTATTAGAATCATTGCACAATCGCGCTGTTACCTGCAAAAAAAAATGCTGCTTACTGTACGTGATACACGAATTTAGGCGCTCATTGCACTATTCAGATGTACACGCTTACCAACACTGTTGTCCATGCACACATTGGCGCGCATGCTACAATGCTAGCGCTGTTTCAATAGTTACCTTCGCATACGATGTGGATAAGTTCATATGCGATATTATACTGTGTATACAATTATTATGATATGTGCTTGGAGCGCTGGTATTCACAAAACTTTTGTTCACAATTAACAAGACCTATTGTTCAGCGATCGCATGCATCGTACACATAGGTGCATTTGACAATTACGTGCGGTGTTTGGTGCTCCACACACTAATTCACATAAATGTAAATACCTGTCGGTGCATAAGCTCAGGTGCTGCAATTCACTTCTAAACTGCGTTGTTACGAAGCGTAGCAATAACATCCTTAAACGCCGTCTTGCCTATACAGCCTGTGCACAGGCTGTATACCCTGTGCACAGGCTGTATACACCCTTTCAGATACATGTATCTGAAAGGGTGTTATTTCGGACAAAAAGAACGTTTACAATATCAGATAACTCAAACCAATTCCTCGCGAAACAAGCGCACCGTATCGCGCGCATGCTCCCACCTGGCTCGCCTTTCGGCGTCATTCTTCGCTATAGCGAAATCTAATTTAACGCTGCACTTTGCAATCTCGTGTGTACGCCCCGCGGCGAAACATGTTTTTTTGGAAAGACAGTTCGCGCGGGCGTCGCCGTACGAAACAGGCCTGGCTGCCCGAATCCATTAAATTTGGCCTTTTCTATGCCAGGCAATTACGGTCGGCCCGTATAGGCGCGGAACAAAGCAGCGAAACAAAAATGGCTACGGGTTTCGCCGCTGAGCGCTCGAAACGAAACTGTAATGTTGCCCCAGGTGCCTTAGCGGCGCTTTGTTTGGAGGTACGGGTAATTCAATTTTTATTGTTTTCATGTACAGCACGCCCCCCCCCCCCCCTCCCGCCGCCCGATTTCATTCTGGGTTGAAATCAACTCCGATGACATCGCAGAAAATGAGTTTGGACGTTGTCCGCGCTGTGCTGTTGTCTTTCGAAGTACCCCCCCCCCCCCCTTGCCCATAGTGGGAGCCCTCTCTTCCACCTGTGCGGGGGAGAGAGAGGTCTGCTTTATCAACGCGATGTGTGCATTTGAAAGGAAAACGCCAGGGTATCCATTTAGACACTAGTATAGCGGTGTGGCTCCACGTGACGTCACGATAATGCATGGCCGCTGTCCACAGTATAGTCTCTAATGCACGCGCAGTGGCTTGGATGTATACGTGTACCTGTTACGTACTCGATTACCGTGTCACTTTTTTGGGGGGTCAGTGTTATTGTGCTTTCGGTTGTTTATGTTTAGTACAGGGACATGATAATTATAGATTCCATCAGCTCTCCCATTTCACAACAGTTGTAACAGGGGGGTACAGTTTCACGTTTTACAATATTGGATATCCGTCGCAATAACTTTATTTATTTATGCATTTATTTATTCATTCAATATTTTTTTGCTCTATAGTCGCCTCGCGTGCTCTTGAAATGACGGCACCGTCGTTGTGCATTTGTACATGACTGTGGGACGTCGCGACGGTGCACGTCCGCTTTTAGTCTATTAGTGCGCAGTGTACACACGAAAGACCCAATGAATCTCCACATGTTGCATTTTAAATTACCGCACCGCTTTCTTTTCATATTGAGCGCTTCCCTGTTTACATTTAATTTAAAGACGTGAGTTTATAGATTGAATTACCACTCGCATTTCGAAACTGTCGCGGGGCATTTAGTTTCATGGTCGGCAAAATGTTATAAACTTTCCAATAGTTAGAATATTTTTGTTTTCAGTTTGCTTGCTCTGTAAACGCACTTTGTGCAGTCGAAAAGAAGGCTTCGTCGAATCCATTTATACGCATTCTAGAGGCGTGGCTTCATATGACGTCACGACATTATGTGGCCGCTACATGGAGTATAGTCTGCAGTGTATACACGGAGCACTGAATCGACGTACTCCTGTGGCGTATTCAATTACACTATCGTTTTATTTTGTTGTCGGAAGATTTCTGTTTCCGTTTAGCGTATACGCGAGTGAGTTATGTATTGCATTAGCTCTTTTATTTCGAGACCCCCATAGGAGGATAGTTTTGCGTTTCACGAAAGGGCGTACCTTTTAATTCGTTTTTGTATTTTTATTATGCCTTTCAAAGGCACACGGGTAACGCTTCGCTTAGCAAGTCTCACAACGCTCCGGCATACGCTATGTTGGCGAATATAAATTTATTTTTTTCCTCTCCTCTGCTCACCAAGCACATTTTGAACGAGATCACATGGGCTGCCGTGTCGTTTGGTCTGTTTGAAAAGGGAAAATTTTCAGGTGGGCCTTAAATCACTCGTATAAGGGATTCAATTAAAATTTGGAGCCAGCCGGAAATTGAATAGGACTCGTTAATTTTATTATATTTGTTTTACTTATTCAATCTATGAATTAAGCTCTGAATTGAAGGGGCGTACGTGTGTGTGTGTACAGGAGTTGTGTGAAATTGATTCCTGGCGGAAACGCTGTAGCAAAGCAGCCGCGAGTCTTTTGTTACCCCGCGACTGTCTGACGCTGTAAGTTTGTGTGTCGAAAAGTTGGCCAAGAACGTAAAGACTATTCAAGAAGTTCATCGTGAGATCGTACACTTTCGCGTGCTGTCCTTAACATTTACCTAAGGAGATTGTTTAAGATAACTCACCTAAAAAGTGGGTCAGGGAACAAACGTGTGTTAAGGGCATCGTAGTCGAAATCTAGAAAAAAAGAAAAACGAGCGTGGACTAACTACAAGGCCTGTAGTGTGAAGGCAAGTAACAGCTGGTCATTAAGATTAAAGGTATTGATCCCAAGAGAAGACAAGCACGTGTTGGGAAGGATGATGGGTGGGCAGATGATATTGAGAAGTTTGCTGTAGTATAACGTGGCAGCATCAAACACAGGACCGGGTTGATTCGTGAAGTCTGAGAGGCTTAGTCTAGCAGTGGGTGTGGTCAGGCTGACCGTGATGATGATGATTGGATTGCGAACTTTTTTCTTGCAAAAACGATTTTACCCCGAGGCGAAGCCACGGCGATAGCGCTGACGATGGTGACGACTGTAATTGGGGATGTTGATAGCTGCGATTTTCGTATCTTCCCTGAAAATCTTCCCTTTGTTTCGGTACATGCTTAGTTGCATCTTTTATACTATTTAAAAACGAGTGCGCGCGTATCTCGCCTGCTTGACCAACCCCGTTCTTCTCGTTGCTGTCCAGGGATACGGCATGGAAGACATCGAACCTGGCCCAGGAGACGACAGCGTCGTCGACGGTCACAGCCCGTTTCGACGAGCTGTCGGTGGTGGTGCGTGGCAGTTCCCCAAGTTCAGCAATTCGGTCAGTCTTCTTGTCTCCGTTCTTTTCTCCCATGTAGTGATATATGAACGTTGTATTAGACAGTAGGTGTGTCGCACTAAGGTGTGCCGCCAGGCATACCTTTCACGCTTCAGCCGCTCTCACAATCATTGTCTCGTCCTCTTCACGAGCAGGCAGGCAGGCCAGCAGGCAGGCAGGCAGGCAGGCAGGCAGGCAGGCAGGCAGGCAGGCAGGCAGAGAGATAGATAGATAGATAGATAGATAGATAGATAGATAGATAGATAGATAGATAGATAGATAGATAGATAGATAGATAGATAGGGACAGACAGATAGATAGATAGATAGATAGATAGATAGATAGATAGATAGATAGATAGATAGATAGATAGATAGATAGATAGGGATAGACAGACAGACAGACAGACAGACAGAGAGGGGGGGGAGACAGATAGACAGACAGAGAGAGACAGACAGACAGACAGACAGAGAGACATAGAGAGAGGGGGAGACAGATAGACAGAGAGAGAGAGAGACACACAGACAGAGAGAGAGGGGGAGACAGACAGATATATAGACAGACAGATATATAGATAGATAGATAGATAGATAGATAGATAGATAGATAGATAGATAGATAGATAGATAGATAGATAGATAGATAGATAGATAGATAGATAGATAGATAGATAGATAGATAGATAGATAGATAGATAGATAGATAGATAGATAGATAGATAGATAGATATAGATAGATAGATAGATAGATAATAGATAGATAGATAGATAGATAGATACTCTTCACTTTTACGCTGTCTACCTGTACGTGGTCCCGTGCGGTCTTTCGCAAGCCTCGCTGTTTCATTCACACCCCTTTAGAAGCTACACACATGCGTGGCACTGTACTGCTTTATACGACGTCTTGTTTAATACAATCGCGCAAAAACCCTTCGCCACACCTTTACCGATGGGGCACGCGCTTGGTTTCTGATATTTTCTAGGCACGCGTTTCGTTCCACCTTACTTACACGTGCATACGTATGTACCACTCAACACTGTCGAAATTTGGGCATGTTGGTGCATTGTGACGACAGAAAATAGCGCAAAGAAACGGGGACACAAGACGAGGACACAAGGCACATGTACCACTACTCCACGGGAGGTCCTGCTTATGTACCACCACAAATGTGTATAGTACAGTGCTTGCAGAATCGAAATATCTTGACACCCACTGTGCCCGTGTGTATACACCACCATTGTCCCATCCGCGAATCCCTGGGAATTTAGTCGCCGCGGCAACAGAGGTGGTTCATTGCGTCGAAGACCCGTGAAAACAATAACAATTATGATAATAACAAGAACGTCAACAAAAATAACAATTGTAACAATGTATGGCTGCCACGGGCTACTAGCGCGAGTACTTCGCACCGTGCTGCGGCGCGGGGTTCAGTGATTAGGCTTAGTATAGACGGGCGTCTGGACAAGCCTTTCCCGGTTGCGGACGCGCGAAGTTACAGAACAAGGGGGGTTCGTTAGTCGCTAATTACTTCGGACCTGCCACCTTGTTCGCCCCTTACCGAAAAAGAAAAATACTCTTAACAAGCTCCACTTAGCAAGGCCTTGCAGGCAGCGTTCGTAATAGTTGCGCCTTCGCAAGAGCGCGTTTACTTGCGAGCGAGTGTTTGTTTTGGTTAAGCGCTTTCCCCGTCCCACTTGAGCTGCCAAAAAAAAAAAATACGCCGGCCAGTCGAACGCTTTCTGTGCTTGCCCGCAAAGCACGAACTCGGAACGGACTTACGCTGCTGCCCTCTCTCAACAAACATAGTCACTTCCGCGCATTGCGGATGCATCGCTGCTGCAGTTTTTTATTTTTTTTTATTTTTTTGCGGCAGCTAATCGTATCACGCTTATGGTTCTTGTTTTCGGTTGACTCGTTCTCGGCGTAGATTGTTTTTTGCCTCATTAGGTGATTTAATTCTTTTTATCTAGATGTCGCTACGACGTATTATGATCTGTTGCAATAGCAACTTCGTTAATCCGATAGTTGGTATGAGTGTGTGGTTCAGAACGTAAACATGGTGCACATGTCGGAAAATTTAAGATTAGGTGAAGGCTTGCGGATATCAACGAATCCCCTGGAATCCCGCCTTCGTAGATCTTTCATTTCACGCTATGACGGTAATATTTAGTTGCTTCGTTGTATATGTAGTTAGCTATATGTAATTATGGTGTTAACCAGTGCATGCGCTGTGCTTTGTAACTATCAGGATGCCTAATAAGACATACAGCTCGAGTCTGTTCGCACTTGGCTCTTTTCCGTTAGTTATTCTCGTCTCCACTGTGATTCGTTCTTTCTTCATATGCATTTGCCTCACGCTGGTGTGCAGCGGCTTCGCTTGACGTCACTTCCTTTTGAGTGAGTGAGTGAGTGAGTGAGTGAGTGAGTGACAGGCAGGCATCTGTGGGCGTAAACAAAAGCGTTTTGCTTATCCGCATCCCCCCTTTTCATTTGCGCACTTCTTTTTGCCGCAACGTCAAAGCAGCGTGCCAGGTATTGTTTAGGAGGGGAGGGAAGGGGTGTATACGTAATGAAAGCAGCACTCCCGGTTGCGTCGAGGTGGTGAAGCAGGTGTGAGAGGTGAGGGTATGGGGGAGGGGATGTGGCGGGGGGTGGTGGAATTCACTTTGCGACAATCAACGTGCATCCACCTAAACTTGCACAAGCATCTGAGCCGCATGACAGCTAAAGCACCCCCCCTCCCCCAACAGCATTCTGGCGCGCGTGTTCAACCGAAAACAATGCTCGAAGCTCGCCCCCTACCGCTCTACCCCCCCCCCCCCCCCCACGACTTCACGTATACACCGTGCTTCCACGGGCTTGACAACGACAGCACACCTTTTGTTCGTTTCGTTAATTGAATTAGCCTCCGTAAGAGTAGTCGCTGACAGGTTTAGTTTTCAAAGGGGTTTGTTAGCAGCGCCTTGTTGACGCCTCTGTGTCGTCGCCTTTTCGCTCGGGATAGCTTGCATATTTTTGTTCGCACTCGCGTTAATTAAACTGCGAGGCAAGAATCAATTTTGGATGTCTGAGCTCGGATGGTTGGATGTCTGAGCTTTATTTACCCTCACGGAGGTATACGGTGGCACGTAAGAAGCCCTTGTCTGAAAAGTGCCATCTTAGAGATTCACGCGCCCAGGTTTATATGAACTTTGAAAACGCCAAAAGTAGTTCACTACCCGCATTAAACTTCATCATCATCATCAGCGTAATTACGGCCACTGCAGGGCAAAGGCCTTTCCCATGATCCGCCAGTCAACTTGGTGTTGACTTTTCTGCTGCCACTTTGTACCCCAAACTTCTTAAGCTCATCTGCCCACCTTACTATCTGACTTCCCCTCACCCGCTGACCTTCTCTGGGAATCCAGTCAGTCACCCTTACAGCGGTTATTCTGCCGACGCGATAAGTGCCGGGCCTATTTCCATTAATTATTCTTGATTTCAACTATGATATCCTCAATCCCGGTTTGTCCCCCGAATCACTCTCTTCTTGTCTCTTGATGTTACACCTATCACTTTCCTTTTGATCACTCGCTGCGTCGTCCTCAATTTAGGCTGAACCTTCTTTGTAAGCCTCCCTGATTTCGGCTCGTAGCAAGTACCCGCAAGATACAGCTTAGTTATATACCTTTCTCTAAGAATAGTGGCAATCTAACAGTCATGATTTTGAGTATGCTTGCCGAATGTACTCCACCCCATTCTTATTCTTCTAGTCGAATCAATCTCGTATGAAACATATATAGGGGAAAAAGAAACTGAATTCAACGAATATCTGGTGCTGATGGCTTACTTTGACAGGCCCTGGGATAGTTTGAATTCCTGTGCTTAATAGAACTGCACTTCAGGGAAACCGGACGCAGTGCACAGCATGGGAAACAGAGGAGCACTTGGTGATCGCGCGCTTGCCGAGGTGGTGGCGCCCTCTATGGCGTGGCACGAGCATGCGCCAGGTGTTTCTGAAGCGTTTTTTTAAAGACGATAGTCTTTTCTTGGGGACCTTCGACTGCAAACATTTTGGTCTGTCTGTCTATCAATCTGTCTGTCCGCATCTTATCGATACCCTAAAATGCACAAGACGATGCCCCAAATGACCAACCCCATCCGCAGCGCCCACCAGTATTGCTCAAGATTCAGCGTTCATACTTGTGTGATTGTCAAAAAGCAATTATTGCGCATATCTGAGGCACCATAACAACGCGTCAATATTGTGTATGTGTATTTTACTAGAAAAGGCATACATAAGTAATTCTAAGGACCGCATCGTTTATCACGCTGCGCTGACCATGCAACGCTTGCACGAAAAAGGCAAGTGTTTCCAACGCTTTGCTATAGACGACACGGTGGTTGCACCTACCCGTCGCCTTGCGTTCTACACCTTGTCATCTCCGAGACGGGCGCGCGCCCTTCGTTTTCCAAGATAACTGCCAGATGGCGCTCATGTCTCAGGTGTGACGTGACTCGATGCGCTCGCCTCCGCTGCACGCTCGAGGCACTCTGACGCAGCGCCTCCAGAATACCATTCAGTGATTTTCTTGCGCAGAACATCAAATAAACGTTTTTTTCACTCTCTCCAGACGCAAGACTCTCGTCTTTCGACGAAATTTGCAGTGTAACATGCAGATACGGCGCCAATTTTTTTTTTAATTTTCAGTGTATCTTTGCGATAGGTATTAGTTATTTTCAGTGTATAATATTTAAACCTCGTTGATCTTGAACTTCGACGCGAGATAGTGGAAGGACGACAACGCAGTTGTCTGGAGTGGTACTCAAAACAGCAAGGTCACCATCCCCTTTTCGGTGACACGGCAGATGATCATCGAGCTCATTTCATTCATTTCGTGGCATAGTCCTATCAATTGTTTGTCCGGTGGCACTGATTCGTTCTTTGAGCTGTGCTGCCAGCTGGAATTAATGAACAGTACAAGCTCGCTTAGCTTGTGGTTGTTTTGATATATCTTTCATGCGCGTACCTATACTGCTTTTGAAAGTGTAGCCCTTTCAGAACAAATGAATTCTCTTATACTAGCCCTGCAGGTGCTCTCGTTTACATCCCTACACTGCATGGCGTCAGTCCAATACAGGACTGCTGCTATAGCACCTTCGTTTCATGTGCTCTTTCCCGGGGTCCACTTTCGTCCTCGACTTCGACTCTCTATCACGGATAGTAAATTAGTAAATATAGAAGCAGGGTGGAGGAAAGAGCCTTCGTGAACACCCCCCCCCCCCCTCCCGGATTCCTTCCGTCTCCATGCCTCCTCGGGCGACACCTAGCACTCACACTCCAACGACTCCCCCCACTCACCTAGGGCTCCCCCCTTATGCCCCCCATCCCACACGCTTCTTGTTTCACCCTAGTGACTTCCTGACTTGCAGGACGCAAGTTCGTGCGTGCGTAGTGTAGCAGTCCTTCGAGGGGGAGGGGGGGCGTCGGCAGGAAATAGCACCCTCCCGGTGCGACACCGGAAGCGCAGAAACTGCTAGAACTACTTCCGCTCATCCACGGACGGCACTCTTTTTATGACGTTTTTCTTTCGACTACATTGTTTTTTTATCTCTTTTTCCTCGCGATTTTAACCGTGTGGCTTCATCTTTTTTTTTTCCCGAGCGATACGAGAGGTGAAAGGTGACCTACTGGCCTATTTATCTCTTCTTCTTCCCTACCGTTACCTCCTCACTCTCCTGCAGCCTCTCTCTGTCATGTTATCCTTCTCTCTCCTGTCGTCTTGCTTCAGATGGCGTCGAAAACGCGTCTGTAATTAGTCTGTAACGCTCAGCCTGTGCTACATTTGTTTGAATATTTTAATATCTGCAGCTGCAGCCTACGCTATATTATTAGCATGCTGCTAATAAGCTCTCATACCATCGGAGGTAGGGGGGTGGAAGTGAATATGCTGTGCAATTTACTGATAAAAAAACAAGTCTGAGTTCTTGAAATCATTTCATCTATCTATCTATCTATCTATCTATCTATCTATCTATCTATCTATCTATCTATCTATCTATCTATCTATCTATCTATCTATCTATCTATCTATCTATCTATCTAATCTGTCCGCCTGTCTGTCTTATGCTTAACCCGAATCACTGCAGTCTACCAATTGACATTCTCACTAGCGAACATATTGATCGATTGACGGGTGGTGATCGCTGTGTAGTACGCTGACATTTCGAACTATCCTGCCGCAGGCTTTGTCCTTCCCGCGAGTGATGATTTTGAGTGATGCCTCGGACGAAAGGGCACGACCCAGCGGGAAGCTCATGTCACTCGGTGACTTGTGTATAAACTCGTTAAAAGCGAAGACACAGTTTTTTTTTTTTCGACCGTAGGTGACGAGCAACCGGTTGTAAATGATAAGGCCTGCCGATGACCTTTGATTGTTTGGACGCCTTCCCCTGAAAAAGGGAAACTTTTCTTTTAGACGGTTTGACAAGTTGTAAGAAGAAAGTTTTTTTTAACCCATTGGCTGACCTGATAGCGACCAAACATCAGAGTTGGAGAAGATACTGTCGAGCCAAAAGAAAAGCTTAACTTTCTTTGTTAACTACGCGTGTTCGATAACCAAAAACAAGTTCTCAAAACAGAAAGACTTCCACATAGTCCACACACGAACACACACAAAAAACTAAATCAATACTATAGACAGTGGCGCGGTATAAGACTTTACCCTCAAGTCTCAAGAACGAGCTTCTGTTTGAAAAACCACGAATTCTGACAAGCGCCTCGCTCACATCTAAAAGCGATTGTTCACGCATGTGAAGCGCTGTATAACATTTAATAACAACACAAGACTGGACCTCACAACAGTTCGAAAAACTTCTCTTCAGCTTTTCTGAGGGTGAAAGTTTGAAAAAAGAGACGTTTTGACGTCACACGGCGATGCATGTCGTGATTCTGAGCTTGTGGAGAAACGTCAAAGATTTAGTGGCAGAGCACTGTAGATGTCTTATTTTGTTACATTTCTATACCAGCATATGAAACGATCATTGGCCAACTGTTGAAAACGCAAGCTTAAAGTGTTACGAATACCTGCAAGGACCATTGAATTGTTCTTTCAAGCCGTTTTGTCTTAATCTACTTAGAGCGAAATCGGGCATGTTCCCTGGTATTTTTCCCGCATATGTAGGCACTGGATCGCGTCCCACCGCTCGTCGAAATCAACGTTTATCCTTCATTCAATAAATAGGAATAATAATGACGAAATAAGAATTAGTAAGCATTCCCAAACGTTACCCAATCACGCAACGCAAGTGGTGGGGGTATCGCAGAGTTGTGTGATACCCCCACCACTCTGCGAAGCATTTACTCTAGTTCCCCTCGTGGTAATATACGCGCGTCTTTTTTTTAATTAGCGGTCATCTGCAGTAACCACAAAATTACTAATGCACAATAAATTAAACCTTGGAATGTGTATAATGGGAAGTTCTGCAAACCGACCTACAACTTTCCCATCGTAAATTTTCGCCCAGCGTCGCTGCCTCGAAAGTTGGTTAATTAGTATTGCCTAATTAAGAATTTAAGTAGAACATAAAGGATACTGTCAGCTACTCCTAGCGATAATCAGCAACGCGCATTTGGACGGGTCGTCATAATGTGCGCCGGCACATTTTTAACCTCCGACTGAAGATATAGGTGGGACACCTTGTCTTTGTACGAGACATATACGCACTATTGAGTGTACTCTCTTCAACGTAGGCCCGCCCGGCGCTGGTCTAGTGGCTAAGGTACTCGGCTGCTGACCCACAGGTCGCGGGTTCGCATCCCGGCTGCGGCGGCTGCATTTCCGATGGAGGCGGAAATGTTGTAGGCCCGTGTGCTCAGATTTGGGTGCACGGTAAAGAACCCCAGGTGGTCGAAATTTCCGGAGCCCTCCACTACGGCGTCTCTCATGATCAAATGGTGGTTTTGGGACGTTCAACCCCGCATATCAATCAATCAATCAATCAATCAATCAATCAATCAATCAATCAATCAATCTCTTCAACGTAAAAACCTCGCGAACATCAGCCTCTTTAAAGCCCGGTAGCTGCGTCCTTTAGGCGTTGCGTGCAGATTATGGAGTCAATATGTTTTGTCTTCAGTCGACTGACGGTGAAGAAGCGAAGAGGCGAGCAATAAGCGAGCGAAAGAGCGGGGGCTCGCGGCGATCAGTTTGTACCCTTGAAAGGCGGATATAAATCTCTCACACGAGCGCATAAAAACGTCACCGATGGCGGATTCACATAACGCGCCGGCACCAATATGTGTATATGAATCTCCTAACGAGCCCGCGCTGAGGATTATGCCTCGAAGTGTCCGGCATGCAACGGTGTGCTTGCTACAAAAATGCTTAATATTTACGGCCTTTTATTATTACACTATTATAATAGCTCACGAGAAAGGCGCCTCGTACAAACGGAGAGCAGCTTTTAGCGTGGCTGAGACTAACGCGTGCGCGCAAAGCTATATAACTTCTCGCTGCTTGAACGCGGAAAGTTTTATGGGTATCACGAACTGGGCGCGCCTGTAAAGAGACGACCAGCGCGCGCGTCTAAAATCGCGCTTGAGATGCCTCGTGCGTTTGCGACTTGGTCGTTTATTAAATGTGGATTCTGTCTCTATCGCATCAAGATGGCAAGTTGGGCCAGTTGGGTTACGTTCATAGTTGAAAATTTTGTTGAAGCGCACTAAAGAAAAAAAAAACGGACGGACAGAAGAGGCTGACAAGGACTGCGCTTGCAAGCGCTGTCCTTGTCAGCCTCTTCCTTCCGTCTGTTTTTAGTGCGCTTCAACAAAATTTTCAATTCTGTCTCTGTTGTTTAGCTTTAGTTTCGATGCACGCATAAGTGAAATAGGAGGAGGTGGGAAAACAGTGGACCTCTCGGTTACCTCGCTTCTCAACCGTCAATGTTCGTAAATCGTAATTAGCCCACTTGTAGACTTCCTGTGGACGTCTTTGGGTGGTTTTCCTATAGCCATAATTATCTTGATCCTTTTCCATTTGGCGGCAGAAATCACGGAAACCGTGCGTTGTTAGCTGGTTCATTAGGGTATTCTGTAGTGTGCTATATCTTGGTTTGTACGCAAGCCGAAACCGCCCATTTGTAGACTTAGCCCACTTCTAGACGTCCTGTGGACGTCTTTGAGTGGTCTTCCTATAGCTATAATTATCTTGATCCTTTTATTCCGCTTGGTGGCAGGAATCACGGAAAACGTGCGTTAGCTGGCTCATTCATTCGGCTACTCTGCAGTGTGGTATATCTCGGTTTGTACGCAAGCCAGAATCGCCCATTTGTAGACTTCCTGTAGCTGTCTTTACATAATCTTCTTATAGGCAATGCGTTTTTATCCATCTATGCAATTGGTGGCAGGTTTCGCGAAAAACTTGCGGAAACTTTTCCTGTCGCGCTCGCTTTAGTGTGTGTATGTATCTTGGCCTTGGCTAGCCAGCATGATGCAAATTACAATAGTCTTTTTTTTAGAGGTCTTGATGTAGATGTCATATAGCCGTTTATTTTTTTTCTCCTAATCTTTCTATAGTGGTGTAACGAGGTGAGTGCGTGAGCTTTTTTTCATTGTGGTTCGCTATAGCGTATGTTAATGCTTGTCCTGGCTTGCATGCAAATCGCTAAAGTCGTCTCGTAGCCGTCCTGATAAAGACGTATTATGGCCGTAATTTCACCTCTGCATATTTTTTACACTAGTGGCACGAGACGCGCGCGCAAGCTTTTTCATTCGCGTTCGTTAGTTTGTGTCCTGGCTTGGCATGCGTGCGGTCGTATATCATTACCGCCCGGCGAAACGGCGGGTGCTTTCGGGCTTGCTGCCCGCAGCAGCGTCGACAATTAAAGTCAGTTTCCTCCTTTCGTTTTCGCCACGCTCCTTTGATTGCTTCCGCTCATCAAAGAGCGACGGCTGCTGGTCCATGGCAGTTAAGTTTTGCGCGGCCACCGTGATCCTGCCCCCCTTCCCTTTCTTCCTCCGGCCGGGCTATATTCGCTTCCGATTACGCAGTAAGCGCTGGCCTTTTGACTGCTTGCATGCTGTTGGGTTAAACCTTCAATAAGACTGTGTGCTAGGAGGTGGTATTGACTCATTTTTTTAAAGCACAAAAAAATGGTTAGCAAAGGAATCCGAAATAAGAGTAGCTCACAGTGCACTGGTTATGCCTTAGACTGTACTAAGGTTTTACCAATAGTGCCATTCACAATAAAGTTACACCTTGTTGCGGTTGTTTAAAGATGTCTCGAGGAAATCTTCCGGAGATCGCAAACTATATGCCCTGCGCTGACCTGACTTACCGTATTCACTCGGATGCTACCAACGTTGAGCCTTATGGCACCGGCGTTGAGTTATGGTGGTTCATCATCATCATCATCAGCCTGACTACGTCCACTGCAGGACAAAGGCCGCTCCCATGTTCTGCCAATTAACCCGGTCCTGCATGTGTTTGCTGCTGCCAGTTATGGTGGTTAATTACGGCTAAACGAGTACGTACAGTCACAAACAACATAAAAGAGAAAATCGGATTTCTGCTGAGACAACGATCACTCGTGATATGCGGAGCGGTCTGAAAAGACGCACGTTTCCGCTTAAACGTTCGGTGTTATGAACAGTTTGGTGGTTTCTCCTAGCGCTTGGCGTCTATGGCCTTTGAAGGTAATTCCCGTGTTCCACTTCGTACTGTCCATGGCTGTACATATACTCACAGCTGCAACTGGCCGTTTATGTATTTGCAGTTTTCTAAGGCCAAAACACACTATTAGACGCAGCAAGCGACCGTCGACCTCAACGTTATTGTTCGAGTGACGCAAAATGTAATCATCCTGCAATGACGTTACCCCACGACAGCGTCATAATGTCACAGGCTGGCAAAATGTGTGACGCCGTCATGACGTCAAGGTGGGCCGATTCCACGAACGCTGCAAAACAATGTGTTGTCTGGAAATCTCCCGTTGCGTCCGATGGGGCTCTGAAATACACGTTGGGCGGGGACAGTCTTCCGGGAGGGGAAGTGAGAGTATAAGCACAATCGACTTAAAATAGAAGCTAAATAAGTATCCTTCGATAGCGCTGGAGATGTCTTAGGCAAACGTGTAAAGGACCGCGATATGACTTTTGTTCCCATAGGGCGTCGCGACACCCTTTAGTCTGCATAACCTATTTAAAAACCATCTCGACTTCCTGCTCTCCGTGATCAACGCAGACGCTTGAAACGTAGGCACAAAAAATCTGCACAGGACCGGTGCTAAACTTCAACATGTTTTAGGGGCGAAGCTCCTTAACGCGTGGGCTGTGCGTCCCTTGTATGTAGCCACCTCTCGTTTAGTTCTTTCAGCGTTCACTAGATGGCGGTACCGTCCCCTGCATGTCATCACCTCTCATTTAGTTCTTGGAGTGGCCACTAGATGGTGGTACTTGTTGCTGACAATGATAAGATGCAAGATGTTATAAACTAGACGGCGGTACTTGTAGTTGATGATGAAAGACGCGAGATGTTAAAAAATAGGAATGGTGTCACATATGGCGCGTGTCATTGGTGGAAGGCAATCGCTCGATTCAGTGCGGCGACGTACGCTAGGGGGAGCGTTGTAATAAAATCGAGTGGGCGAAATGTACGGAGGATTCGTGGTTCACCAGGTTTACCTCCGGAGCTTCGCCCACTCATCATCATTCACTTCGTGGATATGGCGGCACTTTTTTTTCAATCTCAGAAAACGCATGCTTGAAAACTATCATAAAAAGCGTACATGCGAGCCTAATTTTAGGTTCTGTTAAGCTTCATGAAGTCTATCTATCTTTCTATAGTCTTCCCTCCTCTCCTCTATCTCATTAAGCGCCACGTGTCCGCTTCGTCTTCTTCGCTCCTTGGCGCCCGACAAGAAGCAACGGCGAACGCGTCGTGGGCCTCTCTACTCGGGGCTGACAGTGACGAGCCTGTGACGGTGGCGCCACGGAGACCGTACACATACTCGTCTTCGGTCGTGCGCACGAGGATAACTGGACGGGGAGCCGGAGGGGCAATTACGTCCGAATGAGGTCCCACTCGGCACATCTTGCGTAAGTCTATTAAAAGACTCGCGGGGGTCACAGAGAAGGAAAGGAGAGGGGGTGGGTGGAGTATATTACGCTGCGCTGAGAAAGAGGCCTTCCTTATGTGTGTGTTACTTTGGGACCTCCTGACGCTGTATATATTATGTGAGCTCTTTTTTTTTGTACTCATGTACTCAGCAATGAATAAACTTGAATGAATAAACTTGCAGAGTCGTCGTCGCATCTTCTGAGTGTCTCTCTCTGGGGCTTCTGAAGAAGGAGAAGAAAAAATTTCGTTTCATATTGTATACGGATATACCAACAGAGATGTACAGAGAGGCAGGAGAAGGGCGGGGGGGGGGAGGCTAAACGAAATGTGAGGAAGTTCACTGCACATCGTACAGCCTGCAACAGTTTACGTTAAAAAGGCACGAGGAAGTAAATAAGGAAGAGAGAACGTCTGTACAGCTAAAGGAATGCATTCTTCACGGCCTGTTCGTTCGGCGCATTCGATCGAGCAGTAGCCCCGAAATTGCAAGTGCGGCCTTTTTTGCTTGGTCCCTATGTTTCCGGCGCCGTGACTTCATCGAATAACTGTATACCTGTTTCGCACAGATGTGCTCTCCCAAGCGTAGGTGTGTGTATGGTGGCGCCAGATTTTTTTTTATTTTATTCTCGGAGGAACCACACCCTTGAAATGGTTATTTTTCGCTCTCTATGTCATGGCGAAACAAATTAGGGGGGGGGGGGGGGTCTGTGCATGTTACCCCCGGATACGCCCTGGCTCCCCCTCCACACTGCTCGTAGTCATCCAGGGAGAGGCGGAGGGAAACAAGTGATCGCTTCACTTTCTTTTCTGCGTCAAATTCTAAGGCCTTGTTTTTATACACGACCAGTGAGGGCAAGGGTGAGAGGGGGGATGCGTTGACAGTTGGCTTCCTTTTGCAAGGGATGACCCCCCTCTCCCCACGCACGCCTATGTCCTGAATGGTTGCAAGAGATAGTCATCTATTTCCCTCCTTGTGAGGGATATCGGCATGCACATTGAGGCGCAATTATATACACACAAGAACTTGTGGCACTGTAAACGTGAAGTGATCAGAAATGCTTGTGCAGGAATGGTCAGTGGAACCAACAGTTAGATAATTTGTTTGTTTGTTTCTTTCAAAATGCGGCACATACCCACACTCGGGCACTGACCAAGAAAGCGTAGCGAACTTTTTTTATGAGCATTACATGTACGTTTATCAAATAATTTGCGTGAAAATAAAAAAATGCAAGAAAAACGACAGAGAGAGAGATCGAGAGAAAGGAAGAAAAACAAAAGTGTGTGTATTTTAGAGATTTCCAGATTTGAGATTTTGAGATGACCACACAGAGGAAAGTTGTTCGTCTTTACTTGCTACGACTGTTGCTTCCCTCGCGAACGCAAAGGAGCGAAGTCCGTCCGACAACTATAAATGCTGAATTCTTTTGTCTAATTATTTGGCGGTTCGAGAGCGTAAGCCTTCCGTGGCGAGCCGCAGCCTCGGGTCTTTAGCGACGAGATCGAGCGAGTCGAGGAGGCCATGGCGACGTGCACGGAACGTGCGTCGCTTACCAAGATCCACTGACGTTTCGCCGAAGCTGTTTCATTGTTCCAACGAAGGAGCCAGTTACGCCAGAGCAAAGACGTGGCAGCGAAGCACAAATTGGTCTTTCATTCTTAGTTTGACCACGAGAGTGAGTCGACAGCTCACGGCTTCTCCTCTGAGCTGAGGCTTGACGCCTAATGAGCTCAAGACTGCCCTCTTTTTCACGAGTTCTTAAGATGGTCACTTTGCGTCTTAGGTGGCTTTCTGAAGAAGAAAACATCGGATGTATCATCGAGCGGGAAACTTGGCTCTCGGCGGCGACCGTCTCGAGATGCTAAGTACGGGGGGTGCAAAAAAAAAAAATCATGGCTGTTGTACGTCACAGGAAACGCTGTTCTACGTCACAGGAAACGGTATGACACGAAAGTGAAACGTGTCTGTATAGAAGTAGTGTTTATTGTGTAATGATATATAGGAGCTTCTGCAATGTCTGTGGGCGTCTGACAGCTCTAGCACCATCTTACATGAACGCACCAACGCTGACGCCTAGTGAAACATCTCCATCGCGACGACTACCACCCATGACGATGATTTAACCGTTGTGGTAGCTCAAGATTTTAACGTATGAAGCTGGACCAAGCTTGTCGTGAATCCCGCTTTTCACTACTTTTTCTTGACGCTTTTTTCTTTCTCGTATGGTAGCGTTAATTTTGCAACGGCATATCCGTGACGGAAATACGTCACTAAGGTGTTGGCGGACCTCAGCATGAAACACACTTTCGTGTTAAGTGTCTCGTGGTGACGCCACCTTATGGTGCCACAGTTCGCAAAAACCCGTGACGTCTTCGTGACGTCATCAATTTTGGTGCGACTTCATGTCACGTAACGCCACACGACGACACTGCAGATGTAGTGCGCTCCTTGGGGCGGCGAACAAAAGCGTAGAACGAGAGGCTTCAAAAGAAGTAAATGAAGACAGCGCTTTGCAGCAATGGCACGCGAAGCCAGGACTCATGTTCTCTGCTCCCTCGTACATCGATTGAGAAAACAAAAAGCATGGCTGTCGACTTCGAGTCGTATTTGGTGAACGCTTAAGGGATCTTGCGAGTCTTATGGCGAAATATTTAGACGCTTCGTGCAACGCGAGGTTCGGCAGTCGGTGTGAACAAGAACAGTCCCAAAATGTCACGTGATCATAGGTGACATCATGATGACGTCATCTGTGGTCTGTTAGGTAATCACGGCGTCATAGATTGCCAAACCTTGTAAAGTCGTGTTTCTCATAAGCCTCTTTGGAACATTACACCTTACAAACCAACCTAAAATTTGCAAGCCGGTGCTTGATAAAACAACTGTGTTGGCCACTCACTCTAACCATACAGTGTAAGCTTCATCAATGAGGCGGCGCCGATAGCAAATGGAAGCTGCGTCAGTGAGCCATTCGTCGCACTAACAAAAAAAAAAGAACTAGATTAGTAGAATTCACTGGCACGTGGTTTTTCTCTCTAAATTCGCTCCTGGAGGAGGAGGAATAAACGTTTATTTTTTCATTCCAGGAACCCTCTGCTTAGTTTTTTTTTCTTGATCTTTGTGCATTGATATGTTGATTGTGATGTCATGTGACAGGTATATATCCTTGGTTCTGTGCAATAGAGTTTTAGTGGGAAGTTAGCGCTTCTCCTCGTTGTTTCTTTAGTCTGTTGTCATCTTTGTGCACTTCAGCTGTTAAACACATGGAATACCAACTAACCCGCTCCGACACCTTGCTAAAATTTGAAACGTCATCATGGCGTTAATATGACGTCACATAACACGACGTTACTCTATGAGGTCGTCTCTTGACCTTGTCGCTTGGTCAGAGATGGGCCGATGCCGGAGATAAATACCACGGGAGATGAATAGAACTTCAAGGTATAGGGGGATCATTCAACTGGGTGAGATGCATGGTATTGGTAAAATAATGCGTTCCTCACAAACTGCGGCTCGATATGCCTTGAAAGAAACCTGATCCGTTGCTGTATGACTTAACGTTTTACCGAGTGCTTATAGCAGGTTTGCTGTTTGCAAGTGTGACGGAATGAGTAACATGCGTCAACTTTCTGACAGCACTGTTCATGGCGTAATTTTTGTGAACAGGGCCTCATCAAGCGTCAGGAGAGAGATTGTGGTTATAAGAGGGAAAAAAAGAGAAAAGTGAGCCTCGTAACTGTCTGCATCAGCGTGCGACACCTCAACGGTAGCTCACAAGGGATGGGGTGAGGAAGGATTGAAAGGGTAGGATTAAAGGTATGCATATAGAAAGAAAGATGCGCTGGGACAGCGAGCGAGGACATATGAGGGGATAGGAGAGATAGGAAAGATAGAAACACTGTCACAGGAGTCCGAGGACGGGGCACCAATTGCGAGAGCTCCTGTCGGCGTCAGGAGATGGCGTAGGGCAAGTGCAGTAGGTCAGAGATACGCTGTCGTCGGAGATCGGCGTTGGAAGATTACGTAGGGCCAGCCTAGTCGGCCAGAGCTATGCTGACGTCGGAGATCGCGAGGGCACAACCGGTCGGCACGGAATCCAGCGAGCGAGTCCCCTCAAGTTTGAGGCCCACGGGACGGCTTCATGCTCTCCCATATATAGTAGAGTACCTATAGTACTCTAAATCGTTACCCCCTTTTGGTAAACACAAACTTTCCTAGCATCACAAGCCGTCCTAGCCTGAAGGATCGATTCCCATGCATTGTCTGCTGTATTCGTATGCGACGCTGGCGTTGCCGCACAGAATGCGCGGTGGCGTAGCGTGTGGTACCTGATTACGTATTCGGGCTCTGACGCGTGTATTGTGAAACACGTGCGCTGTCTCTCACGTTTTTATATACGCAAACAATACCTCTTAGGGCAAACGCTAAGCTTATTGTCTGCTTTGCATTAAGTTGTGTAACGTCGACCTGTGGTAAACATGCATCTTCTGATTTTGTGTGTTTGCGTGCGTGCGCGTGTCTGTGTGTGTGTGTGCACGCACACAGACACATGCAAACACACACACACAAACAGATTTTCCCCCACATCTTGCCCTGAGGGCACATTTCTCTTTTTTTTCTTTTGGTGCAGTGGTCGTTTTCTTGCTTTTATAATGGAAGCATATCGTCATATCTCTTGAGCGAACGAGGGTCAATTCAACGACCGTACCTGATATAACTCCACAGTTGACAATGATCGGTCCCTGGTAAAAATGCCGAATAAATGTCCTTTTTGTGCTTTTGTAAGTGCGCCTGTACTTGTTAGTGCTGATAGATAGATAGATAGATAGATAGATAGATAGATAGATAGATAGATAGATAGATAGATAGATAGATAGATAGATAGATAGATAGATAGATAGATAAGATCGATAGATAGATAGACGGACTGACTCCCACATATAATTGGTCCTCTGCCGCGTATATCCGTCCTCAAACCAACTTTACATAATGTGGTGACGCTAACAGGGGTACGCTTCGTCTGTGTCATGAATATTTCGTTGCGCGAATGCCCACATAGAACAGGCCTCTAAAGAACCGGCAATAAAAACAGTCTTGAAGATGGCCTTTACGTCCCCCCGTCGCTGAGCAGCTGTCCGTGTCTGCAGGTACAGTGTAGTAGAAGGGTACACGCTACTGCAGGGAAGATTGATTGATTGATATGTGGGGTTTAACGTCCCAAAACCACCATATGATTATGAGAGACGCCGTAGTGGAGGGCTCCGTAAATTTCGACCACCTGGGTGTTCTTTAACGTGCACCCAAATCTGAGCACACGGGCCTACAGCATTTCCGCCTCCATCGGAAACGCAGCCGCCGCAGCCCGGATTTTATCCCGCGACCTGCGGGTCAGCCGCCGATGATGATGATTATCAAAACTTTATTACTCCCAAAAGAGAGGACCGGCCGAGAGGTCGGTTACGCTGCTTACAGGAGGTCAGCGGGGATCTCTTGGGACACCGCGGCCTCCAACGGGCGTGAGAATACCCGGCGTTGCTGTGCCGAGTCAGTGATATGCAGAAGGGACTTCCACGTATCTTCTGTGTGAGAAGCGTCAGCGTACTGTGGGCACGTCCATGCCATGTGTATGAGGGTGGTCGATTGTGAGCAGTATTTACAGTGTGGTGTCACAAGGTGTGGGCATACCTTGCTATAAAGCCAGGGGTCGGGAGGGACACCTGTCTGAAGCTTGCGCCACAAGATGGCATCACGTCGAGGGAGGTCTTTACAAGCCGGAGGGTAGCGGAGACGGCCTAGTCTGTAGTGCCGTACAATGTCTCTGCAAGTGACCAAAGGAGTTAATTCTTTATAGCCACTGGACCACCACGTCGGGACTCTACTGCAGGGAAGAATCGTGTGTTGTTCGCTACGAACGGAGCTGGGTAGATGTGCGCGTTGTCTACGCGCGGCACACGCCGGAACACGCATATCGGCATGACGATAGTTATAGCGCGAGAACAAAACGACGCCACAGAGACAAGAAGGACACGAAATACTTTCGTGTGCTTCTTGTCTCTGTGTCGTCGTTTTGTTCTCGCGCTATAACTATCATCATGCCATACCAACTAGCCCAAGCTGCCACACTTCTAAGTTACGCATATCGGGCCTCGAGCACACACACACATCCATACTCGGGAACCGTCTGCACCCAGACGCAACGGGAGGCACGCGCTGCCTCTTTTCTCGATTTCCCCCCCCTCGACGTTTCGAATGCCCATTGACATTTCCAGCGGGGTGATTGCCCAATCGGCGTGTAAACAGGATTACGCGATCCCCGGCTCGGCCGAGTGTTCGTGAAACCCCTCCCTCCGTTACGACTTCCTTCCCCGTTTCCTTATTCCCTGTTTTCCGGCCTCCCGTTCGAACGTGCCGGGATTGTGTTCCTAGCGAGGGTGAGTGTTCCGTGGCTTGTCGCGAGTGTTCGTCTCTTTGACTGTCGGCACTTAAGTGTATCGAGCATATTGTAGACGTTCCGTGCTTCGGGTCTTGTGCGTGCCCGTTTCCGATAATGTTTATTGAAGTAATGCTGGGACGAGTACACAGTAATGGCGGTAGAAGTCTAGGCGTTTCTACTTGAGTAAGGTTGACGAGGTATAGTTAAAACAGGCATGAAATAGATGACGTCTGTATCCACACTGTATTAATGTCCCGTAATCGAAATTCGCTTTCCGTAGGCGTAGCAGGAAATGCGTAATATTTTGGACAAATTAGCCCGCTGGGGTCTTCTTACAGTGACGTTGCCTTAGTTGACCCTGTGCTGTCGTCGTTGTCGTCATAGTAGTAGCTGTCGTCTAAAGTTCACGTGACCAATGAGAAGAGGCCGTGGTCTGATGCGAGGTAAATGGGGTCATGGGATGAAGATCACGTCAGGTGGGTGGTTCAGACAATGGATTAAAAAGGGGCTTACGGGATAAGCTTAATTAAGCGGGCCATTCAAAGAGTGTACTGAAAGGGGCTCATGTGATGAAGCTTACGTGAACGGTTGAACCAGAATTACCTAAACGTAATTACGCCAAACGAAAAGGACATTCTTGAAGGTACAGACTGAAAGACACGACAGCTTCGCTTGCGATTGTTGGCTTGATTCTTTATTTCTTGAATACAAAAAAAAAGTAGCGCTTCCTCAGAAGCCGAATGAAGTTCTTTCTCTCAGGCACAACGTTTCTGGAGGTGTAAGAATTTCAGCGGATTGCAGATTGAGCCATGATAGGCAGCATTGCTATAATAACGCTCCCAGATGTCATAGATGAATTGATTGTAGAAACATTTTTCGTCTCTCTATTGGTCGGGTCGTCGTTGCCGTGCGGCTGGGCACGCAGTTTTTCTCAGTTTGTAGAGGCGAAAGAGCTTTCTCGATGCAGTTCTCTCCGCGATGCTCAATCAGAAATCTAAAATCACTCGCTGCGATGCTTCTTCTATTCTGCACCTCTAGTTAGCATCGCCTAATGTGTAATCCTTTTTTCTCACAGATCGCCGTGACGTGTCCCTAAAGCGTGCCTTCCATTCACGACAGTTGCTGTCGAGCTGTCCCAATGACCCCTTCCGCCTCTTTCCCGCCTTGTTCATCCAGACCTAAGGGTCCTTCTTCAGGGTCCTCCACAATAGCTGAACTGGTTTACTACTCTTGTTTGTAGCCTGAGATTAGCGAAAACGAGGCGTTTTTTATGGGGAACGTGAGAGAACAGCAAAAGGTTCGCCGGGCGAGTGCACATTTAAAAAATCCAGGCAGTAGTTGTCGGCGATGAATAAGAACCCGATGTTGTGATGAAGTAAAACAAACAAAACAAACAATTGTGGCCGCGAGAGGAGGTGTTTCTGACGTTGCCTTCACTCAGTGCGGGCGGGCGTGCGAAGTCGGTCGGACCACCATGCGAGCTCCCACTTTCTCACCAGCCGCGAATTAAGCGTGGATTGCGCCTGGATTAGACGACGGATTAAGGGGGGTGGAAAAGCGTGCCTGGGGCTAGGGCGCAGCTTTGACTGTACACGACTTAGAGACCGAGAAAGAGAGTCTCTGTGGTCGAGTCCACAAGCTGAAAAAGGGAGGGGGGGGCAGGACACCAGGCACAACTTTTCTGTCCCCACCCCAACCCCCGTCCTCCCATATTTTTTGGCTTTTTTCTTCCTCCTCTTCGCTCAACTCCGGAGTAGTCGTCGCGTATAAATCGTCCCACCCTACTCCAGTTTCGGCCCGTTTTCCTGCGAAGTGTAGGGATTAGCGGAGGACGTCGTCGAGGGTGCGTGCGCAGCGTTCGCACAATCGCGACGCGCGTGCGTTTTTTTTTTTTACGGAGGGGGGGGGGGGGCGTTCGTCGAAGATGCGTATCTCCCGTGTTTAGGGGGGGGGGTTGCGACAGGCAGGAAGGCAGGCTTCGTATAATGTTGACGGATCGCTCGTGCGATCCCTCCATGACGTCGGACCGTCGCGTACGTTTCCCCTTGTGCCAACTGCTCCTCCCCGCACACCCACCACTTGCCTCGCACGCGGTCTTGTGGGTGCGCGTCCGTTCGGCGCGTCGTCGACGTTTTGTGGTGGCATTAGCGGTCGTCTCTCTGCATAAGCTCGCGTTACCTTTCGCGTATTGTGTGCTCTTTCTTTCTTTCTTTCTTTCTTTCTTTCTTTCTTTCTTTCTTTCTTTCTTTCTTTCTTTCTTTCCTTCTTTCTTTCTTTCACTCTTTTTTTCTTTCTTTCTTTCTTTCTTTCTTTCACTCTTTCTTTCTTTCTTTCCGTACAATCTCACCCTTTTCCTGCAGCCTGAACTTCAGCGTAGTTTCAATGCAAATGTCTGGGAACGCTGACTGGTGTACGGACGCTGCCGTGGTGGGACCGTTTATGTGCAGGGGTCTCGTATGTGTTTGTAGTGTTTAGTTCCGTATTTGCGGTCAGAACCTATCCATAGTTTCGAAGCGACCGTCTGGAGGCTAAGTACTGTTCTGAGACTGAAAATGTTGGCATGATCGGATTCTCCCCGACGACGTCGATCATTGGGAGGGAAGGTCACGGCGCACTTGAGACGAAAGACAATCCGCTATCTTGCTTATTTCACTGTTCCTTGCAAAGAGCCGTTAAACATGTATCCCGTTATGTCCGTCGTTATGACCCTCGTCAGTAGGTGCCATGCTATCGCTGAGAAACGTAGCCGGGCCGCGCTCCCACGCCTGGAACCCCAGTTCCCTCGGAACCAGCGTCCAGCGGCAGGGAGCGATGAAAGGATTAGAAGACGGTCTGTGTCTGTGACGGTCGGTCTGTGAGCCAATGTCCCTACAAGCAATTCCTCCGGGCCGGCTTGTTAAGCGAGACGACGAAGCAGACCGACCACACAGGTCGTAGTCTACGCGATTGAAGTAGTCCACTCCTTGGCTGCCCTTCCTGGGAAAGGTGGTAGAAGCAACCCAACCGGCGAACTTTTCCGGGAAGGCACTCCATTTCTCCTTCTCCTCAGAGCATTGCGTCAAGAGGTGCAATAACTATTCGGCGGACCGTGTGTTACTGACTGATGCCCTGTGGACGGTGTCTTGTGTGTGTGATTGGCGTTCCAATCACAGGGTTTATAACGGAGCCCGACAGGGTTTATAACGACGCTGCCAAGTGCTGGACGTGGCTCTGAACCATGTAATGGTTCAACCACCCCGCTCGTGGTTTGTGAAACTCCTAACCTCTCCTATGCTGTGAATAAGTGTAAATAGTACCATAAACCTGTTCGTTTTTCGTATCCCCATCTTGTCAGCGTTCTTTTCCTCCACCCGAAGTTACGCCACGCTACCAGCAAGAGGCCGGGTAGACCCAGGTCTGCAACAACTGGTGAACAGCGCTGGGATTCCGCAACACCGTGCGCAAAGTGAATGTGTGGCGTGACCGAAAGGTGTTCGTTGAAACTTGGGAGTTCGTGTCGGCGGCGCTTGTAAATGCTTGACTGTTGGTATATTGACGACTAACCATATAGATGCGACCAGTCCAAATGCCGAATAGTGAGCCGGAAAAAAAACACGTTTTTTGTTGTTGTTGTTTCGCGCATAGCACGTTGTACTAGAATTGCCCAATGCTTTCGTTGTATGGCTGTATGTTTAATGAAATCTGTGATGACTCATGTCGGATGGCATGGTTTGTGGGAGTATCGCTCTCGTTGAGTAACGGCTGTCGGGTGGTACACGCGTGGACAATATGTGGACAAATCACTTGCAGGACCGGTTTTTTTTTTTTTTTTTTTGCTTGAAGTGGTTTGGACGGACTAGTTGGAATGCCAAGTTCGATATTGCAGCTAGCTCTGCTTAGCGTTTTTGGTACTTCCCCGTTTTTGTACGTCGGGTCATTTCCCTATACCTCGCGTTCTTACTACCATCTTGTACTTATGTTTGCTTGTTGCTTTTTGTATTTCACTTAAGCACTGGAAAGTTCATCAAACTATCGGTTAACACGTTCGTTCCGCTGTATACGTCTGCTCTGTCCGACAGCTCAGAAGCCTGCTTTTCGTAGCTTTTGGTGAGAACGGTCAACAATGCAGGCTAAATTGGTTCCAGCCTGTGCATGCAGTAACAATAATTAGAAAAACGCTCTCTTTCCGATGCGGAAAGGGCAGATGCGCGCGCGTGAAGGGACCTCTGTGGACAGCGGACAGTGGGAACCACAGAGACCAGCCGAGGAAGCTTCCCGCGCTAATGGGAACATCAGAAACTGTTCAAACCCCGCACGTGCTGTGGGTGAAAAGGAAAAAAAGAGATACCGCTGCGTAACTCGGTGCTCAAACGAGCTCGCCTTCCTTTCTTCACAGTACTTTTTTTTTTCAAGTTGCCTCGCTCAACTTTTTCTCTGTGTTCTCTTTAGTACGGTGACGAAGGCTGCACTCGTCACCACTACCAGCACCACTCCTTGCAGACGACGTCTCCCGTCGTGTCGCTGTTTCCGTCCGCTATTTCTTTTCTCTCGCTCTCCCTGTCGAGTTCTCGCGAAAAAAACGACTTGGCTTCTTCTGTGGTTTTCTTGCACTAAATATTCTTTTCCACTAGTAAGTTTCGTTTAACCACCGCGAAAGGAAATAAAGAAGAAAGAGACTGCCACCGTTTTAGTTACTTCCTGCTGCAGCGTATCCCTTGTTCCTCTTCTTCTGACAAGTCTTCTTCCTGTTTTTTTTTTTTGCTTTCGTTTTGTCTGCACGCGGTTGTCGTCTGCTCGAAAAAACCATCCACCGCAGGCGAAAGAAAAGAAGCAGACGAGAAGAAGACGAGGCATCCATGCTGGCAGGGGGAGACACGTCGTCCGTCTTTATCTCTCCTCGGTCCTGTTCTTTCTCGTGCAACTTTTTGACTACACCCCTCCCCCCTAAGCTTCACCCCCTTTGCTGTGCGTTCCCTCCGTGCATCTCCTCGCACGAAGACGTTGCCTGCGAGGAAGCCAAGGAGCAAACGCTGAAGAGAAGAAAGACCTCCCCCCGTGCTCATCCCCGGGTTACCCCGGGTTGGCATTCGAGGCCAAACTGAAAGCTAGCGACGGCCAGCGCGAACTTTCAAACATTGGGAGGGCGAGGCAGAGTTGCAAGGGGGTAGGGGTGGGGGGTTGGAGGTGGAGGGACGCAAGGAGAGCCTTTTGTGTGCTTCCAGAGGACAGTGTCCCGTTCTGGCAGCCGCGAGACTGCGACTGCGGGGAATCCGTCTTTAGCAGCGATGGGCCTCTTCTTGCTAGCCGAGTCCCTCTCGCTTGGTCTGTTGGCCGTTCCATTTTGGGTTTACTTGTTTTTTTTCCTGTACCGCAGTTTTGTGGTGGCTTCTGCGGAACACCACGATGCCTTGCTGCTGAGGGAGTTTGTTTCTTTCTGGTCGCTACTTGCATGGTTGCTGATGCTTTCCGTCTATTTTGACTGATCGCCGAGTGCCCGCTCCGAGCTTCCGCAGGCATACTCTTATTCGCCGCCTTGTCTACTTGCTATTCCCTTCTAGGCTGTAGCCTTCAACGGCACGTAATGCCTTCTTTCCTTCAAATAATGTGGTTGTGAAATACTGTACGCGTGGATGTGAGGGGTTGCAGCGATGCCATAGAACCTCCCGCTGAGTGCAGTCGACATCAGCCACTTTGTTCGCATGTAGACTGGCGTTAATTCATCTACATTCGTTTCAAACCACCGCTCTTATGCGATATCACGCTGTGCTTATACCTAGATTCATAGAGAAGCACATTGGTGTGATCCTTTTTTTTCCTCCCTCTCTTTTCAGTGCTGCTTGTTCCCGCGAAGATCCGCTACGAGCTCTAATAAGCTAGAGATATAGACCAAGTTTCATTTGTGAGCGATGTGTTGTTAACCTTGAGAAATAAAGCTGCTTCATCGTGTAGGTGTTTTCACTTCACATAGCAAGAGGTCGTTGAAACAGCGCTCGACGATACTAGAGTTTTTGTTTGTTTGTTCGTTGTCAGATCTCTTGTTTAGTCACGCTCTACAGTAGGGAATTCGTTTCGGGAAAGTTGCTTTCAGAGCAACTGGGATTCTGAACCCGTGAAAGGCAGGCGCATTGGTGCTTGTCAGAAGGTTTTTTCTGGCTAGTGAAAGTACCGACATTGTGGCCTCTCGTGGTTTTTGGCAGCACACGGGGACGTTTCAGTGCGTTCTTCCCGCGCGAACGTTTTCAACAAACTCGCACGTAATCGAGGACTCGATTCACAAGTGGAACCTAAGCACCATTTTCGGCTTGCGCGTCACTGTGTAACGTGGACCTTGCTCGCTTTAGCGTTTTCGTTCACCTCGTTTTGCTTTTGAGTCGTCCCCTTGCGTGAATAACAGCATTTGAAACTGAGAAAGCCTCCACCCCCCCTCCTCTTCCGCCTCCATTTTCTACACCCCGGTCTCTATTCTAGCTCGCCCTCCCCGCCTCCTTTATCATCCCTGTCCCCCTACCCTCGTAAGGAATGACTGAGTGCATTTTCTCACAGGAAACTGGAGACGACTGCTCTGCACCCCCGCTACAGTCCCCCCTTGCACCCCTCGTTCTCCTATACGCATCCACGTGCCCCCACGCCTCTTTTGGTTGGCCTCTTTGGTTCACTCTCAAATGTTGCTCCCATCCTTCCAGGGTTCGAGCCGTGTCGCTCGTGTTCGGTGTCTCGGGGTCAAAGGCTCTGTTCAGACCTTCCCCCGTATCCCCGCCCCCCTCTGTCCCGTTTCCGAACGCTCCGCAAACGACCTATAACCGACCCTGCTGTGCACGTGCTCGTCTGCTTCTCTTGTGCTCTTCCTGTGCTCCTCTTCGTCGTCTGCTTCTACTCCTGCTGCCCTCGTGCTTTCCTCTTCTACATCATCTGCTCTCCGCGACGGATGTTGTTCTTTTTGCAGACTATCTCCCGCTCTTCGTCGTGTGCTCACTTGTGCCACGTCGTCTGCCTGCCACGGCCCCGACGCTGCGCCCCAGCGTCCCACGAGAAGATGCCTCCCCTACCCCGCGCCCCTTCATTTCATCCCCGCAAGTTGCGCACCCCTAGTCTAACTCCCCCGTATATTCCGTTTCGGCAGCCAGCGGGTTCTTGCGGGGAAGCGACTGTTTCGACCCGGTTCTGTCGAGGACGTCAAGAAACACACCATGGACGATCGCGTCCGCACCCCGCAATGGGATCGTTCAACGAAAAGCAGGAGAGGAAACGTCCCGTGCGGGAATGTCGTCATCGTGGGGACTGATTTAGCTCCCCGGAGTGCTTGCTGAGTCTGAGGCAAAGGCCTGATGAGGTAACAGCAACACTCTGGCATAGAGACTAGAAACATTGGCATCGATATGCGATGTAAGAACACAGCATTATAGGAAATGTTGTCGCCCGAAAAGCATACTTCAACATGAAAACGTAAACCTCAGATGCTTGATCAGACGCGAAATTTGACCATAGGCGTCAATAGCAAAATCTTCTTTTATCAGATGACGCCACAGATCGGCCAATGTATGACGGCATCATGGTGTCACAACTCGGGATAGCACATGATGACGTCATCACACGAAGTCGTTTGGTCAAAAGTGTGCTGATCTCGGAGGCGCTACTAAACCAGGTGAGAGGCAGAAAGCTTGCTATGCCTAGGATCCCGGAGGCCATGCAGAACCTCGTTATGTGTTAAAACTTCAGCAGTACACTGGGGTTGGGGGATTAATGCTATTGACTAAGACGAAGATGGCTTTTGCCATGTAGTCGTCTTAGGCAAGCTCGTAACAGACTGTATGGCATTTTATGTGTATTATCAAGTTTTATTTCAGGAGAAGCTGTCATGCACACAACATATTCGCAACTTTCACCACCACAAGGTGGCGCGACTCTACATCCAACATGGCTGTCGTTAAGATGATCGCCCCGAAAAGAGACAGTACTGGAAAGTATACACTTTTGGCCAAGACTGCAATTTTTCGCGCTTCGGTCGCCCTGTGATTTATGTTTTTGAGAAAGTATGGGAGCGCTAACATAATATATTAGGTGAACAAATGCCGGGTAGCAATGGGTACATGAATGTGCGCGAAATTGTATATGACACACACGTACGCTCTTCACCAGGCGTTGTGCGTAATCACGTGCAACGACTGGTGTCATGTTGAAAAAGTATTGTAGCGGGAGTTTCAGTACGAATTTCTCAGTAATGTCTGAAACATTTCCGGAGACGCGCTTTGTCTTACAGTTTTGCTTGCTTTGTATTCTGCACAAAACTTGTTCAGCTCACCTAAAAGCGTGAACCAGAGTAAGCTGACGAAAAAAAAAGTTGTTGCTTTTTATTTCTGAAGCACAAGCACCATGTCATTTTACCGGCAGTATGATTTTAGGATGCTTTTTGACTAAAAAACAAAACAAAACAGAATATCAAGAGAATAAATTTGGCAAGCAGCATGAACGAAACCAGTGGTGATATATACCATTTTCACGTTTAAGAGAGGTCGTTACCGTTGCTATTCTACGTTTCGGTGTTTGAGATGTACAAAAAATAGCATCGTATGGGGCATAAACGACAAAAAAAAAAAAAAAACGCCATCAGCAAGTGAGACTGAACACAAATTGCTGCAGATCTGTACGTCATGAAGGCACTTCACAGACGTCTCAGATGTGTAAAGATGTGATGAACGTTTTGAAACCGTTTTTTTTTTTCATTCTATTCTAGAGGCGGAACTCATTCCTAATTTAATTCTGGTACTGTTTGCGCAGCGACCGTGCCGAGCAGATGATCTAAGCTCGAAAACTGCAAGCCTGGAAGTTGCTGTACTCGCACACAAAATAGGTGCTGCATACATTCACGTGCTTTGGTTATTTCCTTGTTAATTTTAACCCTCTTAACCACTCATGGCTTTTTGGGGCGCTAATTTGAACGGGACGTTTTACTTTTCCTTACTGTGTATATAGGTAGTGAGCATCGAGGGTCGCAATCAGTCGGCTTTTGTCGCCTGAAATCAGTCGGATTTCTCTCTTTTTCTTTCTACTTTACCTTTACCTTAAGAAACTCGAAGGTTTCCGGTAATATCGAGGCCGTTCACAACGTTCCAAAACGACCATAAACGCGGGGAAACGAGCAGCAACAACTGCTGTTTGAAGCAGGTCCAAAACTTCGATCATCTCAACAGAGCTTCCGACCGCCACCGCACAGCGGCGCCACGGTACCTGGAAGTTGCGAATACCCTGGGTCCGTATTCTCTCATTTTTTCAGTTTGCAGAAAGAAAAATGAAAAAAGAAACTATTTCCTCTCTGCATAAGGTGCTGAAAACAAGGCGGCCGCAGCAAGTGCACGTCTTTGCAACCGAGCGCTCTCCGGTGTATGCAGCTCACGAAAGTGATGCCTTCGAAACTCGTTTCGGGTACGTCAACGATGTGTTCTCGAAGTGCGCCTTAGCTTCAAGCACCGGCTTCATCCTTGCACCATGGTTGTGGCATTGATTTTAATGATATTAATCATTGCTGGGGTTTAACGACTCAAAACCAAGATATGATTGAGGGACGCTGTAGGAAAGGTCTCTGGAAATTTCGACCGCCTCGGGTTCTTTAACGTGGACATAAAAAAGTACATGTGCTTGAAGTGTTATCGCCGCAATTTTCTTTTATACTTGTATATATAGTTTGAATTTTTATTCACATAAGAATTAAATCATGCTTTGAAATAAGATCTCAGCTCGAACAATTGCACTATTACATTCTGCCTTTTTGAACAGGTCTGGCGAATTTCGCGATATTTATAGTTTAACACAGCTAAGGCGGTATTGAAGACAGGTACGCACTAAAAATAGTCAGCCATAAAAAGAAAAGCTGAATGCCCTATTCTTAATTCTCATGTAATTCGAGTATATGACGTTTAAAGATATATCTCAAAGGGGGGGAGGGAGTCACTCGAAAGGAGTGCCCCCTATCCTTCCAGTCTGAATACAAGGAAAGGTCAGGGTCCCCTTTGACACCCCCCCCCCCCTCCTTCCCTATTATTTACGCCAATGCAGCCCACCCTAGAACCCTTGCTCTGACACTCTTTCAAGAGCATTTTAGGTAGCTGTTGTTCACACTGAGGGGTATATACATTATTTCTGCCATCCTACCCCGCCTGCACACGGGCATTGCCCCACGTGTTGTCTATATGTTCCGGAGTGCAGGACACGAAGCTACACAATTTCTCGCTAAGTGTATTGTCGCTGTAGGGTAAGGTAACGAATGAAAAAGGAAGGTCTCTTTTTTTTTTTAAAGGACTCGTTCCAAAGACCTCACGCAGGTTTCTTCAAAAGGGGGTCTGTGCACGCTATTTCTTGCGTGCTCTACCTCCGGATCGCTCACGCACGTCTCGATTATTGCGGGGTTGTTTCTTTGCGGCTTGTCGACTCTCCCATGCATTAAAAAAAAAAAGAATAAGCAAACTGTGAAACACGTGGCCAGCACCATCGTCGTTATCTTGTTGCTTCCGCTGAGCGATGAGCGAGCAAGCAAGCAAGCCGTCTCGTTTGAACGCTCCGTTACTTTGTGCCAACACTGCAAGAGAACTCGGTATGAATATAAAACAAAAAAACAAAAATGACGCTCTCGGCTGTGTAAAGGCATTATATCCGCCCTGTCCGCATGGTTGCCCCTGGAAACGCGATACTACGAGAGCGTCCTATTCTCCGTTTCGGGCGTGTTGTTCACTCTCTGGAGACGTATACACGAGTCGCGCGCAGGAGATTTCGTGACGTGCACGACGCGCACTCATGATGCTGGGAAATTCGCTCTCCGAACCGCGATTCATACCCCGCACTGTGTGAAGTAATATAAAGACGATACTCTTTCTCGGGTTATTTGAACGCGGGAGTTTCGGTCCGTTTGTTAATATGTGTGTTACATGATACCGCCACTCGACCGAAGTTTAAGCACCTGCTGAACGTCGTCGAGTCATCTTGAACTAGTGGCTGCGTTTACATTTAAAAACATTGTCGATCAAGTAGTCAAATAGTACGCATAAGTGAGGCGTTACATCAATCCGTATGTATTCGGTGGCGCGTTATTTTACTAGAACATACATAGATACGTAATTCTAAATACCCCGGTGTTTTTTTAGTTTCCACTGAAAATGCGACGCTATAAGTGCACGAAAGAAGGCTGGCAGAAGACTATGGTGTTTCAAGGACATTTGCAGCGAAGGACGCAGAAACGCGGTCATTTTTTTTTTTTTTTGGTCTACCATTCGCTGCCATGGCTGAGATTGGACGTGTTTCGGTTATCGATCGTTCTGTTTTAGTGTGGTAGTGTAATATGAAGTCAATTGAAAGAAGTTGAAAGAAGATAAAAGTAGTACAAACAATCAGCATTTCGTTGAAAGCGCATACTTAGAGTGCAATGAGGTTAACAAAACCGCACGAATGCTATATATCGTTTTGTCTTGGTTAGTTCGTTCATCAAATGTATCGCCTTGCTTACTATATGTTCCAATCTGAGTGTGCACACTCATGCTAAACATATATCGTTTTGTCTTGGTTAGTTCGTTCATCACATGTATCGCCTTGCTTACTATATGTTCCAATCTGAGTGTGCACTCATGTTAAACATATATCGTTTTGTCTTGGTTAGTTCGTCTATCGCATGTATCGCCTTGCTTATTACTATATGTTCCAATCTGAGGGTGCACTGATGTTAAACAGAAAAAAGACTGAGATAGAGAAAAGGTGATAGTTAAAAGTGTGAGAAAGAACATTAAAAAAAAAGTATGCAAGCTGAGCAAATAATGCCCCGAATCCGGCTGCCGATTTCTTTCGGCGCGCTTCCGTGCTGTTCTGAACAGTCAGCCCGAGGTCGTTAATTTTTATGACCCTGTTCTCTTTAAGTAAAGCCTTCGCCTGCTCCGTTGCTCGAAACGGCTGTTCGTTTGTGGAAGTTGCCACCATACGGTTGTCGAATCAAGGATTGTATAGAAGTAATCTTGATGAAGAAATTAAAACAAACCGAAATTACTGCGATAACTCGAGAATCGTTCTTCGAAATGGATCGTGATTTCTTCCCTTCACTTGTTGCCCCGCCACGGCGGTCTAGTGGCTAAGGTACTCGGCTGCTGACCCGCAGGTCGCGGGATCAAATCCCGGCTGTGGCGGCTGCATTTCCGATGGAGGCGCAAATGTTGTAGGCCCGTGTACTCAGATTTGGGTGCACGTTAAAGAACCTCAGGTGGTCGAAATTTCCGGTGCCCTCCACTACGGCGTCTCTCATAATCAATTGGTGGTTTTGGGACGTTAAACCCCACATATCAATCAATCCCTTCACTTGTAGACAAAGCGCTTTGTGAGCTCCAAGGAGCGTGTTCTTTGGATGCTCGCGCTTTTTTGCTACCCTGGCTATGCTTTCATTCGCTTATCGGCTTTTTGTCTCTCGGCTTTGCCAGACGTCATGCAGCTTTCACTTTCAGTCTATTTATCTGCCACATAGGGTATCACTATAAGTGGTTGCAACGAGAAAAATGTTGCATTAAACTAGCCTGACAAAGCCCCAAATCCTCAGGTTTGATGTGGCAACAAGACGGCAAAAGCAAAATGCGACTCAAGACAAGAGAAACAAACAACGCACTTGCTATACAATAAAAAAAAAGAACCGGTAGACACTGATAAACAGAAGTCTTAGTGTGAACGTATTTCCGTGACTAATTTTGAAGTGATTTTGTGTTTTTGGCGAGCAGTTAACATTATGCTTGAAAACCATAGTGGGCGACCCCGCCGCGGTGGTCTAGTGGCTGAGGTTCTCGGCTGCTGACCCGCAGGTAGCGGGATCGAATCCCGGCTGCGGTGGCTGCATTTCCGACGATGGAGGCGGAAATGTTGTAGGCCCGTGTGCTCAGATTTGGGCGCACGTTAAAGAACCTTGGGTGGTCGAAATTTCCGGAGACCTCCACTACGGCGTCTCTCATAATCAAATAGTGGTTTTGGGACGTTAAACCCCACATATCAAACTAGAGCGCCCGTCCGCGGTACGTACCACTCCTCAAAATATTGGTTCATGTGCGAAAAATTCGCTTGTAGAAGACCACGCGAATAACCGCGGCTCTTAGACATCTGATGCAAAAGAAAATAATAAGTGAATTCGTAAAAAAAGTGCCGTGTAATTATATTAAATTTAAGAAATATATTTCAGGTGGTGACTTTCAAGGGAATGTCTGTAACAAAATGTAGGACATTTGTAAAACAATAGGATTATGTATGGATTGCTCTGTTCCATTACTCCAAATTAAGTTGCCACAGCGCAGGTGCGATTTGGAGATCGCATTAAATGCCAATAGCTTTGAGGAACCGGAACTCGAAGGTCGCAGGTTTAATCGCGGCCGCTGTTATCGCATATCATTAGAAGCGAAATGCATAAGGTTCGTGTACTGAGAGATGTTCGTAAAAATTTACGGATTACAGCCCGCCTCATTATGATATTGTGAATGTGGCATGTAAAACTCAGGTTTTTTTTTCTTTTTTTTTTACTCGTGAAGACGGGAGAGTTGCGAAATCGAATCGCGGCTGCAGCGGCTGCATTTCCGATGGAGGCGGAACTGTTGTAGGCCCGTGGGCTCAGATTTGGGCGCACGTTAAAGAACCCCCCAGGTGGTTTAAATTTCCGGAGTCGTCCGCTACGGCGTCTCTCATAATCAGATGGTGGTTTTGGCACGTTAAACACCGCAAATCAATCAATAAAAGACTGGAGGCTCACATCTTATATTCAGTTGTCGTGGTTATTCAGGCGTGATCTCTGTTTGCGCTTGGCCGCACGTAATTCAATCAGTCGAGCGTGCTGCCGGCGCCCTCGCGCAAGTCATACGTCATCGTTTTCCGCTTAACGTGAAAGTGGGGAAGCTCGCCTTGCGTCATGCGCAAACGCGG
The DNA here is from genome assembly GCF_013339725.1 of Rhipicephalus microplus. Lineage (NCBI taxonomy): Eukaryota > Metazoa > Arthropoda > Arachnida > Ixodida > Ixodidae > Rhipicephalus > Rhipicephalus microplus. The sequence continues at coordinate 43,768,016 of NC_051168.1, forward strand.
AGTCATTTCCTCGATCGGCTATCGCTTGTACAGTGTAACCGGTCAGCCAAACCGCGCCGTCATTTCCTCTATAGCAGTGCTATAGCGGGCTCCCCATCTCGCGAACTATACCATTCTCGCATATCTAGACATCTATAGCGAAGGTGGAACCGGCAGCGGTGACGAAGCGATTTATTTCCTTTGTTTCTTTTTTTGTTTATCACTCGAAGCGAGAATTTGCGCAGATAGCGTCGCAGGCGCCCGCGGCATGTTTAATCTTGATGCCCTGTTTTATCACCTTGCATCAAGGTCGTGCCGTACAGAAAATGCTAAATACTCAGAGGATGGGATTAATGGCAGTTTCTTTCGATATAGCGCGTGACGCGATACTCGTGAGCTTAATTTAAAGGAAACGAAATTGGCGAATGGTGCTATAGACAACGCAAAGATCCAGACAAAGAGTCACAACCAAATGGAGATAAAAAAAGAAGGAAGCGATAACACGGAGAGATAACAGGCGAGTGGTCCATCTTATCTTTCTCTCTCTCTCCTTCATTTCTCCGCGGCGAGCATCTGTTCTTCCTTGATCAACCACGCGCGAGGAGTATGGAATGGGGGTTAGGCTTCGTCTTCCTAATGACATTTAATTGGCCAATTAAGGTAGAGACACGGAGACCCCGGCAAAGATACGGGCGACGGAGCGAGTTGCGTATACGCGACGGTTGAGCGTAGAATGCCTAAGCGTATAAGGGCATGCCATGCAAAACGAGCCGGCATGCGTGATTCTCGTTCTGTATTTACTTCGTTTGTGGCTTTTACTGCTACCTTTATTCTTGTGTTCATTTGCACACGCACGTATACGCACGCAACACACTTACACGTGCAACACACTTACACGTGCACACACGCGGGTACGCAAACGCACGCACAACACACAACACACACACTCTCTCTCTCAAAGACACACACATACACAGGCACTCAAACACTGCACATGCACACACCCTTTGGTGCAGTGTTGGGACTTGGAAGACCAGCTGCGTTGCAACGCAGTCGATGACAGGATTTCTCCGCAGCGATATCATGCGCCCGGTGGTTGTTTGCCGCGGCTGGCCCTAATTTGCCTGCGTGGGTTTCCTTCACTCGTGCAGCAAACACGTGGCGATGTGTACTGCTCGTGAATGCAAATGAGAGGCGTGCGGGGGAAACGAAAGCGTTGTTCTCCATTTACAAGACGCAGTGCGTCTTCATTCCGAGCTCTGTCTCCCACTCCCGACCTTTCTTTCTTTCTTTCTTTCTTTCTTTCTTTCTTTCTTTCTTTCTTTCTTTCTTTCTTTCTTTCTTTCTTTCTTTCTTTCTTTCTTTCTTTCTTTCTTTCTTTTTTCTTTCTTTTCTTTCTTTCTTTCTTTCTTTCTTTGTTCTTTCTTTGTTTCTTTCTTTATTTCTTTTGTTCTTTCTCGTCTCCTAACTGAAGTAAAGCGCTCTGCTCAAAACGTTCTCAGGCGAGACGCCATGAAGACGTTCGTAGCGCTCGCTGTGGTAGACGTTAATCTCGAGGGCGCGTTTGCGTTAAGATTAGCCTGTTAACACAGAACGGTTCTCGTTGGGCGTTTCGAGATGTATGTTTGTGACGTGGCTGGTGTAACTAACGCGCCCGTTTTTTATATGTAAACTGCCTTTGCGAACTTCGTCGTTTGTGCTGTCTGTTCCGGCATGTGTGCCGGCGCTGCGTGTGTAATTATACTCCGACACGTACCCTATAAATAAATCCGAGGATGCGTTTTGTGGTGCGTTGTAGGTCGTGTTTGTTTTTTTTTTTCCGGTTGTTTAGTATGGTATATGAAATTACCCACCGATTACTACTGGAGGCAGGTAACGACCGTTGAAGCGTGTTTTTTTTTTCTTCTTTAACTTTGCCCGAAATTATGCGGCTTCGTGGTTTCCCTTCGCGTAGCTCGATCCTTGAGCTTTAAGTTACTGAAACAAAAGCCCGCCCAGATTTGTACTGGCGCAATTGGCGTTCGAAACATATAGTGAACTTTTGTGGCCTGTGATGAGAATAACGACTGCACTGTTATCGATGGTGTAATGATCTAGCTTTGACTATTCGCTTATGTTGCCGGACATGCACGTCTGAGTCACCTTGCATCACCCAACCGCGCCTTTTATAGCACTGCCCTCTTACCCCTTTGGTGAAGTGCTGAGCTCCGTATAGAGAGTTGACTTGGCGGAATTGTGCCCGTCAACCTGGATGACCGCGTACCTCGTACTCCAGCTCTCGGAAAATGCCTCAGCCGCTCCCAGAATTTGCGTAATTGCACGAGGAAGCAGTGTGTGTGCGGTGGAGAACAGGCGAAGGCGCCGTACAGAACGTTCAGTCGCCGCAGCTGCTTTGGCATACCGTATACGGTTACCGATTTGCTGCAGACAGACTGAATAACCTGAGTAACAACGAATGTTTCTCAGTCACTTCCTTTGTTGGCAAATAAAGATAAATAAAACAGGAAGGGGGAACATGGAAGCGTAAAGAGACTAAACATTCGTAAACAGGATGTGTGTGGTGGAGTGGACTTTTCGACAAGAGGAGACTCGCCTTGTTCAATGCTTCAACATTAAAAAAGATTACAGCCTTAACAATAGTGATTGTTGGCCAACGACAACCACAAGCTTGTCGTTGAGTATGCTTGTCGTTGAGTGTTCCTTTACTTTGTGTGTGTTATTTGCGGCCAAAGCATGCCATTATGCAGCCTTAAAGACGATGGAATTCCGTTTGTCGAAAGCACGGCTCCTGCACACACACCCTGTTCGTCGATATTTCACTGTAGATTGCCACGCTCAGGTCCTTTGATTGTGTTTGTACAGGAGGCATTACAATATACGGACCATGCTATGTGGCGTGCCGGCAAGCGAGCGTTACTCTGGCGCAGTGGTGTGCTTTCGACAGCAGACGGCTCGCCTCTACACTTTAGAGAGTTTTGTGGAGGAACTGCGCAGTTACCCCCTAAATGCGCTTTTTGCTCTTCCCAAAGACAAACTGTGCGCAAAATATTGCACACGTCACGGCAAGGAGGGGCACTTTCCTCCTTGTGGAGCAAAACGCCCGTTCTTGTGTGTGTGTGTGTGTGTAACTGCTGGAATGTTCGCGCCATGTGCAAACGACCCATCCGTGCTTACACAAAACTGTTTTCTTTCGGACGGTGCCGTAGCGTGGTGTGGTCTAGTAGTTAGTGTACGCGAAACGCTGACTGAGTGGTCTTGAGTTCGAATCATGTGTGTTTGCTGCTAATTTTCTCTAATTTCTTTCTGAATGTGATGCTTGCCCATCGATTGTGCATCTAATCAAATGCCAGCAAGCCTTCCGAAAGGTTGGTTAAGCCAAGCAAAAGCCGGATTTCTCTCTTTTGATAAGTGTGGCTCCTTTGAGGAGTAACTGCGAGAGCGTGGTTACTCCTTCGCAGTTACTCCCAAAATGGTGCAACGGGTGTGGGAAGTTAGTTACTCCTCTAAAAGAGTAACTTCGATACTCTTTTCTCTCCTTTACTTCTGAGAGTGTAGACGGTGCAGACGGCAATGTCGATACGTGCTTGCCTGGTCCGTATTACATTGCGACAGCCTGTACGGGTTCCGCTGCGGTGGTGTAGCGGCTACGGTGATCGGCTACTGACACCAAGGTGGCGGGTTCGATCCCAATCGCGTTGGTCACATTTCGGTGAAAACGGAACTAGTAGAGAGGCAAGGGGGCTGTGCTATGTCAGCGCACGTCAAAGAACACCAGGGGGTCTAAAGTTCCGGAGCTCTCCACTATACGGCTCATTCGTAATCGTGTCGTGGTTTTGGGACGCAACACTCCAAGTATGATTATGTATGGGTGTTATAGCGATGCTGTGCTGGTTGAAAAGGCTACCGGCGTTTCTGCATTGCCGGCGTTCAGGAAGGGGTTCTGGCGCGGATTCCAGGAAAATGGATTATCTGGCAGCGTAGCCGCCGTTTGGGTGCAGATAATCCGACCACTACTTTGTTTCTGGCGCTTTTCTAGGCCGGAAAGTGGCAGAGAATCTTAATATGCATGCATGCAGCAATATCACTCGAAAGTCGAGAGGGGGCGCTTGGGTGGGAGTAGCTTAGTATGGTGGGCGCCTGTAGATGGGGTAAGTGCGTGCTACTGTACGGCGACCCCTGTGGTTGGGTGTGGGAACTTTCAGAGGCCACGGGAAACGGCTAGTCATTCGACACTGAGCCTGAGCGTATCGCATGGCGGGGATATATATGTGTCTGGGGCACATGGAGAAGACTGCCTACTTTTTCCACAGCTGTCATGTCTGTCTCGGTTGCGCGCTTTGAACAGTTCTGAAAAGTTCATCTCGTAATAACTCGATATAAAACGTCAATTCTCAGGCTTGATCTGTTATAAGCAAAAGTGTGGTTTGACGAAGATGATTATTACGATAAAGCTGGACCAACAATTGCTGTCATCGTTTTGCGGGTGAGTGGACACGGCTTCTTTAGTTCCACGAATTAAAAATTACGCAAAGGCAAGTTTTGCATTTTGTGAGTTTAATTCGTTCTCAAAAAAAAAGTTTTCAAGGCGGGAATCTTCAGATGCCGCATCAAACGGGAAACTAGACCATAGTTTTCAACATGAACTGGTGCGAAAATCTATCGTCATGTTACTACGTCACCATGTCAAGCCATCACATGACATCGTCTCTGAGTCAAACGTGGGCCAATCATGAAGGCCGTGTGAAATTAAGTAAGAGACAGAGAACATCCAACGCCCCCGATCCCGGAGGCGATGCGATACTGCGCTAGAAAAGCTATTGCAGAGGGTGGAGAGAAAAAAGAAGGGAACAGGCACATCGATTCCGCCTTCGAGTCGTATTAGGTGATTGCAAAATAGTCTGTGTGGCATTGTTCTGGTTATAGTTTGTAAGGGCCCACGTAGAGGGCGCAAGTATGAGGCACTTGATGTACATGACGCCCCGCCGCGGTGGTCTAGTGGCTAAGGTACTCGGCTGCTGACTCGCAGGTCACGCGTTCGAATCCCGGCTGCGGCGGCTGCATTTCCGATGGAGGCGGAAATGTTGTAGGCCCGTGTGCTCAGATTTGGGTGCACGTTAAAGAACCCCAGGTGGTCGAAATTTCCGGAGCCCTCCACTACGGCGTCTCTCATAATCATATGATGGTTTTGGGACGTTAAACCCCACAAATCAATCAATGATGTACATGACACCGTCGCAATCACATGGCAAGCGCCTATCGACGAGACTGGTAATTTTCAAATACAGTACGACGCGCTAGTTTATTGAACGAGGCTCACTTCAGTCGTAGTACTGCATTTCCGTTTGCTGCTGAGACCTCAGAAAAACGTTGCCTCACTTTTGTCCCCCCCCCCCCCTCCTGCCTTTTTCCTCGTAATGTGGCGCTTCGTCAATGAGTCGTGAAGAGTCGGTGGCTCTCGCGTATTGAAGATGAAGGGAGGCTGTCAGTGGGGGGTGAACAGCGGATGATGAGAGACGGAGGAGAGGGCACGACATTGCGGCACCAGTCTCTGTAGGAGCCATCTTGATAGAATCCGCGGGGACGATGCTTGGAAATAGAGCTTCCGAACCACATTTGAGCGTCCGGCATGGATTACATATAATTCCTATGTAGTTTATATGCCGTCTTACTTGTGTCTGCTCCTCGTATCTTTGTATCGACGACACTTTACGTGTACTGGCTTTTTTTTTTTTTTACACTTTCACGGGTGCATATGGTCATCCGCGATTCAAGCTTAGTTCCATGGGACGCCGGTCTGGAATGAAACGCGGCTGGCACTACTACGGACAAGTCCTTGCACCTTCAGTGGAAGTAGTCCGGGAAGACATGCCACTGCATTCTCCAAGGGCCGTTGACTCCAAGCTCGTTCCTTTCGCAGCGCCACGGCGCCTACCTTTGACTAACAAATAGGCTACAATCCTTGGAATTATGCTCTACTCCTTGAGCTAGACTAGAGGCATTATGGTACACTTCTTGAGCCAGACTACATGTTACATTCCTTGACGTGATGCTGCAGTCTCCTTGAGTTAGACTACAGGAAGGAATCCTTGGCGAGATGTTCCACTCCTTGATGTATAGACTAGAGGCTACACCCCTTGGCGTGGGGCGTCTGTGAAGTGCAGATATCACTGCTGTAAGGGTACGATGCTACTACCGTCAGCCCACTTGTGTTAAGGTGAGCTGTTGGGTGGTAAAACGTTCCAGCAAATGGGCTGCTTCTGCGTCTTTTCTGTGTCTATGCGGTACTGCAAAACAGCCTGCCGCAAAGATATGTATTTGACAATAAAGATGCGATTAGGAACACTGCTGGCCATACGCGCCTTGCTGGCAACTGCGGCTTGCCGCCTCAGAGGGCTGCGATGGCTGAGCCTACCGAAAACAAGAAGCAGCTACAGCTATAGGCTGGACTTGATTCGGTATCATGCGGTCGGATCTCTGGAACTTCTCAAACGGACTCCCCTCCCTATCCTGCTGCCTCCGTTGGCCGGCCCCCGGGCCTTGTTTCACTTGCGTTTGAACTTTCACCCCCCTCAGTAAACCCTCGCGTGCCCCTCTCCAAACAACCACCCGCCGGAGACCGCAGGGGTATTCTCTGAACTTGGTCCGACAGCGACTTTCGCATACCCCGGGCGGCTGGCGCTTTGAGTTGCTAGAGAACGATCTGGTTGTGGCGACCAGTGAGCGAGTAAGTGAGAGAAAACGAATGCATAGAATGAGAGAGAGAGAGAGAGAGAGAGAGAGCACGCCATTGAGCTGCGAACCGACGCACTCGAGGTATGATGTAAAAAGAAAAAAAAACGGGGGGGGGGGGGGGGGGGGCTAGTGGCGCAGTCAACAGGGTTGTGCTTCGCGAAGAGGCGAGAATGCCGGCTTTCGGCGCTGTGTCGTTGCTTTGGGTTGTTTCGGCGCTATCTCTCGTCTCGTTCCCGCTTTCAGCGGTCCAGATATTTCTTTTTTTTTTTTTGTTCTGCTTTACGGTGGTTAGTTGTCAGTTGGTCTGTTCTCTGATCGCTCTGCTCTTGTGGCTTTTCTTCATCAGGGGTGGTCCGGCTTGGCTTTTTTTTTTTTTTGCTCGAAATTTTTTTAAAGGCGAGAGCGTGAGATGCGTAGTCATACCCGAAAGATCAACGCCGGTGTCTGCGCGAGGGATGCAAAAGAATTCATGTGATGACATAAACATATTGCTCGTAGATCGCCGACATTCTGTGACGTCATCATGACTTCTACGTAAGGTGACGTCACATGATGGCGTTACCACAAGACTTCGCCTGGTTATAGGCAAACCGATCCCGGAGGCACTTGAGGCGCAGAAAGTTTGCGATCTCTGGAGTTAGTGTGGAGCCTAGGTGCAGTAAACCGTCGGAAGCGGGGATATGAATTTGTACAAACGACTGTGAAGAGAGAGAAGGTGGCTTTGATCTTCGAACCGCTTTAGGCGAATGCCGGCAGGGGCCCTGTCAATTTCAGTGGTATATTCATGATCTTTACTTCTGAAGAATGTGGATTGTAGAATACAATGGACTCAGACAAAAAAGGGAGGGGGGGGAAGAAAATGGGAAGTCGTTTTATGTAAATGCATGGTTTCTTTTGATTCAGCGGTTGTCTTGCCTTTTACTGAAAACACGATTGGTCATTGGAACTTGGCGGCGACTTCGTCTGCATCAGCCGCAGCTGAGCCTGATTTACACATTTACAATTAGTTTTGAGTCCCGGCTTGGCATGGTTGCGCGGACATTAGTTGTGACCTCGCACCCACCACTTCTTTTTTTTTTTAACGCTTCCTAAATCGCGGTACGAGTAGTGTTGACCCCGCATGACCCCTTAGCTTAGACAGCGGGAGTGCATGCCGTACGCGCACTGTATACTACGCACAACTCGTCCGTCCTCCCTTTTGCGCACCCCCTCCCGCGCCACCTTCCCAGCATCCCGCAGCGGCTCTTTTGTCAGTTGCACCTACCGTGAAAGGTTCCAGGTGGCTGATACATTCCTCGCTGAAACTCCTGGCATGGTTCGTGTGTGTGAGATCTCACACAAGTTGTTTTCTTTATGCAAACACAGTGCGGAGAGAAGGAGCTCGCCAGAGTCGCGGAAGGAGCGCGGTTCACGGCTGCTGCAAGAGACAAAAGTAAAAGAATGCGAACCATTTGCGGGCTGAGGTGTGTCGCGTGACCCGAACATTGTCAGTGAATACGTAACTATCGGCACACTATCAGAACGGCGCTCATTGGCAGTACGAATTAGAGATACTTTATATGCTCTAGTACGAATAACCATGTGCCATCAATAATGTAGCTTATGGCCTGCTACGGAATGACAGAGTTGGGTCCCCGGCTTCCGCGATAACTATGAAACAGCTCAACACCCGGGAAAAGCAAGATGTGACAAAGTGCGTGTCACTTCGTCCTTGACGCAACAAAGCACGAACCGACACTGTGTGAGAGAGCAAGGAGCGGCACAGTTTCGCCGTTTACCCGACGGAGCAAGAAGTGACACAAGATATGACACTTCACACGCTATTTTTCACTGTGTGACGCAGTCTGTGCAACGCAGGAAGTAACCTAGGGCGTGTCACTTCATCCTCTATGGAACAAAGCAAAAAGTGACTTCGCCGTTTGCTCAAAGGACGAAGCAAGAAGTGACGCAGGATGTGTCACTTCTTGCTTCGTCCGGCAAACGGCGAAGTCTTTTTTGTGATGTGTCACTTTACTCAGTGCGCGTCGCTGTGTGACATAGTCTGTGACAAAGCAAGAAGTGGCACAGTCTTTGTCATTTTGTCTTTTACGGGACAAAGCAAGGAATGGCAGTGTCACATCACATAGTAAGTCTTGTCGTATGTGGCACAAAAGAAGAAGTGACGCAGTGTGTGTCACTTCCTGGTTCGTTTCATCTGTTAACCGCTGCCTGATATTTATCATCGAAACCTACCGTCTCGACCAATCTACCTGTGGTCATCACTGGCTTGCATGCTTGTTAGGTATGCATTGGGAGATTACGTTGATTGTATTTACAAATAGTTTTTCTGGCACGCGGCATGACTATGCTTCTTGGAAACGCTTCAGTCCCGTCATTGCATGCTGAGAGGCGGGCTGTAGTTGAGGTGGAGCAGTCGTGGTGCTTTGGGAGGCTGGAATTTTTCAGAAAGGGACCTTGAAGAGAAAGTGGCTGTTAACGGTCTCAGTCATAGTCTTTTAAACAGCGGGTTCCACCGAAGATGCACGGCTTCAAAGACGTTCCGCCCGCCTCTCATTTAACCCTAATTATATCGTAACACGTGGAGGGTCTAGCGGGGGGGGGGGCAAGGAAGGGAGGCGTCAAGCTTGAGAATGTTGCCCCTGTTGATGTGTATGCCTAACTTGAGGAGGACGGGGATGTAAAGAAAAAAAAAAGAAAGAGTGGACAACCTGCGAGCTTCGATGTTTTCCGTTTTGCCTATAGGCATATACCGCGAGGCACACTTATAGATTTTGCTTGAGTGTTTAGCGCAGCCGATGAGCGTGCGCTGTTCGCTGTTATGAACATTGCGTGCTCCTCATCATACGAAGACCTTTAGTATTAGATTAGAATATAGGCTATTTAGTCTGCCTCACGCAAGAGAGGCGTGTGATCATATTTTATTGACATACTCGGGTACTGCCGTTCAGCTCGACAACTGCCCGTTTTTGTACGAAAATTCAATAAAAATAGCTATCTATCTATCTATCCATCTATCTATCTATCTATCTATCTATCTATCTATCTATCTATCTATCTATCTATCTATCTATCTATCTATCTATCTATCTATCTATCTATCTATCTATCTATCTATCTATCTGTCTGTCTGTCTGTCTGTCTGTCTGTCTGTCTGTCTGTCTGTCTGTCTGTCTGTCTGTCTATCTGTCTGTCTGTCTGTCTATCTATCTATCTATCTATCTATCTATCTATCTATCTATCTATCTATCTATCTATCTATCTATCTATCTATCTATCTATCTATCTATCTATCTATCTATCTATCTATCTATCTATCTATCTATCTATCTATCTATCTATTTATCTATCTATCTATTTATCTATTTATCTATCTATCTATCTATCTATCTATCTATCTATCTATCTATCTAGTGTCTCTCTGTGTGCCTGTGTTCATTTTATCCCTTAAAGTCTTGGATATCATGCACACATAAATATTTTTTCAAAACGTTTGTCATTCGTTAAGTATATCTACATTCATGCCCATAAACTTCTACACGCGTTCGCCATACTTTGCATCGCACCCTTCCAGCCCCTCTTTTTGTAGACTGGGAGGAGAGGGGGTCAGTGTTTTGCGATGAAGCACTTCTTAAACGACGTCGTTATTAATGTCTCCCGAGTTGGAGAGGTCAAACGCGTTGGCGACTTTTATCGCGGTCCTCTGGAGTTTTGTCTTCTCTCGACGCAATTAGGCAAGCCTCTCACGGGCCACGATCGCCTGTGCAGCGTTGTGTTGTCGTGAGTTGATGGGCGACGGGAAAGGGGTGCGAGGTGAGACGGGGATGGTCGTAGGGGGGGGGGGGGGGTCAGTTCAATTTCGGCCGTGTCGACAACTTCGCCACGGGCGAAGGAGTGGCTGTGCTAGGGAAGTCGCCGGTCGGCTCGCTGCATGCGGCGGCACTTCAACATCAAAAGAGGGGGGCCCTCCGCTGTTTTCTTTCTGACACTCCATCCCCTCGTGTCCTCCCCCCTATCTCACCCTTCTGCTTGTTTTTCTATACCCGTCCACTCTCCCTCTCCTCAGAAGCATGCACACCGGACGTGTACGACCGGAGCAGCCCGCCACGTTAGGCCTAGCTACAACGTTCTCTCTGGAACGCCGTCGCGAGACCAATCTCGTAGGGTGTAATTACCTTCGGAAGAGAGGCCGGGCCGGGCTGGCGGGCTCTCGAAACGTCGTACGGACGTCGACGAAGGATGGCAGGCAGACAGCGAGCGCGGGGCAGCTACGTGTAATAGACGTACACCGGGGCACGCCGCTCCATCTTCACCCGCTGACTGAAGAGCGAGGTAGATATACCGCGTATTCTCAAACATAACGCGCGGATTCAAGTTCATAGATGTCTCACTGTTCCTTATGCATTTGCCCAAGACGGCTTGATGGTAGAAAGTCAGTTTTTTTTTCCTTTCTTCTGGGCAAACTTTATTGATCCTCTTCCCCTATTTACTTTCTTGGCAGCTTTCTCAGCCCGAAATAGTCTTGCAGTGCATCCTGCATTGAAGACATTGGAAGCTTTCGGCGGCATTGGAAGCACTAGTGGCAGTACATTCAGCGTTCCCTTGCAGAACTTGCTGGGAGAGGAGACAGCGCGCCCTCACGGCATATACAAGAAGATGAAAAAAAGGTTTGAGAGGGCTCGCTCGCTCGCTCGCGGCTGGCTTTTGAAGATGACGCATGCGCCGTAGGTCTTTTTTATTGTTGTGATTGGTTTTGGGGTGTTGGCAGCGTATACTCACAAAGATGGAAGGCTTTTCCATAGTGATGGTCAGTTATATAGCAAGTTAGGTCGGAAAGATAGATACAGTGAGGAGGTTACGGTCTCTGAGGCCTTCGCGTGCTTTCCGCGAGAAGACGGAGCTCTGGGAGAGGGCAAAGAGAGAGAAGGAGAAGGTGTGGGTTCGAGATGTGTGAAAAGAGGCTGGAAACGAAGGGACGAAGAATCTACAGCACCGCCGAGAAGGTGGCACTGGATGATCGATTTAGAACGATCTGTTCGGTTTTGTGCACGGTGAGTGGTGGATGAAGTCGTATGCGGTTCGCACTGTTGTCACGGTGATGCTGGGTGGTATAGTTTGCAGTGTTTTTGAGAGATTGACCACTGGGCTGTAAGAGGCATTCGTCGCTCCGTTTTTTTTTTTTTTGTCTTGCGTTAGCCGAGTGTTATAATATCTATGCGTCGTGTGTATACTATAAGTGAGATACAAAGATATTCACTCGGTTCATACAGTAGATAGATGAAATAGGCGGAATTCTCTGACTTGGGGACCTTAGATAGGAATCATTCTGACACACGAGAATTGTGCGTATTTCGGCTGAGAATTGTGCTTTCTAAGTCAATTTCGTGCGTACTCACGACTACGATACGCGTTTTATTCGAACAATATGTGAGCACTAGTCGTCAGAATGAAATGTCAGGATTCATTGAAGATCAAGCACTTTCTGTAGAGCTTCTGCAGACGTTGAAAGGAATCCTTATAGAGAGTATTCGTGACTCGACATAATTTCGAAAGAAGGGAGATAACAGATTAGGCATATGAGGCGGATAAAATTCGTAATTTATATGTGTTGTATCAATACTTACACTGTGTGTAAAGATATAAGATATGGAACTCATTACTTCCGATAGACAGTTGATGAATATTATCGCGAAAGATATTTTGTAGAAAAGAAATACTGTATACAATAGTTCTGGCGTAAGCCTCTAGCATCAGGATCCTTGATGGGTGCTAAAGGTCATAAGTCTGTCTCGTTGTTTCTGGACGTGGTGGTCATACTTCACTAGCACGTTTCCTCCACCGCTTGGCGCAACGTTTGTGTTTTGATTTGCACAAGCCTGGCTTCTTGGGGGGATTACTTGTCTGAAATGTTGAAACCTACGTGCATCTTATCTGGGCATTCACGAAACGTCCGTGTCTTCATATGAATATATTCATTACAGAAAAAAAAATCTAGGGTTTCTTATGCACCCACCCATGACGACTCGAAGGCGAAATCACTCACGTTTTTCTTTTCAGTCGATGTATCGATCCTCCCCGTCCGAAAGCTGTCTGCACATATAACGTAGTTTAGCACTGCCGATAGTTATAGCGCGAGAAGAAAACAACGACAAAAAGACAAGAAGGACACGAGCGCTAGCGCTCGTGTCCTTCTTGTTTTTTTTGTCGTTGTTCTGCTCTCACGCCACGACTAACCTCATTTCTTACCAACTAGCCCAAACTGCCACACTTCTTAGCACTTCCATCAAGATTGAAGACGTTGCAATCTTTATGCACCACTCCTGGTCTAGCATTGCCTTCGTGATCAGCCCTTCTATGACCTAGCGACCATGACAAAACGTCATAGTGACGTCATGATGACGCCAGAGGTTTCGAGGATCTGTTACGTCGTGGTGACGTCATCGCGAGATAGTGTAATTTTTTTTTTCATTACTCGTGTTTACGAGGACGACAACTATCGATTTTCGCGTTGAGCAATCTGAGCCATTCGCTGTTGTAACAGCCACATACAGTCTCGGAAGTATACCTGTGATGAAACAGCCAGCATCTGCGGCATGCCTCCTGCTCACAGCAAAGCCGGCAGGAAGTCTAGAAGTATGCCGGCTACGCCACCTACACGTGAAAGATAACTGTTAGGATATTTGATTTCGTATTTATGCAAATTAACGGTCGGTTGGCTCCGATAAGCCATGCCTCAACCATTAGACGCGTATCTTCATTGATGTGCCTATAAGAACCTGCGCATTCACTCCCATGTCCGTGCAAACTGCGCAGACCCCAATGCCTAGCCGCAATAATAGGTTTGCCTGCTCGCCAACCGCCCAAATGAAATAGCGAATATGACTTACTGCACGACATCGCGCCGAAATGATGAGCGCCCATTCGTGCTAGTGAAAATTTTCTGTTCACTTTCCGCATCGCCCGCCAAAAACTTCGCTTCGCAACCTGCGAACTACTCGCGCCACCTGTGGGCCTACCGCGTCACTAAGGCGCCGACATGCCAATGGGCCCGCCGAAGCTCGCCGCCGTTTGTTCTTAGGCATTAGTGTCGTTGTACGCAGCCACTCAACGCATTTTAACCGGTAATCCTGTACTAGCAGAGCAATACAGGAGTCACATCACCATTTTCGATCGCCATTTGGCCACGTATGCCTTGGCTTGCTTGATCGTGATTGACACCTTCGAGAAAACTGCAGCAGGGTCGTCAATCACTACGGATGAATTCAATCGCAATCAGATTTAATCGCGATCAGCAGTGCACGGTGTGACAGGGGTATCGAAGTCCCGCTTATATGGCCCTTGCTCTCGGTGACGTTGATGTGTGTTAATTTTGGGAGCATGCTTTCGCCTCGGATGTTCTCGAGTATTTAGTGGTGAGGGCATTAAAACAGGAAGGAGGCATGGTACATGGGCATCTAGCGTTCCGCCTTGATCCAAACGTGACCGCTGTGGCGGGTATCGAACCCGATACCTTCGTTCAGCACCAGAGCACCGCAACCGATACACCACCGCGGTGGCATCGCTGGCTTCAAATAGACAAACGAGGTCTACTTGACTCCCGAAATAGGGGCGTTTCTTTCTTTCTTTCTTTCTTTCTTTCTTTCTTTCTTTCTTTCTTTCTTTCTTTCTTTCTTTCTTTCTTTCTTTCTTTCTTTCTTTCTTTCTTTCTTTCTTTCTTTCTTTCTTTCTTTCTTTCTTTCTTCGCTACGTTGCCTACTGCTGCACTAGGCTAAGTGCCGCAGAAGATGTTAGTTGCGAATCCACGCGCTAAACTTGGATAAAATCAGGGAAACAAATCGTTCGCCTCGCCCTGCAATCTGCTACCAGCTTTCTTATTTCTAGTGATGCCGGTATCACTAGGTTTCTTCAATTATGCATAAATCGAAACGAGTAACCCTTCCTTTTGCTTTTGAATCATTCGCTTCATCTCTCGAGATTTGACGTTAAATAGCTGTGTTTACGCCGTGGGGTGGCGAACGACAAGGAGTGACAAATACAAAAAAAAAAAATAGGGACACAGCACAGACATGATGCAGTGCTGAAATTGTCTCTGGATGAGCCGTGGAAGAGGCTATCAGAGTTGGCCCGCATTACCGCCTACGGAACCAATTAGCAAGTTGAAAGAGGCGATAGCGGCCAGACAGGCCGAACGGGGTGGAGTAGGAAGGGAGGGGAAAGGAGGACGTGGGCGAGCGCAATCTCGAGACAAGGTCCGGAGGACACGTGATGGATGAAGATGTATCGTCGCAGCTTCGCCCTTCTTCATTCCTGCTGCTTTCTTCTTTCCCTTCTTCAGGTTCCCCCCTCCCTGATCCTCTCGCGAGATTCAGGGCTTCCTTTTGGAAGTGCGCTCGGATTATGCAATCCTTTCTCCCTTTCTCCTCCTATGCCCATCTCCTCCTTTCTCTCACTCACCCTTATGATCTTCCTGTTCTTTTGAGTTATCGGTGTAGTTGTCATAACTTGTAATTATACCTTTTGCTGAACACAGTGAGTGAGATGAACAGGGTGGCTACCTTGCGTGAAATTGGCTACTTTTTGTACCGTTTGGTGACGAAATTTTCCAGTTGGCGCTACTGCTATTCTCTAGCTATACTTTCAAACTTCTCGTTTTACGTATTCAAAATGGCCTTATCTATTCATCAATAATAATGGCCACAAGACTGGCGCAGTGCGGTAGTCATTCCAGTGTTTAAGGGAGGAATCCGAGCGACGGTGAATAATTACCGGCCTATATCACTCACATCCATCTCTTGTAAACTTTTAGAACACATAATAGCTAAGCATAAATTTGTTACTTTGAAAATAACTCTTTACTTTACCCCCACCAGCATGGATTCAGATCAGGCTTCTCCACTATCACACAACTCATACAGACGATTCACGATTTCGCTAAGGCAATTGATACTAGGGAGCAGATTGATGTAATAGCCATAGGTTTTGCCAAAGCCTTCGATAAGGTGCCCCACAATAAGTTAATTTACAAGCTGGAAACAGTCGGACTTAATGCCACTGTTATAAAGTGGATTAAGGCATACCTAACTGATAGCAAGCAGCAGGTAAAATTGGATGGGCATGTCTCTGACTCACTGTCAGTGCTTTCGGGAGTCCCGCAGGGATCTGTTCTGGGACCACTCTTGTTTTTGGTGTATATTAATGACATCTCTGCCCTTATATTAATGACATCTCTGCTCTTATGGAGCCAGGTGTGCACCTTAAACTATTCGCAGATGACTCTTTATTATATTCCACTGTACGAAACAACGAGGATCAAGTTAAAATTAACATATCTTTACAGGCCTTGAGCAAATGGTGTGAAAAATGGAATATGAAAATAATTATTCTAAATCGGCATACACACATATTACAACAAAGAACAGCCGTCTTTTCTCTTCATACGCCATGGGAGACAAGTGTTTGATAAATACTACTCAATTTAAATATCTAGGATTAACGAGCACGGAAAATTTATCTTGGAACATACACATTAAGAATGTTTGTTCAAAGGCATATGGGAGGCTATGTTTTCTACGAAAAAAAAAAACTAGAAGGTGCAACAGCCGATGTGAAACTTGCTGCTTATAAAACCTTTATAAGGCCTGTTCTTGAGTACGCGTCGGTGGTATGGAGCCCCCACCAATATTATTTAAAGAAACAAATTGAAAAAAATTCAAAGGTACGTGGTGCGATTTATATGCTCCCGGTATCGAAGGAGGGAATCAAGTTACAGAAATGCTCCATTCTTCTGGCCTCCATTTGTTAAAAACGCACAGACAGAAAAATTGGCTGAAACTATTATTTCAAATTCTAAATGGCCAAATAAATATTAGCAATGAAGTATACTTACTGCCACCAGGTAAAAAGAGCTCAAGAAGCAACCACAACAGGGCCATTCAAACGTACAGGACTCGTACGGATAGATTCAAATACTCCTTTTTTCCTAATACAATTGAAATGTGGAATGAATTGCCGGTGAGTGTTGTTGGCCAGAACGATTTGTCGAAATTTGAAGAGACCTTGGAGGATTATCTGTACAATTGTAGCATTTGATCTTGATCCATCTTGTATTTGTGTATTTGCTAATAATGTTCTTTTTGCTATAATGTTTTGTTATGTTACCCTCTCTGTAAAGACCCTCGCATGAGAGTTGACAGTATTGCTAAATAAATAAATCAATAAATAAATAAGTAAATAAAATAAATACTCTATTCGTAATACCACTCCTCTTCCGTTTGGCTACAAATTTGGCGATAATATTGAATGACGTTTCTACTTTGGCTACCAACGGCAACCCGGGATGTCAATACTGGGCCATTGTTATGTTAAGATGTTGGTGTGGTCTACATTAGTCAGTGTCAAATCTATGTTACAATGGCTTATAGCCGAATGTTCGGCCGCTGGTTGACATAAGGTTATGCATTAACCAACATCTCATTTTTCGACGTTGGTCCTTGACATTCTTCAATAACTCATGGTTAGTCAATGCATCCTAGGGCAAATAGTGGACTTTGCGTGCGCACTGGAGAGTGTTCCCCTAGGTTATCAGGGCAGAGAACTGAAGCCAATCAATAGTGTTGTACTATTACAATGTCGAAACATCTTTTCGTTTAGGGGTTCACTAGCAGTCAACGATGGTTCAATGTTGGCCTTGGTTCGAGCGTTTAGCTACAGGATGATAAAATGTTGCTCACGTAGGTCTATGTTCACGTGTTGGAGTTTGGCCACGAAGACCGTTTGCTATGCAGGGAGATCGGAAGTTAGGAAAGTTCAACACGGCACTTCGCACCTGAACACAGTCCAACACTGCACCCAACACCGGAACATATATGGGTGCAGAATCGCGCCCTGCACATGACCATAACAGAGTATAGAAGAAGTAAACAAAAAAAGGAAGCTAAGGTGACTTACAAAATTGAAGGGTAGAATACAGTTGCTTCCACGTTGCGTGTACAGGATACTGTGCGTACTGGTATAACGGCCGGAACTTCGCGCAGAAAAGCACAGGAGTACTGTACAGCACGTAAAGCTGCACACTTTTGTCAGATTTATTTTTTTAATGACGTCACCAATAGTTTCATGAACAAGGTGGAGCTAGGTTTGGCTCTTGAACCCGGATAAAGTTTTTCTTTAGCTAAAAAGTTTCTCTTCATGACAACAACAACAACAACAACAACAACAACAACAACAACAACAACAACAACAACAACAACAACAACAACAATGACAACAACAACAACGAAAACAACAACAGCAAGAGCAAGAACAACAACAACAGAGCTTACTGCGTAGATCATAGTGTGCGAGCTTCGGGCGAATGCCAAGGTTTTCTCTTGGGTGCAAAGTATTTGGATCGCTTTCTCTTGACTGTTTGTTTCCCTTTCTAGCTCTCTCTCTCTCTCACGCTTGCAACGCGACTGTACAGTGTAGGCGCGTTAATTTTAGGACCGGAATACGTTGACCCCTCGCCTGCCTGCCCACATAGGTGCCTGCGGGATAAACCGCAGAGGGCGAAGCCGAGACCACGCGGGCTTAAAATATATCAAGCCCCGTGTACCGCATGCAAGCAGAGCAAGGAAGGAAGGGAGGTCTCGGGTGTGACTCCTGCGGTGCCCGTCTTGTCCTCAAGCTCTACACACTTTTTGTCGTCTCCGATGAGGGGTATAAGGGGGGGGGGAGTAGCGGGATGAGGAGTGGCGGAGGGGAGGGGGGTGCAAGACGGGTTGAGACCTCGCAGTGTTCGAGTCCTATAGTCGCCTTGTCGGCGGCGTTCAGTCGCGATCCCTTCCCGTGCTCAGAGAAACTGCAGCGACGGGCGCGTGCTTGATTGCGCGGATAACGTCACCGCCGCGTGTCGTCGTCTATTTGCAGCTCGCGTGCGCCCGCATCGGTTCTGAAACCCGGAGGGGGTTGCGCCTGAAATAGGCCTCCGGGCTTGAGCCTCTTCCTGGGGTCCTCGAGAACCGCGCGTTGAGGCATGCGCAGGCGCGGATGTGTACGGTCTCGGCGCGAAGGCACGGCTCCTCCACGTGTGTCTGACGGCGGGGTGTAGAAGGCGAACTGCGTATAGCGAGACTCGAACACGTTTGGTACAACTTTGAGTGTGCTGCGGCAAAGATATGTAACTTCTGGAGTGGTGGTTACTGCAGTTCAGGCTAGTCGGTACAAACGTTTGAGTGTTTGTTACGGCAAAGATATGTGACTTCTTGGAGTGTTGGTTACTGCAGTTCAAGGGCTAGTTGGTTACAACTTTGAGTTGTTGTTACGGCAAAGATAATGTAACCTTCTGGAGTGGTGGTTACTGCAGTTAAGGCTAGTTGGTACACTTTGAGTTGTGTTACGGCAAAGATATGTAACTTCTGGAGTGGTGGTTACTGCAGTTTCAAGGCTAGTTGGTACAACTTTGAGTGTTGTTACGGCAAAGATATGTAACTTCTGGAGTGGTGGTTACTGCAGTTCAAGGCTAGTTGGTACAACTTTGAGTGTTGTTACGGCAAAGATATGTAACTTCTGGAGTGGTGGTTACTGCAGTTCAAGGCTAGTTGGTACAACTTTGAGTGTTGTTACGGCAAAGATATGTAACTTCTGGAGTGGTGGTTACTGCAGTTCAAGGCTAGTTGGTACAACTTTGAGGTTGTTACGGCAAAGATATGTAACTTCTGGAGTGGTGGTTACTGCAGTTCAAGGCTAGTTGGTACAACTTTGAGTGTTGTTACGGCAAAGATATGTAACTTCTGGAGTGGTGGTTACTGCAGTTCAAGGCTAGTTGGTACAACTTTGAGTGTTGTTACGGCAAAGATATGTAACTTCTGGAGTGGTGGTTACTGCAGTTCAAGGCTAGTTGGTACAACTTTGAGTGTTGTTACGGCAAAGATATGTAACTTTGAGTGGTGGTTACTGCAGTTCAAGGCTAGTTGGTACAACTTTGAGTGTTGTTACGGCAAAGATATGTAACTTTTGGAGTTGTGGTTACTGCAGTTCAAGGCTAGTGGTACAACTTTGAGTGTTGTTACGGCAAAGATATGTAACTTCTGGAGTGGTGGGTTACTGCAGTCAAGGCTAGTTGGTACAACTTTGAGTGTTGTACGGCAAAGATATGTAACTTCTGGAGTGGTGGTTTACTGCCAGTTCCAAGGCTAGTTGGTACAACTTTGAGTGTTGTTACGGCAAAGATATGTAACTTCTGGAGTGGTTACCGCAGTTCAAGGCTAGTTGGTACAACTTTGAGTGTTGTTACGGCAAAGATATGTAACTTCTGGAGTGGTGGTTACTGCAGTTCAAGGCTAGTTGGTACAACTTTGAGTGTTGTTACGGCAAAGATATGTATCTTCTGGAGTGGTTACTGCAGTTCAAGGCTAGTTGCGAGAACTAAAGGGGAAAAACAAGAGAGAAAAAAATATATGACGGAATGCAGTATATTGCTTGCTCGGTGTTTGTCATGGTTGGTGCAGGCTCATCCATGAATTCGGCGCTCAAACCATGACCACGCAGGGATACAAGGAACACATATAGATAAGACGAGCGATACAGGAAGGACGGAGCGGCTGACTTCAGTATGCCCAGTTTGCTATACCCTTACATGTGCGAAAGGGAGTAGGAGGGATAAAAGAGAGAAATAGAGGAAGAATGAGGGCACGAGAAACACAAAGCGCATGTAACGTCGCAGCCACTTGTAGGCGATCTGTAATTCAGTTGCGGGCGATCTATAATCCACTTGCAGGCGATCTATCATTCAAAAAATGCACACAGCTCTTATGACATCCCTGGCTCTGACTCCAGGCAGGCGTCTTTTCTTTCTTTTTTTCAGTAAAAGATAGATCAACAAGCTGCTCAAGGCAAGCAGGACATTCTGGTGATGTTGGTTCACCTACATATAGCTATTTGTGGGGCCCAACTTTTATATAGGTTTCATACGCTTTGAGAGCAGGGTTCGCACATCGCTGCATGGGAATCGCAACAAGGGAAATGGATCGATGTGTTCGTTTTCGTTAGACGCAACCGTGACCGACATTGAAGCCAAGACAAAACATAAAAGGCTTTGCTTGGAGTTTTCTAATTGATTGATTGAGATTGATTGATAGGGGGGGGGGGGGGTTAACGCCCCAAAACCACCACATGGTTATAAGAGATGCCGTAATGGAGGGCTCCGGAAGTTTCGAAAACGTGGGGTTCCTTAACGTTCACCCAAGTCTGATCACACGGGGCTACAGCATTTTCGCCTCCATCGAAAATGTTTTTTTTTTGTCTGATTGAAGTGTAGTAATTATGAGTTAAAGGCAGAAGGAACTGTACTGAGCGAGAGCTTGTTGCCAGTGGGGACTGAATTTGCAAGCTCAGGCCAGCGGGACGATCAAAATTTGTCAGCGGGACGATCAAAGCTATACGCCGTATACGGCTCATAGCTTTGAGCATCCCGCTGGCCTCGTTGCTTGTCCAACGTGCGCAATTATGTAATGCGCTGCTAAGAATAGGTTTAAAAGGTTCTCAGTCGCTGCTCGAAGACATTTTCAAAACTGCACTACTTCAAGCAAGTGCTGCGGCCTCGTGCAGAAAAAAAACATTGCCAACAAGTATACGCCTCTACAGTACAGAATTCAGCAACAGTCACAAAATTGGTGCCCTAAGTGGACCGTTCTGGCGCGGCGCGCTTATTACTTGTGTTATTATTTCTCCGAAGTCACTCTTCTTGCTACTGATATTCCTCGGTGGCTCGTGCAGCGGCAAAGCTTTATAAGACGGCGCGCCTTAATTACTGGTAATAAGTTTCCTCATTATGAAAGTCCGAATAGTTTTTTTTGTTTTAAATGATTTTTTTCTTCCTTCGCAAAGCCCGGTACACCGACTAATAGTAGAGAGAGTTGAGCGGCAGCCATCACACCTCTCAATATTCATTATTACAATTAGCACTGACCTCTATAGCTAACGAACTGGGTGGATCGTTACCGTGCTTAGTAGAATTATGCGGCCAATTAGAGGAAGGCTTGAGTGGTGTCCCACTGTGTAGATTGATTTAGACCGTTCGGCCGATTTCTCCGTAATCAGGCGTTCAGATCTCCCTGACCCTGCGCGTTTAATTGTTATTTTCTTTCTCTCGTTTAGTTTTTTCTGTATTTTTTTTTCATTTTTGCCGTATACCTATACGAGTCCTCCTCTGCGCAGCTGTTTGCTGTCTCTGACAGCGCCGTGGCGATGCCTGCGGCATACGAAGTACGGCACCATCGGTTGGTTATTGAGGATAAATGGAGGGGTTGTATACGCACGTGCCGCAGGTGTGAACCGTAATTGCGGCAAATGGTATAGAAGGGGTAACGCGCTGCACGCCGGCTCTTAATAGTGAGCGCCGTATATCTCGATGATGTATATCTCGACGCAGTTTGTATTTGGGTTCGGAGCGAAGGTTACGTCGTCGACAAAGCCGGTCGATTGATGAATATCTGTCTATCTTCACGCACATCGCGCCTTCCCGCGTGGCGTGTAATTTTCGTTGGTCAGAAAAAAAATATATATATATATATATATATATATATATATATATATATATATATATATATATATATATATATATATATATATATATATATATATATAATTTCTGATGCCTGTTCGGCACGCTTTGTTGTATTGCTATTCATTATAATGATTCATTATAAACCACAACGTCGCGTACGTATTATTCGCACTGACTTGCACAACCTACTGAAACGCCCCGCCGCGGTGGTCTAGTGGCTAAGGTACTCGGCCTGCTGACCCGCAGGTCGCGGGATCGAATCCCGGCTGCGGCGGCTGCATTTCCGATGGAGGCGGAAATGCTGTAGGTCCGTGTGCTCAGGTTTGGGTGCACGTTAAGGAAACCCAGGCGGTCGAAATTTCCGGAGCCCTCCACTACGGCGTCTCTCATAATGGTGGCTTTGGGACGTTAAACCTCATATATCAATCAATCAGCCTACTGGAACGTATATATGCCTCCACATTACTTCCGTACGTTTCCGCAAGTTTACTGAAGTGTACATGAAAAATACATAAAAAAAGTGTGCAATCTATGCGAGTGTCCTAAGTAACAATTCTGAATTGTGAATCGGCATCGGGGACACTTACGTAGGGTGGTGTGATTGTGGCGCACTCACCACGTAAATGGGAAAGTGAAATTGGAACTAAAGTAGAGCTATTCACATGTGAAATTATAGTATATTTGGTATGCATGAATAAAAAAAACGCTGTTTCGTGATACCCTCCCATATCAACATATATCTTCCATATCAACATTGTTCGCTTTACACTGACGCACATAATGCCTAGCCTATAGCC
The DNA here is from genome assembly GCF_013339725.1 of Rhipicephalus microplus. Taxonomy (NCBI): domain Eukaryota; kingdom Metazoa; phylum Arthropoda; class Arachnida; order Ixodida; family Ixodidae; genus Rhipicephalus; species Rhipicephalus microplus. The sequence goes on from NC_051168.1 coordinate 43,791,065, forward strand.
ATCTCTGAAGTCTCATGGGGCACCGACAGCGCAGGTACATACCGCGTGGTTGTGACAAACAAAAATTTTCAGCTGGAAATGACGTTGGGCCAGTTGTGTTGCATAGCGAAATATATTAACAGCGCTTATATATGACGGGGACAGATAAGGAACGACGCACGATGCGTTGATAACGACAGTTTTATTGCATCAAGGCAATGTGTGCAAAAACAAAACCATTGAGCGCACGTGCAGATCAGGTCATCAAGCCGACGTGAATAATAATAAAAACAAACGTACAGTGGAACTTTAAAAAAAGGTACCGAAATTTTCGCCAGCTGCGAATATCGTCAGCAAAATGATTAAAGGGACAGGCACGCGTGACCTTAAGGTGCACTATATATAAGAACCGTGATTCTTTTCTACCAAGTGATAACGATCCATGATATGCTGACGGACAAGTCGCCCTTGCTATGAATTTCGTGAGCTTCCAACACCAGTCGCGCGAAATATTTGCGTTAGCCAGTTTTCACCTTGCAAGAAGAACGGTCCGGGGTGCACCCGCGTTTTGCACAATGTATGGAACCCAATAGCTTGCCTGCTTGCGAATAGCAACAGTATCGAAGCTTGGGCCAGTTGGTTGTGCGTGGTATATACTGTGGTTTCAGCGCACGAAGATGCACAAAGGAACTCTGGACAAGCGCTCGTCTTCTGTTCCTTTATGTTTCTTCATGCGCTAAACCACAGTTATAGCGTGCCTGCTTGTGGTTCACACAATGTCAATGTTCGCGTCCTGAAGCACGTCTCCGCGATTGTTTTGACCAATCGAAGCGTTTTGGTCAGCGCGGATGGCGCGCAGTGTTTAAGGAAGTTATCCATAAGCACCTTTATTCGTTGCTTCTGGAAATGCGTGGGATTAATCCGAGTGCGCAGTTTACGTGATAATAATGTTTATTTATTTAACAATACTGTAGGCCTTCTTCAGACCCATATACAGGAAGCGCGCATACATCATCACAGGTAACCAAGTGGATACAAAGTTCGGGAAATACAATATTTTGAGGGACGATACGCACAACAGCGAAACACTTACAATAGCGGGTACAACAATACTTTATTGGTGCTCTTCCCATACACGAGGGGATGAGAAAAAAAATAACAATAAAAACCCACGTACTACGCATGAAAAACAATATATATATACAAAGATTACAATGCACTACTGCAAAACACGTTTTTTGTTATCGGAACAACAAGAACAGCATAAATGTAACTATACTGGCTCCGTTAACTGCTCCACAAAAGAACAAAATTAATAAATATTTGTAATATTAACAGCTTCACCTGGTAGCGCGTTCCAAGCGGTGACAGCGCGAGGGAAAAAAGAATATTTAAACACATTGCTGTGGGCACTGAAGGGACGTATACGTTTATCATGGTTCGTCCTACTAGAACGATCGCTGTTCAGTGCAGTGAACTAACCGCATGTTCTGTCTTGCGTTCCTGCAGCGGCCCCCCTCGCAGTCCCTGAACTCGTACGGCACAGCGGACGACGTGCGTTCACCTACGGGTTCGGCGGGCACTCCGGGACCCATGCCCCAGCAACCCAGTTCTCAGCAGAGCACCGACAACAACAGCGAAGCGGGTGAGTGCCGTGCCCTATAGCATGCATCGTGTAGTATACCGTGTCACCATTGGCCGAAGTTTCGAACTCTGAATCGTACTAATCTCAAGAGCTGACACCGTGGAAACGACAGAGACGAAGAAGAGGAACTAAAAGAACGCACGAAGTACTCTATAATCATGGCGTGTTTAACGAATCTGTGCTTGACGGAAATTCTCGTTACCGTTCGTGGTGTCTTTTTAAGCGTCGGGCGAACGCTATTGAGTGAAAGCCACATATTGTCAGCAATGAACGACCAAACAGTGTCAGAAACTGCTACAAAGGCTGTTTTAGATTTTATAAAAACCACTGGACTAGATACGAGACTGTAGGGCACTATGCTAAGTGGCTACTGTACATACGCACCACCTCTTCTTATCCCCACCATCATCGTTCGTCCCTCTTTCCTTCCACCTTCCCTTATCCCCTGTGTAGAGTAGCAGGCTAGAGCGAACTAGCTCAGGCCGAACTCTCTGCCTTCTAATGAATTCTCACTCATTCCGCTCACTTTACCGTTTGCTTTGACCGACAACCCGGCAACGTATGTCTAGACTACTAGACATACTTCGCTCGAAAATACGTGGCCTTGATAAACCTGTCCATCGGACAACTGGTGTGCCTCCTTGTTGAATGGCAGTACAAAGGGCTGGCGTCGCTGCCTCGGCATAGAATTTTTGGGTTTGAGTGGCCACGCATATGTATGCTTACAACAGCCCAGAGCGGAACAGTCTTCGTAGCCCGAACAAAAATGTTGCACGCTGTACCGATTACCTGCAGTTCTTTCTTTGAAATCATCCTCCTCTCTGATAAACAGACATCTCCTAACGAATTTTGGCTTCGAAAACTGATGACGAACGATGAGCCTTTGAAATCTGCCGGTGCTTTCAAGGCTAGAGACTGACGTCGTTGCCTCAGCACTGCATTTTTGAGGATAGTCATGCTTACTTACAAGAGACCATAGGGACATACAGCGGTTACCGAAGAAACCCTTGTTGGAAAGGTACATACACGGGGGTTACCAACCATCTGGTACATGCTTATCAAAGGCGAAGGCCGTAAATGCTTCATCAAGCACCAAAAGTGGTCGTCGGCGTCAGCATGATGAGGCAAGAAATCAAACGATGACGTCACCACATACACCATCGTGACGTCACATGTCACCAAACTTTATGACGTCCCGTGACATCGTACGATGGCTTCGCCTCTTGCTCACAAGCCGGCCGATTCCGGAGTAACATTAGACTGTACGAAACCGTGCAAGCTGCAGAACGCTTTCAGGTCCGGCGAGATTATTACAGTAGACTGAGAAGAACCAAAAACAGTAAAGACTGATTTTGTTTTTAAGTCATCTTAGGGCGAGTCATTATAGTACCCTGTGAACTTTTTTTTCTTAAAATCTGGCCTCCCAAACTAATACCGAATGATGCCTTTAAAACCACCTTCTGGCCTTCGAGGAGCAAGGAGGGGGCCAATGAGTGGAAAGTGAGAGAAAGAAGGTGTGTTTGACATGTATGGCTGAGTGAACGAACAGGAGTTATGGCCGTGAGCAGTCAAGAAGAGGGGTGGGGTGGGGGGGAGTGCGATGACGGATACGATGAAGTGCTCGACAAGCGCGACTTGTAGTTCACTCTTCATCGTTTTTGTTGTCGTCGAGCGGTGGCGCGCGAATGAACTGCGGCTGCGCTACTCTATCAGTGTCTTGTCACGCTTAAAAGGGGGGGGGGGCGGTGTCGGCAACGGGTCCCCGTGAAATCTTTCTTCCGCCATGACACCGCGCGCAGTTGGCTGTCGTGAGTGACGAACGTGGTTCTTCGTCACTGACGCCGTTGTCTTGTCGTGCGACGCGTGCCACGTCCCCTCTCTCTTCACCGCTTTTCACCCTCTCCACTCCGGCGTGGCATGCGTCTGCCGAGGCCTAATTAACTCGGACATATGAGTCGTTCGAGGCATGAATCTGTGACAGGTAGCTCGTTCACGCCCTTTCGAAGTTATTTTAATGTGAGGCCACCGAGCCCAACAGCTCGTGTCACCCAAGTTGCAATGGTACGAACTTTACAGGAGAGCACGAGAAAGAAAGAAAAAAACAAATATCGCTTGATAATCGACTGAAGTGTAGCGGCACTGGCCTGAACCGCTCTCGGGATAGCATCACGTGCAAACAAACGCCCCTTCGTTGTGGGTATGCATTCCATCGATGAATATACAGCACCCGCCCGGAAAAAGTCTGTGGATTTACCGATATGCACTCCAGTCTTTATTCAAAGACCGGACTGAAAAGGGAGTCAATTATGGCATTTATATAGCGTATCGCTTCACAGGGAGTCAGACGGTATAACCCACTCCGTCGTGGAGTGTACGAGTAACGTCCGGAATGAATCGGGAGTCAAATGTCGCATTAGTTTAGTGTACCACTTCACCGGGAGTCGCCAGAAGTTCTTGCGAGTTTACGTCGAAAGCGGAGAACTATACTTGGGCCTAACAATCGATACCCCCCATCACCACTGCCTTTAAAGAGAGAAAGGAAAGAGTAAAACGGACGCACAATCGTCTGTTTAAAGAGTCCTGCTTCTAGATGGCTTTCCCTTCAGTTATAATACGTCCTTTTCGTCGGACCCACGCCCAGCCTTTGCAGCGCGTGCGACTCGCATCGGCGAACACAGGAACTACAAACAACACGCGTCCCATTACGGACAAACGTCCATTTCTCAACCGCGTGTGTGTACACGCGCTCTTTCCATGCTTTTGCCGCGCTCCGCGGGTGAAATATAATGACCGCTGTCCACGCAGATCCGCCTCTCCCGTTTTGCCATTCTTAAAAAAAAAAAAAAAACCTCGTTTTCCTGGGCCATCATTTCGTAAATGGCATCGCTTGTTGGTTTTCGTGTCTTCAGTTCGCGCTGCGCGCGTCTTATTGCTTTTTTTTTTCGAGAGGAGAACCATTTCGTGTACGGCATCAGCTTCTTTCTATACAAGCCCCCCCCCCCCCCCCTTCCTGCCCTCCCTTCTTCTTATCCTCCATTTCAGTCGTTTTGCTTCGTGCGTCTAAAATAGAAAGCTCTTTTATAATTACGCTGGACAGGAAGTTTAATTTAAACCTTCTTCCTGTGTCAGAGCATGTCCCACGGTACGTTTACAAAGAACAAGTTTGATTGTGATTCGTGTTTGTTCTCGTTGCAAGAAAAAAAAATATGAAATTCCGCGTTTGAACGTGGTTAAACGAAATTCGTGGAGCGATACCTCTGTTTTGCTTGTTGGACTACGCGAAACACGTAGGAAATATGCTGCAGGTGGTGCGCAAGACATCGAGCTATAGTGAGGCACTTGGTTTCTGTGATAGCGTATGGATTCCAGGGAGGTGATCAATACGCGAAAATCGATCGATATACTTCATTGAACTGTTACTGGAATTTTTCGCTCTTTGTGTTACAAAATTGGTTGCGGTAAAGCTCCGGTTCAGGCTGGTTCGTGCATTCTTGAACACTTATAGCATGACTGCGCAAAAAAAAAAAAGAATGCGAAGTATGACACGGAGGAAGAAAGGCATGTGTTTCTGTTCTTTATTTCGTTCGGTCGTTTTTTTTTTTCTTTTAGCGCAGCCCCGCTTTATGTGTAGACTATCTGCCGTGTGAAATTAGCAATCAGATCGTAATGGCTAGATAACACCTAGTGCATATCTTCCCCAACCGGCGAAGCATGAAAATATAGTACGAAACAGAACTCCAGCTAGCGGAAGAGATGCACATGCCTCCAGGATGACATGCGAGGCACAAAATAATAATAAAAAAAAACCATCGCTGATTAACCAGCTGTGGAATGCACCGTGCAATAGGCGGCGGAAGACGTCCCGCGGCGTTTATAGCGTTCGTTCCCATCAGCATTTTTTTTTAATCAGCCTCCCGCTGGGCTTGTTTTGTTGGGCGGCTCGGAAATTCACTCGTGCGCCATGGCCGCCATTTGTCCTCCATCTGTTACGGGTGCGTCAATTACAACCCAAGAAAAATAGTCAGAACCGGCATCACCGTACGTCCCTGGGGAAATTTGCATAAGAGCTCATTTCGATGGCGCTTACCCATCTTTGTGACGTCGTGCATTCCCCCGGTGTTGTAGATGTAAGTTCAGCGTACAGGCGCACGTTTGCGTCCCAGGTTCTTGGTGAGGAACTTGATTGTCCGGGTAACTTTTACGAGGACTCGGACATCGGTTCACGGCTAAAGGTTATACTTTGGGTAATGACGATTGCCCTTCAACTTATTGATACGGGTAGCGATTAAGTTAGTTAAGAAAAAGTGCTCGGGGTTCGAGAGGAAACCAGCTCACGATGGCCCTTAACATGCGAAGGGCCTACGCGTCGTTGCTTTGTGGGTGGGGCCTAAGTTTTTACGTAGGTTGTTGTTAATTCTACTCGTTCCAGGGTCTGCGTGACGTTACTCACGTTTGAATTACGTCAAAAGCAAACAAACGAACCGCGGTGTATGAATGGAGGAAACATACCCCATACATAATAATAATAAAAAAATTATGTCATTTTATTTGAGAGTTCTGGCTCGTAACATGTATGACTCTCATCAAAAAGAAATGTTCACTCTCATTTCAGATCATTATCCTTTCTTTGTAAAGTATGAGAGCCAAAAGAGACTTTACGCGACTTTACATGTGACAAGCTAGTAATCGCTGAAAAAAATCACACATACTCTTTTTAAATTTTTTAAGAGTGTAGAATTATTGCTCGCCGCTTCTTTAGTACCTATATTTATGTAATTCACATGCACTAGCACACATTCGTACTGCCATGGTTAACTGCTTACGGATTTCGGGGAACCGCACGACATTTGACTGACACATATGTCCTCGCTATCGCGAAGCAATTTAATTTTTGGTCGCCTCATTAGGGAAGGCCACCTGCAGGCCGTACTGCATTCACTGAACAGTTTGACTAAAAGAAAAACACAAATTGTGAAACTTGAAGCATATTGGATGTCGCTACAAATAGGTGGTTCGAGTTGCTTCATTTATTACTGGTTGTCGCTGCAATTCGGAAATGAAAAAAGAGCATTTGTGTTTCAGGCTTTCGTCTCTTGTGGCTCGGGGAAAGTGCCAGGTACAGCCAGGAAACTATAGAGTAAAATGTCTGTGGTTTCCTAGCCGTTCTGACACATTACCTAGGGCTTAAGAACTTAGCGTGCGTTTTCGCATGCTTCAATATGTATATAAAAGGCTAAAACTTTCCCTAATTGCTCGTATGACGCACTTCATTGTAGACCCCCCAATATACGCAAACGACAATGCCCGTAGATGTATGAGAGCTGCGAACGCTCGGTTTCAGCTCGAGTTTCAATCTCTTGAGTTTAGACATATATTTCGTGTCTTCGACTGTCTGTGGCTTAACGCGAACCTCTCCCCGCTGACTATCAACACAGACGTATCAACAACCTACAGAAGCAAGTAGACTAGCCTTTATAATCGTCCAGTTTTGCTGTCTGAAGTCTAGCGCGATGCAAGCTTCGCCATTTTAAAAGGTGATAGTCTGTGTTTGGCAAAAGTATGGCGCAATATTATTTCTTTGTTTAGAAAAAGTTGGTAACGATTTTGAGTACTTAGTACTCTACTATTAAAGAGCTTAAAGCCGCTGGAGATACTTCAATGTCTGCCTGTCACACGAATGCGTTCGGTCAACCGGCCAAAATTTAGGCACTTGCTGAACGCCCAGCCATCCGGAACTGGTGGTTGCGTCTCATACTTGTGAACCTAGTCGATCAAAAAGCGAATAGTACGCATATATGAGGCGCAACAGCCGTAACTAATTATCAGGTGGTGGGTTCCTTTAGTATAAAAAACATAGATACGTAATTCCAAAACCCCTAGTGTTTCTTGGGATGCGCTGAAAACTCGACGTTATGCTCGAAAGAAGGCCGGCAGAAGGCTATATCGTCATTCGAGGACATTTGCAGCCAAGCACGCTGACACGCGGTCATTTTTTTTTAAGTTTTTAATTGCAGAGCTCTGCACCCTCGCTTTCTTCCTACCCCGGTACTTACAATATCTGGTGCTCTTATTTCTCCGCATCGAGCTTTATTTCGTGCGCGCACTTGGGTCGTGACTCGGCTGCGGTGCCTGTAAGGAAGATCACGCCGCTGGGGCCGCGTGTATATGGAGTCATAAATAGATCGCGCAAGTGCGCGTTTCTGTCGTGATTTGTTGTGGCCAGCTGTTTCCCCGTGAGCACGGGGGCGGGCCCCCTATGCGTCTGACTTCGTGCACGACCCGGGTCCCACTAAAGAGAAACAGAGCACTACCGTATGTACCCGCGTACAAGGCCTTCCCAATGGCTAGTCAGTTCTGCTACGAAAACCTTCAAAGTTGGGGTAAGTGTCTGACAAAAAAAATTATACCATGTTGTCGGCCGTTCTTGTTGCTAGAATAATCGGAAACCCGCGCGGATTTCTTTGCGAGAAAGCTTCGTAGATAAAAAAGTTAGGCCTGCGTGATCCGGGATCTGAACCCGGGACTGCTAGGGAAATGCGTTGGTGCCGAGTTTAGATTCTTGACCATGGAGAATTTTTCGCCTGTTCTTTAATCGTCCTCAAGTTGATTCTCGATGCTGGTGTGTTTTCGGTTGTTCTCAGACTGCCCCCAGCTTTGGCTTTAGTTAGAGCGTTCTTTGTTTATGAAGTATAGCGAAAACATAGCCGTTCAGAACGTAGTTTGGGGTGCACCGACAGATGCACGTACAAAACACTGGTTACACCGTTTTAATGTCCTCGCACCATCTGGTCGCGATGTCACGAATTTTGAGAGCATCAGAGAGTTTTAGTACTGCGTACGCTGCGTACGTTGCGGCGTTGCGTACGTAAAGACGCCACGTTCTGCGTAGTGCGCATGCGCAGACCGCAACGCGCACGTATCGCGTTACGTACGCAGCCGCCACGTACGCACGCATGAGATGCGTGCTTGCGTACGTATGAGGTGATCGCGCCACTCTCGAACAAGTTCGCGAAAGCGCGAGACTTCGTTTTGCAAAATGGCGGCATCGAAGGCAAGCACCGACTGGCTCTTTGGCTTAAAATATGGCCATAATCTGGCTATAACACTTGGATTGACTCACATTGGCTGTCAACAACACGTGCTTCTATTTTGATCTACCAGATGGCGCAACACGCTTCACGCTCGTTACGTACGCGGGTACTACGGCGTACTAAAAGCCGATTAGTGGCAAACCACGCCACGTAACGCAAGGCGCTTGCGTGATGCGTACGTAGAACCATTCCGCAGTACTAAAACTCTCTAATGATTGACCTAGCACGGCTACGCATTGTACACGAACAGCACACGGAAAACCATCTACGGCGATTAAGTTTAGCTGACTTAGCGAGAACGACTGAAAATCTACAGACTTTATATCACAGTGAATTTAACTCTGGAATGTACGTGATGATGTTCAAGTTAGCCCATAAGCTTGTTCTTGAGATGTCCCAACGTTACCTTTGATGAGGACAAGAGGGAGAAGCATGAAATGACAGTCATTCACCCGCCTGTCTTGTCTTGGTCAAAAACAGCGTTGAATAATTCAAGTAACAATGTGTCAACTATCGCCACAACGTGTTCTGTTAAATAAGCCCGTTGTATTTTAATATAGCGAAGTCACATCTTACTTCTGTGATATTGTAATCATATTCTCAAAACGAAATGACTGATGGCGTTAGTACTGGGTGGAATAGACACGTATAGATGTGTTTAATGTTGCTTGGATTGTCCATTTTAACCCGGTGCGACTTCCATGAGAGTAACAAAATGTTTTCAGTCAATCAACAAATAAATCAATCAATCAAACTAGAAATCAATAAATCATTGAAAACTAATTATCTCAATTGCTTATATGTTTCTAGTTTGCATTCAGCCACCACGTTCATATAGCCTAAGGCCTCACAGTAATTTATTGATTGATATGCGGGGTTTAACGTCCCGAAACCTCCATATGATTATGAGAGACGCCGTAGTAGAGGGCTCCGGAAATTTCGACCGCGTGGTGTTCTTTTACGTGCGCCCAAAATCTGAGCACACGGGCCTACAGCATTTTCGTCTCCATCGAAAATGCAGCCGCCGCTGCTGGGATTCGATCCCGCGACATGCGGGTCAGCAGCCGAGTACCTTAGCCACTAGACCACCGCGGCGGGGCCACCCAGACAGAAGAAAACTGGGAACTAGAGATAAAGAAAAGAAAGTAATCCTCTGAAAAAAAAAAAAAAAACAGCCGAGTACTTTAGCCACTAACTAGACCATCGTGGCGGGGGTCCTCACAGTATAATGCACCGAGTTGTACATTAGGAATTGCAGTACTGTTTATGATGGTGGGAAGCTATAGTTTCGCAGCAGCTATCAGACACTATCCCCGACAACCCAAGTTCGCTGTTCCTTTCACAAGGCTTATATATCTGGAAATGTGGTATATCTTATGGTCTGTTGTGTGGGTGATTGGGTGATACCTCTTGCTCCTCTTTCTGTAAAAAGAAAGAACGGAAGAAAGAGGGAAAGAGAAGAAAGAAAGAAAGAAGAAAGGAAAAAAGAAAAACAAACAAAAAAAGAAAGAGAAAGAAACAAAAGACAGAAAGAAATAGAGAAAAAAGTGGTAGAGAGAGATAGAGAGAAAGAGAAATGGAGACTAACACTGAGGACTTGGTTGTAAGGGGTGGCAGAGGAGAGACGACAGCTGAGCGCGTTTCAGAAGGCGAAAACACAACGCATTAAAAACAACAACAAAAACAACACAGGAACGAGACAAAAGAACAGAAGCTATTTCGTGGAAACAAGGAAGCCAGGCAAGACGGCGATGATGGCTTGAGATTCAGTCACGTTCGGTTAATGAGCGAGCCTCGTTAGAGAACCGTGTACGCACGGAAGATTGCGTGATGCAAATGAGAAAAAACTGTCGCGGGTTGGTGGCCAGAATGGGCTGGGCACGTGAACCGTGCATCACTTCGTATCACCTTGCTCGTTACATATAAATGAGGCGAATGTCATACATGCTACGCTGGTAAAGCACTTCCCCTTGATACGAGTATGGCCTATATATAGACAGAGAAAGATAGAGATATAGCCATCGGCAGGCATACTGAAATTGATATGTACATACATGTAGATAGATAGATAGATAGATAGATAGATAGATAGATAGATAGATAGATAGATAGATAGATAGATAGATAGATAGATAGATAGATAGATAGATAGATAGATAGATAGAAACTCGTTGCCATTCGGTTTCAAAAGGAGTGCAAATAATGATCATGATAATCACCATCGTTATCATCGTTCGCATTGTCGCGCACAGTGTAGATTTGCCTGTGCTTACACCTAGCCTTACGCGTAGAGCACGTGAACGCTCTGAACCCCAACCACGGTGTTCACCAGCTTACTTTATAGCCTTTGAACGGCCTTTTTTTTTTTTGTCCGCAATTCTCACCATAATTGGCCGTCATCGACTTTCTGCGGAGGTCTTTCGCAGCCAGTACACACCGGCAAACGAGCGCAAGCCAAGCGTGCCGGAGACCTGTGATACAGTGGTCAACGGCACGCTTTATACATTTATACACAACACTCAAGCTTGCCACATTGCCACTTTTGGCAGTTCATGCTTCTTCTTCTCCGCGTTCGTCATCTTTACTTTATCGTTTCTACCCTGTCTCGCTTCTTTGTGGCTGCTGCCGTTCTTTGCACTCTTCGCCTCACATACCGGTGCGATGCTCCCGCCCGCCGTTTGCAATCCCCTCTTTTTTTCTCGCCCGGGGGGCTTTCGGGTGCGCGGTAATAACATCTCGGAGCGGCGGGTGTTACAACGCGCAATGAAGATTAATGGACGGAACGGACAGCCCGCGCGCTAACCCGCCGGAAAAAGACGGGCTGAAGGAGAGCGAGAGGACGCGTATGTACCCCGAAGTAAACCTTCTTCACTTTCCTTTCCGCCCCTCTCTCGCATACTTTCCACCTTCGTGACAGCCATCTTAGCGCCAGAGCAGAATGAGGAGAAGAGGCCAGAGAGCGTACAAAGGCAGACTCGTCGCCTTGGTCGAGAGCTGACTGTCACCAAGATGGTGGGCCTCTTCTTCTCAGAGGCGAGTGTTAAGCAGCGCCCCCTTCTTTTTGGTGGCAAAAGAGAGAGACGGCTTGTGGCTTTTCACGTCGCATGGATACTGATACGCATGAAGTGGTCTAGTAGAACGCAAGCGCCACCTGTCGGCATACGAAGGACGTACACAACAGTCCTGCCAGGACTAAACCCTGCGGCACTGTGCGTTGTGTAAAAGGCAATCGGCAGTTTTAGCTTGACCGAATTCGGTTCGAAAGGTTAGAAAGCGCAGCTGATGATGTCAAACAGTTAGGCGGGAAATCACGATACTTCGTTAGTCAACACCGACGGGAACTGGAATTGTCTGAAGTGTGAAAGTTTGAGTAAATTTTACCGGGAAGAACTTTTTCCTTGCTGTAGACATCAAATAGGCAGTTTTTTTTTTTCTTTAATGATTCTGATTAAGGGTCAGGAATACGTTTTTTTTCGATGTTGGTTGCTTTACAATCGCAGTAGAGACAGTTATGGACTGCATGGTGTGCGGAAGCGCATTCAAGCAATGAACAATTTTACGCATCGCCATTGTGTGGTCACGCAACCGGCTAGACGGGTCGTACAGATAATAGTGGTTACCTTCATTGCAGGCTTAACGCTCCTGTTTACTCTGCTTTGTGGAATGGGTGTGCACTTGATTGTTGTTATCGTACCTGTGCTGATATTGGCTGTGCTCTTTAAGGGAGAGAGTGCTCCTTCAACCCTAAGCAGTTGCCACATTTCAAGAAAGAGAATGTGCTGCCCTTTTCCGCTAATCATTATTAGCCACATGTGTGAATCTCTTGCGTGTTAACTCTGCTTTTGGTCCCACGGCCTTCCGACGAAGGTAAAATGATTTCTATAGAGCGTACGTGTTTTTTGAAATGACTTACCTTGCAGGTTAGGACTCGAACGCAAGAAACAAGTGCAATGACTCATCCGTTTGTTTTTCTCTGGTAATGTACGTTGCTGTAAAGAAATCGGCACTTTGTATAATTTCTTTATAATTCTTGGCTCTTGGCTCAATGTAGCCTCCATATTCACTGCATTGTATTACAGGGCTACATGCTACCCATCCCTGCCTCGAATAGCTAAATGTCCAAAACACACATGAAAAAAAAAGTATTTCGCGACAAAACCGGAAGAGTGAATAAGATAGCTGTAAGGGATGGTCTTCCAGGCAGAGGCGACATGCACGGGGATCGAGACAGGAGCGGACGTGGCAAAAGCTCAAGGTGCGGGGTACGGGGGAGAAGCAGCCTTGGATCCTGCATGGTGATTCCGCTGTGGCTGCCCTACGGTGACGTGCCACCACCGCCGCCGCTCTGTTTGGCCCTCGCGGGTCTAGGTGCCGTGAATCTTCGTTAGTCAAGCAGTGAGCCCTGCTCTTTTGGCTGGATCCCGGTATCGCCGCCGCTGGCCCCCTCCGAAGCTCCATACCACGCTTGCCGATGGTCCTTGCTCTTTTTTTTTCTTTGCCATGCTGCATCCGGGTCGTCTTACCGCGTCTCTTGCCGCCATCTTTTTTTTTCTCTCCCACCTTTGATTCCATGTTCTCGTTGCTTCCTTTTCTGATCGTTGTACCAGCTTAGATTCCCCGGTTTTCGCGTCTTTTTTCTAGCGGGTTTTATTTGCTTACGTTCATTCGTCTCCTGTGTTTGGGTGGGACACTGCGACAACCCTGCTGCCTTGCGCGATTCAGCTGGGCACCCGGATATAGCGGGCCGTCTAAAGAAAGCGAGATATAGGAGTTAATCTAGATGAATGAGTCTCGCTTGTGGACCAGACCGATGCCACCGCGCCGAGAGAGCATGCGCGTACCTATGTGCTATTCCAGTATATAGTTATCGCAGTCTTTCCTTCTCTTCCCCATGTGCTTGGCCTGGCTTGGCTCGCAGCGAAATCCGTAGAAAGAATGGCGCGGATCGTGACACTTCGAATTTTCGTCTGTGTTCTTTCTCTAGGTTGGAGAGGTAAGATACGGTGTCTGCTAACACGAGTGTCGTTCTGCAATATTAGTGTGTGCCCACATTCCTCACTTGTCGTTGCTTGAGAAATGTGTCTGCACTCGGCTGTTTTTCCCGACGTAGGGATACATACATACATACATACATACATACATACATACATACATACATACATACATACATACATACATACATACATACATACATACATACATACATACATACATACATACATACATACATACATACATACATACATACATACATACATACATACATAGTATAGTGGTCAGTATCCCCGCCTGTCACGCGGGACGACATTGGCTGTCGCGTGGCAGTCTACAATGCATACATACATGCGTACATGCATCTATACGTACATGCATCTATACGTACATGCATCTATACGTACATGCATCTATACGTACATACATCTACACGTACATGCATACGTACATATACATCTATACGTACATGCATACGTACATAATTTCGGCTAAGTGAAGTAACGTAATCTTATGCTTTGCTTGGTTGACTGCAGACATAAAGCAAATTGATCCGCATGTTACCATTCTAACATATTATACGCACACGTAATTCGAGGTTGTAGGAGTTGGGTACCAAAGTCACTGAAGAGCAGCCAGGCCGTGATGCCAGTTCTGTAACGTTGGGTTGAATAACTATCTACTCAATACGTTATCGAGCGAAACATTCAGTCGTTCTAAACCGTTTAGTTACAATGTGTAGTTACGTTTCCAGTTAACTAATGCTTACTTGGGGGTTTAAGGCTCGGTAATATCTCCTGCAACGCCTCAAGCACTAGCCAAACTGACGTAAGTAAACTGTTCTATCCCCACAGTTCTAAAAAGCCCGTTTTAAACGGGTCTGCGTGCTCGTGTCGCCATCTGTCGACTGTGGCACGAACTAGCCGCCGCTCGAAAGGCGAATGTTTGGTTGCGGCTGGTTCAGTGGATTGGATTGGTCACGCACTCGCAATCTGCGGTGGCCATCAACTTACCGAATCATTTGAATGGGTGGACGCATCGCGTGCGGCTCGCAGACGCATCGGCAGTCACCTTTGAATCGGCAGAACCTTTGAAGTTTCCTAATTATAACAGCTGAAAGCGCTGGCTGCGCTCGTGTCAATATGATTTCGTTGTCTTCTCGTAACATATTCGATCGTTAACGGAAGACTGAAAGCAGAGGGGCGTTTTGGGTGAAGAGGCAGTAACATTAGCGAAGAAACAATACGTGATTTATGATCGTTTCGTGCGTGTAGTTGGGCATAACATAACTTATAGTAGCTGCACGCTTCGACAGTATAAAAATAGATTGACGCAAACGCTTGTCGGGCACTGGAGGTAAGTTAACATCTAATGTGCACTCAGTTAAATTTGATTCTTTTGATTGACTGATAGACTATGCACGAAATGGAAATGTTGGCAACAAGTACGATATGATGGCGTGTTCTCTACGACGTCAGAGTTTTAACTGAATATTTTTTTACTCTCTTTTCTACGTGCTAAAGACAGGTTTTGGGTGAGGAATTTAACGGCGCATTTGTTTTGAGTCTTTATAAATCCAATTTTTTTCTTGGGCACTTCAAAACTAACCGGACACCGGTGTCGCGTGATCTTTAGCTTGTTCGTTCCGTCTCCGGCTCCAGTGTCTATATGTTGTCTTGAATATGAACGTCTACCAATTTCTACCGGCCTTCCACATTCGTTAAATGGAACGTATATCCATACCCAACACTCGAAATGTGCAGTCATTGAAGCTCACGTAGAACAATCGCTTATAACAAACTACGCACCGCCTACATCGAACGTGAAACATTCATGGCGGTTCTGTGAGGTCACGAATATAGATGAATCAAAGCACGCTTCTGCCAGTGTGGTAACTCGAAAATGCCATTTTTAGAATTAGGATTTCGAATAAGCTCTCGAAATCTGAATCCTGAACCAGTTCAATACAGACAAGTCATATGTTGACTGCAGCTATAGTCTTTATTACCTGCACACTTTATGTACAGTAAGTAATATACTGGTATATTAAAAATATAAAATGAGTTCGTTATATCAGATATTTCGGTGTACGTGAACCAGCCTGTGGCCTGATTGACGCAGTGCTACAAAGGTTAAATGAACAGAAATGGCCGCAGGACAGTGTTTTTCGAAATACATCATTCAGTTGCAAGACAGTATACTCGTCCTGTGCACGCTGTGGTCCTTTTGTATTTGTCTGTAGCACTGCATAAATCGTGCTACAGGCTGGTTCGCTTATACCATACCGAAGTTACTGATATACCGAACTCATTTTTGCGCTTGAGCCTGTTTTACAGACATGTTTTAGTTTCGGCTTTATTCGAAAGGATTATAACGTTCGATGCTGTAACGGACGTGTAGAATATTTTCGTGTTTATTGGAGTACAAGTTCGTGAGTACTTTGGTTATATCGAAATACCCGATATAATGAAAAAAAGTTAGTACGTAAGCAAATTTTCCGTGAATTGTTGGAACTGGGTATACCAACGATGGATAAGATGTCGAAGCATCGGCAAAAACAGTGCCAGCCAGCCAACGAGCCGTGGGTTTCACACTTGGATGGGGGAGGTTGAGGCCATGGCCGGGAAGATAGGAGGGGGCGGTGAGGAAGGGAGTGGGGGGTCTGAGTTTTCGGGGATGGTGGGCGCACGGTTCTCTCTCTTGGCGTGCAGGCGCGTGCGCGCGCTCTGTGAGAGCTCTCGGAGCGGGTCGCAGCCACTGGGGCCTACTTTATCTTGATAAATGATCGCTCTTTCATGCAGGGCTCTCTCAAGCCAGCACTTGCGTTTCTTTGTGCCTTTTTTCATCTCTCTTTCTGTCTTTACTATTCCGATGGGATCGTCGTCCCCGCTTCTTCTTCATCATCTCCTTCTTTGATTCTAGGAGCCTTCCGTTCTGTCGTATACGGCACACGGGCGCTTTTGGTCGCCGTCGTCTGGCCGTTCATGCAGCAGACGACGCGAAGGAAAAAAATGTTTGTCTGCTCTTTATACACGGATCGCCTTCTTATGCTTCTTCTTCCAGCCTTTTATGCATTTACTTTTTTTTCCCAGAGCAGGCACAGCAAAGAAAAGTGGACTATCCGATAAATCTCGTCGTCTGCTCTTTATACGCGGATAACTTGGGTACCGCCGCTTTGTTCGTGCAGCAGACGACACAGAATTCAAGAGTTATAGACTATCCAAAATATTTCGTTCTTTGCTCTTGATAAGCGGAAAGACCTCTGAATATGTGCCCCATGGAACGACGATGCAGTATACTGGTATAGACTACCCAAGTTATTTCGCTGTCTCGTTCTTACACGCGAAAAGTCTAGTTTCTGATGCTTTTTTCCTCTTGCAGCAGACGACGGAGCGAAAGGGAGCGCTTGATGTCGCTTCCTTAAATGCAGCAGACGACTAAGGAAACCCAGAACAAACGTAAACAACGAATATAGTCGCGTGTTCTTCAAACGCAAAGATTATGCTTGCGCTGCGTTTCGGGCCTCCTCGTGTTATAGCCGCGTTTTGCATATTATATTTATTGCCCTCTTTCGGTGCACACCGCACAGAGAATATCGTGAGCTATAGCATTTGCTGTTCGTCGACATGGCTAGCAGAAGAGACAAGAGGCTAAAAGAAGAAATACAGGTATGTGGTAGGCGGATGGTCGGTGGCGTAAAGAACCCCTCAACTTCTCTATTTTCGCTCGGTGTCCCAGGATGGTGCTATATATGTCTATATATACGCCATTTCCGTGGGTGACGTTCATTCCGCGCATTCGCTATATTCCCGCAGACCGACGTCTTCCCCCTCACTTCATCCTTTTTCTATTACCCCGGTTATCTTCGTTTCTACGTTTTCTATTCCTTTCTCTTCATCCCTTGAAATATGTGCGAGCAAGGGCTGCATTCGGCCTACTCGTCCATTTTCCCGGTTTTTATACTAGAGCGCTTTACTTTTCTCTATTCCTTCTTCGTTCACTTTCTTTATGAGGATCACGTGACACGGGTTTCATTTCCGTCTCGTGTTGCTTCGCTCGAAATCGTCCCACTTAATCGGATGATGTCCTCCCTGTTTGCGCAGTACTGTATAAAAAAGTATAGGGAGAAAGAAAGAGGGGAGAGAGAGAACGAGAGAAAGAAAAAAAGTGAATGGAATATTGTTTCTTTGCGAAAAAGAACTTGGCTTGTAAGGGAGAATGGAAAAGATAAACGTCAAACTGTCAAGTTATGGAACCTGCAACCGCATATCGACGGCACATCATCACGCTCGCACACCGCCTATATAGGCACCCGACAGTGGACCATAGGGCGCGACGAAGCTTTTTGGGCCGCCTCAGCATTGTTGGTACCGACCGCCAGGAATGCCAACATAATGAAACTCTCGCTGAACACATTGGGACGCTGAACTGTCAGTGTCCCTTTTGGCACGGGTTCAAAGAACGCTTCCTGGGCGCTTACGTAATCAGCCGTGAACCCGTGGTCACAACTAAAATAAGAGAATGATATGCACGTGAAAGTCTCCGGTTTTGGTGCGTCTACTCGCTATAGGCTACGTACGCATCGGAAGACTCGGTTCTGCTGCGCGTATACTCGCTAGGCTGTGTGTTCTGGTGCTATACCATCAGATCTCGTAAACTGCATTGCCGGGTGCCTATACGCAGGGCCTAATAATATCTGCAGTCTTAACGCCGAAAAACGACGATATGATTACGAGATGCCGTAGTGGAGGGTCGCGGAAATTTGTACCACCTGGTGTTCTTTCACGTGCACTGAAATTGCACGGTACGGGGACCTCTACCACATCGCCTGCATCGAAATGCGACCGCAAGGACTGGGATCGAACCCGCGACCTTATGGTCAGCCTCCGAGATTCGTAACCGCTACACCACCGGGCCACGGGCATTACGTGGTGCATGGCTAGAACTTAATGTACCACGTTACGCTTAATACCGTGCTGGAATTTCGGGGTGTGCTATATGGGAATGCCGAAAGTGAGAACGCGAATGCTACGAAAGTTAGAACGTTGTTTGTGGCCTACGATACGATTCTGTGGCACTTGAGGTGACGGATCGCGAGGAGACGGGGTATATTATTCGCCGTGGAAACAGGCGTATACGTACGCTACGAAGGGACGTGAGAATTAAGGTTTAGTTTATTTGCATTTCGACATACGCTGTCATTTACGTGTTGTAGCCAGTGAGTTCGGATGTTCTATTCGAAAACATGGAACAAAGCCTTAGGATGACTGTGGTGTGGAGTACTTCGTTCCCAAATTGTGCGAGGAAATGCCATGAAAGTCGAAATATCTCATTATTTAATGGGCAAAAAAGAACCACATTGTACAGTTAAGTTGTGGACATTAGCTTGACACCGGCGCATATTCGGAACCTTGCACGCCCGAAAAAATTCACATTTCAATGAAGTTTTATTCTTCCCCCATATTCAATTCATTTATTCCAATACACTAACACTCTTCAAGGGGCTCATGAACAACCTTGGAAGCGTTATTAATTGTGACATAAAATCCTCTGAATTCTTGGCAAACTGGGAAACCTTATGATCTCTTAGTATACGGTTTGTATGAAGTCCAAATGGAAGGTTGTTTCGGAAAAGGACTAGAAGGTTCGAAAACGGCCTTCGAAGGACTGGACCTCCTTCCCACCCCTTTCTCTTTCTCTTTCGCTGTCACACACAGACGGCCATCTTGCCCCCACGAAAGTAAACAAGACTCGTGCCTTCTTTCGCACTCCGGTTGGCATCTTGACTGGACCCAGGCGACAGAAAGTCGGCGAAAAGCGGTGTGAAATCAGCAACGCACTCTTTCCTCTCTCTCTGTTTTTACCGCTTTCAAATCTGTTTTTTTCCCCGAATTGTATTTGTTTCGCTTGTGCGCGTGTGTGCGTGGTGGTGGTGGGGGAGGTCGACCGAATTCTTGTTTTCTGTGAAAACATTCCTCCCGTCAGCGACAGGGCGCCCGTTGGGGTCTCTCCCTATAGTGCAGAGGCTCTCAGAACCTGCAAACGTGGCTCCATTGCTTTGGTACGGGACGGGGCAAAACAGCTGCGGCGACAAATAAAGTGAAGAAGGATGTCTAATGAAACGGCAGATGGTGGGCGTAGGGTAAATATGTAGTGTCCAGAAAGGCCCTAGTGAAGTACAGTCGCAGCCGAAATGTTCTAGCATTTCATTTCATTTCTTTTCATTTATTGTACCCTCAGGGCTTTACAGCATTGCAGAGGGGAGCGGGCACTGACGAACAATGTTAAAGAAAAGAATACATAGACGAGATACTAGAACATTACTAAACACTGGAAAGCAACTATTATCAACTGCAACTATGTTATACAGCCAGTAGATTATACAAGAAAACTAACAACAAAACCAAACGTTTACATTTCCAACACCAAGTATGTTATCGAGCGATGTTTTAAAACTGCAAGGCGAGGTGATGGATGCAACTGATTGTGGGAGGTGGTTCCAATCCTTGCAAGTTTTAGGCAGGAATGAGTGGGAATATGTTGATGTCTTGAAGCGAGGAACAGCAAATTTCTGCGCATGGTCAGTGAAGATGTTTCTAGTACGTTCTAGCACTTACAGCCGAAACTTTCTGTCGCATTCTAGCACTGCCAAACGGCTTTGTGCACTTGGCAGGGCTTGAATAGTTCCTTGTTTCCACTGACGTGTCCAGTGTACAGGCGGGTGCACTGATAATGGGACCACTTGCTTCCAGGCCATGTCGAGATATCGCTCTCTTGCAAAAGCGTAGTGGTTTCGATTAGTTTGACTACTGGCGGTTCACAGTCCGGAACCGTTTCCGACAGAGTAGTCTCGTGCACGAATGTTGTCACCTGCTCTAGCAGTTAAGGGGCCATCGATACTGTATGTCCGCATCGGCGTGTTCCTTTTAACAATGGGCCACTCTGTACAGCCGTGGCAGTTGCCGTGGGCAATGCTGACTCGTAATCGCCATTGTGACAGTCGTCCTTCGTTTTAACGACTGGTTACGTCGCAGTTGTGTTTAACGACAACTTCTGGACTTGATATTCCTCATGCAGTAAACAATGCGGTCGACCATCGATGGAAACATTGACAACCGCTTGGATCAACCACGCGACAGTCATTTGCCGCAGCTGACAATGGTACGCGAGACAGTCTAGTAGTCGACTTGCGCATGTCAATTACCTGTAGCTCTTAGTCATCGAGAGCTGTGCTGTACAATACTACGTTGCAATTTAGCCACGTCATGACTTCCTGGCGGAAAACGGCAAAGAGCTTGGCAATCCTTGATAGGTGTAACGCCTATGCTTTCCAACGCAGATTTCACTGGCTATTTCATTACCATTCAATGATGTCTGCGGATTTTATTTAGGCCACGCGCGAAACCTAGCTAAATAGGATTCGTCAATAGAGAGTTTGAGAATTGGGGCACCAAGGGACTTAACAAATCAAGAAATTTGCCAATGGCCAGGGTGCAGGCCAAGAACCCCCACACTTGGGCTTTCGTACTAGCGTTGACCCAAGGCCCTTTCATTTAATTGGTATTGCTTCATTTCATTGGCGATTTTTTTATAGCCAATTACAGCCTTTAGACTCACTCACTCACTCACTCACTCACTCACTCCCTCACTCACTCACTCACTCAAGCATTACGCAAGCAAGGAAGATGCACTTGCACCTACCCTGCTTAACTTGCAGGCACTTGCTCGATCACAAGCGTACAATCAACGTCATTCTTAATTAGCCCACCGCGACTTGCACTTCCTTGAAACGAACATGCTTCACCATGCTAGAGATATGCCTGCATTGTTCGGCTGAAGTATGAAGCAGCCATAATTGCAAAACTTTCAATGAACCCTACTTCCTGTGGTGCCTTCTGCAGTATCCATCGCTGCCTCTTCTTCGGTTTCTACGTGACTGACTCAGCCACGTTAACTGACCCCTTTCCTACTCTCACAAACTCGACACGCGGCGCCCACAGCAACCGCAGCAGAATACTCAGACCGTGACTCGGCCATATAAGATCCCTGGGACCGAGGCGTACATTCGCTCGCTGCGTGCGCTGCGGCCTTTGGCAATTTGGCCGGGTTTCCGCCCGCCGCGTTCGTTTTCCCTGGTTGGTTCCACGCCCCGCCATTTTTCTCCGAGGTCAGATGTCCGCGGGGGGTACGAGCCGCCGCAGTGGGGGCGTCTGGGATAAGAGACCAGCGCCTTCTGACGACGACGGCACCTCGCTGCGACCAGCCCTGTCCACGCCGTTGCAGTCGTCGCGTAGGTAACCCGTCTGTTCCAAACGAGGTGCACGTGTCTGACGTCGTTCCGGTGTAACTAACGAGCTTTCCGGATTGAAGGGAGAGGAGGAAGTGGCTTTCGACCAGTAGGGTTATTAAGTGTACAGGGGCTCTATATATTACAGTTCGCACCGATTGGCAAAGTCCGTTTCCACTTGCTTTGGTGATTGGTGGCTGGTAAAATTGGACCAGCTTCGCACGTGCAGCTGTCGGGGGAGAAGTTTAGCTGTCGCTTTCATGACGTCACTTAGAGTTGAGGGCTAGACGCCACAAGAGACGGAGGGTGCGGGGCTGTGGAGTTGGCGAGCTTTGTTCGCTAGGTAATCCTTAACAAACTGACTTTTGGACTCCTAAGTCAGCGTCCGTTTTGTGCTTCTCAGTTTTCTGCTGTTGTGGACCACTACAGCCCATCGTTACCCTCAGTGTTCCTTGAGGATGTCTTTGGGCTTGTTTGTAGACCTCTCGTGGACTGCTTGGCTTTAGTAGGAGCCGGTGTCTTGTCTCCACATAATGGTGCTGCCCCATGGCAGCACAACTGATATTGATCTAGTTTAAGAGTCACGCCGTATATATAGTTGCATGTTATATGACAACGTTGAACGTCTGTGATTTGTGTTTTTCACTTCGAGCAATGCTTCGCGCAATGCCTATCATGCTGCGAGGTCTGTCTTGTGTGGTGCCTAAAGCAGTGTGCCACTTAAAGCAGATTCCACGAAACATTGTCTACGCTTGTGTGTTGACGATCGTAATCAATTGTTCCTGGACAATCTCGCGAAACCGTCCCCGACAGTCGTTCTCGGCATATATACTTCCGAAGCATCTGTATACTGCCACTGATGCCCCCGTCGTGTCCATGGCGCAATACCTCGAAACTCTCATCGGCGCAGAAACGTCGTTGAAGACGCCAAGAGTGCGCGTAAATGTAGTGACGCGCGTCACCCTGGAGTGTCTGTCGACACCGTCGCATGCGGGCGCTTCGCTCGCCACCAGAGAAGCAAAGGCCCTTCTTTGTATCACAAGGGCCTCCTCCGGGCATCCGTCATTATCCATTTTCGTGGACGCCATACTGTACTCCTCCTCCTGCCGCTCTCGTTCCATCAACCGTACAACTGTCCTTGCCCCTTTTCTCTTTCCTCTGGGTGTCGCCGTTCTCGCTCATCGGGTTGCGACAGAGGGGACAGCTGATTCTCGTCAGAGCTCCGTCGGCTTGCCCCCTTCTTTTCGACTTCGCACAGTGTACGCGTGGTGCGCAATGTGTCGCCCTCGGCTTCGTGCTTGTCGGGCATCTTCCCCCGGGTTTGTCCCCTCCCTTGCCGCTCTGCCTCCGGGTTGCCGAGAGATATCGTCGGCTGCGATGGCTCCTTGCGTTTCGCTGGGGTCGTCGACGTGTTCGCTTGGATGTCGGGTGCGTTCATACGCCCCGACATCTAGGCCCGTCCTTGCGCGCGCTCATCGCTGTGGTGTAAAGTATCGCTCGTGGAGTGAACGGCCTGACTGCCACATAGCTTCTCGGTATACAGAAATAGAAAAGGAGGCGTAAGGTTACGACGCCTGTCGTTCGCGAAGACTCCGGCTTCTTGGCTTCCTGGTATCATTATCAACGCGTGACACAGCGCGCAAATAAACATCTCGGAAACAAGAAAGATGGGTGTAAGACACCATGGCGTGGAATCTAAACTAACCATGTGTCGGGAGGCCTGCGCTTGCGTCACTTGGAACAGCAACGTTGAAGCACCAACATGGTGACATGCAAAATTTCTGATGCCACGTCAATATTAAGGACACGTTTTTGCTTCCTTGTTCTAAAAGCGTTCTATTAACGTCGTTATCACACTGAAGCAGGTTGATCACCATGGGATCACGCTGCCTTGACGTAATCTAAGCGGCAATCCGTCACATATACGTATTATCAGTACCAGTACTCAACGTACTGGTGCTCTAACATGGCTGCTTAGATGTGAGGTTTAGGGAGTCTATGACGTCACGTGCAAGCTGTCGATTAATATACCTACCCAACCACTTAATTAGACTTGTTTATGGTATGTTGGAACGGAGCGGGGCCTCGATTACTTTTCTGGACTAACCTTTTTGCCGAAGCCAGCACACAACTGGCTTATTTGAAGAAACATAGGCGAGGTCTTTTCCTGCTCTCGAAAAATTCAGGCTGATGCTGATGGTGGTGAGGTCCTCTTATATTGTTGGGCTAGGCTAATGCTATCATAGAAGGAACTGTAAGTAAATACACATACAACAGCGCTCTGGTTTTATTCAGCGAACTCAACTTGGAAGTACTCAGTCTTGCCGCTTCGTATCGTTGGGCTAACATTGAGCACATTACAAGTATACTAAAACGTACCGTCGTATATAATGAGCGTTCGCACTCTTTGACACAATAGTGTATGTCTTGGCTTATGAGGAAATACCGGAAAGCTGAAGAGATCTATTCACGGGCTATATGAAGTCGGCGTCTTCACTTGATGAAGCGAACCGAAAAAGGGACGACGGTATTCGCATCTCGAACGGAGCGATCCTCTAGATGCCGATATATGGTGCGGCCGGGGTCCGCTGAAGCAGCCGCGGTGGATCTATATAAACGGGAAACGGTTAGATGGGCCCGTCTCAGACGTCTTGATCGACAGTGCCCCTTCCCTTTGTTGATGCCTGCCATGTTTTGCTTCTTTTCATGGACGATCTTTTTTTTTCGTTCCGTCCTGTGGCCAATCGCGCTTCCTTGCAAAGTACTTAATAAAGTGTGGTGGGAGTGGGAGACACGCTTAGGACGGTTGCTGTAGCTTCGTTGAAAGTTAGCAGTTGGGACTGGGGAGCACCGTCATATATCTACACTTTCAAACCTAGAAAAAAAAAATGATGATGATTGAAGCTAGGCCGAAGTTCACGGAATGATGCAGGCTTGAATCGATAATAGAATTTTCGAACAGGGAACTTCTCTTGAGGCAATGGTTCGACTTAATCAGCTGTAAATATGTCAGACAAAAAGTAAAATTCATGGGAACCTTTGCCGCAACTTAAAGACACAGGAAAGGTGACGGGACATAGCGTGTCCTGATGTCTATCTTTTGACGTTTTCTTGTGCTAGAGAGATAGAGAGAGATGTAAGGAAAGGCAGGGAGGTTAACTAGACGCACGTCCGGTTTGCTACCCTGCACGGGAAAAGGGATAAAGGGGAAAGAGGTAGAAGAAAGGGAACAAAGATAGACATCATCATGAGCACACTATGTCACTATGTATAAGCATCAGCTAGCCATGTGAACGCGTTCAGGTAATATTCCAATTTTGATTGTCAGATGAGACCATTAAATTGTAGTAAAACGCTTACAGTGGCCAGTGCCGTGGATAGAGCTTGCATTTCGGTCGCATATGTACCGAGCTTGCGTTGCAGGTCTTCTAGGGTACGTAGGGGGCGCTGTAGCTTGCACAACAGTCAATGCACAGGGTTGGTCGGTCGCTAGGCCGCGACGTCACATACGGATGCCATTGCCTCGGAAAACCACTTTTCCTAGCGTGGAAGAATCGCGATGGTTGATGGGAAGGGAGGCATTCCACCGCTCTCTGCTCTCCTTCTCGGCTTGGCTCGTCTCGTCTTCTGGGGGAGGCATGGTATTTGGCCGGCGCAAATATTGGTCGTCATTCGGCAAAGAGGCCCCGGGCGCCTCGTTCCCGTCCAGAGAAGACGACGACGAAGAAGGTGTTATTAATGTTGACTCTTTCCCGGGAGGCCACTTCCCGGTCCCCTCTTCGCACGTGACCGTTCGAGGCGCATTTGCGTTTGTTGCAACCGCAGTCTGTGGGAGGGAAATAACTTGCGGTCTAAGGCGCCCTCGGGGCGTTTGCTGTGGGCTCTTGACGTGCGTCAACCACTGCACGACATCCAGCCTCCAGATGAGGACGTTTCTCAATCTCCTACTTTCACACTTTTAGTCGAATTGCTTGAAAATGAATTTTTTTCTTGGTTTATATGATTCACTAATGTTTTCACTTTGGTCTTACTCGCGCTTCCTTGAAAAAACGTAATCAGTGGTAATAATTTTCTAATGAAAGCGACATCAGAGGAGGCAGAGCTGGCAGTCGTATTGAAGAACTTCAGGAAAGGATATAGCATTACGAACGAGAGGGACGTGTGGACTTTCAATGATTGTGAAAGGCAGAGATGTCGGCCTAAACAACGAATATACATATGGTCAACTTCATTGTTTATTACACGTATGTGTCGCCGAAAATCGTGGACGTCATGGAAATACAGAAGAAAGTTAGATTATGTGTAGTTCTTTTACGGGTGAGCGGAATCTCTATAATTAAATGTACTTATAAGCAGAAGAAATATGAACGTCTTTTTTTTTTCTTCCCTTTTTTTGTGAAAAAGCCCTGAAACTTAACCTTTCTTTTTTTGCGGGGGCGTGTTTGTGTGAATTTCGGTGGAATACTGATGCACTGGAGTCGTAATTACTGCTAAATAGATGCTGGGTAAGGCTAGATAGTATTAGATAACATATATACCAATGCAAGATAGCATTATGCAGGCCATAATGATGCATCTTGTCAAGCGTATGTGGAACATCGTGTTAGTATACGCCTCACTTGCCAACCTCTTTCTCCTGGGAAATCCACGCCCGCTCATGGTGTCGCGGAGGATTTTTAGGGGCGAAGCTCCTTAGGGCGTGGGCTGTGCCTCCTCTGTAGCCTGTATGTAGCCACCTCTAGTTTAGTTCTTGCAGTGTTCACTAGATGGCGGTACCGTCCCCTGTATGTAGCCGCCTCTAGTTTAGTTCTTGCAGTGTTCACTAGATGGCGGTACCGTCCCCTGTATGTAGCCGCCTTTAGTTTAGTTCTTGCAGTGTTCACTAGATGGCGGTACCGTCCCCTGTATGTAGCCGCCTCTAGTTTAGTTCTTGCAGTGTTCACTAGATGGCGGTACCGTCTCCTGTATGTAGAGTTTTTCAGCACTGGGATTTAGGGACAGCGAGGGCAAAATAGACTTTAAGCGGGTAGACTTAACTAGAAGGAGGTTATCTGATTGGTGGCTAAAGTCAAGGCACGAGTGAAAATTAAACCCTTCACTGCGAAGTACGAATCCTCAACTTCATTATTTAAAGGAAAAAAAAAGATAAATGTAATGGTTAGTTCACTAAGTATCACGGCTAGGTGGCGTTAGCCGCCGCCCGATCTAAAGGGTACGGCCACATCCATCCATCCATCCATGTAGCCACCTCTCGTTTAGTTCTTGTAGTGTTTACTAGATGGTGGTACTTGTAGCTGATGATGAAAAGATGCAAGATGTTATAAACTAGAAAGCGGTACTTGTAGTTGATGAAAGACGCGAGATCTTATAAAATAGGAATGATGTCACATATGGCGCGTGTCATTGGTTGAAGGCAATCGTTCGATTTAGTGCGGCGACGTACGCTAGGGGGAGCGATGTAATAAAATCGAGTAGGCAAAATGTACAGAGGATTCATGGTTTACCAGGTTTACCTCCGGAGCTTCGCCCACTCATCATCATTCACTTCGTGGATATGGCGGCACTTTTTTTATTGACGCACAGTCGGTGTTTTAATTATTGGTGATAGCAGATTGCTTATTGGTAGTTGCTCACGTGGAAGCGATACAACTATCTGAGTTCGCGTGTTTCTTAAAAGGAAAGGTTTGGCGAAGTTGTTGCTTTTTCTTAAACAAGTGTGACGAATTGTTAATAATACTCGGGGAAGTGTTTGCTGCTTGTCGATTTTTGCCTATCAGCTTTTGGTAAAGTTATTTCAATTTGGCCTAGATTTTTTATAGGCGTAGCATAGCGCTCGTAATCGTTACTGAACCTATTTATCGTTGCATTCGTACGTTAAAAACTACCCGATTCTTTGGGCTCGCTGGCTTTATACTCGTTTTACGCGGTAGTCCAAGCGGGCATTTTCTCGCATCATAATGCCGTGGCAGGTTGGCCACGTTCAAGTAGCCCGCCGCAATCATCATGGCAAGAGCACCAGCAAGACCCGGCAGGCATGCGCCACGCGTTCGTGCGCTTGGACTACGAGGAAAAGGAAGATAGTTGAATCTGTGCCTCTCGGCTACTCGAACTCGACGACCATAGTCATTAGACTCGTGGGCACAAGTTTGCTTCAATAAAGACGCTTGTTTTTTAGCCTGTCTGCCTCAGCATCGCTACATTTCTGGCAATATGCCATCCTGGAATGAAATTACGGTGCGACGTGTCAGTTTTCTACACTCCAGCCCTCCTCATTTGGATTTTTCCTTTGTTCTTCACATTGCCATCTCCATTTCCGCCGTACGTATCCCCGCATAGGCACGGAGCGCTGCGTTACAGTTGGGTTCGCAGGAAATGCCGGCATCACGCGAGTTCCGCGAAGCTGTAGCTAGCTGCTCGTAACTTCCAAGTCTCTCTGTGTGTTCTATAGGAAGGGGGAAAAAAAACATCCAGATAAAGCGAAATGCAAAGAAGTGACGGCGAAAATCCTCTTATCAGAAGGCATATCCGCGAAGAAACACCAAGAAGACATAAACGAGAGAAGTAAAAGACGAAAAGGAAGAAGACCATTCTTCAAGAGTGAGAAACGAGACGGCCGCATGCGACGGGTCCCTGGTGAGCGCTCGGATCCGGGAAGATGAAGAGTGAGGGGGGGGGGGGAAGGCAGCGACGTCGTAAGGACACGGTTCGTTCAGAAGGCTGTCGCTGAACTGAACTGCCTGTTTGTGCGCCGCAGCTCTTCGTTCCATGCGCGGCATACTATGATACCTGCAGGGCCGTTTCTTGATGTAGGTGTTGCAGCTGTGCACCGCTTCGTGCCGTGCGATTCGCAAGTCTTGAGACGCCCCTAGCGGACAGCAAGCTAACTGAGGGTGTTACCTTCTTTTAGATTGAAGGTAACACGCGAAAAAGGAGACCAAGGAACGCAACCCTTGGCCCATGTCCCTCGTTTCTTTATCTTGTTTTTTTTCTTACAACCACCAAAATATGCAGAGCCTTCCACGTCGGCGTTTTTCATAACTATATCGTAGTTTTGCGACGTGAACCCCATCAGTCTTTCTTCATTTTTTTTTTTTTTGAATAATCTGCCTATTTCACTGCTCGCTGGTTGCACTTCCTCTTTGTTGCCGCTGCTTCAAGACACGATGCACTTACGGTCGTTGTATTCTTGTATTCTCTCATTAATCGTTTCATTTTTGCACAATAGCCTATCGCGACGGTACACATTCTTTCGCTCGTTTACTGTTTTACAGCGTATGCCGTGCTGAGTTGCGCTCTCCGCGGGAGCGCGACCGCAGTAAGCACGCACCGCCACTCTCCGTAGCGCCACCAAGTGGTCTGTACGACCAAAAGCGGATGTCTCAAGAACTCCTCCGAGAGGTTCCTTCTTCCAGCCGTGTTTCCAGAGACGTAGCGCTCAGTAGGGGGGGAGGCCACGGGAGGGAGCTCGGGTGGCGTGTGTGTGTGTGTGGTGGATGGGGGGGGGGCAGAGCTTCACCCCCCCAGCACCGCTGCCCCTCAGCGTGCCTCGCGTACGTTCATCCCTGGTGTCTCTTCTATCCCCTTCCGAAGCTTTCTTTCATGTTTTATTCTTTTCTCCTCTCAGTTTCTGAAGCAGAGTTTTCTTGCTCTATTGGGTCCCCACTCGGGGCTGCTGCGCGTATTCAGTTCCCAAGACGCCCTCACACAGACACACTCACAGATCCACGTCCGTGCACAGGTCCACCACGGCAGCGGGAATGCAACGTCTTCTCTCTCCGCGTGGTTTGTTGCCACCAGCGGGTGGTCTATGTAGCCCGGCCGTCTCGCTGGGCCAAGCGCCATGTAGCGTATAAGGCCGGGGCCTTTGCGAACAGCATCCCGTAGATGCCCGTCTTGTTGCTGCTCCCGCTGCTTGCCGCAGAGACGGCGATGGCGTCCCGCTGAGTTCTCGCCTGCCGCCTCTCTCTTTCTTTTCTTTAGCCGGCTGATTTGTTTTCCTTTAGCGGGGACGACGGCTGCCTGCCTGCCTCGCCCATACGCTGAACGTCGTGGTCCCTGCCTAGCTGGGTCGCTTGCTTGTTTCTTGACTCGGCGGCGATGCTGGTTCTGCCGTAGTCGTCGACGTCCCGTTTCTCGGCAGCTGTGTGAGGCGATCGCCGCGCCGCGCTGTGGCGGAACGTTGTATTCGTGGGACGACCTACGTCTCGAGTTTCCGTGGTGGCCTCGCTTCGGATGCCGTCCTTCTTTGCTGCACGCCACCCTGTCCCGAGACACCTTCTAAGAAGTAAAAGTAGAACAGTAAAAGAATGCAGTGAGTTTGGAAGCTGCTGCTTCAGAACACCCTACCATGGTACAGAGACTGGTCACCCTGCCTTCGCAATGTCTACAACGACCTGTATTCTACGCACTCTTTGAACCTTCTTATACAATCAAACAATACGTCAATGAAGGTGAAAAGAGTTTTTGGGCGGGCTAGTTGCTTAATCAACTTTATTGCAGAACGGCGGGAAAAAAAAACGGGACGCTGAACACACAAGACGTCGTTGTGTCATATCTAGACACAGTGCTGTGTCCATCTTTGTACCATGACAGGATGCATAAGCTGTAGCTTCAAAAATAGTCATGCTACAGAGATGGACCACCCTTTGTTCGCGATGTCTACAGTGGTGTGTAGTGTCCACTTTGTCATGTTGTTCGGGGTTGCGTTTTCTTTAATTACGACTACATTGAAATGAGACATGAAACGCAGCTGACGTACCCAATGTGACAAAACGACTCGGTTGGTCGCAACTGGCCTAGCAATTATTTAACAGCTATATGTGCAGGAGGACTAGTAACTACGCATAAAACACTCGTGAATACAAATTAAGCGTCCTATAGCAAGTGAAGCTTCTCACCTCGCTCCCATATGCATGGCTGTGCCAGTGGAAACATCGAAATTGTGACCGTCCTTGCATAAAAAAAGGAGCCGGGCCCCATATGCACAACCCTCTTAGCGATTATCGCCTTCACATCCATACTTACCGGCTAAACGTCCAATCTCCTTCAAACGCATCCGGCGCGTAATTATGCGCCAGTTTACCCGCGCACACCAACTCCCGCCGTTCCAGCCATAAAACGCGAACGGATGCAAGTCTGCTGCGAAGAAGAAACGAAAATGTGGTTGCTAGACATCGCGCGAGAACGTCGTCGTTTTTTTTTTTTTGTTTTCTCGTATAAGCGTTGCATAATCACCCGGCCGGGCCTTGAACGAACGCTTCTTGGTCGCTCGGCGGAGTAAATTTCCATTCAAAACGCTCGTTCCTCCCAGCGGCATGTCGGGCTGTGGCCAAGCCCTCCTCAGCTCACCCAGGAAACTACGGGGCAGGACGACCCCCCGACAACAGCAGATCACTGGCTTCAAAGACCGCGGTTGCATACTGCCGCGCAGTTGCCTGTTCTACCCCCGCCGCGGGTCCCTGCAAAGGACACCGAAAACATAAAGCATCAAAACCTTCCACCGCTAAGAGTGAGTCGACCCACCTATACAGCTTCTTGCCACGCACTCTTGCCCGCCCTAAATACTGCTCTGCGAAGTTGCGCGCAGTCAAAAGCAGAGGGCAGCCGTCCAGTATCACTGCTTCTTGCCTGCGCGCGCACACCATTTTTGCTCTCTCTCTCTCTGACACAGGCTCATATGACCAAAGCGGAACGCCAATGGGCCTCAGTGGCACCTTAACTATGGCGTCGATGCAAGACGCCTCTTTTGTGCTTAAGAAGCTGAGACGGTAGGCAAGGCATGGAAGAAGGGGGTGGGGGGGGTATAAGCGCATTTGGAAACCGTCTATTACGAAGCTGTGGCCTCCCCCTCTCATTAGCATGAGCACAGGAGCAGTGAAAAAGCTGGCTTCGCTTGGACGCCGCTCCTTGCTGCTTTCGCCGACGTCTGGTGGACAGATGATACCCTGGATGTCCATGGACTGCGGGACGTCTGAGCTGAGGGAACGTGCAGAGGTTTAGGGGGGTGGGGGACAGGTAGGGGATGAGTGGAATAGGGGGGGGGGGGGCATCTTTTGTGGGTTTTGCTTAATATAGAAGACTGCCCACGGTCAGTAGAATTGGACGCTTGGCTACTGCCTTTTAAGACCTACTTATGTTCATGTCTGCCTTTTTCCTGTTTTCTGTTTGTTTGCCTTTGGCGTTGCTGTAAAGAAAGGACTTTTTTTCTTTTCTGGTGGTGAACGGATGGGCAGTGCATGCGAGGGTGTTCTCGCCTGCGAATAGGAAACGTGTGATACCCGAAATAGTCGTGTTTGTACCTGCAATGATTTATTTGTGTTTTGTGGTGCAGGGATCGGATGTGTCTAAACAGCGCCAATACAAGAATAATTAGGTGACGTTCGTTGGTGGGGACTAGATGAAACGTGACTGTAAAGAGACCTGAAGTCAGTCGCTGGGGAAGTGAGTCAGTTGAGCAATAATAATATTGCAGCGACAAAAGGAGTGAGCATGCCAAGAACAAAAAAAAAGTGTAGTCGAGGTATAGCTTTTGCGAAGCCGCAATGCACTAAAAGGACACTATTGGGAGGCTCTTGCGAAACGCGATATCTACCTAGTAGAAATTTGTACATATTAATGTAATTTTAAATTTATGGCCGCAATTTTGTTTTTCTCATTTGAGTGTCGAAGTTAAGAAAGCAGACTTAATACCTGAAACCAATTTATTTATTTATTGCGCCTCCATGCGCAAATATCGCGTACTCGACCGAGTTCTGGCCCTTTTTTGGGACTCTTTACACATTTAAACACATTTTAAAGGGTTTGGTGTAAGTGCCAACTCTAGGTTTTATGAACGTCGTAGCACTTTGCTAAGTTGACCGTGCGCAGACACACTGAGCTCGTACGTAGCCTTGACGAGCGTGATGAGCGTGGCATATTTTACAAATCTGTCTCAAAGACCTCCTCACAAAAAGCCATTACAATGCGTGCCTATAGATCTGTGTCGCTTGCAGACGCTGCATAATGGGGCATTGATGTCCGTAGCAGCTTCCATTCAAACCCCCTCCCCAGCCTCCGTCATCGGATCTGCTTCTCCGCTTTCTTGACACAATATAAAGGGAGCAGCGATGCGCCGTATCGACACGCCCGAATCCGCTTTTCTCTCTCTTTCTCTCGATTTTTCACACTCCTCACCCACAGCTTAACATATCTCCCCTCCGCCTTCCTGCTTTGGAACGTTTCTTGTCAGTATATAGGTCTTCTTGACGTTTCGGGCCTTTTCAAATTACGGACCCTACGATTCTTCGTTCTTGCCGTTGGCACAAAAATGGCGGTGCGGTGTGTAAACCTTAGTTTTGCATCGTCTTTCTTTCGTCTTGATATTTTTGTCCACCCTCTTCTTACTGTCGGCTTGCGACTTCTTCTTTCTGCGTGTGTTTTTGTCGCCTTCTGCCATCGGCTCGACGTTCTTTGTAGCAGAAGGCATGCATGCACTTATACTATAGAAACAGATAGATCAACAAAATGGCGGCGCAGCGTGTAAAAGAGCTGGATCGTTTTGACCGTCTTTCGTCTTGATATTTTTGTCCACACTCTTCTCTATCGGCCTGTGATTTCTTCTCCGCGTGTCCTTTAGATGGCTTCTGCAGTTGGCTCGACGTCCTGAATCGTGAACCAAGGCACTAAATAGGGGGCAAATGCAGAAAGATGGCGGCGCGGTGTGTAAGTGCAGGATTTGGATCGGCTTGACTCTTCTTTCGTCTTGATTTCCTTCTCGTCGTAGCCCACCTACCAGACTATGCTCTCCCTGTCTTCTTTTGTGTTCTCTCTCTCTCTCTCTCTCTCACCTCTGTCTGTCACTTAGTCCTCCAAACCGTTGCACAGCGTCGACTGGTTCGTTCGCGTTACGCGATGGCGGCGGAACGTGATTGGCGGATGCGCTCGGTGAATAGGGCTTTTGTCACATAATGCCAGAAGGAACGAAATGAACAAAAAGAAAGAGTGAAAAAGCAAAACGACCGGCAAAATCACCGGGAGCGCGACACCGCTGCTCCGCCTGCAGACGTTTTTTTTTTTTTTTTTGGCCCCCCTTAATAATAGTCATTCAGGAGCGGCCGCTCCTTCGGCGAGATTATGGTGGCTAGGCTATTCCGTAGGCGTGCGATAATCCCGCATTTGCCTTTGAACACCGCCCCACGTTTTGCCGGTCGTTTTGCTATGTTTGTAGTGCGATCCCTATCGTCTCATTGAACGAAAGGACCCCAGGTATTGTCGACTTTTTTTTTTCTCTCCTTTGCGTTTTTTTTTTCTTTAGAAGATGTGTTGGCAATAATGGGGAAGTGTGGCGTATCAGCGGCGTATGCACCCCTTCACCCCACCCCCCTCCCACAAGGGAGAGGTGTTTCTTTTTAGTGCGCAACTGCACTGCGCATCTGATGTTACGTCACCTCTGATGTGAAGAGAGGAGGTGGGTTGTACCGTGTGTATAGCTTTTCGCTGCTGGCGATACGTCACTGCCTTTAACTACATAGTATACGATATAATGACGTTGGTCCTGTCGCCTTTTCCTCTGTTTTTTTTTCTTTGCCATCTATCTCGCTGTGGAGGCGCTGCTTTTGAAGAGAGCTGCTGATCGCGGACGTAATTCTGACTCGACTGACACGTTGATGGTAGTCATTGCTGTTGGCGTCTGGATCACGGCTCGGGCTGCCGTTTGGGGCCTGGTGCCGGTTCGATATAGGCAGTAGCGCGCTGTATTCGGGCTGGTCTTGTCAGTTTAAAAAAGTAAAATAAAACGTCAACGTTGCATTTATCGTGGGAACATCGGGTGTCGCCTATCGTCCCAAAATGGCAGGGTTCTGTGAAGATTTGTGCAGTCCCGGTCCAAGTTTCGCCGTATACTAGCTCGTGCACCTAAAGTACAACCTTTATGCAATACACGGTTGTTCTTGCATGCCACTCTAGCTCAGTGGCTTCGGGCTCGCTAATCGAAGGCCGTGGTTCCTTATCTTGCCGGCTTCAAGTTAGCTTTTGGTTCACTCTTATGTCTTCACGTTTACGCTACAATTACTTCTCATAACATCCCCTATACTTTTCCTGGCATTATTGTTTGTTAGTTCTCATGTCAGACAAAGTAGACTAGCCCTTAAATGTACACTTTCCTTCACCTCCCTGGCTACGGCACTTGGTGGCGCCACCTCCCTACTTTTCACATCGGTACTTCCTGCCTGCGGGCAATGGACTAACTGGTGAAGAAGTTTGCGGACAGAACAAAAGCTCTCTTGTACCAACATCGCCTCGCGTACAGGTGTGTACACGTCTCGGGATATCGCCTATAAGTTCGCTAGGCGCGCGTTTCTCTTATCGTCCGAAAATCGCGGAGCGTTCATTTCCTCCTTCTTAATGGGTTGTAAGGGATTAGCGAACGCCTCGAAAAACTCCGCCGTGTCCTGCCCATGCCGTTCGCTTGATTACTGTTTATTTCTCTTATTTCGCTGACTCGCGTTTTTGAGGTCTCTCGGTGGTTCGAGGAAGTCGGTGTTACGTCGCTGTTGTCGTCGTCGTGGTCGCACGCGCCTTAATCCCCTTAATGCTCGGCCCTTCGCGAATACGTATGGTAGCTCACAGGCCGTTCTGGGGCACGGGAATGCCTTATACGCGTATTATACGCCTTACGATGCTCGTGTATACATAGGAAAAGGAAAAAAAAAAGATGCCCGATCCCTTAATCCCCGTCGCGGAATCGCAACCAAGGCCTCTCTCGTCTTACTGCATTAGTTTTTTATTTTGTTTTAGACTACCGTATGTGGCTTATAAGTAGCCACCTATACAATACGGCCAGCGATTGCCTACATGAAACCCGAGCCGCCACAAAATGTTGTTTTTGTTTTTTACCTCGCTCTCTCGCTTTTTAACGAAAGCTGTTTTATTCCCAACGGTCGCCAATTTTCCCCGTGATCACGTGACCGGAGATTAATGACCCGTTGTGTTATTACGTTGATCCAGACCGCCGGGTACACAGCTCATGCGCAGGCTACTGTTTCTTGTTTGTATACCTACGACTTCGTTTTTTTTTCCATCATTCGGTTGCGCCTGTTGTCTACTGCGGCGCCCATTTTTTATATTTCCTTTCGAAAAACGTATTATACGTACCATTTTTTTCTTCTTTTTATTCAGCGGGATAAGCAAGCGTAATCGTAGTGGACTCAAGCCGATTGGCCGAGAACTCTTTTTTTTTTTCTTCCTTATGCACTTATCGGATTAAGGCTGCACGTCGCTTGTATATTTTCATTCGATTATGAAAGTCATAGAGGAAGACAGGATACCTTGAAATGCGATGCCTTGGATACCGTCCCCCCCCCCCCCCCCCGCTTGTTTACGTTGCTAATGATATCCTTCGTCTATGGTTTGTTTCTGCGCACTTGATCCCCTGCACATGGTGCCGACTTGCAACACTTTCGTGGTGCCTCATTCCAACAGCACATACATATAAGCACGACGATGGGATTTAATAAAGACAGCCTCGTCTGCGCGACCTCGCGTGCGACAAGTATTCTCACTTCGAGTGTCCTCCGAAATCTGTGTGCGCGCTTGGCCTTGTTCGGTGGCATTCGGATCTGAAAATTCATTCTCTATCCTGTCGCTGGCGGTAAATGCGGCCCCTCTTGTTTTAGTATTTGCAAAGACGGAGCTCAGCAGCCACCCGTGAGTGTGATTTGTGTGCTTACGTCGTGTTTGGTGGCAGCTCGTTGTTTTCGCTGAGCAGCCACGTCCTCGAAATGGATCGCTCCCAACTGCCGCGTTGTGTTTATGAGAACGGTCTGTTATATTCTGCACGTTCATAATATATTTGAACTTAGGAATTGTAGTGAGAAGAAGCAGATTGGGGAGTCATGTGATAGAGAGTGAATAGAAATTTTCACATTCCAACCTATTGCTGAAAGGAAGTAAGCTTAAAAATTCGGCAGACAGACATACAGACAGATATGGTAAGAAATTGCGATAGAAAGTGAAAGTGACAAAGGAGAAAGTGAGAAAGAGAAGTGGCG
Source organism: Rhipicephalus microplus (assembly GCF_013339725.1). Lineage (NCBI taxonomy): Eukaryota > Metazoa > Arthropoda > Arachnida > Ixodida > Ixodidae > Rhipicephalus > Rhipicephalus microplus. The sequence continues at coordinate 43,828,085 of NC_051168.1, forward strand.
AGGAGCAGGAAGAAAGAATGGTGGGAGAGAGTGAAGCATGGCATATAGACAAAATGAGCAAGTTATAAATAAAAGGAAACAAATGCATAGAATTAAACAAAGATTGAAATAGAGACAATCGAAGAAAGATATGGGAGAAATAATAGAGAGAGAGAGCAATCGAAAGAGAGAGATAGATAGAAAGGGAAGAGAAAGCCGAAGAGGAGCAAGAAAGGCCACCCAGCTCCTGCATAATCCGTAATTCCTCACTTACTTTAACCGCCTGCTTCTTGGTGAATCCCCTTTAGTGGGTGAGAGCCACAGCAAAACAAGCTAGCAAGCCCCGCAGCTCCTTCAAGCCCGGGAAGCTACCTTCGTTTTCTTTTTTACGATTGTCCATGCTACCATGTGATCAATGCCAGGAAGCGACAACAAAAACGAATAAAAAGAGGAAACTTCAATCGGGGGCTGTGAATCGAAGATCAATCGGCGATCGAAGATCATTCGTCGTGTCGAAGCGGCAGTAAGCGCACACTGATAGTCTACGCAGATATGGAGCACGTGGACGTTGTTTGGCGCTAAACACGCATTGAAATGCAACGCTCGCGCTTCCGTAAACGACATAACGTAGCGGTGCATGTACGCATAGTCTGTATAGGCGGTCTGCCCCCTCTCTTGTGATCGCTCGTCTGTATAATTTCTCGGCGAAGCACTGTAGTGTACTATACGAGAAGGCATACCAGTCGAAGATGCTTTCGCGACCCTCGCGTTGGTCTTTAAGAATCTCGGGGGGAGCTAATACACACATATATTCAATTGTTTACGTCGTTACACTCCTGATGTCCTAGCCTGTCTTCACTATATTTCAACTGATCTTAATCACGCAGTCTTTTTCTTTAAGCATATTAATTTCGTTTCCTTCTTTCAACGGCCCCGATTCTCGTTTTTCTGCTTCCTTGGATGGTACTCTGCACGCACTGTTGTGGGGGCCCGCGCACACTGACGTAAGTGTAGTGTGTGTGTGTTGGCTGCTTGGGTCGTCGGTTTTGTATTGTCCCATGCCTTCCCTTCGCTTATAAAACAAGCACATCAACAGTTGTTCCGGGTCTAGAATCTTTATGGCCAGCGCGCGGCCATGTATATACTACGTTCGTCGCTGCGTTCCATTCCGCATGCTCGCACAGCAGGGGTTTCGGTGGTTCGGAAGAAGAGGCAGAAGGGGGGGGGGGTCAGGGAGAGACAGTTCTTCGAAGCGTTTCATGGTCAATCCCCCGTAGTGGCCAGGAGCCAATAATCAAAGCAACAAGCATGCAAGCGTCGTCAGACCGATGTGGTCGTCCGGAATCCTCAAGTCGGTGCATGTTTCCTCGAGCGCTCGCTAGGGGGCGTCTCGTCGTTGAAGCGGCAACTGAGGTAAGATGGTAGATGCAGATAGGTGCAGGAATGGTCCCTGTTGCGCGGGGTCGGCGAGTTTCCGAGCGACTGCTGTTTCTCCTGTTGTTGTATTCGGGGAGTTGAGTAGATAGTCCGGGCCATCTCATGTATAGGATGCGCAGGTCGCAAGGTATTCTTTCTTTGATTACCAATCGCTCTAAGTTGAGTGAGAGGCGGGAGAAAAATTGCCTGAGAGCGTTATTTTTGTTCAAAAAAAAATGCCGAACACGAACGCTATGGCTGATCCCAGCTGGCTTACATTCCCAGCGATTGGGGACATCTGAACGTGGCGCCATTTCTCGGCGGAAGCCGGAACGCCAGCCTGCCATAAGTGAATTGAAAATCGGTGAGAAAGATCATCTCTCGAAAAAAAGCTGGTTAGCAAAAGCGACTCCGGGTTATTTGTCGTAGAAACCCAGTGGTACATTTTGGCGAAATTGCAGTATCACTCTTCAAATCGTGTTGCTTCCCAGGACAATGGAGCACCGCTCGTAGAAACACATGGGATCCCATTGTTAAACACCATTCAGTTACGGCAGGCAGCAGCTTTGGCGAACGATAGATGGCGCTGCGTGCAGATGTTCCCAAATCCTGATCATACCTGTCCACTATAGTAGATTGCAACCTAATAAAGAAGTAAACTCCGCCCACAGACTCAAGGCGCACTTACCAACCACCTTTAAAAAATGATCGTGGTAGCTGGTTTCCGCTCGGACTATGAGTTCGCTGTTACTTCCAAAACCATAACGTTTCACCGAGAAGTGCTGTAAGAGTCCTTAACAAGATTTACCAGGACGTTTGACTTTATACCTTCGGTTTAGTGACAGAATAAACGTGGGCCTGTATGGAATAGTCGACTCTGAAACTCCAGAGAAGCACTTGAAGTCTGCAAAATGAGTGCAGGCTATTGGACGGTACACATATCGTAATCTTGGTTTCGGGAGGGGGGTGATGACTGTGGGTGGAGCTGACACTATTTTCGTCGTTGTAACCATGTAACCACGCGTAAATGTGTTGTTACACGCGCCTTCAAGTTTGAAATACGCGCGACAGTGCCCGTGGTCAAGTGAGGCAACACTCGTTCTTAACCTCGCACTTGATTTTGTCAACCATCTGCAAACACGACAGTTGTTCTTCGTTCCTTTAGGGTTGCAGCATGTACTGCAAACATGAAGGGACGAAACACCGCTTGGTTTCGACGTGGTTTTGTTTAAACTAGGGGCTCCTCCCCAGTAACTATTAATGTCAATATTCTCATTAGTACGTCTTTAACGAGTCCGTGGAGCGTGGATAGTTCACTGTCTTTTTACTTGCATGTCCCGAATGACAGGGCATGTCTGATAATTTGTTAGCTTTCGAACAAAAAACAAAAAGCACGTAAAATAAACGGAAACTTCGCGATATACCTCCTGCTTTGAGCAGGTGAAAATATTCATGGAAACGAATGAAATACTAGCGCTAATTTTTCTCTCACTAGTATACCGAACGCTATCTAATTGCAAGACTCCATATAACTGAACATAGCCTCCTTGTTTGGGCAGCTCATTAATTAAAATTTCGCTGCATGATGAGACACTGTAGGTTTTCATATGCATTGCTCCAGGATACACTGTGGAAAATAAGATGTTTATGTGCTTTTTGTGTCTATCGCGGTGTTTTTTTTTTTCCTGCTGATATACCATGTGTAGTTCGGATCTTTCACTGAAACGTTAACTTCTATCTGAGAGGCGAAAGCTGATGTTCTCCCAAGGGACCATAACAAAGAAAAGAAATAGCAGCAAACAAACAAAAAGAAAACAAAGGAAAAAATGTTTTCATCGTCTACCGCATGGTAGCTCTCTGCAAATTTGAACAGGGTGCTGAAATGTCAAGTTTTCTTCTTTCACTGTGAAATTTATTTCGAGTTTTAGCTCAGCCTTCAACCTGTTATGCCGAATATATCTCCCTTGCCATTGGTGCAGATGTTGCGTGTAATAGACGGTGAGTATAGTTCTTAGATAGGTGAAGGCCATCCGAGGAGCAAAGGGACAGGTAAAAAGAATATCAATATTGCCGGTACAGAATTGTACCTAAAAACATCTTCCAAATGCCTCTCTATAAGACATTAAATGTCGCTGTAGAGCTCGAGTTGAAAGAATTCTTACATGTTGTTGACAGAAGACATCGCAGCAGAAGGCAACAAAGGTCCTACTACGTTTTTTTTTTTTTTTAAGCAGAGAACTTAAGTGGTTGTGGTTGGAGCATATCACGTGCCACGCAAAACTGTCGGGCTGTGACTCACTATCTGTGTGTTGTGCTCTGGGCTGTCTTCCTCTCACTTTGATCTCTTGTCATCTTTCACTCTCCTTCATTTTGTTCCCACGAAAAGTTCAGCAAATCGGTTGTTCCAAACTAGTTAACCTTCCTGCCTTTCCTCCTCTACTATTTCTTCTCTTTCTCAGAGTATCACCCTGGCCTAAATCTGTGTGCATTGAGCACCACAGAGGCCACGATCTTTGTTGGCTTCAATTTCCTCTTAGACTCTCGCCATGGTTGGAAACGTGCCTAATTGAGGACTTCGTGCGATCTGCTTATAATCTTGAATTGGTGCGGGATGAAAGTCGTCACCTTCCATACGCCTGGTAGGCTCATATTTGCGTGTTTAAACTCGAACAGTGATTCCTACAGATGTATCCTGAGTGCACGAATCGGTACTGTGCCCACTTAAGTGGCACAAGTTTACGAACTGCAGAATAGGTACTTTGCCCACTTGAGTGGCACAACTGCACGAACTCCTGAATCGGTACTTTGCCAACTTGAGTGGCACAACTTCAAGAACTCCAAAGCCAGATCTTTTGCCCTTCTCGTGCAAGCAGTGCTCGGAATTGCGCGAGTAAGAACATTACGACAATGAACTAGATACAGACGTTGCACGAGACCACAAGCTAAAAAGGACCCATTGGGCAAGATATGTAGCCTGCATTTCCGATGGAGGCGGAAATGTTGTAGGCCCGTGTGCTCAGATTTGGGTGCACGTTACAGAACCCCATGTGGTCGAAATTTCCTGAGTCCTCCACTACGGCGTCTTTCATAATCATATAGTAGTTTTGTGACGTGAAATCCCACATATCAGTCAATCAAGATATGTAGCCTGGTAGAGCCTGCATTTAATTGGTGCTTCGCGTGTTTCGTCTTTTGCCGATTCTAAGCGTCGTTATGCACCTCTAACCCATTCAATAGTCGTAGCCAAATGAACCCTGATACCGTGTGTAACCAAGCGCTGCCGCGTCTGTTTCCTTCGCGCACGCGCACTAACAGTTTAAAAGGTACTACACGCTTTAGCGCATACATATCAAGTATTCCTGGATTCATTGCACGACACCTGCACAGTCGTCGCTGCATGGTGCAGGAAGCTATTGCATGGGCATATACCGTATAACATACAAAGAATGCACGTGCGAGGACATTCTTAGCTTTTCCTACGCCCAACCGCGAGGGCATCTCCAATAAACTCGCCGGCTTCCTTGAATTTTTATGACGCCACGGGGGGTGTCTCGTGCCACGTTCGCGAAGGGTGTCGCCTTCGTAAGAATTTAATGGGCTTTCTGGTCACTGCGATGATAACGACGTCCGTCGGAACGGAGGATGACCATCTGCGTAGCTATCGCCGGAAGATCTCGTGGACGACTAACTCTAAGGGATCTTGAAAAAAAAAAAGGGGGAGGAGCAATCGAACGGAGGAGTTGTAAGGAAGACGTGATCTGAGGATAATAGATATTATCTCCGACGGACGCCCTCGCGGCCTCTCGAAGTAATTCGTCTCGCCGGCTGTTCTCGACACGCGCACCTACATTCGCGCACCTCGTTCCGTACCTCAGGTTCAACACAGCACGCTTTGTGTGAGGTACGTACGATGTTTCATTCGCTGGGTGTGGGGAGGGTTCGTAATCGTAAGGTCTTTTGTAAGTCGGCGATGCATAAAGCTTTAACTTCTCTAGGACACTGCAGACTAGCGGTGGTCGTTAATACTCAAATACCAGTTTATGCGTTACTTACTGTACGCGAGTGAATCGCTTGCGTATATAGAATCGTGTGAGGCAAGTGCTTGGATCATAGCACTATCGTTTTCCGTTGGCGTTCGCGTGTAGGCGATATTTGCGTACACTGCTATAGCGGTTATCGCATTGCTCTGTTAAGGTCGAAGGAGAGTGTTCCGTTATTACCAGCAACGGCGACTGCATCTTAACTCGGACGAAATGAAAAAAAAAAACGTGCATAGCGAGATTGAGCTGATAATCGCACTGGGATGAAAGTTAACCTTGGTGCCCTGGCATCGTGCCCCTCGTAATCATATCGCAGTTGCTACACGCAAAATCAAACAATTTAGTTTTACCTGCCAAAGAGGGAATAATATCAATGTTTGTAGGTTTTGGGAGATGAGCGATCGTGTGGTTGGTTACGATGCCGCGAAATTTAACAAGCCGCTTTGATGTAATGTCTCACTGGAGTGATCAGCACAAGTCATTTCGTCCTATACGTGAAAAAGAAAAACTAGTACAAACGGAAGCCTGGCCTCGGAAGTGCCATCGTCCATCTTCAGCGTCCGTCCGGCTCGTTTTATGTTGTGTCAAATCTGTCTGCGGTTCGGGCGGTAGTAAACGGTTGAGACGCGGGGAAGGAGGCAACGGATACGCCACGTCGTCATCATCATTACCGACGCATTATACGCGCGCGCTCTGGTCCCATAACTATACAGGCCCGCTCGAGAGGTGCTGACGTTTATGGTGTTTTGAGAAGCCGTGTACACACACGCTCACTCACACATGCCCCCTCGACGTCGTCACCTACAGCACGGCGCGCCTTTTCCCAGCCCGAGCACTTCGGAGTGGTCGTATAACTCCCACATGCTCCGCAGACCCCGCCTACGCGGCTCGTATAGCTTGGAACCCGGTGTCGTTTATTGTTCCACTGTTCTCATTCACGCGCCTTTCCTTTCTGTCTATACCTTCCCTCTTCGTCGTTTTGTTGTTTGCTTACGTTTTTCGCGCGCGTACCTTTACCGGTGTCAGGTTGTTTCAATGTTTCCACCCTCGAGTCTCACCCTGCATGCCAACGTACGGTGCACTGGTATTCCGTTGCTGCATTCTGCGTCTGTTCTGTCAGCTAGCAGACCATACTCTTTTTAGAGAAAAACGGAAGGGCTCGCACGTTTCGAATCGCCCGTCCGCTTATGGTCAAAGTGGATTGTTAGCGGCGGATGTGACCTGGCCCTGATGCTCCTTATACCAGTTGGGTACATGATAGATAACCAGCCATTGAACAAAAACTTTTGTCGCTGCAGGAGCCATCTTTTCAAGACTACCCACACTTAAGACCATGAGAGAATAACTAGAAGACTTAATCTCTCCGTATAGTTTTTCTCATATCGTGTGCTAACAGCGCAAAGGACCAGGACAGTAAAGGCACACATAGAAACACACGTGCCCCGCCGCGGTGGTCTAGTGGCTAAGGTACTCGGCTGTTGACACGCAGGTCGCAGGTTCGAATCCCGGCTGCGGCGGCTGCAATATCCGATGGAGGCGGATATGTTGTAGGCCCGTGTGCTCAGATTTGGGTGCACGTTAAAGAACCCCAGGTGGTCGAAATTTCCGGAGTCCTCCACTACGGCGTCTCTCATAATCATATGGTGGTTTTGGGTCGTTAAGCCCCACATATCAATCAATCAATCAATCAATCAATCAATCAATCAATCAATAGAAACACACGTAGCGTTGCGTGCATGCATTTACGGTCTTCGTCTTTCGCGCTGTTTCCCTACGATATGTTCGACCGACTAGCCGAAAAGTTCAGCCTTCAAGTTTTCCGTCATATTTGTACCATAGAGGGGACGAAGTATCCGTCCGCTGGGTGCTTCTTTCCTCCAAACTTTCTCCTCCTCCTCCTAGCGATCTTTGTTGTGGGGGTTTTTTTTTTCGTTCCCTCACTGCTATTCTTCTCGTTCATGGGATTTTGATGGACTTTTGGAAGAGCGTGGCCGAGTTTATACCGTGCGTGGTCCCCCAGCGGGCAGCGCCTGCCGCTGGATGTTGCGGACACGATACAACCGAGAATACTGCGGAGCTATGACTGTGGGGGAGATGCTTCGAGGAAGGCAATGGCCGTTGGGCGGGAAGGTGTATAGTGCTGGTTGTGTGTACGTGTAGTCAGACGCTCGTTTCTCCAGTTTTTTTTACGAGCTGTAAAAAAAGGCAGCAGGCGCCAAGTGCTCCGCGGAGGAGAGGGGTGGTCGATTTCCTCCGGAAGTGGCCGGTCTCGAGTGTCTAGAAATACACATAAAACCCGAGAGAGGGCAGAAAGCGTTGGGCAAAATAAAAACCGCGGCGGAGGAGAAACAGAGCGGCTTCCGTTGTGTTGCCTTCTGGTGTGAAGCGAGGTATAGCAGAAGGCGTAGAAACAGACGATGCACTTCAAAGGCGTTTTCATGTTCTGAACAGCGTTCCTAGTCAACGATAAGACCTTGTGTGTGTTGGGGTCGCCTAATACGTGTGTCACGAGGGCCACTTTGGATTGCGATCGAGTCTCCTGTTCACAACTGGTTCATTCGCGCGATACGTGGAATGGAGCCAAACTGGCCCGTGAAACGACATCCAGATTGGGTCTCGATTACGATCGGAAATGCCCGTATGTGACATCACTACGACAAGCTCGCCGTCTGGCGGGACGCGAGTTAGAATTGAGGAACTTGACCAGCCGAAACAGGAGTAGGGTGATCTGAAATAATGATTTGATCTTTCTGATAACGCTTTTGGCTGGGATTCTGAGACGCTGGTTTACGACTGCACGCTGTATACGATCCGGCACTTACAGCTTACAAAAAGCTTGTAAGCTCGGGAGCTGGTGCTCGAAAAAGACCGTTCGCCGGTATTCTTCACGGCTTTTGTCACCACATACACGTAGCTTTCTGGTGACGGTATTACCATGCATCAAATAAAATGCATTTCATTGTCATTAAATGTGTGGCAATAACATCACTGGAACGCTATATATAGCAGAAAGCTGCTGAAGCATACGATGCATATCAGTGGAGGCTTAAACAGCGTTCTTGGTCATTTCAATCTCAATACATTTAATTAGCATTGGAATAGTGCATGTTTCGTTTCTCCTTTCTAAAGAAGTTTTATTAGTTTAGTGCTAAAATCATCGTTGTAGCTCGTTGTTTTTCTTTTCATTCGTTTACGTCCATGGAGCCATCCTGCTTTGTCGCGTGCGTTGTTATCGAATTCATCTTCTAATATTGTTTCTCGACATATTCATAACCTTTGCTATGCAATCTCATAAGCTTTGCTATGTACGTTCTGGCATAGGGGACAAACTTGAAGGGCCGCTTCAAATATCGCTTTAAGGTGCAGTTGAATAACGTTTTTTTTTTTTTTCTCGGCAGTTTTTCTCGTCGAAATATGCCTCTCAAGCATCACGTGCAGCACCCAGACTTTGCGCGCTGAAACGGCTACTATTGGCGAAGGGAAGAAAAAGAAAAGTAATGTGGAAAGAAAAAAATGTCCAGGAAACTCAAGATATTCCGGAAGCCATTGGGCTATATGAGCGAGCAGCGAACAGCGAAACCGGAAACAGAACTTGCCTGCGTCGTAAAATCCTCCCGAGGGACGCTGCGAGGACCTATAACGGAGAACGCACAAACTGGGGTAGCGAGTATGCGATGTCTCTCGCTGGAACACAAGAGGGCGCCAGCGTCGCGTCACTTCCGGTTCCGTTTCCTTCCTTCCGGTTACCATGATGACCTCCCGCCATATCGCTTCGCAGTTAGTCGCAGAGTCCATGGCTTTTGGCAGTCGTTGTACATATTTCTCGAATGAAGAGCTGGAAGTTCTTATGGCTCCGCATAAATATGAAAGGAGGCCTAACGAAGATGTGTTTGTTTTTGGTGATCTGGAGCCGTAGAGACTTCTACTTATTATGTGTTTATTTGGCCACATTACTTGCATGCTGCAATATTCTTTTTTGTCACCTCAAGCGTATGTGTCAAAGGAAAGCGTTTAGAAAAGCTTTTTTTTTTTTGAATCTGTAAGTTATTTTTGCGTCCAAGACGCATGCGTTTTACGCGAAAGCATTCCTCTTACATTCGATGCACACTTATTACCGAGGAAACATGCGACAAATCCTTAAACGTTATATAGTTAGAGGCAATGTGAAAGCAAAGGAACATAAGCTTCTTACAAGGCAGATTTCTGTACAGAGGACTCTAGATGTATTTCAGACATTGAATTATTCGAGACCGTCTGTAAAACGTATATGATATACTCATTGAAAGAACTTACAGTACAGTAGATACCGTTTCCTCAGCTATCTCCAAATGGCCGGTCCCTACCAGTGTTCTTGTACCGAGCCAGGAAAAAAAACAACACATGGACGCATAAGGTGACAGGCTATCTCATCCGATTCGGACAGTAGCGGAGGATGTATCGACCTCACGGCACCTTTATTTGCCCGTGCTATTGGTTCCCCGCAACAAGGTCTTCGTCGTATACTGCTTTCCCCATAGCCCTTTCCCAAAGCGTACATTACCACCGGTCGTACGGCACTTACACTTAGCCCTGTAAATAAGACAGCCCCTCCGACGTCCCTCTCTACCTACTGTGAGCGCGTGTAACGAACGAACGTCTTAGCTAATGACCCGGCCCAAACACCTCCTCTACGTATACGGGAGGTCGCCATTCCTTTGTGTCGTTTCCCCCTATTTCCCCCCGCTTCCTTCGCGAATATGGCCCCTCTATTGCCTGGCCGGTCTTCTTCCAAAGGCAGCGCCGTTACGAGAACAACGCTAACACTAGAACTGCGTGACGCAGCAACAATGCCCCAGGAAACATTGGGGAGGGAGGATATGTGGGGAGAGGGGTGGAGAATCGGGGAAAGGAAACATCGATGGAGAGAGGGAGGAGGCGGTAATGACCGATTGAGGGAACCGTCGATGCTCTCTTGCCGCTCGGCTGCGGGAGCGAAATAAAGTATAGGGAAAGTAAGAAAGTACCGTGATGCCCTTGCCGGGAAGCAGAAAAGGGGAATGTGGGAGACGGCCACCACCACCGCCGCCGCTCGTGCGGGATAGTAAATGGATTAATGGGGAGGAGGACGACGAGCGCTCGATGCGAGACAACCCCCTCTCTGTAAGAGGCCCTGGTGGTGATGGTGGCCCCCGGATGGGTGATGGGATGACCTCACCATTGTCCCATCTCGTCGTCCCCCTTTTCCGACCCCCCAGCATCCTTCGCGTTTTTTTCCCCCGGCAACGCGTCTTTTGCCAGCCTCGGCGGTTTTTCGCGAACAGCGTGTACAGTACGTATACACTCCCGCGACTTTGCTCGGCGTAGCTGATGCTCTACCTTTTTGTTCCTTAATTCGGGCTCGAGACAACAAGCGCGCAGCGTTGTGTCCGTGCTGATATGCTTTCTATACTTATGATGGTGGTCTAGAGTGCATCCCTCCATTTGTTTTGTCGGTAGTGCTGTTCTTGGCAGTGGTACTTGTTGTTATTCTCTTGTTTTCTTCGGCTTGTGGCGGCATTCCCTTCTTCCTTATCGTTTCCTTTTTTATATCTTTCCATTGTTCTGTTTTTGGTGCCCACGTGTTTACGGACCCACTCGCTTCCCTATAGGGTACTTCGAAACTGCTCTCGAGGGTGCCGTTTCGCTTTTTGTCTATCTTTCTAACGTAGCTGATACTTTGAGAATGTTGGGAGAGTCTCGTAAAGGGTGGGAGTAAATGGGATCTGCAGGAGCAAGGATGGCCCCGGCAGCCGGCAATGGAGAGATAAAGGAGCAAAATTAAGGATGCCTCGCGTGGCTCTTTCGTTGTTTGGTTCATTGGAGTACAGTGAAGTTCTGCGCCCACGTGTCCTCCTTCCCGTCTTGGTATGTACTGTGTTTAAGTGTGTGCGGACAGCCTTGTGCTTTGTTACGCTCCTATAGAGTTCGGAGTAATGGCTGGCACAGTGGATGAGGCAGGCGCCGTAAATCTATCGCACCTGCGCTTTGGTGGGAAGTGATGTGAGGGAAACAGACACGACTGTCTCGGTTGTGTATCGTACAAGTGTTCGTACTGGAGAATTCTATGGAGAATTCTATGGAGAATTCTATGTTTAGTGAGAACTGGGAGATGTGCTACCCTAGAGATAAGACAATGAGTGTGAACAACAATGCGAAAGCAAAAATCCGCTTCATAGTGCATTGTGTACGCTAGATTTCGTACCGGCAAGTCGCACGCTGGCTTTATGTTGACAGTTTGTGGATACACGTTTTATGCCGGTTCGCATGTTGCTCCTGCCATGATCATCCCTATTGATTCATAGAATTGCCCCGCCGCGGTGGTCTAGTGGCCAAGGTACTCGGCTGCTGACCCGCAGGTCGCGGGTTCGAATCCCGGCGGCGGCGGCTGCATTTCCGATGGAGGCGGAAATGTTGTAGGCCCGTGTGCTCAGATTTGGGTGCACGTTAAAGAGCCCCAGGTGGTCGAAATTTCCGGAGCCCTCCACTACGGCGTCTCTCATAATCATATGGTGGTTTTGGGACGTTAAACCCCACATATCATCATCATCATGATTCATAGAAAAATGAGACGATAGCGTTGACGAAATAGAATACATGCCCTCGGTCCCATTTACCTTTACATAAAAATATCGGGCGTTCACAAAAGGGGCGTAGAATTTTTTCCAGGTAGAAGGTGGTTGAACCCTATCTGCATGCCAGTCAGTGCCTGCGTTTGTGTGTCTGTATCATCATCATCATCATCATCAGCCTGACTACGTCCACTGCAGGACAAAGGCCTCTCCCATGTTCCGCCAGTTAACCCGGTCCTGTGCTTGCTGCTGCCAATTGACACCCGCAAACTTCTTAATCTCATCTGCCCACCTAACCTTCTGTCTCCCCCTAACCCGCTTTCCTTCTCTGTATGTCTGTATACGTACACTTAGATGAAAATTTGACCTACCTTAGAGAGCGAGGGGAGTGGGGGGGGGGGGGGGGGTCTGCAATACACACCCTTTTCGTGGCTACGCAAATGGTTCAAAAATGACGGCACCAAATTTTTTTAATATGTGGTTCGTGAAGCTGAACATAACCAACGTAGCCCAATGTCCGAACGCCGAAAGGACATCAGACATTCGTTTGCCGCGGGACCAACGAGCATTCTTGGCTCTAGGAGAGCGCTGACAATATAAAAGGAACGCAAATCGTTTCGTAGAAGAAAAAGAAAAGAAACAATCAGCTCATACTGATGTCCAGCGCGCCACGATTTTTCACTCACAGCGACACGCAGAGGAGAGGCGAGGGAAAAAAAAAAGCAATTCCGATTTGCTCCGGTGCTTGGGGGCACTCGGGGTGTGCCTGCATGTATTGAACGGCGCGCGCGTCTTCCAGGCATAACGAGAAAAGATTTGGCGAATGTGATGTAGAGGTGTGTCCGGAGACTTGCGAGAGACGGGGGATGAGAATGGAGGCTGGGTTGGACGATGCTGCAAGAGCAGTCCAGTTTTCGTTTCTGTCTTTTATTTCTTTCTTTTCGCCAGTCACCGCCAAGAGGTCGTCCGACTGGAGCGACGAGACGCGAGGCATGGGCCGGCTTTTCTGTTTTTCCTTTCCGTTTCTCTTTCACCGGCTGTGGACCGATGGTCATTCCTTTTTCTGCTCGGCAGCGCTGATGCCATGCGCGCCGCTACGGTCAATGACGATGACTGTAGCTGCGACCGAGTCCTCCCCTTCTTTCGATCTTTCCCACCCTTTCCGAGTTGCTTCCTGCGGCCATTTTGTGTGTGTGTGTGTGTGTGTGTGTGTGTGTGTGTGTGTGTGTGTGTGTGTGTGTGTGTGTGTGTGTGTGTGTGTGTGTGTGTGTGTGTGTGTGTGTGTGTGTGTGTGTGTGTGTGTACGCGCTGCCCCGCTGATGCCTTCGTCCTTCTTCCTTCGCTTCTTCTTGAACAGCAGCGACGTGCTGCGGCTTCAACCGCCGACTCGTACGTCTGTTCGTGTTTAACTTGTGTTCGTTTCGTCCAAGCTCGCGTCCGGGTTGGCTGATCTTGGCTTCGCTATGCAGCACCCCATTAGACCCAAGCCACCGTGCAGCGTATGTTGTCGCATGCCACGAAACTGCATCGGAGCAACGCAGCCTTGTGCGTTCGTGCCTTTGGTGCTGACATTCGTTGGCGCGTATTAAGAGATGCACATAGCTGTGCAGTGTCGTCTGCTATCTCGTATCTTTCTCTTCTCCCGCGGCGTGGCGTTCAGATCGTTGTCGTAGTTGTTTTTTGTCCGGCCGCTACTGGCGCTTCATTCGTTGGCATACTAAAACAGGTGGGGCTTTATGGCGTACCCTATGAGCATTCGCGACAACCGTTCTCCATACATGCATGTCTCCCGCTAGCTCAAAACGTTGTGCATGCAGTTTTTCGGCGTGGGTGCGTGCGTGTCCTGTGCGAGCGTTATGCGGCCACTGCTCTCTCATCCGCAGCGCTGGCGCTGGTGTGGTTTGTAGCTCTGTTTCTGGAGTTCTTCTTTGTCTACTGTACGCGCAGTGCCCTCGCTAGCTAAGCCTACATTACGTTTTACTTTGTTTCGTGCGCGTACGGTAACCCGAGCGCCCTGTTGGAGCCGACCGCCGTCGTGTGTAGTTTCGTCAAACGCGAAGCCGACAAAGAAGGTTCGAGAGCTTGTGAAGGGATTTCTGAATGTGGTGATAGAATGTAAGCATAGGTGCGTTGCAGCCAGAATTAAAAAAAAAAAAACCTGGCGGCAACAACAACAAAGAAGAGAGGGCAGAAAGAAAGATGGGAAGTTGGTCCGTTCAGTTGGTCCGATTGGTCCGTTCAGCGCTGCCATCGATGTGGCGTGCGAATGTTACATTTATTATGTGGCCGGCTGCCGCTGGAGTGGAAGGAGGAGGAAAGAAGGAAGATAGCAGGGGCCGACTGCGCATGCCCGGCTGTGCCGCGCGCATTGGAGTTGCATAATGCTTACGCCGATGACGAGAGGCACGGCAAAACAAAAAGGAAGTAGCGATTCCGACAGGGCCTTGATGTGAGGTAGGGGGGCTTAGAATTGGAAGGAAGTTGATCCCCCCGCTGCGTTGTCGGGAGCGCTGAAATGAGCAGCAGCAAAGCATCGAAGTCGGGCCTAGCCCTGCTATTCTCGTCGGTGCTTTGACAGCGGCGAAAGTGGGGAGGAGGAAAGGGACTGTTGCATACGACCAGAACTGCCTGCAGCTGGCGTGTTCGTGCATGCATCCGCGTGTGCGTCAACGCGTGGATATAGCGGTGGATAATTGGTACGTTGCTCACTTGAATGTGTACCGCATATAAGAAGCCTCTGTTGCGCTCCTGAAAGGAGTGTAACAGTGTGCCAAGAAATAGAAGTAGGATGCTAGCCGGGCTTCTGGACCTTGTTCGGTTCTGTTCTGGTGAACGTTTGGTTCTAGATTGGGTCTTCTTGGGGACGCTTTCTTCGTTAAAGGACGTCGCCAGGGCTGTTTGTTCCTTGTAAAAACTGTGCAGTTATGTTGTAGGAATGGTGGTTCGTTTTTTTTTTTTTTTAGCTGGGACCCGGCGTGGATACACGGCTTCACGTTCACTGCTGTGTATTCTTCTAAAGCGGAAGTCTCAAATACAATATCGTATGACTGCTGAGAAAGGAATAAAAACACACCAGGGAAGGGATGACTCTGAACGTGATCAAATTTTCAACTTATGCACTTCGAAAAAAAAAAATAAATGCCAGCTCATAAAATCCCGTGATGAGATTCTGCTGAATAAAAGTGGCATTCGGGTAGAGGTATCGAAAGACGCTTGATACTTAGGTTACATTTTTTATTTTATTTTTCAATACGTATATTTGCGTCCTATGTCCAGGGAATGTTGTATGATGTAAATAACAAACAACACCAAGAACGACGTAAAAAATGACACGTAGTTAACCCAGGAGACTGGACCTCCTGCGGAGTCTTCTACGAAAACACGTGGTCATGTCGTTTCGGTCGTCGACTTCTCTCTGCGTCCACCATGCAAACGCTGATTGTCTGACTTTGTAGCGGGGTCGGTTAATAGGGAATCTCGTCGTTAAGCTTTCTTTCTTTCTTTTACTATCTCTCTCTCTCTTTACCCCGTTTCTTTTCGCTTGCAAATCATGCCCAGCGGGACACTACTACAGCGACAGTCGGCCCACGTGACTACGCACACCAAAGCCGCCTGTCTGACTGGCTGCATTTTCTTTAACTTGTCTTCTCAAGCTGCGGACGCAGACGGAACACCATCGGTTGCTGTCCTGTCCTTGTAGTCCCCGTCAGTATGCAGCGGTAATTTGCATGCAGTACGCACTTTTTTCTAAAGACGCGTGTCGCTCATGACAAGGTTACTTTTTTTTTTTCATCGCTGCTTTGTTTCTCTCGCGTACGAACAGTCGAGCGACCCAAATCGCACGCTGTGTTTGCCGCCGTCTGACTTTTTACATATATGTATATATATTTCATCTTCTCGTTCGCTGCCTTACCAAGATTGATCACCGCGTTGGTGCGCTTGCACTTGCGATGTCATATAAGCCTTTCGCTGTGCGCCGGGGAGACTTTATGAACTGCCTACGTTTCCGATGCAGCTATGGTAACTACGATTCATAAAGGGGTTCCGTCTGTAACATACGCCGTGACTTGACGTTTTCGAAAATACCAGTAAATGCCACGGCTGTTTGATTTTTAGTGGCACCATATACGTCTTCTGCACTGGCTCGCATGTTAATAACTTAAAAAAATGTCATACGAAAGTTGTATGTGTGGAGGACATAACTACGTTGTTCTGTGTATGAGTCTATGTGGCGCAAGACTTTCTCAGCTCCTGGCATGATTTATAGCTGGTGGTTGGTCGTCTACCGTATGTCGAAGTATATATGGCTGGGCGATTTCCTGTTTTTTTTTTTTCTGGTTCTTAAGGGCCATGCATGTAGTACGTATACCTGGCTATTTCATTTTCTTTTTCGTGAATTGTCACCTCACCTGTGACGCGATTATGACCGCTTTTTCTCGTTAGTCAGACGGATAGTCGTTATGCACTCTGTCGTTAGGACTACAGAGTATAATCGCCTTCTATATCTGCTATTGGACGAGTGGGCCGGCCTGGTACGCATTGAACTCGGTTAGAACGGGAAAGGGAAAGACAAGTTGCCGTTTATGGACTATTCGCTCTATAGGAACCCTTTTGACGCTTACTTTGATCTTCCCTAGGTTAACTTGATTGTTTCGTCTCTCTACCGGCGTACATATGGTTGAGCTTTCGTATGAGTTTCTGGCGTGTATAGCGGGGTCACTGTTGTTAATATCCAGTCCACAGACATAGTTTCCCGTACCTGTGTTGGCGTTCAGTGATGCATTGTTCTTATGCTGTTATACCGGTGTCACACGGGTGCACGTTTGACCGCGATCAGGTTCAATCTGGATCGATCCGGATCGGACTACATGGTTCAGCCTGATCCGCATTGCGTTTGGAGCAGACGTCAGCCAAGTCGCGATCGCGGATTCTCATCGCGATCGTCGTGACCCCGGTTGGCCTGATCGCGATTCAATTTGACCATGTAGCAACAGCTCATCAGGAACGAGTCTAATAAAGATCGGTACCAATTGAAGTCAAAAGTGCCTGTGTGGCACCGGTATTAAAGTACACGTGCAAAAAGATAGAACATTGGGCAGTGTACGTGGAGTGTTATAGACGAAAGTCAGGACTTTGTGTTACTGCTTGTTTATTTTTTTTCTTGTATCCTTACGCGTTTCAGAAGTAAGAAGAAAGTCAATGACGCTACTATTGAACTCTTTCCTACACTCAAACTGACTTTTTCGAGTCATAATGGTTACAGTGCGCTCAGCCTAGAGAGCTCACAAAGTGCGCATACTTGGAGTAACCCTGCCTCTTTCTCCCAGATTAGGGCCAACGGCTTGTCTAGGTGACAGGACCTTCTGTTGATTCTGGAAACAACGCAGGCACACACTTAGCGGTGGCTTGTGTATATTATACCTCCAGACGTGCATCAAGCCCGGTAGGCCTGCATGGTTGGCAATGGTTCCTCCCGATCGTATCTTTCGGCGTCAGATGAACCCACCTAATAACAGAACAAACGAAACTCTGGCAGTATTGGAAGGTCGCCATGCATGCATTTAACTACCTGATCAATAGCACTGAACCTGCTTAAGAAAACTGAAACAATGTACTTACTTAACGCACTGCCGCGTCTATCGCTTAATTGGTGATCGATTGAACTGCATTGGTCGACGCTGAATTCTTTGGCTTGTGTATATTATACCTCCAGACGTGCATCAAGCCCGGTAGGCCTGCATGGTTGGCAATGGTTCCTCCCGATCGTATCTTTCGGCGTCAGATGAACCCACCTAATAACAGAACAAACGAAACTCTGGCAGTATTGGAAGGTCGCCATGCATGCATTTAACTACCTGATCAATAGCACTGAACCTGCTTAAGAAAACTGAAACAATGTACTTACTTAACGCACTGCCGCGTCTATCGCTTAATTGGTGATCGATTGAACTGCATTGGTCGACGCTGAATTCTTGCCTACATGCCTTATTTTTTGTGCAGGTCATTTCTCTCTGTATTGATTGACAATCGTTTATTATATATTGGATAACCACGAAGGCACGCAAAAATAACGATTTAAATAACTACGCATCAATGATATTACGCGCCATGATGCATTCGCAGCCGTGATGAACCCTCCCATTCAAACCAGCAGGAGCGTTCCGACGATCAAACCGAAACGAGAGAATGCGGCTCGCAGAAATCCTCGTGGTCGTGTACACAGTTGTTCGAGGGGTGTGACCGCTTTTCGCTTGATCGGTCTCGGCCTTTTCCCGACACGTGGATGTTCAAAGCGAGGGGGACTTACGAATGAGTTGGGAAGGGAATACGCTCTGTGGAGGTTGGGGACTTGGGGGAGTTTCAATCCCGACCGCGCGCCGCGCACTTTCCCGACGTGTCGTCCCAAATCCCCGCGCCAAATCCATCCCCAAGATGGTCGTCGTAATTCCTCATCCCTTCTCCTTTCACTCCTCTGTTTCCACTCTCGCTTGGTACGGCCCTCTCGAGTTTTTCGCCCTTTATCGCCGCGGTTCCTTTTGCCTTTGCGTTGAAAGCTTCGTTCTCGGCTGTCACGCTGCGAAGGCACTATCTTGCATTTCGTGAAGTTGTGGCTGTCTTCTGCTTTCGTGACTGTAAAATCGTTCTTATAGTACCACGCTGTTCTGTCCGACTTTTTTTTTTTCTCAGCGGCTGTAACATCTTGCGTTGTACTGCAATCATCAAAAACGTTACAACGCAATATACACTGCACCTTTGAAGATATGTTTCAACGTCAGCTTATTCTCAGAGCTACTGCTGGAAGAGAAGTGGCGTGTTTACACAAGCCAATATATGTTCATCATTTGCGTAGATGTAACCGACCCGCTAGCAGTATCAGAGTTTTGTGAGGCAACTATATTTCAGATTGCGGAGGCACGCGGAGTTCAGATGCTACACGTTATTGTGGCCCAGCCTGTACTGTGGTCCTATAGTGGTGTTGCAGCTTGGTTACTGGCTTCAACTACAATAAACTACTGCATTCTGAAAGTGTACCGAACTACCAGTGGGTCATCCTAGTGCTTGTTCCTTGAGCGAAATTACTGAGTGTTTTCTGGGAACTTCGGACGTGACGAAAGGCCTGCACTGCATATCCTGAGTGATAAATTTGAGCAGTACGTGATTGGGCTGTCCAGGCTCGTGAAATGTCGGCGAAACAGAGCTGGCCGTAGTACAAGTTCGCAAACGGTACTAATGTATGCCAGATCTATTGTCTACTTTACATTTATTGATGGCTCCAACTGAGTCTAACATTGGACCAAGTATGACCGCATTCGCCATGGTGGTACAAGTTTCCTTGTCTGATATGAACGGGTATCAAATTTTATGAGAAAAAGAAGCTGCGACTACCAGGATGCCAGATTTCGGACTTCTCGCTTGCAAAGTGAGACTGCGAAATACTTCTGACAAGGGTTTCATGCGGTACATACATGTATACGCCGGCGTGTATCTACGGCACAAAAAGGGCTTTGAACGCATTACAGAGCCCAGGACGGATGAACCGAAACGGCGTTGCGAAGCAAAGGAACCCGATAGAGGAAAACAGCTCGTTTCCCTCTTCTTTCTCTTCGCCGGTACCTTCTCCCCCCTTTTCCCCAGCTCGCTGTCCCGAACTCCCCATTGCTGCGAGTCTCCAGCGAGAGCCGTCCGGCGTTTCCCGTTTCCTTCGCCGCATCTTATTTCCTGCCCTCGTCTTCCCCACTTTCCCTTTCGCTCCCCCCCCTCCCGCCTTGCAGGGAGCACGTTTGCCCCCGTGCTGCCCGCGGAGCCGATGGTTAATACAGCCAAATCCGGGGGTAATTTGTCAATGTCACCCTCGGTAAGCCCTCCTCACGCCGCCTCCCCCCCCCCCCGTGTCCTTCCACTTTCCGCTCACAGCCGTGTCTGCTCGCAATCGATCGTTCCCAGCGCGTTGCCTTCCAGATGTATTTATATTTACGGTGCCGACTGTTTTTTTTTTCATCCTTTCTTTCTTTCATTGCCTTGTTTTCTCTCATTCCACTTTGGTTACCGCCAGCCGTAGCTGGCAATGTTGTCTTTGGCCCCCAGTCTAAATGGCCTGAGCCTTTTCAGCCTTTTACTCATTATGTTGCATAGAGTGTGCATCCTTGAGGCGCTAGCGAACTGCAAGTTGCTTCGGCGTAAAGTTCGTTTGGTCACTGCAATAAGCTTTATTTAACTTCGCCTAACAGATGCGCCGTCGAGTTTGAGCTTATAACTTATCACGTTTGCGTGTTTCTTATACTGCAGCCTTGTAGTCGGAGTTGTCGTTTTTTGAGAACACGAAAGCGTGCCTTTAACCCGCGGAAACGATTGGCCGGTCATGAGATCGATAACCAGAACAACAAGAAAACAAGCACGGGAGGATTAGATCACGCTATGAGACTACAATGCCTTCAAACACTTTCATTGTGTGTGTATTGGTATGGTCTAAAAGAATGAATAGTTGACCTTGTTAGTCGTGAATTACAGGCTGAGATATATTAACGCAAGGAATGAAATGACGGCGACAAAAAAGACGATGAAGAAAAGCGCTTCATGTGCTTGTAATGCGTTCGTAAGGTTGAAACATATTAGTCCGACGTCTTGTGGTCATACCACTGCTGAGCAAAAATATTCACTCGAATCGACCGATTAACTTCGCTCAACGACACGTCTATGAAAACACCACTATACTGCTGCTGCGCTTCAGACGCAACACGTCATGGCAGACCGTTGCGCGCTGTCTTCTGTTGTGCGTGTTTGTTTATTGGCATAGCGATGGTGTTGGAATTCATTGTATTGTGATTTTGTTTAGTTTCGTTTTTTAGGACGCTTTTGTCGATTTCTGCTATGAATGACGCACTGTGCAGACGTCTATCGCCCCGTATGTGAGAAGCGCTGCCTTCTGCAGCACTTCTGCGGTTTCTCTTAAGCGCCTTTCCTTTTGTCTTGTGTTGCATGTTTCCACGGGTAATTTTTCTCTTCCGCCATTTGCGCGCGTGTGTTGTTTCCTTCTTTCTCTGGCCGGGCGCACGACCTCACAATGCGTAGCACGGTCAGGATGCGTGTGCAGCTGCCCTTGCCTGCACTTTTCTGCACGCCGCTGGTGTTTGCCTCCCGTCTCTAGCCTCGTCTATAGAGGCACGTTGTTTCTTCTCTGCTGGTTGGCTGGAGCGGCGCGCATGGCATCTGGTTTGTGTATCGTAGAACCCTCCTGTCCTCGAGTGGTATAGCGTCATTTCTACGTCTTTTCTTGATCGGCGCAGCCTGCCTCTTCTTCTTCACTCATATCCCCACGGCCGCCATTCTTTCTTTTTTTTATTCTTCTATTTCGTCCCTTCACCCGCCATCCTTGTTTTGTCACGACGCCCACAGAAGGAAAGTTGGGAGTTCGGCATTTTTTGAGAAAACAAATGCAATGGAGTGCATTTGCGGAAATCGCACATCTGCCTAACTGATCAGTCCTGTTCCAGGTTCCATATTAGTGGCGGTGATGCGCACTGCATTTGTGTCAAGCTTTGAATCTATGTCAGCATGGCTTGCTTATGCTAAAGGAGCAATAGTCCGTGCTAAGCCAGAGCTTTCTTTGAACTCCACTTCGGATATGCGCTTTCGTGGATGGCTTGCTCCGTGGCCGGGTCGACTGGGCGTATTCTAACGGTGATTTAATGCGAAATTTCGGCAGATCCCACGTACCTGGGAATTGATGTTATGTGAAGCATGCGGAGGGAAGGTGACCGAGTTGCAATTTTGATTATTAAGTGGCAGGTCACGAAATGACGCTAAATATATGTACAAATGTTGCACGTACAGACATATGTTGAAGAGTTGCAGATGTTATATAACCAGTTGTTTGCACTTGCGCAACGATAACAACTAGAACATGCGTATTAGCAACGTCACAAGCTGATATGAAGCGCCGATGCTCGCGAGGATGCTGGCCCTGGACATTGCTACATAAATGAACTTCAGCGCAAGGCAACTAACCACAATTGACGTTAACCCGACGTGGTGGCTGTATCAAACGAGTACATATGCAATGTTTATGACATTGGGTAGGCAGCACTGCAACTACTATGGACGTTTCACGAAGATTAGCGTCAATTTGAAAGGTACTTCCGAGACCTGGCGTAGCTCTGTGGTAAAACGCTTCATTGCCCCGCAGAATTCGAGGGTTAGGACCCTGACATTCATTCTTTGCATTCATCGGGTCGACGTTACCGATATCGGGTATTTTTTAACGCTCACGCGTTAAAATTACCCATGTCTGTTCTCGTCGTTCCCGGGTAGATACTAAGTGTCACTCGCATGTGGCACATACCCGCATACCAGCGGCACGTACCCGCCCGCGGGTATGTGCAACTGTCTGACGGGAAGTGTTTGACGACGTACGCGACGGGATCGTGACATTATTCATGTCTTGGTCAGCGCACATATTCGTCAAACCATCTTACCCTCTCATGCTAATTTTGGTTCACGCCAAGTTAAGGGGGTGACCACGAGAGCACACAAACGTAAGCGGCTAGATCGATAGATACGCTCAAAGTCGCCGAAGTTCGCCAAGAAATGCTTCACATTTTAAACGGTAACTTGGTGGAATGATCGCGATACGGGTGAAGATGAGTCGTCTCTACACTTCGTAGTCCAAGCTTGCATCGATTCAGTGGTGGACCAGTCTCGATACCACAACGGAAGAGTGCGTGTAGTTCAAACCTAAGTTGTGCGCGAAAACGAGAAAGTCAGAGAATCACTTCTCGCCTCCCTTAGCTGTCTACGTAAGTCTTCTGACTCCTCGTTATTTTTTCAAAAAAAAAAAAAAAACCGCCTGCATCCGCTCTTGTTCTGGCGTTCCCTTTCACAATTGTCCACCCTGTAAGGAGTCATCAGCATTTATACAGCGAAGTGCTCGGCCCCTTGAACATAAATCGCTATACAGGTCACTTCATTGTATACCTGTCTCGATGCAACACTCTCGATGCAGTTGAGATACAAGCAATCGTCATTAAGAGTGGCGCTGCGGGAAGAGTGGCTTGTGTCTGTACAACCAGCGCTATTCCCTAATCTGTACACCAACAAATTTTAACTATATGCGAAGAATCTTAGCTTGCATAGGTAATTTCATCGTTGATTCTTTTGTCATTGTGGTGTTTAGTGCAGAGCGGCGTTCTTGCAGAGTGGCGTTCATTGCGTGCTGGAGTTCATTGTGCTATATCTGTGTGTTCCACAAACCATGTATTGTGGGTGACGTTTTTATGTATTTCTATGTGTTCCACAAACCATGTATGGTGACGTCCATTGACTCTGTGCCGGAGCTACTGACAGTCGACGAAGCTGCGTTGCTAGGTGCTCACATACAGACAGGAATGTCGTGTTTGCGCAAGCGCACTCTAGAGCTGCGCTCGTCGCTCTGATGTGTTGAGCCCGCCTTAGCTCGTCTGCGACGAGGCGAGGCGTGGGGTGTTATGATTGCCGACAACATGGGGCCTCTTCCTTGCTTCCTTCCCTTTCACTACTTTGCGCGTCCTGGAAGCTGCGCCGCCAGCCAGTGTTCTTTCGCTGTGCCGAGGAGCCGAGTGGGTAATGGGCCGGTCATTAAGTCCTCTTAAAAAGCGCGCGCGCCGACTCCCGGCTCTTTTCTTCGCCGAAGGCGCATGTGCCTTCGGCAAAACAAAAATCGTCAAGTGAGCGGATAGAAACGAACAAAAGCGTGAAGAAAGAACACCAGTAATGCTGACGTGACTGGTTTTGTCTCGGAGTGCATGTACCCTCCCTGCGTTTCGATGGATGGACGGACAGATCCCCCGGAATTACTTTCCCCTCTCCGCCGCGACGCGTCGCTCGCATCGCTTGTTGAGATCGACGCCTCTCCTCAAAGAGATCTTAGCTGCCGGGTGGGTGCGGCGGTGGCGCTGTTGATTAGCGGCGCGCCCTCTGCTGCTTGTTCTGGTGCTTAGGCGAAAACGGTTTGACTCTTCGTCGGGCTAATTCGAATGGCTGCCCTCTTTTCGCGGTGGTGGCTTGCAAAAGTTCGCGCTCTTTCCTCTTCCAAGTCGCCGTCCGCGAGACGAACATTACACGAGGATGAAGAGGGGTGATTAAATGCGCGGCTCTCTGGAACCAACTCTGCCGCGAGTCGGCCACGTCCGCATAGTCATCAAGACCGCGGCAGAAGTGAAATGAGAAAGACGGGCTCGCGAGTTTGAGAGGCATAGCTTAGCTGGAGCGCATACGCAGGAGATATTTTTCGTTTTCCCTTCCTCTCCGGCTCACCCTCCTTGTAGAAGTGGATAGAGGAAAACAATATGGCGGACGCGGTAATCGTTCCGAAGATGTCTGGCAGGAGGGGAAGGTTCGCGCAGAGCGTGGTTAAGGTCAAAACGATATGCCTTTCTTTTCTTCCTTTTTCTTGCTTTCTTGATGACTGACGAGAACACTTGCCTTGCTACAGTTGCCTGCTTTTTTACCAATTTTGAAGAAGGCTTGAATGGAGGAACTGGGGACACTCGAGGAGACTTGTGCAAGAAGCAGTTGCGCGACGGTTCGTTGCGTCGACCGGGCGGGCCACTTCTCGGCATCACAGTCAATTATGTGGTGCTACTCATGCTGTTGTGCATGTCGCTGTCGGACGGTTCTTCCCTCTGTGCGCAAGTCCAGATAGCTAGAGGGAAAAGGTGTTTAGTGTGAGGACCAAGTGACAAACTTGACGATATCTAGATAGATAGATAGATAGATAGATAGATAGATAGATAGATAGATAGATAGATAGATAGATAGATAGATAGATAGATTATTTTGAATCTTCTTTAGAATCAACAGTAATAGTAGTATGAAGTAGTAGTAGTAATAATTGCAATAGGAGAGCTAAATGTCGTAGGCGGATAGACAGATAAGCTTGCACGTGACGTCATGGACTCAGGTTTTCAAGGCAAATGTGCTGGCACTCCAGTATGGCCGCTTGGATGGCATCGAGACAGATGATCACGCCTGGCAGTTAACCAATTCCTAAATGTGATAACGACACCGCTGGAAAGTTCTTGGCATACGTGCATCTATAACGAAAGAACCTGCACGCTGCCGCAGATAACGTTAAGCGCGACATAACAAACCGCGCGCCGCGTCATGTTGGTTGATGCTCCAACATGGCGTCTGTGACGTCATTGCGAGTCGCCTGCACGATATTCAAGAGCTCCCGCATTCGCGGGGCCTTAGCCGGTTGAGAGAGAGGAGCTAGTAATGAGAGAGAGGCGCGTAGTTGGGGGGTTGCCCGCGAAGAGAATGGGGTTGTTAATCGTCGCCGCAATTTTCTCGAGTGGATTAGACGCCGCTGTTGCTTTCTTCGTTTTTTTTACGTCTTGATTGTATGTAACTTTGAACGTACGTGCTTGACACGTATACATATAGGCGAAATGTCTTCTAATTATTTCTTGTCTGCATATATAAGCATTGTGTTCGGGGCTCAGTGGGAGCAGACAGGCGTGCCCAACGTCGTTGAATGTCACAAACCAGCGTTACATTGTATGTGTGTTCTATAGACAGTAGGTGAAGGAGCAGTATTTTCACTCCCACTTATACGGCAACTAACAAGTTACTCAGGACTAATTAAAAATCTCGCAGTATTGTTTTCAGAATCGCTTTTGTTAACTCGGCAGGTAAAAGCAGGCGGAAGGTTGCAACTGAGAACGAAAGGCCGCAAAGTTCGCACAGCGATCACCACTACATACCAACGCGTCTAAGCTATGTGCAGTTACTTGGTGTCGGAAATTGCAAGAGGATCATGAAGAGCAATTGTAAGAAGTGCATTATTTCTGACCTATATGGACATTCGCGTACGAATCGGCAATTTGCGTGGCTTCAATAAATTGTACATCCGCTCCAAGGTGGATAACTATGTTAGCTTCCTTGTCTATTAATAAGTGACATGATACTGCCATTTGCCTAGAAAGCAAATCGCGCTTGAAAGAATTAAACTTTTTTTTTTTCAATTGCGTTGCCTACCGCAGAATGTCAGTATACTGTAAAATCTCCTAGTGAAACAACCGTGGCATCTTGAAAACTTCTCTGCTGATTTCATAGATGTTACATTCTCTTACGTTCATACAGTTTCTCCTAAAAACTTTACTATTGATGAGGATACAGCGTGCCGTTCTCTCTTCCCATCAGGCTGTAGGCAAACACGACTCAATCGAATAACGTGTCGAGTTTCACTATAGATTCTGTAGACTTTTACGGATGTACCATCAACGGCGAAAATTTGCGGGTCGTATGGATCCACAACGAATGCGAATTTACGCTATATCAGTGCTTAATGTCTGTAATCAAGCTGGTGACTGTATATGCTGTGATGCCAAGTGCAGTATGGAACATTTATTTCGAAATTACATGTCCAGACAAAGCGGCTCCAGCCCTATCGATGTTGATAGTATACTTGATTTGATGGCATTTGCCATGGTGGTCTTTATGACCTGTTCCTTTGGAGCCTAAGGGGTGTCATTCGATGTGTCAGCGATCGAAATCAAACATTGATTTACCTTTATATTGTCTAGCCTTGTTTTCAAGGAGGCAGTAGTTGCCTCGGTGTCGTGGCCACAAAAACACGCGCACGACACGTATGCAGTGCTTCCAATTTGCTCGCGGTATTCGTAACGACACACGCGTACATTGACGCGCCTGTCACGCATGTGCGAGTGACAGGAGCGCGTGACATGCAAGCGTCGTAACGGTCGACTTGCGTCAGGGTCAGCTCGAACGTGTCACGTGTGCGACCCGGATGGACGTGAACCGCTTGCAGAGGAGAGATAATTGTTCGTTTCTTTGTTTGACGACCTGCACTGTACATACAGCCTTGAACAGCGCACCAAGTTGTCACAAGCTTTTTTTATCAGTATCGGGGGTTTTTACGTCCCAATACCAAGATGTGCATGATTATCAGAGACGCCGTAGTGGAGGGCACCGGAAATTTTGTCCATCCTGTGTTTGACTGACATCGCTGAGTGCACGGAGCTCTATACCATTCCGCCTCCACCAAAATGCGACTGCGGTGGCCGAAATGGATCCTTCGACATTTAAGTCAGCAGCCGAGCAGCTTAGCTACTGCTCAACTGCAGCGGACTATCTCCTGCTTTCGAATTTCATGAAGTTGATGCATCACTGTTCTGTGTGCGAATGCGGACTTATTGAGCATTTTTTTATTCGGGTGAAATGAACCGAATTATTGAGGCGGTACACATAACAGATAAAAAGAGAGAGAGAGAGAGACGCAGATGTGCAGCGCGATAATTATATGAGGTGCGACTTGTTTACCTGCCACGGCGAATTTCGTTGCATTCCGTAAAAGCTCGCCAATGTCATTGAGTTTAAATCATCGCGTTTTACAATTTGTGCTGCTCTGAATACCATAGCACAGTGTGATGTGGTATTCAGGATGCTATAGTGTACCGAGCGGCCCTGTTGTGCTACTTCGAAGACTATATATACTGCAACGTGAAGACGAGCGGAATTCACGAGCGTGTCTGAACGACTAGATTGACCTCGCGTTCTGCGTGCTTGCAATACTGTGAATTTCTGCTTTCTTTTCATTTTTCTTCTCTGTGTTATCTATTACTCTTCCTCCCCCCCCCCCCCCCTTCCACGTGTAGGGCAACCAACGAGCCAAAGCGTGTTCGACCTCCAAACTTTTTCCCGTTCGTTTCACTTTCTCTCTCTCTCATCTGGTACGTATATGTCCGATACGAACTGAAGTAACGTGTAGTACTGGGCGAGTTCCATTCCGAGACGTAGCGCGGACATATCTGGACACAGAGAAGACATGGGAAGACGTAAACACTGTCCCCATCTGTTAGTTTTTTTATGTCCAATTTTATTCTCGCTGCGTGTCGCACCGGATACGTACAAAATCGCGACTTCACTATCGTCTCATCATCTTCAGTCTATTACCTCCGGCATACCTCCGCCATACTTCTTTACACGATCTTCTTCTTCGTCCTCTCGTGTCATCGCATTCGTCGTCGGGCAAGGACGACAACTGGTCTTGAAACGCACCGCCCCGCCATTCCGAATACTAATGTTGCGCCGGGGCCCTGCCCACGGCCACCGAAGGCAGCGGAGCGGCACTCTTCTGGCTGGCAACGCTGGAACTCGGCGTGCGCGCTTCGCTCAGGCAGGCAGGCAGGCGGCTGAAACTTGCACGCACGTTGTCAGTGTACTGCGCGCGGGCACATAGAAGAGAAAGAAACGAGAGAAAAGCCATTTCGGCGGGCTTTATCAGCGGCAGGTCGCGCCGGCCCCCTGGCGTCATTTACATGCGCCGGACTCGCCGGGCCTCGCCGTAATTTCGCGGTTCTGACGGAGGTCGCCGCTTCTCTTCTCCTCCTCTTTCATCTGACCGGCTCAGACCCTTTCGAGATACCTTTGGGTTGCTTTTCTTTCTTTCTTTCTTTCTTTCTTTCTTTCTTTCTTTCTTTCTTTCTTTCTTTCTTTCTTTCTTTCTTTCTTTCTTTCTTTCTTTCTTTCTTTCTTTCTTTACTCTATATTGGTCGATCTTCCAAAGTCCAAGAACTCGCGATGGGAGTTGCGATGAGACGCGTGATGAGACGTGCAACATTTATTGTTTGTTTTTGTAATGATGGCAGTGGACACAGGGCCTGCCTGATATTGCTCACGTAAATCACGAGCGAGGGGTCCTAACGCCCCTTGTACTTAGGCGCTGGAGGGGCACCACTAGCAAGTCTTAGGGTGGAGCGACCCCCCCCCCCCCCCCAGATTTGTGTTGAACGCCATATATTTGAACTGCTTGAGTATCAGGTATAGCCCAATAAACTTTGGTTCCTATGCCTGTTTATTTTGTAGGGAGCAGTCGTGTGAGACTACTGAAGTAGCAATTGGTGCTGAGCCGCTTTCGAAGAAAACTGAATAGAGCAACGCTCTATACACGAGCTGGAAAAGCATGCTCATTAAAAAAAAAATATCTGGAAGCTTGAATTTAGGTTTTATATAAATAAAAATAACAGGAAATGGTTGCAATGGCAACGTGTGTGTCCAGCCTTTTGACTTTTCGGAATTTGCGCCACTGCCTAAGAGAGTTGAGGAAGATAGCGAAATGTTATTGAGTTTCAATCCTCGCGTTTTACAATTTGTGCTGCTCTGAATACCATAGCACAGTGTGCTGTGGTATTCAGGATGCCATAGTATACCGAGTGGCCCTGTTGTGCTCTCATGTTATCTCAATGGGGGACTCTTCACGTTTCCAGGAACTGACGAAAGGACCATTGAAGAAGGACAGACACAGGGCGATTCGCGTATGATCCCGTGTGTGTCTTTTTTTCACCGTCTCATTCTTCAGCTGCGGACAGTGCGATTATTCACGGAGTCCTATACTAACTAGCTGTCGTTGCGCCTCTAATCCACGGATGATCGCTCATCCGTTTATGGTTAGTTAGTCCATGTCGTATAGGCAAACCCGTGTTGAGGTCTGCCGAGTGCATACCTGTAAAAACAAGCCCAGTTAAGTGGTGCAGGTGTTAGAGTTCGTTGGTTTCGCTGAAAGCCGGGTTTACTCGCGACGGCTCGCTGTTATTCACCCAGTAGCCATTTTGTGCTGTCGACCAGCCCTCAATGTCGACCTGCTGGCCGCAATCTGATTGGCTTAGTTAAGCGAAGGAGAATGCTTAATGGAAAGACAGGGTGTTCAGAGAGCTTGAAGTACAACGCGGTTCGAGCGAACCAAATTCGAGCTGGTTCTTGTTCTGTTTTTTTTTTTGGTTTGTGAATGTGTACGTTAAATGAGTGGGCTAATTGGGTATAGTAATAGATGAATCGCAAGTTTGCCGGGAAAGGGCTTATAATACACGAAACTGTGCTTTGCGGAGCATCTTCAGCAACTGTCTCAATGTGCGGATCGAGACAATCACTTGCAATTGTTGTAAAGAGCTCCTCTTGACCATAGACCGATGTCATCAGAAGATATTTTAGAATGTCCTTCTGGCAAGTTATCACTGATGATGGTGAT
Organism: Rhipicephalus microplus; assembly: GCF_013339725.1. Lineage (NCBI taxonomy): Eukaryota > Metazoa > Arthropoda > Arachnida > Ixodida > Ixodidae > Rhipicephalus > Rhipicephalus microplus. Next base: position 43,858,129 of record NC_051168.1, read on the forward strand.
AAGGCACCGTTAAAGTACTTGAAGACGATGGACTCACACCGGTGGTTATAGACCAGTAGTGATGTCGTGACTGTGTGGACTGTGACTATGTGATTGTTTCCCCTCTCCCTCTTTTTCTTTACCTCAACTTTCTAGCTCGCATGTCACTTTGGTTGAGCAGAATAGCGTACCAGTTATTTCAGACTTGCGTTCGTTTGCTGGGTTCTGTCCCTTGCTCATCGGCTTCCCAATACATCGCGTTCGAAGTTACTGATCCATAACACTCGGAAGACAGCGCAGTTTCTGCTCAATTGCGGACGCTTGCGTCGATTCATTCTTGCGAGCAAGGTTATAGGTCTTCATTTTTTACACGCCTGTCGCACTTCTATGGATGCTCAAGGTTGACTCGCATGCAAGCACACACACACCGGCTTGTTGAGCAATAAGAACCGTATAGCATCTTCCGAGCAACTTCGGGCTCGTCTTCGCCGGCTTGTTGGCGCTCGAAGGGGCCGGCATCTTCTTGGGGATCGTGGAGATATAAAGAGGGAGAAAGAAAAGCCACGCCGTTGTGTCGGCGCGCGCAACAAGAGCACGCCGTGTTCCGACTGATAAGGAGCGTCGACCTGCGCTGCTCCGTCGGCTTAGCCCCCCTCCGTCGCCTTATCGGCTCCCGACCAAACGCGCCGGCAACCGCGTCGCGCCCCTCGTTTAGAGGAGGGGGTACCGCCTTGCCAAAGGGGGGGGGGGGGGGATTAGGAAGGCGCGCGGCAATGAAGACCGGCCTCGTCGTCAGCACGCCGCTTCAACATGGCATCCTTCTTACCGCAAGCAACTCCTTTGCTCGACGTGAGCTCCAGTCTAGGCGTCTTTCTACATGCCTTATTTTGTAATGAAGTCCAGGGTTGCACGGGACGGAAGTTAGTAAGCACCGACCAATCGTTAGAAAAAGACGTTTAGGCCCCGCTACGCTCGATGCTTGCCCCGCCGCGGTGGTCAAGTGGCTAATGTACTCGGCTGCTGACCCGCAGGGCGCGGGTTCGAATCCCGGCTGCGGCGGCTGCATTTTCGATGGAGGCGGAAATGTTGTAGGCCCGTGTGCTCAGATTTGGGTGCACGTTAAAGAACACCAGGTGGTCGAAATTTCCGGAGCCCTCCACTACGGCGTCTCTCATAATCAAATGGTGGTTTTGGGACGTTAAACCCCACATATCAATCAATCATCAATCATTACGCTCGATGCTTACGTCACGTCATCAAGCCCATATAACCCCACGATCCTGAAAAATTTTCATTATTTGTGAACAATGTCTTCGTAGCGGCGCCGAAATGCCTCCCTGTTTTTATTTGAACGATTGGTCGGTGCTTACTAATTTTCACCACCTTATTGGGTTTACTGATAGTCGCCTTGATCTAGCACTGTTCTTTCAAAACGAGTGTGTGTCAATCAGCCCAGTTCAGGGCGCTAATAAACGGGGCTACTTAAAGTACTGTCTAAAACAAGTTGCCCGCAAGAAACCCAACATTGCTCTCAGTCTTCTTTGCTAAGATCGGTCTCGGTCATTGCTTGAGACCCTCTCATTTTCTTTTTTAACACATCTTTCCGATCACATTTTATTCGCCTTGCTCCTTTCCTCAACACATGTTAGTGAGCCGGCCTGAGAACTGATTAACCTTTCTGTCTTTCCATCTAGTTCATCGTGCTCCTTCTTGCTGGTGGGGCTACATTGGTACGACCGTGGCGTCCTTCTTCAGATTGGGCCTTGCAACTCGGCGCGGGGTCAGATGGGCTGAGAAAGGCGGTGAAAGGGGTATGGAGCAGTGCCGCGGTCGACAGCACCGCGGTGCGATGGGTCATACATCCCTGCAGTGTTGCTGCGCGAGCTGTGAGGGTGTTGTGCACTGCAACGCATTGACATGCGGGACATCGCTCGGAGGATTTGTAATTGCACTGGCGCGAGGGTCTCACGAAAGGGGGTGGTATGCGGCCATTTCACGAATTCGGGCCGCGCTGCTTTCGGACCTGGCCATCGGTGGACGATGGTTATCGCGGGCAGTGAGGGATAGACAGAGGCGTCGTTCTGGCAGTGCGATACGAGCGAAGCGGGGTCGGTGGCAGGTGCCCGACCAATCTGCTCATCCGAGTCAGTCAAGCACTCTCCCGTATCGAGCGAATGAGATTTGGCGATTCGTCAATGCACTCGTAATGGTACATTACAGGGAAATCTGGTGCTACGAAAACTGCAACGCACGGTGCACTTCAGCCAGCAAAAGGGATGGCTGGTGGTACACGGATTTGTTTCGGGCTCCGTTTCGGCTCCGTGTGGTGTGCAGCCGCCTGGTTGCCAGACGAAGTTCGTCAAATGTTCAGCAGTTCCACATCGCCAATTCCGCCATTTTAGGTTCACCACTTAAATTGAGCTCACGAAGTTCGCAACTATTCATTCTTTTATCCGAAACAAGAGCCAAAGCGCAGCAATAAACAAAGCCTCAAGTGAATTCTAATCCGCAAGTGCGACCGCGAGTCAATTCTCCTTGGTGACTGAAGCATGCACCACAGTCTTGACACGATTTCAGAACACATTGGGGGCCCGTGTTTCGCGATACGTTCTGCGTACGGAAGTGCTGCGGAGTGTTGCTCTAGAAACATTAAGCTATGAAGATGACGTCATGTCTGACCTGCCTTCGTTTCTCTCTTCCGTTGTTGTACCAGTTAGATTCGCTGGAGTTTACTGTATACTGCCACACCATGAAGTTGAAGTCACTGCAGTAGCAACGAAATAAGTGAACCAGTCGCTTGGCAGTGCACGAAAAGTGGTGAAGCACTTTTTGAAGGACAGTCATTTTGTCTCGCTGAGGATGTTTGGTCTGCGAAGCTTCAACTTCGGTATTCTAATGTAGTTGCGCCAGGCGAAAGCACGAAGGACCAACAAAGCACATATAGTTGTCTGCTTGCGTACTTTACTTGTCTTCTCCGTCAGCTTTTCGCGGCTTTTCCTCGGAGCGAATACATTAGGATATTCTTGACTACCTATAGAACAGCACATGGACAGGAATATGCATTTGTGAGGACACAATTTACCAGAACTTTTTCGTCGCACCAACACCTTTTCTATCGGCGCTGGTTGGACATAACTATAATATACAACAGAACAAGGCACGATGTGTCGGGCTTTCCCCTGTACTCGTCATATGTTTTGTGCGTGAAATCCTCCTTACAACCAACACAAATAGAAGAGAGATTTGGAAGTAAGTCGGCGCTAGTATTTCTCGTCCTTCGCTGTTAATGCTCTGACCCTGTATAGACGAGGCGCTATTACGACTGTCGGCCCGAAAGTGATCGATCATCCTATGCACATCAAGCACACGATGCGGCACAAACAGAACCTGTGCTTCCTTCCAGCCTCCGGGTTCTCATCTAAACGCTTTAAACTACACCGAGAGACGAAATAATGAGACGGAAATTGCTTTCGCGTCTTCTCACCGACTGATAACCTTCCTTCTTCTTTCTTTCGTCTAACCCAAGTGCCCCAGTTTCTGGTCGTTATCCCCGCGATCTTCGGCTTTCTTCCATCGCCCAAACGAAGTCCGGGTGGGGGGGTTGCTGCTCGTTTGTGCGAACGCCGTGTGGCATCAACAAGAACACTGACGCCTTTAAGGAGGAAACAGAGAAAAGCCCGGAGCACCAACGAAACTCGAACAGTAAAAATAAAGCAAGCGATCAGCGTCTGTTGCGGTGGTGAAACGTGGTTGAGAAAGCGACGACCTTCGCCCCCCTCCCCCTCAAGGGTCACGTGCCTCGGCAGATCGCCGTCGTTGATAGGCCGCCGGCCACGTCCGTCGTGACGTGACGCTGCCGTCTGACGGTGTCGTTGGCAGTTATGCAGTCGCCCACTCCGCACGTATAGGGCTGGATTGTTGTCGTTCTTTAGATACATGCATGTTTGTATTCGGGGATGCATCGCGCTGTGTAGCATATACAACGTACCGCGGTTCTCTCCATTATTGCTGCTGGTGGTGGAAGCTATGCAAGCAGCCTGCGCAGCCTGTTGATGGCGGTGGCGATGCTGACGGCTTCGTTGCAGCACGAGGAGGTTTCTGGCCGCTCCGACCCATTAGCAGTGCCCGTGATCACGAATTTTCGTGACCCGTCTCCCTCCCCCAATCCCGCCGGTTGCTGGCGTTGTCTTTACCTTCGTCTCGGAGGCCAACGTTGTATACAGCCACCGCTGCCGATGACCGATTACGACATGCCGCCTAGCAGGCCGTCTCGCTCCTTTACAGATGCGTGCAGTGTTCTCAAGGTTAGGGAATGTTGCCCCGTTCGACGGATATGAATTGCGCTCGATGATATCTGTGTTGGCGAGCATTTGTAGGCAGCAACACCAGCACCAGTGACCCACACTTTGAGCCCGTACTTATCTAAGGATTGAAATTATGTACGCGACGCAACAGCAGTTAACGGCTGAATGTTTTGCGAGGCTATGTGCGAATGATAAATCGTCGGACATCTCTCGCTCGCCCTTTGTCGATCTGAGCAGTGCTTGTCAAACAACTTGCTCAAAGCAATGCTGCATGTGATAGACAGACACACTGAGTTAGAGCCGCTAAACCAAACATGAGACACATAACTTGTCGTCAGTATCCATTCACTCGCCTGATGCAATCATTTCAAACTTCGCTTTTGGGGCGGGAAGGGTGGGAGATGGAAACAAGAACTACTTGCTCGGCATTGTTGCTTAATTATTTTAAGCTTAGATTTTTTTGAAACAGTGACATTTTAAACTGCTATATGATTGCTCACGAATAAAATGTTTATCACGTTTTTTGAGAGAGAGAAGAAAAAAACTAATATACACATTGCGTGGATACATGAAATCTGTTTATCAACTGTGCTATAGATACGCCATTGTGACGTACGTCACCGGTTTAAGCTGTCGAGAATCTATAGCGCGTGCTTGAGCCACTTTGGTTGATAAAACGCTTTAGAAGTGTGCATTCAATGAATACACTATTGCATAAATAGAGCAACCGGATTGAGTGTTCCGGAAATTCGTTGGCTACGTTCGGTTTTCCATGTTTAGGACATTGCACGCTTGGTTCCTACGAAATACAGCAACCGAATATTAAAATTTGGTGTCAGCTTTCGCTCATAAAGTGCTGAACTTGCACCCTCAATCACACGATGCAGGTAAAGGCCTGGCTCTAACTAGAAAACTACACGAGAACTATCTAGTTTGCTGGCTTTACCTAGCACATTAAGTATGACATGATTAAGAGTGCGTGCACACACTCTTAATCGTGTTGTATTAATAATGGTCATTTTGGCTGGACCATGGTCCAGCCAAACCCAGGTCTTGCCGTATATAGAGCCGTGCGGTTGTTCATTAATTCAAAAACTTTTTTTTTCTCTCCTTTCTTAGCTGTATGATCTGCGATGCATTATTCAGCTTAGCAACGTATTTTGTAGTGCACGGAACAATCTGACTCGGGAATGTGCGCAACGCTCACGACACGGTCGAGGGTCTCTGGAGCCCTGAAGCACGATCTCGGAGGGCAAGCTTTCTCGCGGCGTCTCGCAGGACACTGCGCGTTTCCTTCCTGTCGTGTGCTGGCCGTGCGGGACGTTTCGGTTCGAGAGAGAACGAGAGCCATGTTCTGTACGACCCGTATGGCGCTCTGCGGTGTTGAGTGCAGTGGCGCGCGCTTTTCTTCGTGCATATGTGGCCCGGCTGATAGATTGCGCGGTAGCTTTTGTGCTCGTATGTATGGCGCACATCGTGTGTTTGTATGAGGTTAGTCTTGTGCCCGCGTGTTTTTTGCGCTAAATTGCTGATATCACCAATGGCTGATATCACCAATGGTATAGGAGGCACTTCTGGAGGAATGAATTAAAGGCACCATTATGCAAGAGCATTTGAGAAGACCAGAAACAAGAAACGATACAGACCCTAAACTCTGAACTGAAAATTTGTTCGAAAGTACACGAGAAAAGCAGGCAAAGCTGAAAAAAACGTACAAACCTAAATAACCAATGCACCCTCTCATGCAGCGGATTACTCAGTCAATTAAAGACTTAACATGCCTGTGTCGTTTCTTTCTTGGCCGTCGTCTTTTTTAGCGTTGTTGTTATTTCGTAATGAATCATTGAGTTTAAATGAGCAACATGCTTTAGGGAAGAAACAATGGTCTCAGAAGCAGCTTCTGGGACGAAATAGAAACCAAACCTTTATATCAGGAAAAAAAAAATGACTGCCAAAACATTCTACACATTGATTATTGAAAAAACCCAAACAAGCCCCCCCCCCTCACACCTTTCTACGGTGAGAGATAATCAGACAAGATTTGGAGCGCAGTGGGCGAAGGAACCAAATTCAAGATGGCGGTGGGAGAGACTATATGAAATACACAGCTGCGCTTGCAATGGAATACTTTATTCACTATACGCATGCGTTTACAGTTTTTACTGAACTGGATAACATCCTCGTAACACGGTTTTTGGCTGGGCTAGTTATAATTATAGGACTAGTTTTTACAGAATCCTCGTCTAACCTTTCACGAGTTATGACAAAGGGAGGAAGACTTTCTTCAAGTGTTCCAACAATTTGTGACTACTCTGAATGCAAATCGTGCACGAGGCACCTCACTATAAGACTACTGAGAAATTGTGCGCATATCTGAGGGATCTAAAACATAGGTTGCTAGGAACCATTTCTGTAGGATTCAAAAACACTGGAAGGAAACGGGGGGGGGGGGGGGGGGGGGAGTTCGCTTACCTGGTCATTGGTACATGCTCCAAATCTCCCGAAATAAGTAGGGACGCTGCCACAGAATATCAAGGGCAACCATCGAGGGTGCGGCCCCAATGTTTTTCACGCTCTAGGAGCTATCGAAGTGTCTCCTGCTGTATAGTTTTCAAATTCTCTCTGAACACATTTCGAAGATGCGTGTTTCAGGTTTCGCATTTGGTGGCGCTAGCTTAAAGGATATTAGCAGCACCTAAAGGATTTCATGGGTAGGAATTTACGCTGTAACGGCTATCATTCCTATAGCCATATATGCCGACAAAATCTGAAGGGAAACTGGTGCAAGAACGGAGATCCTTCGAAGCAGCGTACGCTGGCGTTGTTTTTCGGTGCAAGTTTCAAGTTTTGCTACGTAGTTTGTAGGCATGAATAGTGCAGGCAGGATTTGCCCCTCTGGCGCAATTTTTGGTGGGCACGGGCTGGTGAATTGTGAGGCACATGGGACAGCTTTTTTCTCTCCCATAATAGAGTACCAAGTATTTTAAATCGTTAACCACTTTTTTTTAAGCACATAATAACTTACAGTGGACTCATTATGGTTCTCTGATTGCAGGGTGGGTATTGATTCGTTATTGAGTTTCTGTCAAATTTTATCGTCCCACCTGCTCGCCACATATAACTGAACTTCGCCTTTAAAAGAGATTGAATATTGAGTATATATACAGAATACAGAGATTTTAGTTCAGAAAAAGGTGCCATAGTGTGAACACTTTAGGGTGGCTTTATTATAATGTAAAAAAATACTACTTAGCAGTGCAAAATAAATAATAGCAAACTAATCAGAGTACAAAGTGTAATATTCAAGGTATAGGCGGTTGAAATAGTTGGGTCAGAGTAATATATCAGTACAAACAAACCTGTCAAGCTTAATTTGGATGAACACGTTGATTAAGATTTCCTAGTCTGCTATTAGAGCATCCAGCATGTTCAGTGTTGCTTAGAAAGGCGCCACGCATTCTAGGGGTATCTTTATTCAGATTCCCTGGATCGTTTGTTTGTGGCATGCTTCTTTCGCGGTGCCTCGTTGCAAGACGAACCATGCAGCCCCAGGGTCCTCGTTGTCTGCGGTTGCCATGGCAACTTCGCCAGGAGCGTCTGGCAACCCGAGCAAGATGGATGAGATCGCTCGTCGCGCGCTCGCATACCGAACCTCCTCTCCCTCTCGCTACATTAGCTCTATAGTGTTCCTGTTTTTTTTCTTTTTTTTGTTTGCAAGTTTGTTGGCTGACACCTCGCTATCTTTCGCGAAGAGTTGCTTCCTATTTCGGCGCTTGCATGCAGTGCAGTCTGGCGTCAACCGTCGTAATCTAGTGCAGTCTATCTAGCGTGATGCATGTTCTATTGATATAGTGTATTGTACATTTGTACCTAACAAGATTAAGTTGCCTGATTCATAAGGTGAACTTTTTGGCTTGTTGGTTTAACATCTTGTATCGGAAAATGGCGGGGTAGTAACGAAGACGAAGGATAGGAACGAACAAAACAACACACGAAGCACTTATATACCGAAAGAATTTTATCCAGGCGAAAAAAAAAATTGATATTCAAATCGATATTGAGGCCAGGCGCTCACTAGTTTAAATCGCACATCACTGATCGGTTTCGTCTATGTGTATGTGGGTGCTGGAATACGAAAGGATGTTATTATTATTAGCTCGCTCATGGGTAGCTTTTCCTTTTGTCGTTCCGAGTCGAGTACGTAGCGACGGGAGCTCGGAGCGCTCTCTACGGGTTTCCGAGTATGGAAAATCGAAAAATGCTAGAGATTGCGTCCTTCGAAAATAATAATAATAATAATAATAATAATAATAATAATAATAATAATAATAATAATAATAATAATAATAATAATAATAATAATAATAATAATAATAATGTACCTATTTGTTTGTTTGTATTTTGTTTTAGGAGAGGGGGAGGGAGTTGGTGCTTTTGTTTGCGGAACATTTTGTCACTGGCGCATAGCTAGAAAAAAATGAAAAAGAGCGGATGAATGAGACAGACGAACGCCAAACTACCAATTGCTTATTGCCTGCGCAGGCTGAAAAAAAAAAAGGCTTCCACACATGGCGCGTCAGTGGCGTGGAAGAGTTACCCGAGACATGTAATCACGTGACCAGTGCGTTAGAGGAAAACAACTCGGATCGACGGAGTACAATAGATTACAATAGATGTGTCACTGACACAAGCGAAACCATTACTTCTAGTATGTGATATGCCTCTGGTGGCTGTTAGATATCAGATTTTGCCGATAAGAGACAGATTGACGCGTCTGTCCCTTTCTTCCTTTCATTTTCATGTTTTTTTTTTTCATTTGCGCCAGTGACAAACTGTTCCGAAAACCGTAACCTACACTGAGGTGGACCGTCGAAGCTTGTGCGTAAGAACGTGTCTACGAGCTGGCGCTTGCGGGCCTTTGGGAAATGACGTCTCATTTATAACAATTGTTGGGGTTTAACGTCCCAATACCACGATATGATTGTAAAAGACGCCGTACAGGGGACCCGATCATTTTCGCCTTAATCGTAAACCCGGTCGCTGCGGCCGGGATTCGATCCCTTGACCTGCGGGTCAGCATTCGGGTGTATACCCTATAACCGCTAGATCACCGAGGCGGGTTCACGGAAAATAACGTTAACATAAATATACCCATCCCTGGAAGATATATACCTCTGCAAGTCGTTTTGACTCTGCACTCGCACGCACTTGGGATATCCTGTGGACGTCCTATAGACGTCGTCTCGTATTCATGGAGGGTCTGTCTCCAGTACATTTCCCAGCAGGAGTGCGCCCCGCTCGAGTTGTCATACTATGTAGTATATATAAATGGACGGCATAAAACTGCGCTGCTCTACGTATACGCTGCGATTCGGAAACGAGCCGCCGTTGGCTGGACGAGAAAACAAAAGCTAACGATGTTCAGACGACGACGCGGTCCAACAACCGCCCGGCCGATTCGAGCGGTTCGCAATGCGCGTACGTGAGGGCGCCATAGACATAAATTCAACCTCCTCACTTTTTTACATATGCAGATTTGGGAATGATCGTTTTTTTTTTTTTTTCGACTGCTGTGAGCAACCTGCGTGACCTGCTCGGCGTATCTTGGCGCGACCGCATATGAAATGACTGTGGCCCGTATGTAATGTTTTTTTTTCTGGTCTTGATTTCATGTGGGGCTTCTTTTCACGGCATTTATACCCGTCATCTGCCATCCCTGCTTTTTGTATTTTTTCGTCTCTTATAGAACGTATATTATGGAACGTATATTAGTGGACCATATATGGAACGTATATTAGTGTACCATATTGATGTGTAGATGGGCAATTATGGAACATATATTAGTGGACCATATATGGAACGTATATTAGTGTACCATATAGATGTGTAGATGGGCAATTATGGAACGTATATTAGTGGACCATATAGATGTGTAGTCAATTATGGGTACAGTTACCGTAGTTCTGATCTTGAGTATATTGCCATAATAGGAGTTTCAAAACGAGAGATAAGACCTCGAAAAATGATTTGACGCACTGCGAGCTGTATCTCGCAGCTACCGAAGATCGCCGACACGACATATGAAAGGTGATGATTCAAGGTGGGAGAAAGATTGTAAAAGAATGATTAGGCAACCGAATCGCGGCACGCGTTATCGGAGTTCCGATTGCTGATAGGCAAGGAAGAAATGAATCAGGTAAATTAAGGTATTTGTTATGGGTATACATAAATTCACAGAACGTATAGAAGATGACACATGCCGCACACATAGCGATGAAAACACTCGCATAATTTGCTATATGTCCCACTCGTAAAACTATAGTGTCCGATTATCTTTGAAGTTCTGGAGAATGGCTCATTGGGAAACGCAGTGCCTGTTCCTTTTTCTTTTTATTAATCTGAAATAATTAATAAAAGAGGTTCGTGCTTCATGCCACCGGCTACTCATTTTCGCTTAACAAACAAAACATTTACTAAAAAAGAATATGCGCACAACAAGAGTCAAAAGAGTGCTGGTTCAAATAGGTGAAATAACTTAAGGTATGCACGTCTAAACTCAGATCTAAACACAGGAAAATACACTATAGGAAAAATAATTACATGTAGCATCAAATACAATCGCAACGTAATACAATTCGAAACACATACGACAATTAATGTCACGCATTTGCGTTCAGTAAAAAGCTTTTAATAATATTTTCGTGAAATACTTCTTGCTTTCATTTTTTTCTATACGGATTGCTGTATAGTTGTCTGTTCCCTCGTCACCAGTATCAATGTTTTTTTGTGTGTGTGTTTGTTCTCTATGATGTCACGAGACTGTGCGTGACAATTTTTTTCCTTTTTTTCTTTGCAGGTAAATCGGTGGACTCTTTCAGCCTGGGACTCTCTCCACATGGTAAGCACTTATGTCATGCACATGCTTGTTTTTCTTGCTTTGAATCCGTTCCATACGTTCGTGCAGAAATCTCTCTTCATATGCAAAGCGAGTATTTAAGAAAAAAACACAAAACAAGAAAAGCCTGATAACAATTCTACTTTCCGATGTTCAAAGGTATATCGTGAACAATGAAATTTTTAGCTTGTATTTGAGGCCTATCAAGTTGTTGTTACTGATAGCCACCTCCGAATATTATTCGTCAGTGTGGACATACAAATGAAATTATGTGATGCATGGCGCACGAATTCGCAGCGTCCTTCACTTTCTGAGAGCGTAAAGAACTTCATAAAAATTAACACCATGCTGTTTATTTGTTTGATGTTTAGCGCTTACACCACTCATCAAACAGCATCATGCCTACAGGCGTTTGTACCCCCCCCCCCCCCCCCAAAAAAAAAACAACTATATTAAGTTGTTGGGACTGAAATTTTGATTACAGAATCACCCAATCGCCATTTTAAGCATATATAATTTAACCAAGGTTATAGCCAGTAAACCGAAGATTAGTAAACGAACCGTGACATATGTAAATTAGATCAAACGTTGCATGAACGTGAGTTTAATCCCTGCAATGGCGCAGATTTTATAGTTTAAGGATTGTGCAATTTTTTTGTTTTAAAACAGTGATATTTTTGTGCGCACGTTTTGAAGACGATATCAATCTGGGAAAATCCTAGGACACATTTTCGAGCTAACAACGAACGAACGGGTATTAAAGGGCTCATTTGTTTTCGTTACTCGTGGTTAGACACTACCATAACGAAAATCAACTGACTGTACAGGGGGCGCTATTTTTGGATAGGACCATTTTAAAGCGTTGTGCTCATGGATATTTTTATAGAGCTTTAATAAATTCTCAGTGACGGCTAAGGACAACATATCATCCCTTAAATGAAAAATAAGCTGTTTAATTTCTGTGAAAGTGTGTCGCTGAAAGTAACATTCACTGGTCATTCCAAGGGTTGCTCCGTTGTTTAATTCGCAGGAATGGACGAGCTCCTTGTTTTTTCTATGTGACTCTTTTATGCAGTACCCAATGAGATGGTTAGCCAGATACGCGTGCTTGTTAATCACAAACACGACTGTCACTTTGCTCTGCTTTAGGAATTTCACACCCTTGTAAAAAAAAAAAAAATTCGTCGCGACAACCTTTCATTAAGCACGGAAATACATGGTAGAGGAAAATAAAAATCAGTTCTCAACGTTCCCGGAAAGCGAAAAAAACGCGTGGCCGATTCTGTTCATGCTTCTTTTTGTTCTACACGTCGGCGAAGGTTTGTGAGACAGAGAAAAAAAATTGCACAACGAAACGTATAGCAAGCAGTCATCAAGCAGGGAACAAACAAACTAAAAAAGGGTCTGTGGCATTCGTATTTAGGCCCCGTAGGATCTCTTACGTTTCTTTTTTGTCTCTTTACGCGCGTTCCCGCTTGATTCGTTCGCAAAGTTATCTTTCTGTTTCCTTTCGTCAACGAGAGTCTCTTCGAACCCGCACTGTGAGGAAAACGCGACGCCTGCTTCGCTCGCGTCCCGCTACGAGTCGCTGCGCTCGCCATCTCTGTGGCCACGCCCACTACACATGCGCGCGCGCACCAGGCCCCGCCTACGCGCGTTTCTCTCTTTCCCTCTAGTTTTTCCTCCTTTACTTTTCTCCTTTCTCACAAGGCCTCCTTCTTTCCCGGCGTAGCGAGCTCGCTGGTTCGCCGCGTCTTCGGTTCGAACTTCTCTCAGCAGTACGAAGGGAGATTCCTCGGGCCATTTTTGCCTTTATTATATCGGTGTTCTTGAGAGGGGATGGCGCTGACTTTTCGGCAACGGCCGTTTTTTTTTTTTTTCGTAGAGCACGTCCGAAGAGTTGCTTTCACTGGCACCTTGCGATTGTTCGCGTCGGTTATTTAACGGCTGTTCAAGGAGGCAATTGCTCGTGAAGACGCGCTTAAATGGTAGAGGGCGTTTCGCTTCGGAGGTTGATCCACATAGAACGTCGGCAAATTGAATGTGTCATTTCATGTCTTAGGAATGGGAGTGTCTTCTTAGAGATCGCGCTTTAGGCGCGTATTCTCGTTCCCTCCACATTGTTGCCAGGTTTACAGTAGCGTCGCTGGCGAATACCGGTGCGTCGACTCCTTAAGACGTCATGGGCACATGAACACCATTCAGACCTATATTGTTCAAGTTTTATAGGATCACTTAGACGCTTCCCTGTTGTCCTGCATGGATATCCAACTCGGTGTATTGTGCTTTTGTGCGTGTATTCCTCCGTTTCGTTGCACGTTCTACATTATCTATAATTAATTTTCCGTTCCTGTAAATCGGTAGCTGGCATGACCTAAACAAATTTGTAACGTCTTTGTTACAATAACTTCGATTCAAAACAAACCCCAAGATTGATCTCCTATGACCGATATATTTGTTTGTTTAAAAGTCTATTGAATAGTAGGAAGCCTTCGCTAGCACAATAGCTCGAAAAAAATTCTAGACTGCCTTTTTCTTGCTTTCGGGAAGACGCAAGACGCTCGACTCCCGATCGCAGAGTATAATAAACTTCTATAATAAGCGTAGACGATGACAGTTAGCCTAAATTATTACTTTGCCCTAAATTATCAAATTTTGTGTTCAAAAGCTTGCGCTGTATAAAGTGCTTATATTCTTATAATCTTAACGTAGCTTAAGTTCCTACGATTTCGCTGTAAACAGATTAGCAGTTCTGCAGCCTACGTAAAGTCGTTCATGATAGCAATTGCGGTGAAAACAGTATTTTTTTTTAAATTTTAGTTTATCGTATTCCAGTCTAGAGTATGTTCATTTCGTACGAAAGGCGAGGACATGAGTAACATTGGGTGTTACCTATTATTGTAAACACACACAAAAAAGAAACGCATAGTGAAATTCCGATTGTTTTGTTCTTCGGCGCCAACGCAAATGCTACTTTACACTCATTAACATACAAGGGGTACCGGCATGAAGCTCTGAAGATGTCTTGAATGTCTGTGCATTATTTTGTTTGTCCTTTCTGCATGTTTTCACCACTTCTTTATTTCGTCCTTCTGTGGCGGCAGCTACGAGTACAAAGACGGTTTCTTGAACATATAAGACGCGACGAAGGTCGATCTAAGTACAGTGTCGACATTAGCGATCTTGTAGGCAGTGATTTCTGGGTCCGCATGGTACTTTTATACATAACGACACCTTTAATGAGCGGTCCTTATTCAAGACGCTTGCGGAAGTAGCGATGGGGTTTTCAGATTTGGTTTGCGATTCGGGAAATGACTCGCTTTAATCCGGCAATCAGTATAGATCAGGGACCGTGTTTTTTGGCGCGCGGCGTTTTCTTTCTCCTGTCTGAGAGAATAAAAAAACAACAACAAACGAACAAGCTTCTAAGTCCTGGCATCCTTGCAAAACAGATTTAGACTGTGGAAATTTCTTTTAGACGATCTAGAGGCTGTTTAAATTCGTTTTTGTTAGCGGTAGATGTGACGCGCAATGTGAGAGAGAAAGCGTTCAGATTACAAAAATATTTGCCCCTCTCTCTCTCTTAAAACAAACCTAATGAATCAAAATGAAAGAGACAGATATGTACAAGACATATAAAGGGCGCACCCTACAGAAGTATTGCCCTCTTTCTGTCTTTCTCTCTTTCTGTTTTTCTGAGCCAAACGGAAATGAGAGAGCGTGGTGCATCCATGGATCTCAACACCCGGTCCACCGCTCCTGTAGGATTGCCATTCGTCATTCCTTTATCGGCGGAATCCGTCGACTGCCCGATCTGCCGCGGTTCGCCATTCCTATACCGTGCCCTTGTCGGAGCCAGAGCCAGTTAGCGAGCCAGCAGAAGCCGCGGCGCGAGTTTTTCTGTCTTCGCGCCCGAGCACACATCTTTGAAGTTCATTCTTAATCTCGCTTTCTTATCGTCCCGTCGCTGCCCTCCTTCCCCTGTTCCTTTTCGGATCTTTTTTTTTACTCTCTCGCACCCTCTGATCTCTTATCTCTGTTTCGGACGGTTTCTTTTCTTGTCTTAGTGCGGCACAAAGACAGTCTCCTTATCTCGACTTTCGCGTCTTGACCCTGTAACGAGCGGGCGAGTTCTCCGTATCTTAAGTTTGTGTAGAGTTGCGACTTGTTAGGCCCTTGGGGACGTCTTCACGCTACCGTTTGTTTGTTGGCGTGTGTGTTTTTACGGGAGGCATCATGTGGCCGTGTCCTGGCAGGTTGTGTTTGCAGACGACAGACGGCATAAAACAATTTTGACTGTACGATTAACTCGACTAATTCCGGCGTGTTTGGTTCGAAAGAAAATGGACTTGCGTAAAAATATTCATAAAACAGGACGTAGCGGGAAATAAAGAATGAACGAAAGGGATAACGGAGCAGCCAACGCCACCACGTTATTAACTGAATCCGCGAAGGATTGCATGAAAGGTTTCCGCTTGAAGCCCGTTGGTCGCGGTTAGGCTTCAAAGTTCAAAACTGCTAACGCATGCACGGGCAGTTTTAGGCGGTCCATTAGGGAACAAATTACGCGAAAAAATGACAACGTAGAAGCAGACAACTCGTAGAGAAACGAAGAAAGAACACACAACAGAAACGCGATGACTCTGAAGATGCGGTTCAGGCAAGGACAGCTGCAGGGGCAGACAACAGCAGAACATAGGCATGCTCATCAACAGACAACACAGTAACATCTCATACTCGTGAACAGAGAACAGAGGAACGTACGCCAATCAGAGGAGCTTATATAACGGACCAAACAGGATGAAACCACTCGTGAACAACCAAACAGAAGGAAATGATGAACATCGGAGGAACATACGACTCGTGAACAGAATGCACAAGAATAAATACTGTAAGAGATGCATGTCAAGACGAGAGCAAACGACTCATGAAAACACGAATGGACTACTCGTGAACTTACACCACTGGGGCAGATTTTCGAAGTCAAGAATAGACGATACAAGAACGACCTATACTCTTGAACACATAACAGACGAACCGACAACCTGGACAAAGACAGACAAACCACGATGAGACCACTCGTGGACTGAACATACAACGCTGATATTCATAACAGAGAAAGAGATGATGGAGACGAGATCAGACAGCTAATGAATGCACTGCGCTGAAACAGAGAACACTACGGACTATACTCCTGGCACACACAACCCGGGAGCAGATTTTAGAGCCAAGAATAGACGATGTGGGAACAACTACTCGTAAACAGAGGAACTGGCTATCAGTATACGAGAACAGACGAACTTCGAAGAGGCAATTGACTCAAGGACATACCGCACAGGAACAGGAAACCCCGAAACCCTGAAACAGAGGAACAGACGATCAAGACGAGAGCAGACGACTCGTTGAACTTACCACGCAGGGACAGCGAGTTGCAAGAACAGCCTACTCGTGAAAAAAAAGTGCCGCCATATCCACGAAGTGACGGATGATGAGTGGGCGAAGCTCCGGAGGTAAACCTGGTAAACCATGAATCCCCCGTACAATTTGCCCACTCGATTTTATTACAGCGCTCCCCCTAGCGTACATCGCCGCCCTAAATCGAACAATAGGCTTCCACCAATAACACACGCCATATGTGACATCATTCCTATTTTATAACATCTCGCATCTTTCATCATCAACTACAAGTACCGCTGTCTAGTTTATAACATCTTGATCTTTTCATCATCAGCTATACAAGTACTGCCATCTAGTGAACACTGCAAGAACTAAATGAGAGGTGGCTACATACAAGGAACGCACAGCCCGCGCCTTAAGGAGCTTCGCTCCTAAAAGATGATCGAGACGAGAACAGAAAACATCAGAGTACACGTGCACGCATCGCCTGTCTCGTCTGCTCACTCGGCCGAGCATCTTCTGCGCTGTTTTGAGAAGCGGTGACCGTGCTGACCTCATAGAGAGAAAATAATGGGAAAAAGGCAGTGAAAGGAACTCGGCAGCAGCCGACCTGCAGCGTTGAAATGAACCCCGAAATTGGCGTCTCGCCTTCGTCCTCCGCTCTGCGGCGGCGGCCCGCATCATCGTCTCAGGCGTTTCGCCGCTTGCATGCCGCAGCGCGCGTCCGGCTAAAACTCGAAGGCAATTATCCCCGTGCTCCTCCGCGGAGGAGTCCTTCTCGTCAGTTGGGTATAGACTTCGTTCACCGTATGCTGTGCTGGCAACGCTGTGTGGTGTGGTTCTTGGTTTCCCCTCTTCGTGAGCCCGTTTCTCGCGTGCTCACGTGTTTTGCTGTACAGGGGCGAAACACGAAACAGACCATTAATAAAACAAACACAGCAAACAAAGACACGAAGATGGACCCCTGCGGGACAAGTCTAAATATCTTCACTCGGGATGTGTGCGTACTTTTCGAGTATATAGCTGTTTTCAGCTTCCGTACTTCTTGATGCAATGGCCCTACTAATTATTTATTTGTTTGTTTTTCACTGTTTTGCCTGTAGTGAAACTCCATTTCAAGGTTTCTGAAGCTTTGACAGCAGATGAGTGTATACCGGTCGGAACATAATTAAATTAATTTTATATAGTTGTATTGCATCGCATTGTTAAACTGTATAGCTATATAACGTATGTGGTTATAGCACCTTTTTTATTTATTTTTTCGTCGCGAATCATCGTCTGAAGTAACTTTAGTCTGGCTTTCTGAATGCAATACGTGGTCCGATGATTTTCCGCAAACTTTCACATTTCGTCATGTCAAGCTTCACGGTGTCTAAACCGCGGCCATCGGTGTACACCATTAGGACGTGATGTTCCCCTTACGACGGTCAGTCGACCACAGTTTTCTCAAAATGACTTCTTCGCCTTCTCTCATTTTTTTTGTTAATACCGTCATTTCCTTCGGTTTGCTCTACACCACATGATTAAACGTTCGTCGTGTTGACAGATTACGTTCTGGGGAGCTGCATGACGTCTAAACCTCTTCTATCGGTGAACGTCATTAAGACGTATCTCTATAGTAGCCAAGCGACCAGATACATCTCCAGGTGGTCTCTTTGTCTTTTTCCATTGACTTCATAAGTAGTTGTTCCCGTTTCATTTAAATACTTCCTAACCACAAGGCTTAACGTTGATCTTGTTTAGTTTTTGTTCTGTGCAGCTGCATGATGTCTAAACTTCATCTATTGGTGGACGTCATTAAAACGTATCTTTATAATAGCCAGGTGGCCACACGCTCTCAATGTGATCCCTTTGCTTTTTTTTTATTGATTGTCTTCATTAGTATAACTTCCTATTTTATTTGGTTACTTCTTCACTACAAGGTTTAACGTCCATCGTGTTATGAATTTCGTTCTGTTGAACTGCGTGAATGGTGTCGAAACGTCGACTATCCGAGGTCATCGTTAATACGTATCCTTACAATGACGAGCCGATGATTACTTTGCCTTATTTTGTTGCCTTCATTGGTGTTTATCGTACCTTCATTCGGTTGCTCCTTCACCGTTGGAAAGCTCTCCCGTGTGCCTTCCGCTTGAGCTTTGAATTCGTGTCTAGTGGCTAAGGTACTCACTCGACTGCTGACCCGCAAGTCGCGGGATCGAATCCCGGCTGCGGCGGCTGCATTTTCGATGGAGGCGAAAAACGTCGTAGACCCGTGTGCTCAGTCAGATTCGGGTGCTCGTTATAAAGAACCCCAGGTGGTCCAAACTTCCGGAGCCCTCCACTACGACGTCTCTTATAATCATATGGTGGTTTCGGCACGTTAAGCCCCAGATATCAATAAAGGCTTTCAATTCGTGCTACGCTTACTCAACGTGGCGAAGTGCGACTGTAGATAACGCAAATTATCGCTCCTGTTTGTTCACTATTCATTTGTCCCAGTTCAGATTTACATATAAGTTCCTCGAATATCTCAGCAAGTACTGCAGTTCGTTTTTTTTTTTCGCATTTCTCGTGATATTGAAAATTTGCAGGAATGATTTTTTTTTTCCCCGGCTTCCCATGAACCTCAAATTAAAGGACCGATTGCATCCTCAGTAGCGTCAAGAGTGGCGATATGGGCTTGTTGCGGTGAAACAATTTCTTTCAATTTCTTTGAAATTTCTTTCAAATTTCTCAGTAGCGTGTTTTTTCACACGACTCAACAGCATGCAACGGCGTTCGTTCGGTTGGTACTAATACGAAGTATACACCATGAGCAGTCCAAGATGGCTGAACGTCAGTGCATCCGCAAAATTAGTCTATTGGCTATTTCACTGTCGACACACGCGCTCCGTCATCTATAGGGCTGCTAAAATAATATTTTCGTACTTTTGTACGCTGTGGCTCGACATTAACAATGTCACGAAACTCCAACTGACCCCCGCCCAGCCATCTTCAAGCGTATGAATCTATTGTCTATAGTTTAGTTCTTAAATATGCAAAACGACAACGTTAATAGCGGAATATGGCGTCGCCGACAGCCATCAGTAGGATACTCTTCACGCATCAAATATTCAGCTGTCTGTCATATCCGTCTGCATTTTTCTGGTTTCAATCAATGGGATCAGTATAGGCGAACGCCGAGTGGTTGGGGGGGGGGGGGGGCTGTAGGTTTGGGGCATGCGTTTAAGGTATATATATATTACAAGGTAAAAGTAAAATAAGACTACGGCCATCACGACCACCGCCGCAAGGTGGCGCTAGCATCGTGCCAAGCTTTGCGGAGTTTCTTCTTCACGCTTGACCTTAGCCACCGCTCGATGAACTTTAGCTCGGCCGGCAAAAAAACAACGCACTGTTCTGTGCAGCCGCACGCTAAAACGAATTTGGCTCGCTGTACGCGCAGTTAGGCGAACCAGCGTATCCCGTCTACTGCACGTATTTTCTGTCCATTTGTTAGTATTGCTTTTGCTATCTTTCTCTCGGGCAAATCGCGCTGGCGTGCTATTCTTTGAAATATTCAGCGTGTGTGAAAGAACGAAGTGGATAGTTTTTTTGTTGTTTTTTTTCCCACTCCGTCTCCTTCGTGACGGACGCTTCAAACCGCCCGCGGGAAGCGTGGTTCTTTGAAGTTGAGGGCGCTGCGGTCGTGTCGAGATTAAAGCCAAGATCGTGCCGGCCTGCATGATTTTGAGGAACGAAGGTGGGAGGGGGTGCACCTCTGTTTTGTGTGGTCATATCTTACTGTGGTGGGCAGTGCGAAGGTAGACCCCGATTTTAGCTTTGGCTATGCTTGGTTCTCTCGTTGTTCTACTGAATTCGCAAAGATAATCTTTTACTTGACTTATTGTGCAAAGCGCGTAGTCTGCTACATTTTTGTTGTTGTTGATTGCAATCTTATATTTATTAGTATACATTTGTAGAAATGCATAGGAGGCAGAAGGTTACGAGAAGACCGAGGTTTGAAGATATAAAAGATGCTTGAACAGGGCTCTCGATCGCACTAACGACAACCCTTTGTCAAGCACTTTTTTTTTTTTAGGTCGCAATGTGCTTTGATTTCGGTGTGTTAGACGGCGACTGCTTACTGCTCCTTTTCTTATGAACTACGTAGTGTGCGTTTTATTAACACACGACATATTAGAAGATTAGTTTATTTATTGAAATTTCTGAGGTAGCTATTCATTTATAATGGAATGGTTAAAGCTTTCGCGATACCGACTGCATTTACTTGACTTTCATTTACTTCCACCGATTTCGACAAATATTGTTTCACTTATGTCGACATTTTATGACACCATCATTGTATGTCGTGCTGGCCCTTTATCTTCCTTATTAAGAACATGATGATCAGTTCCGTCATGAAGTGTGCAATTGTTGCTTTCTTTTTCTGTTTCTTGTCTCATTTTGTCGTGTTCGTCTTCATCGTTTGATAACATTAGGACCAGAGGCCCGTGTGCTCAGAATTGGGGGCACGT
The DNA here is from genome assembly GCF_013339725.1 of Rhipicephalus microplus. NCBI lineage: Eukaryota > Metazoa > Arthropoda > Arachnida > Ixodida > Ixodidae > Rhipicephalus > Rhipicephalus microplus. The sequence goes on from NC_051168.1 coordinate 43,879,203, forward strand.
TAAAGAACCCCGGTTGGTGCAAATTTCCGGAGCCCTCCACTACGGCGTCTCTCATAATCATATACGGTGGTTGTGGGACGTTAAACCCCACATATCAATCAAATCATCAACATTAGGACCAGCTTTAGGACACAGCATCTATCGAGCCTCCTTATGATCAAGACACGCGCCTTATTCGCAGAAGCCAACAGTCTGCAAAAGCGATACATGCCACCGCGCCATCGATACATGTTTGATCGATTTTTGTAATTAACATGCGTGGGTTTGTTTTGTATGTATATTTACATTTGTGGCACGGGAGGGTTCAATCGATCGCCTCGATACAGCCACGTGCTCTGTTTTCCTCGCAGCGCCATCTTACATTACACACGCACCTGCAAATAAACACCAAAAAATAAAACAGTCGACAACACAAACGCACACTTCATTTGCATACCGACCCAGTGCAGCACGGACCAATGCTGTCCCGGCGGGAAAAACGAACCTCTATAATTTGATGCAGCTACAGCAAGGCTTCTCCGCGGATATATATGTACTCTCGCATGTATATGGCAGTGGTCTAGGTGCTTTCCCGGAGAGCGAATCGCAACGAGTATTTGCCTGAGCTCGCGTAATGTATTCCGCAGTCGAGATGTCGTGTTTCGCACGGTGTCGTTTTCTTTGTTTTTTTTTTGCGTTGGTTGGTTTGTATATAGCTTTGGAAAGTTGCGCGGCTGGCACTCGCCAATATATATATGTGGTACTCGCATATATAAGAGACTGGGCCCTGATTCGAAAGCCGCATGATACGGATCGGTTCCAATCATGCCACGAACGATATCTTGGAAGCTGGCGTATGCAAATCAGGCAGCATATATAAGTAAATATATATATATATATATATATAACACACACACACATATATATATGTGTGTGTGTGTGTGTCCAGTTTCCTGTATATAACCCGTCGTGTTGTTGACTCGTGCCATTGCTCCTGCTTCCTAGGTCGATTGTTGCCGTGTTGTATTGTGCATTTGTATAGGCTGCACTCTGGAATATATATATATATATATATATATATATATATATTATATATATATATATATATATATATATATATATATATATATATATATATATATATATATATATATATATATATATATATATAATATATAAGTTCAGCGAATCTTGCTATCAGGTGATTAGTGCGGACATATGGCTGGTCGTTAAGTTATTTGTCTAAACTTGCTATATCGCAGTAAATCAATTTACACCCTTAAGGGGTTTTTGACCCGTGTATAAATAACACCCCTTACACTCTAGCAAAAAGGAGTTTTCACTAAACAAAACAACCATAGCATGCAGTATCGCCAATCGTTTAGCCACCATTATTACTGGAAAACTGAGAAATGAAAGCTATTAGAGAGGGAAAATTGAAATGAGGGCATCAGTATCGAAGGAAAAGCTACAAAATGCGCACACATGCACGCGCATGCACACACGCACGCACGCACACGCGCGCACATAGCATAAATAAACACCGTTTGTATTAAGTGCTCTCACTTTTTCATTAGTACAAAGTGCTTAGACTACACAACCACACATCGACAATCTGCAGCCATAAATATTTTGAGCCACCGCTCAGCACCGGTGAGGATATTATTCGTCTTCATAACTTAAAAAAAAATATCAGAATGTGCCTAAACCTATGGGGTACTTGTGTACAGCCACGAAACAGACATATCTGTTATCCTAATTTTCAACTCTTTTTGTAAATCGAGTTTCAGTTATCAGCTGGCAGTGCTGAAGTACATGGGCCAAATGTAATTTGCTAAACATGGCTCCCTTATTAGCTTCTAAAGAGTGTTGTAGGTAAAACACTAACGCTTATGCAAACTGAAATGCTCTTTCGGGCTACAGTACAACCTTACTACCACGTCATCGCCAACTTTCGCTTGGCAAAAGGTGTTTAGGATACTTGAAGTGCTTTTAAGGCTGTAAAGCAGTTTAGAGTGTATACCGTGGTCGTTTGTGCTGTCTCACCCGTAGCCTCCTGCCAAAGATGGCTGTCTCTTACAAACATGGGTTGGCGAACAATGTGCGACTAACTCACTAACTCACTCACTCACTCGCCCCGCCGCGGTGGTCTATAGTGGCTAAGGTACTCGGCTGCTGACCCGCAGGTCGTGGGATCGAATCCCAGCTTTGGCGGCTGCATTTCCGATGGAGACGGAAATGTTGTAGGCCCGTGGTGCTCAGATTTGGGTGCACGTTAAAGAACCCCAGGTGGTCGAAATTTCCGGAGCCCTCCACTACGGCGTCTCTCATAATCATATATGGTGGTTTTGGGACGTTAAACCCCACACATCTATCAATGCTGAAGTTGAGTAAGTAGTAAAACGATAAAAAATATCTCGATAGCCTGCAGGCTGTAGGGCAGTCAACCTCATGTCGACTTCTAAGTCCTCTTTTCGGCGTAACTTGTGTTCGCTCTTTAGAAATGTTGTACGGTCGTTGGTGCTCCTTTGACTGAAAGTCGGCAGATGCAGTAGCAGTGAGTGAAGACGTAGACGCTATCGTACGACTCGTGTAATATACCATGTAGATCGTACCAAATCGCTCTACCGCTTCCACGCTAAGGTCGTGGCATATATCTGGCAATTCTTTACGAAGCTGTAAGATCGACATCGTCTTTGCAAAACAACTGTCGATGGCGAAGCATGGTGTATATCGGTATGTTGTCTTGAATTCCGAAAAGTGATAGTGAAGCGCTTCAAAAACAAAGAATTGAGCGAATGAAAAAAAGCAAAAACAAGGTGACATTGTCGGGACGTTTTTAAAAGTGGAGCGATTGTTTTCTTTCTTTGAGGTGAATCAATATTCCAAAACATGGAAAACAACAACCTGATTAGCATAAATGTTTATTTGTTTCATTTGGCTTTGTGGCAAATATTTGTGATCATTAGCATAATAATCATATTTGTCGTCAGCATCACCAACACCATCGCTGAAGTCGACCAAAGGCAAACTGCGGGAATATTTTAGACCATGCAGTGAATTTTCTGTTCGACTAAGCGTTAGTAAGAATTTCTGGAAGGAATCCATGCTTGCTATCTTAATTGATTATATATAGGCGTGGTATTAGAGCTTGCGCGCTTTGATGTCAGTCTGCACAAGGTTCTGAAATCCCTTTGAAAAAGCCCAATCCACCTCCATTCGTATTTTCGAAGCACTGCTTAAAATGTGATCCCATTAACAGAGCGTGAAGATACAGTGCTTTAATGAAAATGTTGACTGGAAGAAGCAAATAAAGTAAGTAGTATTATCCCAAAAAAACGTGTAATGCAAAATGGTACCATTGATTACTTTATATCTATTTATTTGATTTTTTTAAATTTATGTACAATACATCACGTGGCACCAGAAAAATCAATGAGAAATTAGGGTGGATAATAATAAGTAAATAACAAAAAAAAGTGAAGAAATGTTGAAAAAAAAAAAACTCACAGTATCGGTAAAAGGCAGTATACAGCATACGGAAGTGAGGAGAAATGGAGCAGCGCTTCTTGAAACTTCCAGCCGTAGGCGAATATAACTACTGAAACCGTTTTTAGTGAGTTCTCTTATGTGACTTGCTTTTCGTGTTTTTTTTTGTTTTTTTGACGGCATAGAGTACGAAACATTCATGCGGGCGGTACTCGTAAGCTTGCAAAGGTGACGAGCTGGATGGTTGAAACTTGTAGAGAAAAAGAACGCGAGAGAGAGGAAGAACGGGTATAAGGTGAGCGTGCGAGGTCAGAATGGAGATAAATGAGGACGCAGGAGAAAGATAACTGTTGGTTATTACCGGCCGATCCACCCGGTAATAATCGTCATCACGCGAAACTGTGGAAGGCGTGAGCTTTTCTCTTGAGCCCTTCCGATTACCTCTCTTTCTCTCTTTCCCGCAGTTTGCCTTGCTGAGGGGCGTTTACTCTAATACCTGCAGACACTATGCGAGCGCGACTGCTGTATGGTTTAAATGGAGGAGTTAGTTCGTGCTTCTTTTTTTTTTCCTTTTTTTTTCGGTTTCTTCCTTTGCTGATGACTTGAACATAGTGGTTGCAGCATAGGATGAAGACGAACTTTGAGTGAGATATATACGAGGGCATCCAAGCCAACGTTATTGTCCATTTGTCAAAAAGCTGGTCGGTTCCTTCTTTTGCCGATGACTTGAACAAAACGGGTGCAGTGAACGATGAGGACAAATTTGAGTGCGGTATAGAAGAGGGCGTTCAAGCCTACGTTATTCTCGACTGGTCAAAATGATCGTGAATTCGGCCTTGTTTGTAAGCGGTAACTTTGTCGATTGACGACTGGTACATGGGTACACTACAATTAACTACACTTCAATTTGGTGAATTCGTTGGCGTGTTTTTTTTTTTTCTTGTCACAATGATTGATGTATGGATCTCTGGATATCCAGGGAATGCCAGTGCCCGGCCCAGTGTTAAAAATAAAGCAGACAGGTCAGGAGTAGAATTTAATAGCACGGTGTTGTAGTACATGTAATGAATTTAAAATAAACAAACGTCCGTTTTGAAATACGCCTAAATAATTAATGTAAAAAAGATAGAGATGACGGATCTCGTGAAAAAAAATAAAGTATTAGCTACATTGCTTGAAATTGTGGGCGGTATTAGCCTGAAGGCGTAAAATATCCCAGTCTCTGTGCCACTTAGTTCCATTGCGGTTTCACCGCGCAGGTTATAAAGCATTCGTAAGTTGAAGTTGGATTTTAGAGCATGTTTAGTATTGGTATTTGTCAAAAGAAAAAAGAAAGAAAGGAAGGAAGGAGGGAAGGAAGAAATAAAAAAGAAAGAGAGATAGATAAAGAGAGAGAAAGAGAAATAATGAAATGACAAAAACCTAAAGATGACTTTTTTTGCCTCACACCCGTCGTTTCGGTCTCCGTTTTCTTTTCTTTTTTTCCTGAAGCCACCCTCAGCTGTCATTCGCAGAGCGGCCTGTTCCGTTTGGGCACCGCATGGGCTCCGGTCGGCCAGTTCTGTGTTTGCTATTCAGTTTTTCTGTTATATCTATATCTCCATTGATATAAGTCCGCCCACTTATACTTCCCGTTTTGCCTATATTTTCTATCTCGTGAGTCTGGAGAGCAGAGCTTGTTCTGAAGACCGCGTTTTCCGAGCCGTCAACGTCAGGCCACCTCGGGGCCCTTCAAAAACTTTGTGGGGGTGCAAGCGGTTCAAGTTATTCCGCGCATCGCGTCATGCTGACGCTTTCGTCTCGCTCTGTGTTTATGTATTCACCAAGGGGCTGTTATTTACTCTTAAGCTTGTTTTGGAGTGCAGTATTCTTTGATTACTGCCTTGGGGGGGGGGTGTCTTCTTCGCTTAATGTGCGTGAAACAAAGCACCCTTGACGCCGCATTGTCTGAGAATCGCAGCTATTCTATTCTTTTTCACTGATGAGCGCAGAACGAGACGCAAAATGTGTCGTCCATATAGACCTGGTGTCCCCCTTCAGGTTCGGAGTTCCTATCCAGTGGCGATCACTTCGCAATCTTCTCTCTGCTGTTGAATTGCTTCCGGCTTTACATGTAATATGTCCGCACGCTGCTTACCCAAACTTTCTTTATTAGTTGCGCCACCGCCACAAGAAACTTAATTATGTACAAACTGGCCCACCAACAAGTTTTTGAGGTCACTGAGGTCATATATATGAGCAGAAATTTTGAGGAAAATAGCCTATTTTTTTTTAATTTAGCGAAAAAAAAAGGAGAGGAAAAGTGACTCTTAGTAAGGCTTTTGAGTGACTATTGTAGGTTTGTCTTAACTATGCAAGAATAGCATCACCCGCATCGCATCACTTGCAAGAATAGCACCACGTGGATTTAATGTAAAACCATTATAGATTACTGAAGTTTATGGAGGTACAGGAAACAATGATTGTACAGTTTGTTCTAAGCGGGCTGTAATAATGGTGATGTCGATGTGAGGAAACTAATGCAGACGAACTTTCCAGTATCAAAGGACCAAATCTTTCGACCTTCGGTTTCGTCCACTATTCTTTCTTCACATCTTAGATCACGATTGTTACAATACAACTTGAACAGCACAGTTAACGTCTCCTGTACTTTCAGTAGCTTCGTTATCTGCTGATTTTCGTTATAGAGCGCATCAAACCAAAAAAATAAAGAGAAACAGAAAGATAAAAAAAAATTTCTTCCTTCAGTAATGTGCTGTTGTATTTGAACAGCATGATATATCTAAGGTTATATAAAACGGATATAACTTTTAAAACAGTTTCAATGAGGACTGAAATTGTAGGAAGCATTGATAATGGAAGGCGAACCGCACTCTATCCCGTCACTTGTCTATCACATCGGTTACACACCATATTCGCGTGATAAGCTAGCCCAGTGTACCGATCCGCCAGTGAGATCTACTATCGCGAAAGCAACCACTATAGTGCTGCTACAAGTAATAACGAGAATGACATTCTTTCCAGTGAAAAACAGCGATAAAAAGGAGGAACAAAGAAAGCACAGAAACCACGGCATTGCCTAATAATCAAATGTGTTTAATTGCTCCACTCAGCGTGTATGTGCTCTACAACAACAATCTCAGCGAAACTGGAAAACAGAAAAATGAATACACAGCTTCCGCAGAGGCAATAAAAAACGCTGAATGGTACTCAAATCTTAACTCTTTCGGAAGGATGGAAGTCGAGGGAAGGCTAACGCATGCCTTTGGCCTCAACGAACGTCCTTGTCTCGTGCCCGCCTTCAAAAGACCGCCTCCCTCCGTCCTTTTCATGTCTAGAAACAAAAATAGTAGCGATAAAAAATGCAGTGCACAAGGCAAGCCGATTCGCCCCACTGTTGACTTTGTGCCATCTGCTGCTGTTGCTCGAGTGTGAACAAAGGAGAGTGAGGAAAAAAAACGCGAAAACGGAAGCCTATAGTAGAAGCTCAAACGTTTCTACGAAAAAAAAATTACATAAAAATATATAGCCCAACCAACTGATTTTTGTACACAAGGAAAAGCAAGACATGTCGGCCAGTCTCCGTTCCTGGCGACAATACATACATGGATGGATGGATGTGGCTGTACCCTTTAGATTGGGAGGTTGCTAACGACACCTAGCCATAATATTTAGTGAACTATACCACTAGATTTATGTTTTTTTCCTTTAAATAGTAAAGTTGAGGACTGGTACTTTGCAGTGAAGGGTTTAATTTTCACTCGTGCCTTGACTTTAACCACCAATCAGACAACCTTCTTCTAGTTAATTCTACCCGCTTAAAGTCTATTTTGCCCTCCCTGTCCCTAAACCTCAGTGCTTTGTCAAGAAAACTCGCACAGCGCCCACTGGTGGACTAATTGTTGGCCTAATTGGCCAGCTAAGAATTTATGAAGCCGAGGGTTGCCGTAGATATTTGCCTTTCTGCTGGCGTGATGTTTATTGTCCAATGTAGTCGCAACAACGATGGCGGTGAATTATCATCCCCTTGCTCTTGTGATTTTGTTATTGTCTAAACGTGATTGCTAACGCCGATTTGTTGCCAGATAGCTTCTGTGGCTAATTACTTACCTAATTGTTAGGGTTGCTTTTGGGCCAGTTTCCGGCCTAACTGTATACGACTAACTGTCGGCCCAAGTGTACACCTAATTGGTGGCATAAGTGCTAACCGTGGTTTCGTTGGCTAACGCTTCGCGCACATGACAAATTACATCAAGGAAATTCGCCCCAGTTTCTCTCTCTCTTCTGCCTTCTTTTTGTAGTTCTGTAGCGAGGGCGAACTGCCTCCTTTCTGTAGTCATTATGCCCGCGTGATTCCTCAACTCCCGTAGTCACCCGCATGATCTCGGCGATCTCTCGTTGTCTGGCCCAGCTTCTTCGACTTCCTTCAAGCCTTCGTACTAACAGTAAATACACAAAGAACACCCCATCCCGGCCGAGTGGTCCGCACCCATGGACCAAGCGGGTGTGCATGCCTCGCTCTCAATCCCTAATGTTCCGGGAGAAACCCCGACGCTGCCGTTTTGCCCCGCACGGGCCATTTATTAAGGGGCGTCCATCTTGTCCCTCGCTGCCGCTTTGGGCTCCTCATTTTCACTTATTTATTTATTTCACATTTTGTGAGCCCTTTCTATAGGCCCATTGAACTCGCCATCGAAGCAACCTTGTCTTCTGTCGCTCCGAGCGTCTGCTGCATGGGGTTTCTGCTTCCCTATCGTGGCAGACGACACTGTTCGTTGGAGAAGTCTAGAAGCCGCTATACACTACAATCTCGCTTTTAAACGCTTAGATGCAGCCAGGAAACTAGACGAGAACGGTCCAGTTTTCTGGCTATGTAGTCTGCGCTTCATCCGGGACCTGATTTAGGAGCGTTGAAAGAGACATCCGACTGGGTAGTACGTCTCGCCGCCGATAGGGTGTCTCACCATCAACATCCTTGCAACGTGTTAGCTACACTATGCGTAATGCTCAACTGAGATCTCTAGCCTGTACCCATTCACTACGGCACTGCATATATACTTGAAACTGGATTTCTCAGCTTAGGCGAAACATTGATCTTTTGTTTCTGTGGACTCTGTTGTACATAACTGAACGGTAAACATCTAGCAGGCGTGTTAGTCTGGCTAGGTGAAAGCAATACAAGGTGACTCTCCGAACGAGTTTCCTTTTAGGTTTGTACCAAAATGGGTAAGAAAGGCGAGAAGACGTAGGGGGTGTTTGGAAATTGGTGTTGTGCTTGACCGAAACAATTTGTGATGAGGGGGGAGGGGGGGGCTCACTTTTGTTTTTGTACTACTTGAAAAAGCAATTCAAGTTACACCCAATGCCTGAACACTCGCCTTCCACCCACCCTCGGTGCAGTATTCTGAAGAAATATCGTTTTATTTATTCTGACACTTCAGAATCGCCTTTCTCTTCGTAGATAAACGAAATCGACCTTTTCTGGTTCTTCGCATCGGAAAAAAAAAGGGAAAAAGGAAGATTGGGGAGACGCAAACGCATGAACGAAGGATGCAGCCGACAAGGGAAGCAATCCAGTGACTGAAGCACCGCATACTTGGCAACAACTCACGCCGACGGGACCTCATCTCGTAAAAAAACAACAGGGGCGGATAGATGGGGCATTGAAAAGCACGCCAAAGCGTTCTATAAGGCATCCCCATCCTTCGCGTGGCTCCCCCCTTCAACGGCACACATCGCAATGGCGCCATAGATTGTCCCCGGCAAGTTCGCCGACTCTCTTTTTCATTCGTTGATTCGCTGTGTAGTTCGCGTCGGGCACGCGGAATTTCCATTTCACTCTATTTCGCCTTCAAAAAAGAAAAAAAAACGAGGGAGGCATCACAACCATTCCCGAATTGCCAGGGAACTCGGCTCCCCAACGACGCTTGCATTCCCTAAACGCCACGACATGGCCGTTCCTGCTTTTCAGTTACCCGCCGTTGCTTTCCATATACCCCCTTTTTCTTGGTTCTTTTCGGGCATCGTCTGCTAGGCTTATAGCGTTCGAGCCGTGTCCTTTCTGCACTGCCGTCTGCTCGCTGCTTGTACCCTCGTACCCTTGTGGCGGGTTCGGCCAGTGAGAACTCGCCGCTGACGTCACGTCACTCGCACCGTCCAATGGCGTGCGTTGCGGACGATCGATTTTTTAAAATGCGGGAGGGCTGCGCCCTGCCGCGGCGCGGGCACCTTTGGCTTGCTTGTCGCTGTACTTCGTTGTCTTTGTTTGTGGCCGAACTAGATGTTTGCGAGTTTTTTTTTTTTTTGAACGTTCTTTCGTGGCTGCGTTCGATTCAAGGTGCTTGTTGGTTGAATAGCGTGGTTCCATGCTGCAAGACCTTCTATGAGAGTGCATGCGTGGCGTCTTGGTCATGGCTGACCGGTGTGGAATCCGCGCGCATATATATATATATATATATATATAAAAAATACACGCACGTCCTATAGCCGCATCCACCCTTCTGTGATGCGAAAATGCTTCACCCGCGATTTTCATTTCAAGGGAAATATTTGGCGTGTTGTGTGTGGCGAAATAAAAACAAGAGAGCAAGACACTTCAAGAGAGGATCTGAAAAAAAAACACACAAAAACAAGCACCACTGCCGTTTTGTTTATTTCGACCATATATTTTTTTTATGTTCGCTCTCAGGCAGTTACTACTGGATATCTCTTTGTTTGTTTGTTTCTTTCTTTCTTTCTTTCTTTGTTTCTTTCTTTCTTTCTTTTCGTTCCATTCCTTCAGCGGCTGGCATTATTGATCGGTGGGCTGTGAAGCAATTTAAGTTATCGCTAGCACGAAGGGTGAATTTCAGTTAACGACAGGTTAGGCTGTCGTCGGACTTGTGAAATTGTGATCATCAATAATGTATAACTTTGCTGTTTTGGAATGACTTAATGCTTGAAGCCGAGGATCGAAAGGTACGCAAGCCACACGACATGGTAAAACAAAAGAAAAAATTAGGTTGCTTCTTGTAGAGTTTGTATTCTTACCTCAATACTAAGTGCATACCCTTACTATGGAGTTATAGGCTACGCGCTTATTCAATACCGAACTAAAAGTTTCAAAGTGTTTCGTAGTCATTCGCTTACGATGGCTTGGAATGCTCGGCCTTGCTTCGGTCCTCAAACTTCATCAGTCAATAAAGCTCTCTTTGCTTCGGATCCATCTCCAGCGACTGTTTGCCTACAGCAGCTGTATTTGCGCATACATTTTTCGAGGTGCACTCCTGAATGCTGAACGACGATTTCGGCACATTCGAATCACCTGTCTGACTTTCTCACTGGTTTCGGTTATTGAGTAGACACCAAAAAATGAAATTCGGTCAGTTCCACTTCGTGGAGAGCGTCGGACAGTGAGTCTGTGACGATGACGATAACCTTGGGTCCGGAAAGTCGTTATGATTATCATGTTTTTGTTCCATTCATTTTTATTACCTCCCCCACTGGTCTCGCCTGACACTCCCGGACGTCAGTACTGTTACTGCTACTATACCGCTACCGCCGCTGCTGCTCCTCCTGCTCCTCATACATCTACTACAACAACAACTACTACTACTACTACTACTACTACTACTACTACTACTACTACTACTACTACTACTCACGCCCGTAGTCAAGTTAGGAGGGTGTTCTGCCCCCTCTACCCCGAGCTTCCTATAGAGGGGGTTACTGAAGATAAGTAGTGAAAGTAGTTGTTTTCACAAATAATGAAGGCCTTCAACAAGTGCCGTCCCTTTCTTCATCTTGCTAGGAAGCGCAGCCACTATAACAAAGAACACACAACACAAGCGCTTGTGTTGTGTGTTCTTTGTTATAGTGGCTGCGCTTCCTAGCAAGATGGATCCTTACCAACTGGCCCGATACAATTGTTTATTGAGTCCCTTTCTTCCTCCCGAAAAAAAAATTCTTGGCTATGAGTCTGGTACTACTACTACTACTACTACTACTACTACTACTACTACTACTACTACAACTACTACTACTACTACTACTACTACGCCCCGCCATGGTGGTCTAGTGGCTAAGGTACTCGGCTGCTGACCCGCAGGTCGCGGGATCAAATCCCGGCTGTGGCTGCTGCATTTCCGATGGAGGCGGAAATGTTGTAGGCCCGTGTACTCAGATTTGGGTGCACGTTAAGAACCCCAGGTGGTCAAAATTTTCGGAGCCCTCCACTACGGCGTCTCTCATAATCATATAGTGGTTTTGGGACGTTAAACCCGACAAATCAATCAATTACTACTACTACTACTACTACTACTACTACTACTACTACTACTACTAGGACGGCTTCGGTATAACACCCGTTCGCTTCTTAGTCAACTGGCTTCTGGTTGCCACTGCGCAGTTGCGATGTATTGGATGAATTACGCCCGCTAGCTAAAGGGTTCACGTTGGTCTCGACTTGCTCACCCGGCTACGAGCGTTACTCTAGATGTAAGAGAGAACAGAGAGAGAGAGAGGCATTGCTGATGGGCAACGCTCCGGTTGTATGATGTACATAATAAGCGAGCGAGAATGGAGACGGGATCTTATGGGGCGGGGCGGCCGAACGTGGGGGAAGTTAGGAACGTATAGGGAAGAGCAAAGGCGGTGGATACGCGACAATACGGCGCGCAGCCCGTCTCGCCTCTGCGCGCTGCTTCTGCACGCGCAGAGGCGAGCGCTTGGTTAATATTGCATAAGAGCCTCGGCGTTATTATCGTGAAAGGCTTCCCCGCGCGCTGTCTCGCCACGTTCGACCGACTGGGGTCGTTCCCGAACCGTCGACGCTTCGGTGTTGCCCCTTACCCAAAACTGCTTCCCTATGTAGTACGTGGGGAGGTTATTATGAAGGCTCCACCGGCTCCGTATACGTGCCCGTACGGCGCGAAGCAGGGCTGCCGGATGGCCCTTTTCCTCACGATCCCTCCCTCTCCCCACCACTTCCCCTCTTTACATCCTGTGTTCCCTATTTTCATGACGCCGCTTACGTTCCACCCTGATTTTCCCTATTTCACTTCCAACACTGTTTCTGAACGAGAGAAGGTTTCCTTTCGTCATTTTCCCAACACTCAATTTCATAGTTTCACCTATTTTCCCTATAGCTTCATCCCGCCGTCTGGATTCCATCCCCTCTCCCTCACTATTTCACTCCCAACACCGTTTCTAAAGCAAGGGAAGTGACAAGCCAGCAGGCATGCTACTTTCGGCCTTCATATCCGTTGCCGTTAGTTGGGCAGCGTGTATGAAACACAAAGAAAGCAGAGATAGAAAAGAAAGGGGGATGGAAACTAACACTTCGGCACAACAATGCCGGCCTATCGTAGCGTGGTCCTTTCCCCGACCCGTTGCCAAACTCCTATACTCTCTCACTCATTGTGTTGCCTTTACAGCCTGGTGAACAGCTGAGTTCTTTTTTGCAATGAGGCGTCGTCGAAGCGCGTCTTCCCTCACTCTTCGCCGCCACGTCAAAAAATTTCCACCCCGCTTTCATTTCCCCCTTTTCTTCCTTATTATTTTCAGTCATTTTTCGAGGGCTACGTTCGCCGCGCAACCCGCCGGCAGTGGCTTTGTTTTGGGCTCTCCCCGCGTTAGTTTCCCGGTGGTTCAAAGTTTGGATCAGGAGTGTCCTGGAACGAAGGAGGCAGTAGGGAAGCGGGTGTTGCGTTTCCCTACAAAAGTAGGGGTGTGCAGGGAGATGGGACGACGTCGTTTCATTGTTGCTGCGTTGCGTTCCGTGCCCGACGAGTGGGCGGACGCTTGAAGCATTGCGCGCATTCCTCTTCCTAGCTTTCTTAGTTTCCCTATTTCCTTAATATCCCCTTCTGCCATATATATGTATATAGAGAAGCATCAGGGGGGATAAGACTTCGTTGTCCATCGTGAACTGCATAGCTTGCTTTCTTCAGTGTACAGCAACGCTTTGTAGGTAGTGCACCGCACGCCGAACTACGGTATACGGGCCATTATCCTGATTTCCACGAGGCTCGTGTAGGAAAGGGACGGAAAAGTGAGAGCTGTGAAGATGGGAGGGAGAAAGGGATGGTGGGAAGAATGCTACGCAACCGTTTCCTGCTTGTATTCTCCCTCCGATCTCGTTTTTATCCCCTCCCTCCTTTCCTTGTTTGAACCGTTCCCTCGCGTTGCATCGAGCTTCCCTTTTCTTTCCCTTCGATCCCTGCTCTCGTGAGCGTTAATTTGATTGGCCCTGACATCGGTCACGTGATGCTGTCAATCTAGCGTCGAGTGTGGCGGGAGGGTTGGGCGGCGTGGGGCCCGGCAGCGGCTGCTCGCTCACTTCGTTGTGTGCGTGTATCCCCTTTTGTGAGGCTTTTCCCTTTTTCTTTTCTTCCCTTTCGATGTTGCGCACTTAGGAAAGAGACGACTGGATCATTTCTATCGCTTGTGTGTTTGCGGATAACTTCTGTAGCGGCCGGCACGTTAATAAGAAGTGTGTGGCGTTGGTTCTCAGTGCAGTGCAGCATATCTCAGTGCAGCGTATCGGGTAGCGTCTAAGCTCTATTGGACGTGAAGATAAAAGAACACGTCTTTTGATAATGATCATGATGATGATCATAAAGCAACATCAACTTTCGTCAAAGAATTCCATGCAGAGACTCTGTATCTGACTCAGCTAAAGATGGCTACCCAATGTTAAGATTAAAACGAAGCAGGGAATTACAGGGCCCAGAATGAGTTAATGGCATTAACTGTTTATGAGAGACGAGTTTAAAAGTGGGCAGAACCCACAGGTTCTTGCAAGGTCACGCAAGCTCAGGAGCCGTCCTTGTAAAGTCAGAAAGTGTGGAGAGCGTGACATTTCAAGAAGTTTACAGCCTGCAGCCATAAACATTAAAATTCCATTTTGTGGTGTCTTTTCGTCCTGTCAACCGGTGTAACGAAATCAGACAAGCTCTTATCTGATCCACGTCCAGCACACAGACAAGTGATACTTCGGCGGTGTCGCTTTCATTTTAATAAAGCATGATCGCCTTATATCTTGCGCGTGCCCTCTATCCTACTGGGTTACGTGCTATTTACTTCCGTTCCGCAATTTTTTTTGCGTACTAGCTGGCAACGTTGAAAGGCAGTTTCATTGATGAGTTACCATTTTGCCGGTTACGCTTATGAAGCAGCGATGCGCTTGCGTAGATTTTTTTCACTCCTGTGGGTGTTTAGGCTGTAATTTGTAATGGTTACTTTCGAGCAGTTATCTTGTGCTAACGTTTTAACCATATCCTCGGTAATATCGCTGCGCTCCTCAATCCTCATCTACGAATATACACGTACGCAGTACATGCGTGTATACATGCAGAATGTCACACCGCAACTGTGGCTTGCAGTTACATTCAGTGACTGCGTTTTTCGCTTCGCTCCACGTCCGAGATATATTGTATTCCAAGGTATGGCACGCGAGAGCACATGTCAACCGCCTGTTCGGCATACGCACTGATTGATTTGTGGGGTTTAACGTCCCAAAACCACCATATGATTATGAGAGACGCCGTAGTGGAGGGCTCCGGAAATTTCGGCATACACACTCAACCACCGGAAGCCGCTCGTGTGCGCGTGTACTGTCCAGAGAGCTCATAAACACGAGATACACTCCATCTCACCTACGATCACTATGTTCCCGAACTCGGCTATCGACTCCCACTGTACAGCTTTTAAACACGCGATAATATACGACACCGGGGGTTAGTTACCCTCCCGTGCACACATGGTTCTCAGACGTGCACGCGAATGAACGCGCGGTCTCCTCCGAATAGTGTGGTGCGTATTATACAAAGCATCGTACAATACTGCACCACTCACTGAGCCCGTACAGGCCTTCGAGCTGCCGCTCTTCTCCGCTGCGTGGGTATATGGCACTACGATTGCTGCTTACTCGGCCCACCGGAAACCTATACATAATGGGCCTCGTTTTACGAGGTCGTTAAGCGGGAACCCGGCTCCTTCTATTTTCTTTCTTCGTTACTCCTTATCGCCTTTCTTTTTATGTCTTGCTTATTTGTTTTGTGTGTGTGCTTGCTACGCGAGCTTCTGTGCTGTACGTGGCCACATTTCCTGGTCATAGCGAGCGGATTCCGCGGAATCTTGTCTTGGATTCGTGCTCGTCTCTCCGGCCGTGCGTTTGGGTCTAAGTGTCTTCCGAACGTGCCCGTATGCAAGTATATAGAGACCCATCTGGAAAGGATCTTCGTTCTGACAACATGGTATCGGGCAATCCTTCTAGAGCCTTTAGTGGCGTTCGGCGTAATACCGTCCAAACATTGCGTGCGTTGAAGAGTCACGCATCCTTCCATTACTGTTCCTCCTCTTCGTCTCTTTGTCTGTGCTTCGCGCAATTCAGAAAATGTGTATTTGTGTGTGTACGGTACATATTACATCAGGGTTCGACTGCCTTTTATACGTGTGTTCAGTGATTGGCACGTGGCGCAAGTGCCATGGGTGAACGTACGTGGCGTCTTAGCACGTTAGATTGATTCGCACGCACGCAATCACTACCGCCATATTAATGTAATAGCAGAACGAGAGCCCGTTTACACAAAGAACGTAAGCGTACAAGCGCGTCTTGCGACCATATACCCGTCGATGACGGGGAAAAAATCCGCCTTAAGAAAAAATAAACACTAAGTTCCATCGTCAAGCTACGTGCGTGAGTTGATAGTGTTTGTACCTGTGTCCCCAGGGTCGTCATGTTTAGATGCTAGCGTCATAAGAAGCTGGGTCCATCCGGACGTGCATCAAGCTGTAGCTTACAAGGACACGGATGCATTAGACGTCATATTTTGAGCTCTTATTTCTCAAGGTGAAGGAGGAAAGCTATGTGTTTTAGCACGTTTTACGAGTACCATGCATTGCTTTTGAGAATGCGCCTCATATACACCGGCCCCCTCTCTCTCATCCAAGCTTATACTGCAATGTCCGAGGTACAGGTAGATGCATGATGCAACAAACCGTGAGAACGTGAGCCAATAAGAATAGACGAAACGGCAACACTATATGCAGTGTTCTTAAACTAAAACAAGTTGAGGCTGTATGCGAATGACCTATATCTCTTTACAATTCTTTTCACCTATTTGTACTTTTCTGAAATTTCTGCGCGATATAAAAACAACGATGTTGTCAATCAGTCAATTAGGAAAACACTCAATCTTTCTATGAATGTTCTATGCAAGGAAATAAAGGCTGAGCGTTGGGCTGGTCGGTGCGCCATATATCGAGATTTAAGAGCGAAAAAAAATGACGATATTGAAAGACACACAGCGCTGAAAAAAAAACGTTGTGTGTGTGTGTGTGTGTGTGTGTGTGTGTGTGTGTGTGTTTGTGTGTGTGTGTGTGTGTGTGTGTGTGTGTGTTTCAATGTTGTCCTCGTTTCTTGCGCTGTAAAACATCCAATTATGCAAAAAAAACACATTTAGGCATGAGATTCTTTCCTATGTATAGTACCAGCAGTGCTCAAGAAACTAATTGTTAATGCTCGTCTCCCGCGGTGAAAACTTCATTTTCAACTGACTTCGCGATAGCGCATGCGTGGCCCTTTCTTAACTTCGCTATGCCTTTCTGTCCAGTATTGCCACCGTGTCTTCGTATCGCGTCGTCACACGCGAAAGCTCTACTATAAGAACGATCGTACAGATATGAAGATCAGACTAACACAAAAAAGGTCGCCCTCGCACACCAAGTCCGGTACGCCCCCAAACTGAGGAAATACCGCCATCTAGTGAACACTGCAAGAACTAAACTAGAGGTGGCTACATACAGGCTACAGGGGACGCACAGCCCACGCCCTAAGGAGCTTCGCCCCTAAAAAAAGGACGAAGTACACCTATATACACGTAGGTGCAAACACCCACAAGGACACGCACAACGGACATCCAACTATAAGATACACGCGAAGAAATGCAAAGAGAGAGAGACACGGCCAGTCATAACACACAAAGGCCCCACAGTGAGCCGCTGATGCAGCCGCCGCTGTCCGGGTTTCCTTATTTATGAGCGCTGCTGCGAGAGCGGGACAGCCAGCCAGCCGGCCAGTACGAGACGGAGGAGGAGGCGGGCATAAGATTGACGGCCGGCGTCCTCTTCTATGCGCGGTGGCGAGCCGCCCTCTCTGTGGCGCTGCTGGCGCACCCCGCAAGACGTCGCTGTCTTCGTTTGTTCGGTGGCGTTTGCTCCGAGCAGCCGCCGTGTGTAGGTGGCGCTCGGTTCGACGTCGTTGTCGTCATGGAGGGGAAGATGGGACTCTGGGAAGCTCGAAGTGCCCCCTCCCTGCCCCCAAGCTTCTTTTTTCACGTGCCCCCTTGGGACGCCGTATATATCTTGGAAGCATAAGCAGACGAAGAAAGAAGTTGGTGCGCAAAGAATGCAGAAGTATATGAAGCAGAAGGAAAACTAGACTACGGGAGAGGGAGAGAGGTGGTGAGAGATCTTGGACTTCATGAGACATGGTGAGAAACGAATATAGATGCGTTTTCGGCAAGAAAGAAAGAAAGAAAGAAATGTAAAACCCTACTTTTTCAAGATTCATGTACTATATCGCATCTGAATGAGAAAGTTCGGTAAAAGCAACGCGAGGTGATCAAGAGAAAGACAACGCATATATTATTCATGAGGACGTTTCTCGAGACGCAGTCGCGGCTTCTGTTGCTCGAAAGAAGACGAAGAAACCTGACCATTCTGCAATTGCGAGACGGTGGCCGATTCTCTGCCACCGGTGTTTGTGTTTTGGTCAGTGACACGCCCCCAGTCCGCAGTCAGGTGCTGTCGCTGTCTTACACGTGCGTGATTGCGTGTTGCACGAACGTGTCGGATTGCGTATATGCTTCTATTTAGGGATACTCGTAACAAGTGAGAGCCCGAAAGGGAACCTCAAAGAATGACAAACGATTATAAGACTTGTTTTTGCTCGAACGGAATATGACCAGAGTCGTCGGTGTCTCTTTTCGTAAGCCCGAAAGCAACTCCCCGCACTCGCCCTCCGCCTTCTCCGTCATGCACAACTCAAGTGTCGTTATCATAAGTTTTAAGCATGCATTTCAAATAAGGTTGGTTTTCTGTCTCTCTAGCATACATTTTTGACGTGCTTATACAGCGCTTCATTTCAGAACACTTTACAGCCGTTTTACATCCTCCCATCGTAACTCTTCTATCGGTCAACCCAAATATTACGTCATCAGCCATGGCGCCCATGGGCTCACACCCGGCCCTCGGACCACGAAAATTCCCTGTCACTCCGTGACTATCCCTTACCGTGCTCCGCTGTCGCCCTCGTCACACCGCGAAACTTCACAGCACAAAGCTCAGTGTCGACTATCTGACAGTCCCGTATTTTGCGCTGCTCTGCCGTAATGTCACCTCACCATCACCACCTCGACGCTTGATTCATTTTTTTTTCTTCAGGATGTCATGAATCATGTGTGCTCCAGACGGACGACTGTTCTATACCCACCCTGTATTCTCCCCTAAACTGCACTCTTGGACTCGCTTCATCTCCTATTGGCTCTTGCATCATTCTCGCGACCTTTCTTGCGGAAGGCCATCTCCTCTTCAACGTTCGTCTCTCTGTCTCTGTCTCACTCTTTGTTTACATTTACGCTTTTGAAAACGATGTCGGGTAGGACAGACCGAACCATCTGGGAAGTCCTCGGGGAGGCCGGAACCGTTGGGTACGGATAAAACAATGCACCCGACCAATAGATGAAAATTGGGCGCCTTCCCGGTTCCTCCTCCACGTCTCTCCCTCTTTCTCTCCTTTCACTTTCTCTTTTATCTTGCCGTTTTCTATTCCTGGTTCAACTACCCGCCATTCTCTCTGTCGTCAGGGTTGCCAGTGACTTTTTTTCTATTGGCTGTTGTCGTTTCGCTCGCCGACTTGATTTCATATAACTCTCTCCGCCAGCTCATCATAGCGGCTGCCTTCCATGCAGTCCGTGGGTTCGTCATTTCTTTTACTGTTCTCTGACGGGAAGGCCGGATCTTCCTCGTATGTGTAATGAGGTCCAACGGTGACAGGCGTGTTGCTGACGATGCAGAGCGTGACCGATGGCGAAGACCTCTAAGAGTCGTCCCTGCGTAGCTGTGTTGTTGCGGTGCGGGTCGATCGTAAAAGAAAGGAAAGTGGTTGCCGAGACCGCGTCGTGATGTTGGTCGCTGTGGAGTATCCCCCCCATATTCGTGCATCTCTCCCCTTTCAATGTCATTCCAGAATGACACACCCTCCCTCGCCTCTTACATACAAGCTCTCAATTGAAGTTCTGCACAAACCCCTGGAAATCGCGTGTCCTCTCGCTTGATGACGGTGATAAGAGCAGATGATGACGATGGTATCAGCCTCAGCGATAGACGCTGAGGCATGTTCGGGAGGGGCACCTTGGGATGGAAGCGGCGCTAACGGACTGCGGGAGCTCGCCGCCTTTGCGACTTCTTCCCACTGGAAGACTGTTGGGGAATTTGTCTTTCTAGTCGTATATAAACAATCCAGACTGCTGTTTGTCTCGGAGTCCGTGGCACGTTTGTGCAAAGCACTCGGCACAACCGCATACTGTAGCCTTCTCGTAGGGCACCTTCTTTTTATCTGTTACTTTCTCATTCTTCCAGTAGACGCCTTGTGGCGCTGCTGCTACCGCTCCTCTCATCTCGTCGCGGCCTCTGTGGAACGTGTCTCAGACCTGTGGCTCATGGCCACCAATCAGAGATCTTGGGGTAGGGGGTGTGTCTCAATACTCACCGTAGACAACTAAATACAAAACCAAGTGGCACAAACAAGATGGCGGCTGTTCAAAATGTTCAGATAGCCCGGATGTCGCCTGTAGGTTCGTCTGCACCAAAGCAAGTGCTCCGATACGCACTTAGTACAAGTTATGTCCAAATTTTCAGATTAGAACACGAAATATATAAAAGAAGCTTCCTCTTCTCACACAAGGTGGTGTCACGGTGTCCAGACGTCATCCGGACGCGTGACATTACACGGACGACCGGCGCGCTATGCTGTCTTCTTTAAAGCTCTTGGCATAGACTGCATGCGACGCTGTCTAAAATTGAAGGAACTAAGTGGAAATATAAGGGCTCGTTTTTACTTGTTAGACACAATATTTTACACACTTTTAAGTGCACATGTACATGTACCCCTTAAAGTAGACAAGGGATGCTCGCCACTGTAGTTCAGTCGGTAGATCATTGGACATGTCGTTCAAAGGTCACAGGTTCGGTCACCGCCAGCGGCAAGTTATCTTTTCGTCCACCCTCCTTTCTTCACTATATAATTCACATTATAATTACTTCACATTACTTCACAATTACTTCAATTACTTCACATTATAAATACTACGAATAACATCCCCTATACGATCCTTGGCTTCATTATCTGTTAGTTCTGACTGATATGCTCAGTCTAGAACTGAAACTCAGCCTCTGACTATCCTTGGCTTCATTATCTGTTAGTTCTGATTGATAGGCTCAGTATAGAACTGAAACTCAGCCTCTGACTATCCTTGGCTTCATCATCTGTTAGTTTAATTGATATGCTCAGTATAGAACTGAGACGCAGCCTCTGTCGCCGCCGTGCGCCGCTGCCGTCGCCGCTTCTCTCACTCTTCCCGGTCACGTGACGACAACGCGGAGAGCTTTCGAGTAGTCGAACGACAGCGCCGCCGCAGATAGCGCTCGCGCTGTTGAAAACGAGCCGCTAGTGTCGCCTTCGAGTGGCCGGCCCTCTCTGTGTGCGTGCGTAGCGTGTCTTTTGTCTGTGCGACTGTGTTTGCCCGTGCTTGTGTTTACTTACGGGTGCCTTGCGAAGGGCTTGCGGTCCCCGACTTGCCATAAAACTTGTCGCCGTTCGAGTGGCGCGGCGGGCTTTGGAGAACGGGTTTGGGAACGTCGAATGGATAGCGTACAAGGAGCTTATGCTTCGATAGCGTGCAGCGCCGGGCTGCGGTGGAGGTGCGGGCGAAGAAGAGTTTTGTGGCTGTGTAGCCATCAGGCGCGGTTTTCCTATCTGGGACGCAAACAGTGAGTGGACGGCGTCGGTGAACAAACGCAGTCAGTACGACGCCTTTGCCTTCGCGAGGCCATTGCTGTCGGTTTTTCTTTGCGCCTGTTTATGGAAATCATAAAAGGGGGCTTACTGAAAGATATCGCTCCTTTTTGTGCTTAGGTGATAAGCGAAATTGTTAAGGAACCTTGCTCTCGGTTGGAAACAATGGTTTAGTCACAAACAACTGTTTACATGGCAGGACTCGCCGAAAAGAGTATCGCATGCCCGTTTTGTTTCTTTGAGCGCAGCGGTAATTTCGCGAAGGGAATATAGGCTGTCATTTAACATTCCAACGGCGGAGCTATTTAAGGGACCGCCCTGTTGTCTCACGTCTCGCGTAAGCGTCACTCAGGTCGCTCGTTTTCAACACGTATAAGTGGGACAGGTGGCACGTTTGGAACGCGAGCGCCAGAAAAGAGTGCATAATCAAGGGAACTAGGTGAATCAATACTCATCAGTTCATCTCTTTCACTCGGGGTGGGGGTGGCTTACATTTTTATGGCGTACGGACTTAATAAAACCACGACATACGATCAATGAAGTCTTTTAACCGTCTCTCTTCTTTCGCGTAAACCGTCGATAACTGTCTGCAACCCCATTGCACCCCCTCTCCCCTGTGGTGTCTATGTAGTTCATGAATGTTTCGTCATATACTTGTGCTGACAAGCTGAACACACGCTGATGATGAACGAACAATGCGAGTGCCAGTATAGTCTTTTCATTCCTTTGCTGCTACTTGCTGCGGAGTTCGAGCTAATCGCAGAGATAGGTATATATATATATATATATATATATTATATATATATATATATATATATATATATTATATATATATATATATATATATATATATATATATATATATATATATATATATATATATTATATATATTTGGCCATGAAACGCGGCGCAACGAAAGAATCCCACACATCGATGAAGAGGACACACTGTAAACAGAAATAAGCCGAGATGGGAGTAAATGACCTTGTCCTCTAGCGCACGCCCCGATGGGAGTTTTATAAACCCCTCCGTTGGGAGTAAAAAATTTACTCCCCATCCGTAGGGGGTTTTTGCATGGTGCCAGGGGGATTTTTAGTTACATCCATTGGGGAACTTTTTCAGGTCAGTATGGGAGTAAATTTTTTGCATCGACAAAGAAAAAAATTATGTCAGCAGCCGTACCGTGCGCTAGCGTAACTTTAATTACATAACATTTAATGAGCACAACAATGATTACAGTACACAAACATTATCACAATGTTCACATTATACCACAACACTCGCACTCACCACAGCTTGCCACACGCAGTACACACCTACCATATAGTCACCGGGTATATATATGCACCACATTTTTACCTCCCATGTCGCCCTGGTGAAAGCCTTTTTTCGCTGTTAATTAGGCAATAAATACGCACGGCGTAAGTATGAACTTGCGGTGGTCTGATGTAAGCACTTCAACACACATGCCTTTTATCCTAAGCCTGCCTAATATTTATTATTTTTTTACTATAGCGAAAAAGTTTCATCAGTTGAGGCTCTGTCGTACGGGCTGAATTTGCATTAGCAGTACTGTTTGTGGACCCGTAAAATGCACGGAATCATACACAAAGTGCGCGCGGCCTTGAATGAACACATTAACGAGGCACATTTAGCAGCTCCAGCGATGAACCGAGGTAGACCGCCGCTACCGCGTTCGACGACTAGGCCTCACTCACGAGTACGGCACGGTGATTCGATGAATGACAGCTGGCGATCACAAAATGCTTGCTGATGTGCAGTTTACGTCTCGTTTTTCCCATGCACAGAAATAGGTGTCCACTATCCACGCAGTTTAAGCTACGGAGCGATAGACTTAAACGAATGAGAGGGTTCGCAGCCGCTGTTCCCATTGCTCGCATGCATTGCATGTAGAGCTCGCAGAGCTCGCCACGGCGGCCGGTGCGCAGTGCGAGCTCGATACGATGCCGGCTTGATACCGACGCCATAGCGAGGCCTTCCTACCGCTTAGATGTTGCAGCCGGTGAAATACCGGTGACACTCCGAGAAGCCACTATCGGCGGAGCGGGGCGAGCGCGTCGCCGGCGCAACTCTCAGACCGGTTGCCGGCCAGCCTGCCGTAGTCGAGCGAAGCCTACTTCGAACCGCTTCGAAGTTTTACGGTGCAATCGCTGACGATCGTACTCCGCCTCGTTCGGTGCTCGCCTTGTAGTTAGTCATTGACAGCTGCGGTCGCAAGGCGCAGAAGACTGTTATACATCCCAGCAGCCTTCATTTTTTGTGAACACATTTTTTTGCATCGCCGGTGGTCGGTGCTAGCTCGTAGCGCTTGCCGCGGTGGCCGGCGCGCAGTGCGAGTTCGATACGATGCCGGCTTGATACCGACGGCATAGCGAGGCCTTCTTACCACTTAGATGTTACAGCCGGTGAAAATACCGGTGACACTCCGGAAGCCACTATCGGCGGAGACGGGGCGAGCGCGTCGCCGGCGCAACTCTCAGACCGGTTGCCGGCAGCCTGCCGTAGTCGAGCGAAGCCTACTTCAGACCACTTCGAAGTTTCTGATGGTGAAACTCAGGAGCAGCCGCTGACGATCGTAACAGCTTACTTTTTGCTACCATTAATTTATCTTCGAAGTTTTTTGTTACTCGGCCCTTTGAAGCGCGGCATTCACGACGTTTCGTTGAGGAATCGGACCGATGTGCAGCGTGGTTTAACGGTGCGAAATATATTGAAATGTTCCCAGTAAATACCAACCGGTCGATGCTATTCTTCGCTGCACTGATAATTTCGTTGGCTGTTGACAGATGCTTACACGGTTAGCCACACAAAGCACATGTGTTTCCCACCGACGTGCAAACATATGCCCGTACACAAACACCACACACACACACACCACACACACACACACACACAACACACAACACACACACACACACACACACACACACACACACACCCAACACACCACACACACACCACACACAACACACACCCACACAACACACACACACACACACAACACCCACACACAACACACACACACACACACACCACGTCACGGCCCAAAGAGGGTTTTTAAGCTCCTATAGGGAGTTTGTACCACGTGACCTGAAACTCCCTGGGGAGTTTAACAAGGTCATGTCGTTCATAAACTCTGTGATTAAGGAGGGGGCGTTTTACGATTACATGTGCCGAGTTCACTCCCTACCAGGGAGTAAATAATTGGGGCAGGGGAGTTTTGTGGGCTCATGTGCTGGAGAAACTCCCATCTCGGCTAACTTTTGCTTACAGTGCAGAAGAGGACACGATGAAGAGGCCCTTTAGTTGTGCTGTTTTGTAATGAACCAGTGCCAACTCGCTAAATTGTCAGGGGTATATAGAGTATATGAGGGGTATATAGAGTATATCAGGGGTATATAGAGGGGTATATATCCCTCCCAGCCCCATTTGCCCCAGCTCGAGCGCAGTAACTTTACACGTCACCAGCTATCGAGAAGTTCACCGCAAGAAAAAAGCAACAACAACAAAAAACGTACGAAGAAGACAAGGATCAAGCTTCACTAGATGGAGAGGCTCGGCGTCTTTTTTTTTTTTTTTTTCAAGTTTTCGAGATTATCCCGATTGCAACGGGCCATAAAGACGGTCTCGCTCGAGATAGCGTCCGCGTGGCAACTATACGCGGCACCGTTCGACTCTTTGTGTTTCATTTACTTTTTTCGTGCTCGTAGTGCTTCCCAATGCGTACTAAAAAAAAAAAAAGACTCGCTCGACTATGTCCGTCCTCTTCTGCAAACACTTACATAAAACGCACCCAAAACAAGAAACACGTGCTAGCTGGTGGTCAGGCGTTCCGTAAAGACTACTTCACGAGTCGAAGACTCTGACCATATAGCCAATGAAAAGAAGCACGTTTTTTTTTTTTTCTTCACGGAAGGTTGTTCGTCTGCTAGCTTTCGTCTTGGCGAACGTGCGTCTTTCCTCGCTCAGTCCGTCGTGCCTCTTATCAGCCGAGGTTATCTTTTAACATGGCGTACACGAAGTCGTTCTTATATACCACATCGCTATACTCACCGGCCGATCGTTTCGCTGGGCGCCTTCCCGTGTCTTCTGCTTATCTTCTGGAACCGTGTAACGCACGGGCAATAGAGATAACGTAAATCCCTGAAACAACCGCCATCTTTCCTTTTTATATTACGCGTACTCTTTCCACGCACTGCCGTTCTTTTCGGAGTTTATATATAGCTTCAAGAATGCAGATTTTTCACTGCTGATTGAGTTATCCCTATAACTATCAGTGAATGGCACTTTCTGAACGTATATCGCGTTTATCAGTGTCATTATTCAGGCTTAGGGTCACTTTAACCACAGCCGGAGTGTTACAGCTCATAGTGAGCGTGACTGTACAGCATCGTTATCACTTAGCAGGTGAATAAACCCTTTGATCGATCAGCCGGTTTCAAAATTCGTCATGCCGTGTGCGCATAGTTGTTCAAGAACCCGTTCTGCGCCTTGTTTAACCGGTAATTGCCACAGTGTCACATGACGTATGTATCTGTGTGCTTGAGCCCTTGCCTCGTTCTCGTTCTCAGGCGATGCCAGTGTGGGCTCGGGTGACGGCACTGGCGAGGACGAAGACGAGGACAGAGGCAAGAAGCGCCAGAAGAAGCGCGGCATCTTCCCCAAGGTGGCCACCAACATTATGCGAGCCTGGCTCTTCCAACACCTCACGGTACGTCCGCATACGCTACGTGCATTGCTTTATCTCTTTTTACGTCCACAGCAGGACGAAACCAGCTTGATACAGTCTGTAATTAGAGTCACCTACTCTTTAACAAAGGCAGTCGAGATGGGATGGGAGGGTGGGTGCATTAATATAAAGAGTCAGCAAAAACAGCTTTCATTAGTGTGGTACTTTCCAGGCTAATTCGTTAAATCTTTATAGTTGCATCCTCTTGAAAACGTCAGCTGGTCACGTGCTGTTCGCAGCACTTCGTCTTGCAGAATAATGTACTCGTATTAAGGTTGTCGCATTTCGTGCGGAAATTCGACTGAAGTGGCCTAAAGCCTCTCCTTTACATCGCTAGACAACATTCGGGCGAACTTCGTGTTCCTTAGCGTGTGGTGCGTTGGGGGTATATGCGTTGGAACTTGTCAAAACTTTAACTGGATGGTCCGCAACAAAATCGAGGACGTTTAGCGGTCTCGATAAAGATGGCGCATTGAATATTGGGACAGTCCCGCAAATACTGAACCGTTGGTAACCCTATCTGTAATGCGTGTCCTGTCTTGCACAACCTGCTAACGATTATTTCATACAGGCAAACTTCACAATTTCATCGAATCAGAAGGCACTCTCCATTCGTTGCCAACTGTCTTCACCTGGCTCTGTCAACTGGCGCATTCGACTAGGATCATCAAATGTAGCGCAGCATATGATGAGCACTGTCTTATGCCTCTAACAAGTGAGCCAGCTACGTTCTTAAGAAAATACGAAATATAGTGCTGGACACCTCAGGTTTTATTGACGGTAACGGCTCGGTTCCGGTGTAAAATGACTTCCTCTGTAGACGATGTTACAATATGCTATAAGACAAGGCTGAAGTTCAGAGGAACATCGGTGCTTGCAGACGGGACCAGGTGGTTTCGCTGGGTATGTGACTGCTCTGGCGACACTGCCTGTGCAACGATTTGGGGTTACTGAATAATTTGTCTTGGACGTGGATTAGAGCTTCTATGGCTTCCCATCTCTGATGTTCAGAACCCGCAAAGGGGGTGACAGCAATTGTAAAGGTCACGTGGCAATTATATTTAACACGAGGGAAGTTAAACTGGCTACGTTAGAAGACGGAGCAGATTTCACTCACTAGAAAAAGTACCTGAAAAAGGAGTACATTTCAATAATTTACTCTTACCTCACCTCTCTGACATGCAGTGTGTGACTGGCTTTCATTTAACATTATCGTGAAACGGACGCGAAATAGGGGCCAACCGAACCCACTACTGTCCAACTCAGCGTAAGCCCGCAGACAACTAGCCCACCTAAGATCCACTTAGCGTTATTATTTATAGCGCAGTGCAGAACAGTACAAGGTAGTCTTCGAATTGGGGCCCCAAAGCCCTTCGCGTATGTGCGCTTTAGGTGAAGCAGGAGCTAAGAGTTTTTTTTTTTTTAATAGGGTCTGTGGTGATTTGGACACTCCACCTGTTTCCAGGTCACTGTATAGATTTCGCCGAGAGCCGTCAATTCAGTGAATGCCGTCAAGTTTGTCCTGACGCAAAGCTTTTGGTCCAGGCTTTAGGGCTCCCGCTGAATTCAAGAAATAGCGTCCTTAACAGCATAACCCAAACCGTGTTTGGGTCATGTGCAGTGGCCTCGGCGCTACTTTTAGGGACCCCGGAACGCTATTCTAGGGACCCCTATTCAAAAAACTCCCTATTTTTGTGCTAACGCGATTCCGGTAGCTGTCACTTTACGAAGTCCATCGCGTTAAGTAGTATAGAACGATAAGTCACACCAGCGCCGCCTTTTCCTGCCACGTATAAGACTCTCAGACTTGATAGCTGACAGCTAGGGGAACTCTGTTTGCATTTTCGTCGAAGCCCTCAGATATCCCGTCGACCCACGCGGCTTTCCAGCACTCCATGGAGGTCAGAACCGCGTTTACCCGTCGGGATATAGCGCCACGACGGCGCAGCCAGTATACATACGGGAACGGTGCTGCGTTCGTACTGTTTACCTTTCGATCCCAAATCCGCGATGTCGTGCTGTAGGCTTCGAACTCGGGGAACGGGGAGGGGTTTGAGCCTCGGGCACACTCATCCGTATGGCTCACGGTGACACGCACGCATACATAGACGCACAGACGTATACGCCCCCAAAGTTAGTGTGCCCGTACGAGTTTGCGTGCGAGTGCGTGGCGCCCGCGGTTGACTGCAGGCGCTGACTTTGACGCCGCTTGCAAACTTTTTTGTTTTTTTCTATTTATTCGCGGTTCGGCACGACTCCCTGTTTTAAGCCCTTTTTAGACTTCCCTGTTTCCCTAAATTTTTCCCTGCGTGTACCGTGTAGACTCGCGTGAAGGGAGCGTGGTACACTTGGCAGACCAGAATTTTTTTTTTAATTCGATACGAATATCTCCAACGTAATGGCGCAGAAGATTCGTTTGGACTCGCGATGTGTGCTGGAGTGTTGAGGATAAACGTTAGCCAGCCCCCCCCCACCCCTTCTTTATTGTTATTCGGTGCCGCTGCTATGTTGGTCCTTTATGCAAATCATCCCTTATTTTCGGGTGTTGTGATGCCACAATATCAAGGGACTGTGAAACTTTCATTAAACCTTTGCAGCCGTTTTCCTGCGGACCCGTAAACTGTATAGTGCTTCCGACATATTTGTTACGCATGTACGACACTATGACGTTGACAACACCAGCTGGCGGCAGCTAAACGCATCCGTAAACGACAGTGACAATGAAGACCGAGCAGCCAGCGGCGTGGTACAATTGCATTCACGAATGAACCAATGAACTGATTAGAAAGATGGTAAACGTTTCGCCTTTGTTATTGCGGGTCATTGCAGAAGAGCATTACGGCGGTACTCCTAGACTCACAGTAATTAAGACGCGCTGGTGTGGCTGGTTGGTCAGTTATTGCAGCTCATAGTAGTGCGCTTACCATGAGAAGTTAATAATCCAAATATGAAATAGAGAATCAAATAGTCAAAATAGGCATGGACACTTTCGTCTTCTTTACCTGTCCTTGTTTGCAGATTCGCGGAAAAGTTTGAATGTTTAGCCCGACCTTGTGTGCAATAACGGCCGCATCGTCGAAAATCGCAGAAACAAGAAAGCGCAAGACTTATACGCGAGTATGCGTGGTATGACCGTTCTTTGTTTGGTTTATTATTACTGTGTTGTCCCTTCTCGTCTGAGTCGTCAAACCGACTTATAAGGCACCTACAGGGGTAGCGTTGGAAAAGCCTCTGTGGGCAATTAAAAAAAAAAAACTACGGAGAGAGAGAGAAAGAGAGAGAGAGAGAGAGAGAAAGAGAGAGAGAGAGAGAGAACGAGAACTTCTAAAGACATTCCCCAAGTTTATTTTATATTTTATTTGGGAGGGGGGTTGATTCCTTCTCACTCCGCCTTTATGTACCCTAGTGCTTGTATGAGTGATATCTTGTGTAGGAACGGGAGAGAAAGTTGGTTTAGAGGGGAGGATAGTCGGTTGAACCCATCACACGAACGGCCGCCTGGCAACTATATATACGCTACTGAGGGCTTTGGTGTATAGGGTTGCATCTCTCCCAGAGCTCGCGGGTCCGGATAGATATCGGATCTGTGCGAGTCTGAAAAGTGTGCGTTTGAGATTATTCCGGGCGGATGCGGAAAAGAGGGATATATATATATATATATATATATATAATATATATATATATATATATATATATATAATATATATATATATATATATAGATATATATATATCTATATATATATATATATATATATATTATATATATGCAGGGTGGCAGAGCGGTTACGCCGCTGCTCGATTTTTGGGCCGCCTCTTCTATACCCGTCCGTGTCGTCAATGTTTATCTCGCGAGGTGTTAGCTCAGCTGTGAACGCGTTTTTAGATTATATATAGATAGTATATGCGTGGGAGTACCATGCCGAAAGTGCATCCGTCTTCAGAACAATGACTGGACCAATACCGTTGTCCCCTTCGCATCGTGTCGCATTTAGTGCTACTCGAGCAGATTAGTGTATATGAGTTTCTTCGAAGATGATGCAATATTAATTATAAACGGCAGATAACGATGCCGAGAGAAGTATCGGGGATGTTAGGGGAAGTAATCGTAATGTAAATGCGAATAAAGGAAAGTGGGTTGAAGGTCGCCGGTTAGGATCCTGCCGGTGGCAAGTTATCTTTTCGTCCACTCGTGTCTAACATAGAAAATGAGCCCATAAATTTACACTTCTTTACTTGAAGATGATGATGGCGATTCGTTGCTGTAACCTTTAAAACGAGTTGAGGAGGAGGAGAAAAAACTTTATTCATTTCAAGAGGGAAGGATGCGGTGGTGGAGGGTCAGAGGAGCCTACCTAGCGTATAGGTCTCCGCTACCCTCTTGGCCCGATCCAAGATCTGGTCCTGGACCTCGGGCGCCCAGCTGCACATAGCAGCTTCCCACTGCTCCTTACTATTAATGTGTAGAGAATTGGGTGGTGGGTTTCGAGCACACCCCCCACATGATATGGTCTAGGTCAGCTCTTTGTTGACAGACAGCTACACAGCGTCCTTACTCATGTAATGCGTGGTCATAAGTTACGCATTGCAGTGACCGAGCGATATACCACTCTGTCACTGCACTGTTTTTTTTCCCCCTTATCATAACGACATCCCTTGCATTTTGTACGACCGTATACTCTTTGTTTTTCTGCATGTTGCGTGCGTTCTTAATGATCTTACTGCTTTGTTCCTAGAGTTGGTTGGACTAACCCTTCTATACCTGGGCCCCACATTTCCCGGCAGATTCCATACAGTAGTGTACTAACCTCGCGGCGCGATCAAGATTCGGTACTCAAGTCACGCGCGAGCAAAGTGTCGCCTTCCTCCTCACGCTTTCTAACTGCGCACGCACGTCGCCTTCCAGTGAGCAAAAGGTGTCGCACTGCAACCGACTGAACTCTCACGCGCACCCATTCTCGCCACACAGCCATCGCACAGCGCCTGGCTGTACAACACTCGATATGTACAGCGTGTGCCGGAACGTCACGCTGCTGCGGTCGAATGCCGTGTCTCGCCTGGCGAGCTTGTTTCTACGTAATCTACCCCCCCTCCCAACCTCACTCACCCCTCACCCCGGCTCCCCCCTCCTACCCTCCGAGCTCAGAGGTACGGGATAATCTTTCCTCTTTTCGCAACTTAGGTGGTCGCGCTGCTTACTGATAATGCTCCACGGTTGACGCAAGAAAGCCGCTTGTACGGGGTCCTGAGAGGAGGCGTTTTTTGGGGAGGGGACGGGGGGGTGGCAGGATTACGCGTCTCTGATGGGAGTTGTCGAGAGACGGTTGCCGTTTCGAAGCAGCAGGCTGGGGTGTGCGCGGCCATAATCTGGGGAGTGGTTTTCGGTGGGCGTTGGCTCCCGTCAGCTCCGCCTGAATACGTTAAGTGTACCTGAACACAACACACATGCGTTTCACCTGTACGCTGAACAGCGCTTTGATTGTAATGACTTTCAGGGGGAACTGGGTGTAGACCAGCACAGACGACTGTGAAGCTTTTGAGATGACTTGCGGAGGCTGTTAACGGCTGCCTATGAAAGTCACCGTCTTGGACTGCAAACAAGGGTGTTTTGCATATCTACCGACTAAACGAATAGTATTACGCATAAAAAAAAAGGTGATGTACGCGTTGCATGCGGTGTTTCTTGACGTTGTTAATGTTAACTTGACGTGAAGTTGTACAAGACTCAGACTGCACTCGTGTAAAAGCCTGCAATGGCAGTGAAATCCGTGGATTAAAATATAATTCTATTTTTAGACTAGCATAGACTTCATTATAGGTACAAGGAACCACCCTGTTTATCACAATATCTGAGGCATGCAGGAGGGAGTAAATCGAAATACATATAAATGCGTGCATTAGTACGCGAGATACCCCACACGAATAGCGAACATGTCACAAAGAAAAATATTCCATGAAAACTTACCGTATTGAATGGAGTAACCAATGATATTGAATAACATCATTTCGGTGGCGTTGTGCCCAAATAAATGCAAAGGGCAAAGCGTTAACCCATAGTGGGCAGCGGTGTGAGACTGATGTTATTGCAGGAGTAAGACATGCTGTCTGGGACACCAATTGTGAATATTCATTGTGTTCGTGTGGAAAAGCTTTCATGAGTAGTACACTGCCACCAGAATATGGCTGCGTTAACAGATAACACCGTAATCGTTGCACATACCGTACCGCACAATCCGCTTAAGCTGATGTCACCAAGTTTTATTAAACTGTTTTTATTTGGGACCCATCTTTAATTGCCCTACTTTGCTTCCGGCGCATGACCAAGACAGCCTCGGACAGAACATAGCTTGCTGAAGCCCGGCTCTATAGGAGTGGTTTAGCAGTAACCGATGCATTTTGTTCAGCCGGATTTCGTTACAGAATCAGCTTTCCTTCTTCTAAACGCACTGTTTGTAGAGAAGCGTTGAGGAATCGGTTCATGCTCTATATACTACCATGAGCTATATTGCGACGACCATATGTTAGGCTTAAAGCGATAAAAGCAGGAAGTGTGCCCTAAATATACACAATTGTTTAGTAGATTGGCTTCTAAAAGTCGCTCGCGACTATGCGTCTCGTAATGGAGTTTTTATTCTTCTCATTGTTGCCCACGTTTTCGGGCTGTTATGCGCCCAGGTGTTATGAACAACGCACTTGGGTGCACAAATTACATAGGACTCCATAGTAAGATAACGAGGTGTGATTCTTCCGTTATTGTCGTTGCACCACCACTGTATACCACACTCGTATGTCCTGCGCGGATTTGTTTATGACTGGGCTCGTATTTTTTTACCTAATTCATGCTCAAGTGCCCAATGTTGTGAAGCGTTCCCCAACTCCTCATATAGTAGTGTAATAAAATCATGCATGACGTTCATCCGTACAATGACTCATTCTATAAGCTTCATACTATAGCAGCTTTCGTCAAAATATATACTTCTCTGCAACATTGTTAACTAAAACGGTGCACTACTTCGATTTAATTTAATGGTATAGAAAGGTGTGAAAAGATGTAATAAAAGGCGGGAACATTTGCGAACGCCCATTAGTTGACTCCTTTGGGTGGGATGTTTTCTTTGTAAGAAATGTGAATAACAAAAGAGCAGTGTGGTACATTTGTTGTTGTCCTTTTGCAAATTAACCAAGTTTTAAACTCTCGTATGTGTCCCCTACCCTTGCATGCTTCATTAGCGCCCCTAGCGTCAAGTAAATTTTAGAGGTAACGTGTGCAATTTTCGGCTGGTGTTTGGAGGTTGTGCACGTATTCTTGCGCAGTACGAGCCCGGAGAGAGGGAAAGGAAAAGAAAACGTGGTAGCAAAATCGATATTCCCAGACGCTACGCGACGCCACAAGCTCGCCCCTGGTCTCCCTTTCTCTCTATCGGGAGAGAGAGAACCCGAGAGAGACCTGGGCCCCGCGATGCGATCGCCTTGCGAGAGCGCCGCGGCCTGGAAACCGGGAGGAAAGGAGGAGTTCATCCCTCTCTCTCTCTCCCTCGCTTTAAAATCTTGGTCGCATAGAAAAAGCACAGGCGGCGCGTTCAATCCGGCGGCCATCTTCAACGCGCTCTCCCACGTTATTCGCGGTTCCGACGCTGTCACCGTGTTCATATGCGACGTTAGAATATGTCAAACGGGTGCTGACACGAAAGTTTCTCCTTGACACCTTCTTTTTTTTTTGCGTCAAGGAGCCTACTAAATGTGCGTCTAAGCGTAGGTGCACCGTCGAAAATTGATTACAACATGGTTTTGAAAGCTAGTTTAATCTCCTACTGTATTTTGACGTCACGGCACGGTAGTAATAGATGTCTCGTCACTTTCTCGCGCAAAATTTTACGACGTGTACACGGCGGCTCCACTTCATGTCCTCGTTGATTAGGTAATAGTGGCCATTTTGTACTATATTTTTTTTTCTGGATTCAATACAACTATAGTTATACTGGTGTCTGATTTTACCAGATTCCTTACTGAAGACTGATTACACCTTAGTATCGATATCAGTTAGGTGCACAGGCGTGCGCAAGGGGGGGAAGCAAAAGGGGTGCCCCCCCCCCCATGTCTTATAGGGAGTGGCGCAATGCGTGCCCCATACGTTGACTGCACATACATTGACATATCAATGTATGCCTGGCCCATTCATTGATATGAAGGGTTGCGTTGCGACGAATTCCCGTGACGTGAAGCTGTAGGTGTTATTATTAGCGTGTGCAGGCGTCCATTTTTCTCGAGCACTTGGTGGCCAACGTCAGCGACAATCTGATGACCACTGCGAGTTCCCCACCCCCCTCTGGTCAGAAACCGACGCCTAGGGGTGCATGCCCAAGTTTTTTTCGGGGTGGGAGGGTCACGTTCTTGAAGTGGCTATATGGTAGCCGCAACAAAGTGGTCATTTATTTTTCGCTCTGTTTGCCATGGAGAAAAAAAGCATTTCGGGGGTAAAAGAGGCTAAGGCTTGGTGTGCCATTTTCTGGCTTTGCTGTAGCCGGTGCCTAATTTACCTGCCGTCATCTTGTCCACTTAAACTTGCCGTTTTTTTGGTCTGCAACAACAAAATGCACCGCGCTGACAGCAGACTCTTATTCATCAAGACGTCTGTATCTATGCTTCTGGAGTTTCGAGACTGTGTAACATGGATGTGAGGGGCATCTATAAAATTTCGCGAAATGACTCGCGCAGGAAAGAGCCCGATAATAACCTAAGAAAAAGTTGTCTATATACATATAGAGTGCATGTACGTGGATACCCTGTAGGACGATACCGTGCCAACTCCCCATTCCGAAAAGCCCGGTGGAGTGCACATTATCCACCAAATCGAAGCAACAACTAAAGAGAAAAGCGTTCCTATTCAGCCACAAACATATAGGGGCATACATGCACACATCGTACCAGTCGTGCATGGGCGCGCTTAGAGAGGGAAAGGGGTGAGAGGCGGGCACGTGGAGTTGCCGCAGCGGTGGCGGCGCCACCCGGGGACGGAGTACATATCTCGCTCGCCAAGCCTATATGGACGGAGCCGAGCCGATCCAAAGCCGTTGCGCCGCCATTGAAAATCGATGCACCCGCGGGGAGGGCGCGTCTTGCGAGGCGCCGCTTTAATACAATCTCGCGAGCTCGCAAGTGCGTCCGTAAAGCTTCAGTGCTCCGTATTGTTTGTTTGTGTACTTGTACGTGCTTGCTGGCTTGTTTCGTTGCTGTTGTTGTTGATGTTTGTCGGTGAATTTCCCGACCACCCCTACATATCCTTCCGCTGCCGCGCCCGCCGCAACGCATTGCAGGGAAATCGCTTTTTCGTCATGACTATCCTTATTCCTTGCTTGTCTGTTAGGGGATTTCTTTCTTTCTTTCTTCTTCTTTTCTTTCTTTTCTTTCTTTCTTTCTTTCTTTCTTTCTTTCTTTCTTTCTTTCTTTCTTTCTTTCTTCAGTCTTGATGTGCTCACGAGGACGTGGCTATGGCACCGCTTACAATATCGAACCAAAACTGCGCATGGATATAGCTTTTCTAGGTAGTATGCCTTGTTTGGTTCTTTCGTAAGCGTGTCTTCCCCCCTTTTTTGTAATAGATCGGTGAAATCGTATTTATCCTCGTCTCCACTTATCCCGTTCCTAGAAGGACGCACTTCTAGGGGAAACAAAATCGAGATGAGGTCGCCCGTTCTCCATGTATACAACACGTCTCTTTTTCACTGTCTCTTGAACTCAACGTGCCATGTAGATTCGGTTCCCTCCCGCGTTATGTGTCCTCCTTTTCCCTCCATTTGCCTCCTTTCGGTGGCGCGTTCGGATAAGTGTCGTTTGAGTTCTTGTTCCCTTGTGTAAGAGAGATGGCGGAGTGTGCGGCGATCCGATATCGCGCGCCCGTGAAAAAAGGGAGTATGGCCTGCGATCTGGGCTCAATGGTGTGTAAGCTAGAGTTTTTTTTTTTTTTTTTTTGAGCCCAGGATTAGAGTGCCTGCCAGTTCTGGAGAGGAAGTACAGTAGATTGTTTTTGCAGCATCTGTAACCTGCTAGGCGTTCGTTGAGTTTATCACCTTCATTAACGAAATACTATGATTCAAGTCGCGATGCAGCTGTGTAATGAACCGTGTGGCACTTCGAAGGTTCTAAAGAAGTGCTTTTAGTATCAACCTAAAAATTGTTTTTCCGTGGAAACGTGATGGTCTAAGAAGCAGTGTTCTTCTCTCGCTGAGATAACAGGTTACGTGCAGTCAAATTCATACCAGTTGTGCCAATCAGGTGGGGTATACCCAATTGAACATGCCCCAACTCCTCTCTCTTTCCTGCGCATTACGCATATCCGCTACCGCGAAAACTCCGCGGAAATTATTAACATGTGCATTCCTGCGATTCCCTCGACAATCACGTGCTTGCCGAGGTGGTGGCGCCCTCTCTGGTGCGGCACGAGTATCAGGATGATGCTTTCAATTGGTTTCTCTTGATATTAAGCGTATTGTTGCGAATTATTCTTGGATATTTCTATACTTTAAAGTACTTTAGGCCTTGTCAGTGTATCTTGCTCTGATTTATAGCATTGTTAGCCTTGGTTCACGCCTGCATTGACCTCTCCGTGACCACGCGACATGAAACGGTGGAAGGGCGATGGGCCGGGCCCCCTAAACTGCGGCGATCAAAGCAATTAACCAATGACTAGTGCACGCAGTCATACTAGACGTGCTTCACAAAGGTGCGCAATTGGCCTATGACAACTTACGTAAGCCAGAGCATCTCACACAGCATGTCAGAACATGTAGTTCTGGCTGCTGCTGCGCGCAATAAGCTTCATACAAACTGCGACTGCTGAAGTGGCGGGTGCATACTAATCTCAACCAAGGGGTTCGCGACAGGTTCCGATTCATGGGAAGTTGTAGTAGTTGTGCTAACAGCCGTGTAACTAATAAATTTCCCACGACGGATTACCATCGATTACAGGGCAGCTTCGCTATAGTGCCAGCGTGCGGTGCTCTATACACGATGACATCGAATAGCCTTTAAAAAGCATTCTGCGTAGGATTGCACTTTCGAATACAGAAACAAAGCGAGTCGCTCGAAACAACCAAAGGGTGGCTGTTCTGCGAGCGTAAGAAAATTATACCCTTAATTCTTCTGAACCGCAGCCTGTACCCCAGTATGTGTTGTACTAATTAGCCCAAAAAGCAGTGCCTTCAAAGTGGTTTAAACCGCCTCAGAATTCGTAGAAGTCGCGCCCACAACGAAATCGAACAACTTTCGAACAAATATGTCATTGATACGGCCGCATACGATCGCTCCGACCATTTCCTTCTTTTGGAAATTTATCGAATACAGTACTTGCAGCGACATCAGAAGAGAACATGCTTGAAGCCCTTGTGCATATATTTAGGTGCACGTTAAAGAACCCCGTAGGAGGTCGAAATTTTCAAAGCCCTTGACTACGGTGTCTCGTAATCATATGGTTGTTTTGGGATGTTAAATCTTGATAACTTTTGCATTAATCGATGCACTAAAGTTGGTGGACGCCCGTTCCAAGGTAGTGTGCCCCCCCCCTTTTTTTTTGCCGAATTTCTTATTGTTCTTAGCTTCTTCGTGCGCATCGGTGCGAAGATTCTCTCCGATGTGGCACTCTTGCGTTAATGTATGTGCTTCATGCAAAGAACTCGTGAAAATGTTATTCTTTTTCATCCGATCCTTCTTTCGTGTCTATTTCCTCGAGGTTCCTCCCTTAGTCGTTGTGGTGGCCTGTGAGATTCAGTTTGAAATGGAAGTCAGCCCCTTCAACAAACACACAGTTAGTGGTTCCTTTTTACTATCATGGCTGGATGTCCAATAATAGAACATGACGTTATGTTAGCTATGCCAAGAAAGAACACGTATATCTCTTCGAACATGCGAACGTCTGCTCGCTGAAGCGCCCTCACGTGTACGTCGGGAGCGAACGAAAGTGCCGTCGAATATATATAACACGCAAACCCGCCTAGTAGGATCACAGGTGTATATTTTGCAAAAAAAAAAAAAGTTCTGAAAACAGCGAACTCGAGCAATTTTCTCTCTCGGATGTAATGTGGACGAATATAAACAGAATTTTTTTATTCAATTCACTGAAACGTTAGTGTAAGCATGCACGTGCACGTGCATGCATACGTATTTCCCTACTGAAACGATCCGTATGCGATGTCCCACAATTCCGCATGTTTCCGTAAGAATCTTACGGAAATGTATGGAAAGTATACGGGAAACATATGTATTCTTACAAAACATTACGGAATTATTGGACATCGCATACGGAACGTTTCAGCTCCGAATGCCTATAAGGTGCACGTACGTGCACCTTATAGGCGTGCACTTTGTAAGAAAAAGTAAATGTCTTATCCTACTGGCGATGTGTATGCTGCTCTTTAGGAATACATGTTAAACTCTTTTGTGAGTCCTGCAACAATCTGCAGTGAGGGTATAATTACCCTCAAAGGAAGTCACTTCCACCCTTCAAATAGAGTCCTATGCGTGGCAAGCCAGAGCTCGCAAAAGAGTAAAAAAAGACTCTTTCGCAGTGCCCCCAAATTGCTTTTCGGGGTGCTTTGCCGCTCGCTTCACGCATTTTTGCTGAATCTGTCCAATGGCGGTGCCGAATTCAAAATCGAAATTTTAAGTTAATTTATACATAAACAATAAACGTACTTAAATGTCAATGGTATACGCTTTTCTTCCCATCTTCAGTGATTGGCGCGGTGCTATATTTCGATATATTGTCACCGGAATTGATCGCTCGAAGACGGCGAGTGAAAGGAAGGTACAGAATCGTGCAAAATGGATCACTCGCTATGCTCTGCTCACGTGTGATACAATTCGAATAACAGAGTTTGTTGTTCGTACTGGAACATAAATGTGATGGTTGTCTTGAAAACGAAGAATGAGATAACGTCATCATACTCTTCTGTGTGATGAACTCGTCGTACATATGTGAGACATACCTTAATGATATGGTAATAAACTCATTAACATCCGGTGACGTTGCAAACGAGCCCTTGGTAGCTTAGACGTCTGCCACTTCTCGGTTGAATAACTTTTTGCTTGAAAGAGAGAGATTGAATGGAGCGCCCGACTTATGCTTAACCCTTCCCTTGTACATAGCTACTTACGTGCAAACAGAATTAAACAGCTTCCATTGCAGTACAGCGGACACGCACGGTTAGCAGCGGAAGGTTCACGACGTTGCTGTTTTCTGATGAAGCCTTCTTGTCTGCCTGTTTTTTTTACCTCCGCGTCTTCTTTATGAGACGGCCTAGTCGCAATTAACCCTCTCTTTGACAGATCCGCACCAATGACTTTGAATCTCCCATCTTGTCTTTCAAGAACGTGTTTTCGTCTTTCTGCATTTTCCCTATGCCTCTCCGAGATAAGCTCATTGCTTTGACGTCAGTGCTATCCACGGCTTGTCCTCCAACGAGCAATGCATACCGAAGTCACAAGGGTGTATGCACCGAGTCGACTCGGAGTGTTCGTTGTTTCGCTCGTTTTCTTTTTGTGTGTGTGTGTGTGTCTGTTTGAGGACGTGGTGTGTCGTTAGCTGTCACGACACCAAGGCCACGCTCGTCAGTCCGTGCCGCGACTGTCTCCCGCGTGTACAAATGTGTACAGATCGCCGTATGGCGCGTCCTTCAAATAGGCACCGCGTGCAGAGAAGATACGTGCTTGACGTGGCTATCTTTGAGCTGTGTCCTTTTTTGAACACGTGATTGGAATCCGTGGTGCATACCGCTCAACTCGGTACGTGACGGTGTATGTATGCGCGTAGCCTTTAGTCTGTCAACTGCTTTTTAGAGAGTACATTTGGACCATGTCCTTCGACAGTGCATCCTTAGAGGGTCCTGGTCGTCCTGTCGTACACGTGATACCCCTTCCGAAGGTTTCGACAGGCCGAGGCGGTTGACCGTGGCGGGCGGCGCGTATGCTTCTGTTGACTGCGAGGTCGTGGGTTTGGTTGCCGGTTTTAAGAGATACGTTGAAATATGCGTGGTCGCCGATTCGGATGCAAGTCTTACTGAACAAGACCTGCTCAAGGTTCACACTGTGGACAGTTTCATAGTATATCCCTCACGGCAGAGCTGTATAGTAATAGTTGTTGTGGTTTTACGTCCCAAAACCACAGTATGGTTATCAGGGTCGCCGTAGTGATGGGCTCCGGAAGTTTCAACCATCTAGTGTTCTTTAATGTGCACCTAAATTTAGCGATACGCGCCTCTAGCATTCGGCTTCCATCAATATGCAGCCGCCGCTACCGGGATTCAATCCCACGACCTTTGGGTCAGCAGCTGAGCACCATAACCATTGTATTGCTGTGGGTGTAGCGGATGTGTAGAATCGCTGCTTTTGGAGGACGAAATGCAATCAAACGGCTGATCAGCCGTTGAATGGATGAATAGGTTACTGAATACAGGTCGATCAATGAATAAATTGATGAATTGCTTCAACAAGTGTGCGGCGGTAAAGTGGATGTAAAGCGGCATGGCGCACTAAAAACCGCTAAAAACACACGAGAGAAGGACTATAGGACGAGCGCTAACTTTCAATTCTAGCTGAGTTGAATGTTAGCGCTCGTCCTCGTCCTTCTCTCGTGTTTTTTTTTTTTAGGTTCTTTAGTGCACCATGCCGTCTTTTATCATGGAGTACCATTTAGCCCAATCGTCCACCCTCGTAAGTATAATGTATAGAGCCACAATTATAACGCGATGTGTTTATCTTGATAACTGATACACTAGAATAGATTGCGGGTATATCAATCAGCAACTTGCACGAGAGCGTTCCATGTACGTTGCTGCCACATTTATCCGAGAATCTTCTACTCTCGCTATACCGTACTCTGACATAGCACAGTATAACATAGATGGCGTATTGCGCTTGGATACGGATCTGTTCGCCCGTGATCTCATTACTTCCGCCGTGTATCGACATGCCTGTGCGCTACGTACAGCACTGGCATATAGGACACCGTGAAACTACGATCAATTACAGCATTCTAGCATTTACACAGCTGAAATGAAGCGAAAATGCGAGTCATCCTCAAGAAGCAAGATCTAGGCAGGGACCTTACCCGCGTACGGTTGTACATACGCGCATATCTATACCTGGCACTTTGTCTTCCCCAACAACCCGTCGCTTCGTCGAACCGGCGACACGCTGAAGCCAAGGGCCTTATAGCTCCGTGCTCTCTGGCCGATATTGAATCTGTGGTCACTGCCTCGGCGATATTGGAAGACGACGACGATGATGAAAAGGGAGAGTTCCGGGTGCTACTGGCACGAGCGCCGTGTCCGAGAGAATGAAACTTAGTGTCTTCCTCCTCTTCTTCTTGGCTCGACTACAGCAACGTTTGTACATATGTGTGTGTTTGCGCGGGTGTGGGCATATGGTGGCAGTATTGCCTGCCAACCTGCACGACTGGGCTCGGCTAGTCCGGCTGTGGCTCCGCGGGTGTCGAAAGTGGGAGCGTGGGGTGACAGGAAAAATAACAGAAAACAAGGAAAGGTCAGACGGGGTGGAGGTGTTTGGGGATTTTCTGGACGTGTCACCGGGGATATATCTCTCTAGTCGTCGTGTCGTGTTTGTGTGCGTGCGCACTCGGGTGTGTG
The DNA here is from genome assembly GCF_013339725.1 of Rhipicephalus microplus. Taxonomy (NCBI): domain Eukaryota; kingdom Metazoa; phylum Arthropoda; class Arachnida; order Ixodida; family Ixodidae; genus Rhipicephalus; species Rhipicephalus microplus. The sequence continues at coordinate 43,921,117 of NC_051168.1, forward strand.
TGAGTGTACGTTCTGCGAGACTCGTACGGAGAAGAGACACTGAGAATGGAGGGGGGGGGGGCAGCAGGATCTATTGGACGTTAACCCCCCCCCCTTCCTTCCAATTCTCTGTCTTCATCTCTCTATGGGTCGGGGTTCTACATGAGAGGAACGAAGGCCAGCAGATATCCTCCAGTCGAACAGCAGGCCGAGCGTATAGTGCACAGGGCAGCACGAGGGGTCAGCGGGGAAACGTGTTCGTTGTTTCGTTTTCCGGTTCCGTTACAAGGAAATTGTTTCCGCTCCAGGACCGCTTGTATGGGAGTCTCTCGGCTTCCCCTGGCCCACACGTCAACCCTCCGCGCGCCAATTCCCGCTCCTTCTTTGACTGTTGGCGCCGCCAATGTTGCTTCTTTCTCTGTGTGTGACTAAGGACGTGGCTCGGGCTCTTATGGGTGCATTGGGAAAGGCTCGTGGGTGCCTGGAACCCCGACTCTGGAGCAACGTTCCGTTGGTCGTGTCCGGTGCCTCTTTTTGGCGCGTCGGCTGGGAATGAGAGCTCGCACCGGGCACTTTGCCTATTGCCTTTCCTGCGTGCCCTGTCTGTATCTGCGTTTTCTTTTTTTCTCCTTGCTTGCTGCAATGCGTGTCTTTGTACCACACGTCCCTACGTTAGCTTTTCGTGTAAGCATTCACCCCCCCTCCCCTTATTCCTCTCTCAATGACGGCTCCGTCTATGGCCGGACGGGCTAAATTTGTTCACTCTCCCGACTTAGCTCCACGCAGAGACTTCAAGAGTCTCGCTCGATATCGTCTCACGCTGGGGATGAGAAGTTGACTCGTTGGGTGTTTGGCTGGGCCGTGTGTGGGCTTTGTCCAGGAGTGTTGTCACTGCCCCTGTGTTTCTTGGTCTCGATAATATACGAAGCTACGCTATAGGCTCGCCGTGTTTGTCCCTCGGCTTCCCTCCGAGTCGACTGCACGCTACTATTGTCTCGTGTTTTCTCGTTCCTGGAAAGGCATAAAGCGAGCTGGCCAGTCAGAGAAGATTGGAAGTGACGAGTCTTTTCTCTTTATAAGCTCGGTCCTGGAGGAAATCTTGAGGGTTGAAAAGAGGACAGTCCTGCAGTAGCGTGAAGCATAGTTGTCGGTGGAATGACGCAGCGGAAAACCTCGTACGCAGCCGAAACGACTGTGAAAAAAAAAAAAAGTGCCGCGTACGCGAGGAGCCAAAGCTTATGAAGCAGGACATTTGACAGGAAAGCTAAAGTTCCGCTTATAGCCTGGGAATTCATGTCCACTAATTATGTCTTTGTCTGTAGCTGCTATCGTAACATATATGGTGATCCAGTAAACAGGAAGCATGGAATGCCCCTCCTGGTTAGCTTTTGTCGCTGGCTATGTATTGAGGTTGGACTGACTGGTGTGTCAGCAGAGCATATGGGAAGGAGGCTTTACAGAGCTATATACAAAGCTACGTGAAAAATTCGGTCGCTAATCGAGGTATTCGTCGGACTATCATCAGGGCAACTTCAAAGTGGCACTTCTGATTCTCAAAACTTATGATCGTGAAAACTGGCTGCCTTCAAATGCAATACAGAACAGAGTAGTTTCTTCACACATACTTCATATATGTGGATCCAATAGCAGAAAGTTGCCGTTGGTTTCGCATTGAACTCGGATTACTGCTCTATTAGATTGTAATGCTTGTAATATAGCTGGCTAACGAATCGGTTGCACTACCAACTACAGGTTGGAACGTTTGTTTGGGAGGTTAGTTTTCCAGAAAAGGCGAGCTTAACGCTTGATCGCGTGTACGCGACGCAGTGTCGCAAAACCACGCACTGGCACGTTGCAACGTGTATGGGGGGTCACACCTTTATAATGATTTGTGACGCACATGTCTCTTCCCCGCAAACATCCTGCCGTTTGGTGCAGTTCATACACGTTCTTATTCCATTGCTTATTCGTACTATTGCCCTCTCTTTCAAAAATGTTTTATTTGTCGGCGTCGTTTCATGGAGGAACTCTTTTAACGACTTCACGAAACATTCTCGGAATATTTTTCCCCGTCCAAACTTCGCAAAAGCCCATCGCGACACATTACTAATTTATTGTATTTTTTTTTTTTCAAAATACCAAGCGCGTGATTCAGACAGGCGTCGCGCTGTAATAAGTTGGCCCGGAAAACTTGGCGCCCACTCTGTAACTGTCCGTACTGGTCGCGTTCACCCACAGAACGCATTCCGGCAGTCGCTTATACTTCCTGACGTGCCCGCCGTTGTAGTTCGCTCACTGTCAGCAAGGGAGGCGCCTCCTCCCACTCCCGCTGGCGCTACGCACTACTTGCAACGCGTCCCTTTCCAGTCTAGCCGTGCCTTTCCAACATTTAATTTACGCTTTCGCGCGAAAGAAGAATTTCGGTCGAGGTTTCTCCCTCTCTCTCTCACCGGCATACGTCATTGCACTCTCGGCGTCCGTACCGAGGGACGTGCACGACATATATCATGCATGCGTGCAGCGTTCATGAGCGCTTTCTTTGTATCCAATGTAATTGTTCGCCCCCCATGCCGGTTCTGGATTGCCTAGATTCCCTTTTAGGGACACTAGTGCCTTTTGTCTTCGAAGTTTCTCCCCTCTTTCGTAAATGCCAGAAACGCTAACCGCCACGCTTCCTTTCCAGAGTTGTTGAGCATAAGGTATTTTATGGAAATCGTACATTGTACTATAGTTTCTCTGGTGCTGCTCTTGTGCGACTTCGTTCGTTAGATAGTTAGTTCTTTCGGTAATGTTTGTTTTTTATTCTGTTCGAGGAAGTTGGTGTCGATGGAGAACTTCGGCCCAGGTCTTGGGGCTTTTTCGTTATTTGCTGCCGACCGTGCCAGCTGAATGAGTGCATTAATAGTCATCCTCCTTGCAGGCCAAATCTGGCAAGCAGTAGACGATACCTAGCATTTCTGCTTACATCTCCTGAGTTGCTTCCAGTAGTTACACAAACCTCGCGAGCGCTTTGGCTTTAGCATTGCTTTCCCGGGAATGCGCTTCTGTTACACGCATTTCCGTCCACTGAAACGTTCGTAGCAGTCTACACACTTCGTGTTTTAGCTAAACTTCTGTCGCGACGCCGTTCGAGGTCCACCCTGCTAATTTTTAGCATTCGTGGTTCTCACGGAGAGTAAACAGAGATCCGTTGATGCGTGTGTCGCATTTCCGTTCTAACAATACGAATCAATCTTTCCCCTGTCATTCTGAAAAGACAGGACGTGCAAACAAGGGCGCAAGCACAAAGTCAGGACACCACTAATGCTAAGACCTGAAGGCCTGCGAAACGACGGCAAAGAGAGACACGAAAGCGTATCTGCGCATGCCCATACAATATTCAAGCCTATCAACCTGACACACGCGGGGGTCAACGTGAAAGATAGCTGTTTGGTATTTCATTTCAATACAAGTAAATCGGTGGTTGCATAATCGACGATTGACTTGCGTAAAAGTGAAATCAAATACGTTAATGTTAATCGTTAATCACGTTAATCGGATAAATTTTCGTGTCTTTTCTTTTCGCCGTTGTGCGCAGCTCAGGTAAGATGCGTTTGTGGTGTCCTGACTTTCTTCTCGTGGCCTTCTTTGCACGCCTTTTCTTTCTGTTGTTTCCCAGTCAGCTATCTCCCTCGCGAACGCTTCGAGCAGCCGGAATGTCAGCCCTGCATGTACTTTTTTTTTTCATTTTGCTATTACTGGTCCTTATCCTTCCAAACGCTCAGTGCTCAGCTTTATCTGAGCATTATCATCGTTATCACTCCTTGTCTTTTTTTTTTGTTCACGTTCAAAGGAGTCTGAACATCCTGACATCTTTTTTTTTTCTTTTCAGCTAGGCTTAACTCCATTTTCCCTATTTCGTGTTAGTCACTCCGAGATTCGCCCGACTTTTCCTCACCATCTCCTTCCCCAATTTCTCGCTAAATCCCTTGCAGTCTCTCCCGCTGAACCTCTGGAACGCGGTTCTCTCGCGATTCGGCTTAGTGGCGCCTCTGCGATCGCAGCGCTCTCTGGCGAGAGCACATGCCGCGGCAAGGCCTTCCCGCGGGGCTCAGCAGGGAAAAGAGGGAGGGAATGGTGCTGTTACGTACAGCCGGGCGACTGATTTATTGGAGCTAATAGGGACACTCAGAGGCTCGCGGGGAAAAGCGCGAACGCTGTATAGGGGAAAATGCCGACCACCCTTTCTCCTCCTTAGTTTTTTTTTTCCTTCGTGTTTTCCATATACTCTCAGCTTTCTCCGTCTTTTTTTTTTCTTCCGCGCCATTTTCGCTTCTCACGGGGAGCGCCGTTATGGGAGCAGTTAGCCGCCGCGTCTCCCCATTCCTCAGTCGATGTAAGGCTCGTCTAACTCTGTTCTTTCTTGACACCTCTTAACGACGACTTTCGCAGGGCCCCTTCTTCCAACCTATCCCCAACCCAATACCTTACGTTCTTAGCTTACCGACGCCGTATTAAGGAAAGTGTGTTCGTTTTGAGCTCGGCTGGTGTATACAGCGTCCGCTTCCGACGAGTCCTTTCCCGACGCTCCCTCTGCGGACGTTGCGTTGAATGGCCCGACGTTGGACAGTGGTCACCGCTGTGCGCAATTGCTGTGAGCGAGGCTCGCTTACGGCAACTGGGGCTGAGACCTTTTGCCGAGAGTGAACATAAAGAAACCTTGACTGAGGTAAAAAGAGCAAAAGAAAAAAGAAAGAAGCAGAGAAGAGGGAACCTGAAAGCAAGGTCAAGAAGAGAATCGGGGAGAGTCCCTACCGGACAGGTGCCATTAATTAAGGGAAGCTAGTGATTTATGTTGTTCCCTCTTGCGCAAACTTCGTGTGTGCGTTGCACGTTTTCCTGTCTTTCCTCGGCGTGACTCGAATGTATAGAAAGGAAATGAACTGAATTAATGAATAGAGGCACCGTGGCAGCAATGGCTGCGTATACATCTGGTATACGTTTCGTGCAATACGTCTCTCGAATGTGTATAGTACGTTGGGTGTCTAGACGTCGACAGTAAGTCTACAGTGTACAGATGTCTGTAGTACTCCTTACAACTGGTCTTTGTGCTGACGGGTGAATACCCTTCTTGTATCTTCACTATGTTCACCCAAACAAGCTTTGCTACTTTTTTTTTTGCCTTGGCTCTTAAAATGTTTCACCAATATACGGCATCTGACAGTCACTTAGGGACTTGCGATTTGTAGCCCTTTGCTCAAACTTTGCTACTCGTGCTTCTAGCGCTACTCTGAAGAGTGAAATTTAGCACAGTGCTGTTCTTAAAATTAGTGCATTTTTAAAGCGTTAGGGCCGTTATTGAATGTACGTTATCGAACATCCCTTGACTGCGTGCTGCTTTGTACGCTAAATAACCGCATCTGCGTTTGATTTGATCTAGACAAGAATGATGGTAATCTGGAACCATTGGGGCGAGCTCGGTGAATCCTCGTTGTATTTTTCTTTCTTGTTGCCCTTACCGGCTCCTGTTGAATCATCATCATCATCATCATCATCATCATTATCTTGTTGAATACAACAAGGCTGTTGTTTAACTGCAAAAGATGCCAACCGTATTGCTGATTCGCTTGAGCGTTACGCAATAACGTTGTGGGTTCAATTTAAACCATCACAATCAGCAGGCGGTCCCTTTTATTTCACTTTCTTTTTTTTTTGTTTTTACCTTTACAATATAAATTATACTTGAAATACGAGCTCTTAACTGCGCAGGGACAAATGAAGACAGATACAATCGTTTGTACATGTTACGATAAGTTAAGCACAAAGCTATCACAAAATGACTAACTGATCTGAAAGAAGCAGTCAATTTTTGCTGTTAATGCTCTGTTGTGCTGATTTCACATTCCGATGACTGACGGAAAACGCTCATACTTCAGTAATCAACGCGTCTCCGTGCAGCACTGTTTCCCATTTTCCCCACCATACTTACAAAGTTATTCCTGGCGCCACCATTCCCGTTCACAAGACACGCCACAGGGATATCCTTCCCGACCGTCCCCAGCATTCCATCCGCAGCTGCTGCTCCCTTATGTATGCATACGCGCGGCCACCTACTATACTGCACATGCATACACGTCACTATTGCTCTTTTTGCGTTCCACGCAATCGAGTGGAAGACAGCGTGGGGGGAGCATGGAGAGGAAAATGGGGAGCTGGGGAACGGAGGACGAGGCACGTTGGGGAAACGAGGCGCCGAGTGCTCGCTCGCGCGCGCGGTTCTGCGGTGTCTGTACGTGCGTACCCTCGGCAAGCCGACACGGCGGTGTATAAATACGTACTCGCGCCGCCGCATTTGCGTATTCTATGCGATGGCGTTCGTTTCCAGCAAGCCTGCCCCCACTATTCTGCACTCTCTTCTTCCACCCGCTCTCCCACTCACCGTCGGACCAGTTTCCATTCTCCGGACCCATTGTTGCCGACCGATATACTTTCGGGCTCTTGTCTTTTCTTCTTTGTTCCTCTTCTCGCTCGCTGTTTCGATTTGATTCCGCTACCGTTGCTTGCATGAGAGAGGGGGAGAGACTTTTACCTCTCAACGGGCGCTGCTGATTGTCACGAATACCACCGGGTTTGCCCGGAACTACGTGCGAGGGAGAGGGTACGGCGGTGCCGAAAAGACAAGACAAGAAACTCCCAGACTCGCGAAATGGATCGTCGACCGCGAGTGGAAGGCGCGTATGATTGGGGAAGTATGAGAGAGGAGAGGGTGGGCTGGAAATGGAGGTGGCGCGAGACGCTTGGCAACAATGATTACACGCTCCCTCCCACGCGCCCGCACAACGATAACGAGCGCTGCATTTGCATAACAAGAGAGCGTGCAGCCCTGTTCACTCTGTGTCGCTCTATGGCCGACGCTATACACCGGCTTTGTGCTGCTCTTTTTGTGCCTGCCTATACGCATTTGCATTGATTGTTTCCAACATTCCTTGCTCGGTTTGTCTTTCCTCCCTCGATTGTGCTGGTGCTCGCGAAAACGTCCAACGTTTGCCTTTCTTCCGTTTTTGATTGCTACGGCCCTTTTGTGCAGTTCGTACCTTCGCCTCGAGAGTGAATTTGCCTTTCTGCGCGCTCCCCGGAGGAATGGGAAAACGAAAATGAATGGAGACTGTTCAGTTCTTTTTTTTTTTTCTTTCGATCGACTATATCTTTAGCGCGCGCATTTATTGGTCTTTACTCTGTTGCATCGTTCTCGAAAGCCTTGCTCGTATCCTGTTCGCAGTTTTTTTTTTCTGTAAGAATATTTTGTGTTGTATCTTTGGAGATTCCTTCGTATTGCTTTTAGTGCAGCATTAGTCGTTTGCCAGCGCAAACGTTGATACGTAGATTGGTCAGTTTTTTTAAAGATTTTCCTTTTTTATTATGAATACGACTCGCCTAGCTAGCCTCTCTACAGTACGCTACGCAAGTAATTGCTTACGAATATCTGAACTGCTTGTACACGTCTTGAAGATGTCTTCTGGACTACCTTGGTCTTAAATTGGTCGCTCGTTTGCGTGGGTATATCGATCAATGTGGTCTTGCTCATCCTTTCATTTGAATTCCACTCGTTGTTGTTTTACAGCTGCGCTTTCTTGGGATTTTCGCGTGGAACATACAATTTTGAGCGTTTCACGGACTGCTTATAGACATCTCATATACATAGTGAATCACAGGCACACTCGTTTCGAATGTCAAAGTTTTATCGTTTTCTTGAAGCACTTGTGATTATTATTTCTTTGCCCAACATTGTACTTCTCTAAAAATAGTTCGACTCTTACAGATGACATAGAGACGTCTTGTGAACTGTTGGGACTTCAAAGACGTTTATATTCAGCGCGTAGCCTTCAGAGGCACCTTACAGAACATTCTTGCACAAAACTGGTAACCAGGGGCACTTAACTGTGTCCCTATTGATGTGTGGACGTACTCATGATTACACAATTCTGTATGGTATTTTTGCGTGAATGTGTTTCATGCAGTCTTTCTTTCCTGTCTCATACATATGTCCTTTCTTGTGAATATCTTTCATATCACTTTTGTTTTCATGTATACATGTCTACGTGTGGTCAATGCATGGACCTTCAATAGACATATATCCTTCGCGAAATGTTCAGACGCATACCAATAAGCCCTATGAGAGAAAAGGGTGGCAAAATTTCAATTCCTTTAGTTGCTCGCACATTTTCTCTGAAGCATAAACTTTAATGCTGATAGCCCTTATACCATTTTATGCAAGGGTGGACAAATACCATACCTTCTCATGATATGACCCAAGTGGTGATGTTCGTACTTGCAAGTCGTATCTGGGTTCCCGTACGATGGTGCACTGTAAATATCTCGCAACATGTAGCTGCCTTTCGTGTGCACTTATGGCGGCATAGGCTTAGCTATTCCTTCCTATTTTTCGTAACCCCGTCATTCCGCCCTTCTTCTCGCGTTATTAGTGTGGATGTTTCGCAGTTCGTAAGCGTTTATTACTTGACAACAACCGTTACGCTACGAAGATATCTCATGGTGATGAGATCAGTTCTTTATTGCGATCGAGATGGAAGAGTGAATATCTTGTAGAAAGAGAAAAAGATTGGTGTAAAATACCCGCTTCTTGAGAGAGAGAGAGAGAGAGGAGAGAGACGGGAGAGAGAGGAGAGAGAGAGGGGAGAGAGAGATAGAGAGGAAAGGCAGGGAGGTTAACCAAGCTTGTCTCGATTGGCTACCCTACACTTGGGGTGGGGGAAAGGGAGAATATTAGAAAGGAAAGAGATAGAAAACACGCGCAAACTTAACGGACTGTTTGAGTCTAAACACCCACTTCGCTTTGACGGCTGACCTTCGCTTTGATGGCATGAAATAGGGAAATGTACGTGGACTTGCAGTTTGACTGTCTCAACGAATGCCTATAGAGAGCTATCTGCTGCCTGTAGCTGTGCGCTTATTTAAGGGGTCAGTGCGTGCGCACACACACGCACGTATACACGCACGCACGGAAAAAGTGTGTGTGTGCGCGTGCGTGCGCGCGCGCGCGTGTGTGTGTGTGCGTGCGTGTGTGTGTGCGTGCGTGCGTGTGCGTGCGTGCGTGTGCGTGTGTGTGTGTGTGTGTGGTGTGTGTGTGTGTGTGTGTGTGTGTGTGTGTGTGTGTGTGTGTGTGTGTGTGTGTGTGTGTGTGTGAAATAAGTCATGCGCATTGATAGCGTGTTGCAAGATCGACTGATATTAGGTAACAAGTGGGACTGGCGTTTCTACGTTTATGTCACGTACAATGCAAGCTTATTAAGAACTCGTTTTTCTTTGTTGCATAGAACCTAATCAAACCAAAAGGCTGGCTTAACCGATATAGTTGGATTGGTTAAGTTGCCATGGCTCGCTGTCATAAGAAATAAAGTGAAATTATTGTTTCCATAAAAATATTATGCTCTTGTAGCACGACTGTTGTTGACGCACTGCTTATCGATTTGCCTTTGATAGTTGGAAAACGAGAAAAAAATAAAAGCTCATTTGGACGGTTCACGCTCATTGGTTGGAGGAAGCTATATAGGCGATGATTTAAGCACCACAAGCAACAACCATAGACAAAACAACAAGCAAAACGACAACTAAGAAAAAAAAAACTAATGCGCCCAGCCCTCCTGTTTTCGAGTGCACACAAACCGACGGCCGCGAGCGTGCGAAAAGCAAATGGGTTTTGGCGAGAAGGAGTGGTTCGGGTCGGGGAAGGGCTTATAAGCGTGTTGCTGCCGCGTGGCACGCCCGCCACTTTTCGCAAATCCATTTCCACTGGGCTCGCTCCACAAAGAAAGCACCATCACGCGAACCGGTGCTCCGCGCCGCCAACGATAGGATTCCCCCTTGCATTCCCCGCAGCATCTCCCGTTGGTCTCCCCGCCTCGCTATGTGCTTAGCGTTACGTATATTCACGTACAACGGCTGCCTGGCCCTGCCTACCATTGCTTATGTATGCCGCCTTTTCCCGGCTGCAATGTGCGCGCTGTGAAACGCGGTCCAAATGCCCATATTTAGATTTGCAGTGACAGAAAACACTTCAAGAAATAATATAGCACTCCGTCAAACCCGTGTCGTTCATTTTAGAAATAAGATTCACTTGCGCCTCTTAGAAATGTATAACGTACGTTTGCCCTCTAACCCGTTGGTCTTGGCGAAGCAGAGCCCTAGTTGCTTTTGGGCCAATAAACACAAACAAACAAACAAACAAACGGTAGTTTGCTAGCGGAACGATGCTCGTGAATTTCTCAAGAACATTCTTTCCTGGAGCGGCAGTGCACGTGGGCGCATTGCACACCGCGAGTTCTTTTATTCGGGGAAATTTGAAACTGCATATTAAAAAAAAAAGGAAAAAAAAATCACAGCATATCCACGGAGTGAATGATGATGAGCAGGGCGAAGCGTCTGTGCTTCCGTCCGTCCGTCCGTTCGTTCGTTCTTGCTTCCGTCCGTCCACGTGACCATCCGTCTGCCGCGCGTCCGTCCATCTGTGCGTCCGTGCGTCCATCTAGTGAACACTGCCCCGCCGCGGTGGTCTAGTGGCTAAGGTACTCGGCTGCTGACCCGCAAGGCGCGGGTTCGAATCCCGGCTGCGGCGGCTGCATTTCCGATGGAGGCGGAAATGTTGTAGGCCCGTGTACTCAGATTTGGGTGCACGTTAAAGAACCCCAGGTGGTCTAAATTTCCGGAGCCCTCCACTACGGCGTCTCTCATAATCATATAGTGGTTTTGGGTCGTTAAACCCCACATATCAATCAATCAATCAATCTAGTGAACACTCCAAGTACCGCCGACTCGCATCCCCTGTGGCACATACCCGCTCCGCGCGTCCGTGCATCCGTCCGTCCGTCTGCTAGTCTGTGTGTCCGTCTATCCGTCCGTCCATGCGTCCATCCGTGCGTCCATTTAGTGAACACTCCAAATACTGCCGTCTCGCATCCCCTGTGGCACAAACCTGCTCCGCGCGTCCGTGCATCCGTCCGTCCGTCTGCTACTCTGTGTGTCCGTCCGTCCGTCCGTCCATGCGTCCATCCGCGCGTCCATCTAGTGAACACTCCAAGTACCGCCATCTACCATCCCGGTGGCTACGTACGACAACGACGGAGGATGGACAGGCCCACGCCTTAAGGAGCTTCGACTCTAAAAAAAAAAGAATATGCGACCGCAGAAAAAACACGGGACGGGGTTAATTGGAGAAATTGCAGAATTGGTGATGGAGGGGCCTTGTGCCGATGATAGGCGTGGTCAGGCCGATGTTGTCGGTAATTGAAAATAATATCGCTTTTGCCACCTCGTGCTCGCGCGTCCATTTTACGGCAATTGTGAATGGATGCACCCGGTCGATAAAAGTCGTGCCCACAGCTCACTAAGATGGCTTGGTTGGTATTGCGCTTTAGAAAGGCTATACAGCGCACACAAAAGGGGACCTAATGAGGTGTCTTTTGTTTCTTCACATTAAGCGGTATTTGTACGCTACAACCTTTCAAACAAGCCTAAAGATTGAGCCTTTATTTATTTAAGTGATCATACGCATCGCATGTAAGCGTCACTGCCGCCCAAATACGATGAAGGCAGAGCGCAGTTTTGAGTTCATACATTTAGTTGGGCTAGTTGGTACTGACTGTATAAACCATATAAACTATTTACAGACTACAGAGACCACATGCTCACGGACTACAGAAAGACCCGCGACAACTAATGGTCGTCGTGGGTTTTTCTGTGCAGCCATTGCATTGCGTTAGTATTATGGAAGCGTTCAGTGGTTGGGAGTGGGGTGTAGAGAGAAGGAAGAAGTCTGGTGGGGAGGGGATGTCGGCTGGGGGCGGGAGGGGGGACTCTCCTTTTCTTCATTATCATATTCTTCGCGAAAAGGAGAAATCGCATTTGCATTTTAATCGAGCCTTCGTCGCCTCACAGTGGGGGGGTGGTGCGCGCTGTTCAAGACGCCGTCGTAGATTTCTTTTTTTTCCTTCTGCCGCTTACTTCTGATGGCGCGTCTCTTAAAGGCCGCTTCGGTAGAGTCTGGCCTTTTTCTTTCTTTTCTTCTTTCTTTTTCTCTTTCTTTTTTCTTTTTTTCTTTCTATCTTTCCTTCTTTCTTTCTTTCTTGTAGGTAGTAATCTGGCGGTAGGGCAGGGAGTCAAAGAAGCATTCCCCTCTTTCAACCTCCGCCTCGCAGTATTACTTCATTACTCTTTTATACACCACCCGCATTCCCTCATTCTCGGTAATGATGTCCCCTCGCCGAAAAGTCTAGATGGTGTCGAGTGTTCGCCTGTCTCGGCAAGCTTCATGCCGTATATGATCCACGACGAAGTGCTTTTTTTTTCTTCTTCATCTTTTGGGTTCCGTATGAATCGCGCTCAGAGCAAGAGATCTGCTGGGTGAAATAAGTTACGCCTACGGCCATTGTCTCAACGGGTTCTTCTTTTCTAAGAAAAAGAGGAAGACGGGGTGCCTCGTGTCGTCCCATCCGGAGACTTGATGCACTGCCAACTTTTCCGAAGAGAAAACGCCCGAAAAGGTGTTAGGTAGCCGATTACGAATCACAAAGAGAGCCTTCAAGCAGACAACGTGGACCAAATCACCGATGACACGACTTGGACGTCAACTACGGATAGGGTGGGGGGATTTGGCTCTCGGCGGGGCACTTAAGCACAGCGCACGCAGAACTATCAGCATGTCTTCGATTCATTCGGCTATAACCCTTAAGTTCGCGCTGTAATTGGCTTGAAAGAGCCGGGCTGACTAGTCACCATTTAACATATTAGCGATCATTCTAGTGCGTACTTCACCTCGCACCCCCCCCCCCCCAGCCCCTTACTCACACAAGTATCATTAGATTGTACGATGCGAAAGTCTTCATTTTATCTGAATAATTTAGACCACATTTTGGTCATTCAAGACCAGGCTGATGTAGAATATAACAATGAACAATTGTGCAGGAACTTAAAAAGTCAAAGCAGTCAAAAGTTTCAAAGTGCATCAAGAAAAATATAACAAAATACAACAGAAATATGCAATATGCAGTGATACAGACGAAGCAATGTCTTGAAGTTCAACGAAATGCTGTGAAATAACTCGAAGCGCTGATATTAGGCAGTTTTAGCTTGCACGTATAGTTTTTTTACGTTATCGTGTTACCGGATACCGGTTTGCGTTTACCTTCTTACCGGAACGGATATCTTTCAACGTTTTAGCTCCTCATACGTAAACGTTCACGTACGTACGTAAACGCGCATACCTTTACGTTTTCGCAAACCATAAATGGCGATGCTAACTGCATGTAAACTGCATTTAACTTACATATGATTGAAACACCGTTGTGTCGAAATCACGAGACGTTCGTTTATTGCGTACAGTATCCTAGCATGCGCAAAAAAGTGGAAGATGCAAGGCTACTGCAACGATGGTGACGAAATCTTGACACTTCATGCAACCACAGTCATGAACACGTTGGCTTACGCGTAATGTTTTTGAGGTGAAAATGATTGAAAGGTAACTCATTTGTAATAACGCTGCTGCGCTTTTTTCGCATCAGACGTACACAATGCACGATGTTTTTGCAATAACAACTTTGTGATTACCTGGTTCACTATTGCCTCGCTAGATGGCGCCACCTATTCAGCTTGTCGGGAATTCGCACGTTGACGGCGTTTATTTATTTATTTTTATTTATTTATTTCAAACTACCTTACAGGCCCCATGGGGGGCATTGAGTAAGGGGGGCTATACATATATACAAATAAACTGGAAAAAAATATACAAGACAGACAATTGAGCAAGGGGGGACTACATATAGACACCTCAAAATGAAAAAAAAAGTACAAAAGAAACAATTGAGTAAGGGGCGCAATACTTATATACATCTCAAACTAAAACAAATACAAAAGAAACAATTGGAAAATAATAAGTCAAACAAAAAGCACCAACATGTACAAGAGTTCAACATGTACAAAAGTACACGCATAGTAACCGTGGGCGAAACACTGTATTTCCTGCGCATGCAGTGGCCACAAGGCAGAATCCTCGCGCACATGAATGTGACAATCACAAAAATGAACCAATACGGACCAATGAATTATGATACGGCATCTACTTGCTGAGGCATGTGAAGTGGCTTGATAAGATATGACGGAATGTGTCAAAGTTTGTCTGGGATGCAATGTCGTCAGGCAAACTGTTCCACAGACGTATAGCACGTGGAAGTGCGGACTGATTGAACGCATTTGTTGAGCCGTATACACGGGAATAGCTAAGATGATTGTGTAGTCTACGTGAAGTGAGATATGGTTTTTGCAGAGCAGTAACGGTGATTCGGGAAGAATGGGTAATTTTATGAAAGAATGACAGCAGGGCAATGTCATTCCACATGCCCTAGACCATTCTGGTTTTGGTAATCCGGCTGAAGCAATGTAATGACCATTGGCACTCGCACTTCGGCTACATCTGCTTATTTCAACTCAACGGTTCGAGTCCCCGCAATGCGGATGCCACGAGTTTCTAACGAACGAAGGTGGATTTGCGAGATAAGGCCGGAAACGCAAAGGCTATATGGCGGGAAACGCAAACTTTTAAACCCGATCCAGCGGGAAACGTAAAGGTTTACGTTCCGTAAAGACCCGCGCATGCGCATATTCTATCCGGGGTATCCGGTAACACGGTAACGTGAAGAAGTATACGTACAACCTAAAACTCCCTATTGACACACAACGCTTACGCGCATGTTTGCAGATAATAACGTGCGTTGTAGCTGCCCGCTGACCCGCAGGTCGTGGTATTGAATTCCGGTGACTGCATTTTCGATGGAGGCGAAAATGCTGTAGGCCCGTGTGCTTAGATTTATGTGCACGTTAAAAAAAAACTCCAGGTGCTCGAAATTTCCGGAGCCCTTCACTACGGCGTCTCATAATCATATGGTGGTTTTGAGATGTTAAACCCCACATATTAATATTACGCATTGTAGCTGCGCACAGTCGGCAGCAGCCAGTGGGTGCTCCCCTCAGGTAGCGATTCTAAAAGCGACACATTTAGGGCAGTTACATGCGTCGTTTTGTCATATTTCTTTTTTTTTTCCCACTTGGCCAAGAATAACAACGCTGCATAGCAATGCCTGTTGACTGATAGCGCTCAGCGCGACCGTATGACGCCGCAAACTTGATCGCAAGCATTAAGACAACGTAAGATATCTGAATATTATATGAAGTTTTACGTGACAAACCACGATGTGATTGGGAAGGACGCCGGTGTGGAGGGCTCCGAAAATTTCGACCACCGACCATCGCATAGTGCGCGCGCCTCCAGCTAGGATTTCTCCTCCACCGTAGTTCGACTTGTCGTGGGTGAGAATCGAACCCGAGACCTCCGGGTCGGCATCCGAGCACTTGTACCGCCACACCACTGCTGCGTACAGTGTATAGCCTATCTCGCGGTGCAATCTTCTGCCCTCCCTCGCGAGTTTTACAACAACGCCACTATACAGGGGTTATCCTGGCAGAAGAAACAAGCCGTAAAACTGTCAGGTCGGGTCGTTAACGGGACCCCCCCCCCCCCTCCCCCCCCGCGCGCGGCGTACACGCAAATGAAGCTTGCGCAATGCCTCCTCCTCCTTCCGAGACACGCTTTTGAACATCTCGGCTCTTTTCTTATTGGTCTTGGGGCATGCACGGGTAACCTGAAAACGTGCATACCGCAAGTTTTTCTTTTTTTATCATTATAAAAGTCGTAAAACGTGTACGCCCATATATACCGCTCGTTTGGGAATGAGAGATACTGCCTATCGATAATCGAAGTCCTTCGAAATGCGTAGTGCACACATCTCGCGAAGGTCTCAAAAGCGCACGCGCTGCAGGGGGGTTTTCCCCCGTTCATTCCTCACCGACCACCAACACGCAGTTCAAGGCCTTCCCCTGGGCTTGTTGCGACAGCGTTGAAGACCGCTGTTGTGCAAGCTTTGCTCGTGGGTGGTTCGTGTTATCTGCTGTTCTCGAAAGCTCGCGGTGCGGTTCCATGCGGCTCGTGCTGTGAACGGCTCGCACTGAAGTCACACAACAGATGCTGCAGAGCGCCGGCGTGATAGGACGTGAACTTTTTTTTTTAATACTCTTCAAGTCAAAGGCATTAGGGAGGGGGGGTAAACACGATTTTTTACTTATACAACGTTAGCTAATAATAAAAATAAATAAAAAGATAAAAAAGAACAAAATATAAACATTGTGTACAAACACGAAAAGTAACGACGATAGTTGTAGCGCGAGAACAAAACGACGACACAGAGAGAAGAAGGACACGAAAGGCACGTCCTTCTTGTCTCTGTGTCGTCGTTTTGTTCTCGCGCTATAACTATCGTCGTGCCATACCAACTAGCCCAAGCTGCCACACTTCTACGAAATGTAAGTGTGGGCGTTTATACAACGCTTGTTAGTGCGGAACCAAACAAGTGATGATCGGTCAAGATGACCACAGTACCGGGATGGCGGTTCCAGTCTACTGGTGTTCTGGGAATGAATGAATCGCTGCATGTTTTCGTTAGACGTGACACAACACCAACTTTATTAGGATCCTACATGATACGCAAGAAGGCTTAAAAAATAAGTGCCTCGCGAAGAGTTGGAATACGATGATGAATTTTGCGATAACTTTGCGATATCATGTTGTATGTGTTATTTATTTATTTATTTATTTATTTATTTATTTATTTATTTATTTATTTAAATACCCTAAAGGCCCGAATGGGCATTACATAGGGGGGGATAGAGTGGGGTTATGATCACAAGTACAGTACGGAACGTAATTGAAGGCAGAGATGGTATGTCTACTGCATCGAGAAACTGAAAGTGCAATCCAGAAACAACGCCAAACAACAATAGATTACATTGAATGAAAAAAGGGGTTCATGCGAAATGCACTTTAAAACAGTAAACAAGGACAAAAAAGCGCGATCAGTACACTCAACAACAGTGTGCAAAAAAAAAAGAAAAAAGAAAAATACAGGGAGAAACATAGAAGAAAAACAAAATAAAGATTACACGTACATAACAGGCTTGTTCCTTCGTTGTTCAAGCAAATATGCCCCATCACGCCACAGCGACGTCCTTATTAAACGGACGCATGTTGCCTTGCGATTATACTGTCGCGATTATACTTTGCGTGTCCGTGACGTCACGTGACGGCGTTATCGCTTTGATGACGTGTGTACACGTGTTTAGGGCGGGAATATAGGTTCTCGTGGCTACGCCACACTGTGATGTATTCGCGGCTTTTTTTTTTATCTACGACGGGCTTTCTGCGGAAATACATTGTGCCTGAAATACATCGCTGCAGTAAAGAAGAGACTTCTTAAGCGGCCGCTGAGATATTATTTTATTGCGATAACAATTATGTGGCGAGTGTCGACTAGTTTTTGCCGTTTTCGTCGCCACCGTCATTCACGTGTATGTATGTATGTATGTATGTATGTATGTATGTATGTATGTATGTATGTATGTATGTATGTATGTATGTATGTATGTATGTATGTATGTATGTATGTATGTATGTGTGTATGCATGTATGTGTGTGTGTATGTGTGTGTTTGTATGTGTGTGTGTATGTATGTGTGTGTGTATGTATGTGTGTGTGTGTATGTATGTGTGTGTGTGTGTGTGTGTGTGTGTGTGTGTGTATGTATGTATGTATGTATGTATGTATGTATGTATGTATGTATGTATGTGTGTATGTGTGAATGTATGTGTGTATGTATGTATGTATGTGTGTATGTATGTGTTTATGTATGTATGTGTGTATGTATGTATGTATGTATGTGTGTATGTATGTATGTATGTATGTATGTATGTATGTATGTATGTATGTATGTATGTATGTATGTATGTATGTATGTATGTATGTATGTATGTATGTACGGGGAAGGATGCGCTAGCCTCCTCCATCAGCTTTGCGAACATCGCCTTATCGGCCGGGGTCGTCTACGCGCGCGCGCTTATCTCTTGAGCGAAGAAGGGCAGGAGGCTTCCACGGGCTGCGTTCTCAACGTGAAAAAACGGCGCCACAAGTGTACCTGGAGGGACCGTGTTACACCAGTGTTCTGTGGAGAAGCGTGAGATCCGGGATGCTGGCCTTGCTTCGTAAAACTTTCGAATATGTTGCTATCGCGTTCATTGCTTCGCCCTTTTGGCGAAACTGTGGCTTTTTTCGTTGACAACCGGAGTATCTTCATTCATAAAAACAGAAAAAGGTTCACTAATAGACCCCAGGGTTGTTCCATCTTATTGACTTCGGTGTACTTGTTTCGGTGCTAAACGCAATCGGGAGTCACATATGCGCGCTACAAGGACTTCTGTCTCTCGTGGCCTGTTATACCAACCACCGAACAAACAAACAGGCACCCAAACGAGCAAGCAAACAAGCAAAGAAAAAAATGCGGAAGGCACCAGGCATGTACAAGAAAATTCGGTGCAGGTCAGCGCAGTTACTGCGAGTACGCGCTACGCCCCGCCACGGTGGTTTAGTGGCTAAGGTACTCGGCTGCTGACCCGCAGGTCGCGGGTTCGAATCCCGGCTGCGGCGGCTGCATTTCCGATGGAGGCGGAAACGATGTAGGCCCGTGTGCTCAGATTTGGGTGCACGTTAAAGAAACCCCAGGTCGTCGAAATTTCCGGAGCCCTCCACTACGGCGTCTCTCATAATCAAATGGTGGTTTAGGGACGTTAAACCCCACAAATCAAATCATCAATCAATCAATCAATTAGTATGCGCTACAACGGCCCCGCCCACTTTCCCGCTTGGGGGCAGCACTGTCCCGGCCACCTCCAGTTTCCCCGCTGTGTGTCGCGTCTATCGCTCGCTCGCCATGCTGCAGGGTTCAATGTCTGGCGGCGAGTCGCAGTAACGGTCGCGTAACCGGCATTCGAGCGCAACGATACGGTTGATTTATGCTCGCCACCGACGAGGAGGGGTTGAACTTGCTCGCTCGCCTCGGTGCTCACGACTGCGCATGCGCGATCGTAAATCGTAACGTTGATTTGCTCACTCTAGTCCCCCCCCCCTCCCTACCCCTTACTCCCCTTTTCAACCGCCGCTTTTGCGTATGTCCTTCTAATTTGTTTCTCTTGGTTCACCCACGTTGTTTAACGAAGTATTTTCGGTGGAGGCGAAAATGCTTGGGGCCCGCGTGCTTAGGCGGTTGAAATTAGCGGAGCCCTCCACTACGGCGTCTGTCTTAGTCATATCGTGGTTTGGGACGCTGAACCCCGAGAAATATTATTTGAAGTATAATCAATATCTCTGACAAAACTCGACTACCATACTGACTCGAATTGTGCCAGCAGTGGTTAGCGGAGGAGTTTTGATGAAACATTGGGCTAAACATTGGCTAGTTTTTCTTAACAGCAGCTATAAACATAGCTAAGTGATTAGCATACAGCTGAAAAATTGAATTGCTGCACAAACTTGAAGAAAAAAACACAAGGAAGACAGGAAAGAGTGCAGAAACTGCGCTCTTTCCTGTCTCCCTTGTGTTTTTTTTCTTCAAGTTTGTGCAGCAATTAAATTTTTCAAGTATGAACCAACTAGTCTGCAAAAAAGTATTGCTTCAGCATACGTTACTGATCCATAAGCCGTCTTCCACGCTCTGGTAAGCCCTCTTGTACCGAAATTCTGGATAAACTCATGGATAAACTTGCTCTCAGATAAAAAAAAAGGTAAAGAATGGTGGGTTGAAGACAGGAGGAGCATTGACGTGGTCGAAATGACAGTCTCATTATCGTGGCACTGACGCGTGTTTTTTTTTTCCGCTTGCCTTCATCTTCTCCTTCGTTTTCATAGCTCATCTTTCCAGTGTGATGACGTCACTGAACGCGGCTTCAGTCGCGGCGTCAGCGCCACCAATAGCTCATCGTCTCCCTATATCGCGTTCTCTCTCTTTTTTTTTTTTTTCCAGCATCATTCTCGTTTCCCGAACACCCTCTCTCAAGATTCACTCGCAACGCTTTTTGACGACACTTCCCTCCTCCTTTCCCGATTGTCTTCAACGTATCGCCACATTCCCCCATTTTTCTCGCATGACAGGCGCGAGTTCTCTCTCTAGACTTGTGAATTCGTGATATTTCTGTCTCTCTTGTGCCCGAAACTTTCTTTTTTTTTTGACATTTTTCTTCGGCAACAGCAGCGTGAACACCAGTCTTACATTCCCTCTCTCCCATTCATGGTTACAGCGCCCACGACGAGCCAAGTTATTATGCAGCTTCGACATGGGTGGCCGGTCCGCGGTCGTTACAAGCCCGGTGACAAGCTGTCACTCGGAGTTCCCGCCCCCATGCGGAGACTCGAGCAGTTATACAGCTCCTCTCTCGTGTTCCTCGTCAGGCAGACAAGGCACCCGTTATTATTATCGGCACGGTGTCACACTCCGCGCAACTTTCATGATCCGTGCTCAGGTTTCCCCTCATTCATTTCTTTTTTTGTTTTTCGCTTCTTCTGTTTTCTTTTTACTGAGCACAACCTAAGAGAACACTGCGGTTTTCGATGTGTCGATCGCTCTTTTGTCGCCTCGCTGAGCACCATTATTAAGGCGAAGGTCCTGGGTTTCTCATCGAACGCGAAAAGTGAATGTATATTGTATATTGTATATGCTGTATATTGCGAGGGTGACTTGCCAATAAACGTTACAGGAAAATTTCAGTAGGACACGGCCACCTCGCACACAGCGCTGCTTCACTGCGACCAATGAGGACAGGTTAACGCAACGTGACACGCGCAAGCTATACAGTTATGCTTCAAACGATATGTAGTATTAAAATAGAGACGTTTCGGTAAAACACGTTCGTGGGCTAGTTGGTTTGCATACATGAAGTGCGAGTAAGCGCGAATAGACAAGGACGCAGAAGAGTACCTACATGGACAGAGCGCTACTTTCAACTGATCTTTCGTTTTCGCACGTACCGATATAAATATATATCGAGCGAGCGGAAATGACACGAGCAGAAAGAAAATTTCGTGGATTCACATCGTGGAATTCACACGTGTTCGGTTCAACGATGTGAATCCACGAAATGTTATTTATGTTAGTGTTATTTCCGTTTGCTCGTCGTGCGAAAATGAAATATCAATTCGTAGTAGAGCTCTGCCCGTATCAGTACTCTTCTACGTCTTTGTCTGTTCGCGTTTATTTACTGTTCATGGAGACGTTTTGTGTGAGCGTAACACATCCGGCTGACGAAATGAATGAACATGGACCTTGAATAGGAACATCACGGGGTGATGTCACCCTGTGAAGTCACTGATCGCCAAAACTTGTGACGTAATCGTCAGCGTTAGCCTTAAGCATGTGGAGCCTCATGCCAACTCGGAAAAAGCGCTTTGATTGGCACGTATGCGTAGATACCGCTCATGGCACTCTCCGCCATCTAACGCTGAACCCAGCGTCCTCTAATCTCATTATTTACTTATTTAGTAATACCTCACAGGCCCCGGATGAGGTAAAAAGTATGGGGCTCATGGTACATTTTCGAAGAGTAAAAAAAAAGTACAAATTGCTGAAAAGTGGAGCTATATCAAAAGGAAATAACAGTGAAAATGAAATGACATGTGCACCCTATTCGTGACAACAAATGTCAAGGGCCTCTGACATGTCGTGAAGCGTCGTGCAATGACCGTTTTCCAGTCTGCGAAGTCCTGAAGCATGCTTCAAGTACACTCGAAGTCTGCTCTCGTATGCGGATATGTTCGTCGTTGCTTTTCTTACCTCCTCGAATGTTACAGCCCTGTCGCGGGCACGGTATCTTTAAAGGTTTCCTTGTTCACTAATCTTAGCAAGTACAGCATTTAATGCTCACTTGTGGATCGCACGAATGGGATAAGCGTGGTTAAAGGACCATGTACGAAGCGACGTGCTGCCATTTCATGGAAGGCCTCCTTCAACCTCAACCTTGTCTTCGTCAGAGGTGTCCCGAGGACTTTCCTGAGTGCGGAGGTGTCAGATTATTGGGGACCTGGTAGACCTTCTGCTGTGGTCTTCCGAATCGAGGGGATAGGGTGGCTAGGACCTCCGGACACCCCCTCTTCCCCTCTTAACCACTCTGGATCCGTCAGTAGTGATTGTACGCCTTTCTTCAGTTTGCTTATGTGTCTTCTCCTGGAACGGATCTTCTCCTGGAACGGAACCTTCACGTGCCTAGTGTCCCTGACATTTCAGCATTTATAAACATCTGTGCTCTTTACCTACCCAAAGCAGCATTTCTTTGTCCCCCCCCCCCCCTTTTTTTTCTTGCTTTATTTAAATGGGGCGGGTCTTGTGCATCCGAAAAAAGTCTTGACTGATGGAGTCTGACTGACTGACTGACTGACTGACTGATGCACGGCATCGTCTCGCACCGCTGACGAGAAAGATACGACCCCGCAATCCAAAAGGTGTGAGGCGACGTACCAGACACGTAGGGACGCTCACAATAGATGCAAATTTCGGGGTTGCCACCCCTACATTGGCCCCGTTCTTTTCTGTCCGCCCCTCGTTTCAGCTCTTTATCCGCCCCCTCTGTTCTTTTCGGGGCACCCGTTGCCAACTCCCGAACCCCCTATCCCCCACCGCTCTCTTGTTCGGGCCCTTTCCAAGGGCCTCCGCTGCGTTGCACTGTGTACAACCGGCGACCACACTTTCGGAAACTACTCGCGGATAGCTGCGCCACACATCTGCAAACTTGCGTGCGAAAAAAGAATCTACGTACACACATCAATGCTTCTCCCCTTTCTCCACGGACCTCCTCACTGCGACAGCTTCGGTGGTGCCCCCTGTGCTTAACCTGGTCAGCTTAGCCCCCACTGCAGAATACGACCCTTCTCACCTCTCCACTTCCCTCTACGTCTACCTGCATCGGTCGTGGGTACCCCCCCCCCCCGCCTGCAAAAAAAAAGGAAAGAAATGAGAACCTCGCGCAGCATCACCGACAGTGGGGCCCCCCATTGACAACTCGCGTTGCTAGCGGTGTGCATTTTGTATCCCGCATGCAACGCTCCGTTTGACGCCGACGAGATTTATCGCTTGAGACACGAATGTTCCATTTTGTTTTTCTGCCACGTCTTTCCTCCTCTACTCTGAACACTACACCCCCTTCCTGCCCCCTTACACTGTACTTCGTGTCCCCCCCCCCCATATATTCTTTTGTCCCTTAACCCCCCCCCCCCCCGCCTATCTCGCTTCTGCTCTTGATGTTCCCTTTAGGGGGAACCCCACAGCGTGGCAAAACCCCTCTGCCGTTCACCTTTGCAGCAACCACTTTGTCGCTTATACCACCCTGCGCCACCATCCCCCACCTCCAAACTCAGTCTGACCCTTCTCGCATCTTTCCCATCTGCATATATTTAGATCCTGTCTCTTTAAATTTCTCGCTTGGCACTTTTCGCCGCTCCGGAGCCCTCCACCCTTCGCTAGCAGCGCCCCCTGCTCCGCACCCCGCTTCGTACGCGTCCACGGTTTGCGAATGCGCATGCGTCTGCAGATATCCGAAGATCAGCTCTCACTCGCCTCCTCGTTCCGCTTCAACGATTTCTCAACTCCACTTTCTCGCTTTTCATTCTGTTTTTCTATTTTCGCATTCTCGAACGCTTTGCAGCGCGATTTCGTTTGCATGCGGTCGGTCAGCTATCCAAGCTTTAGCCGGACCTAAATTTGATCTCTTCGTACGCTTGGGTTCACTTTTCTTGACTTCCAACCGTTCAAAGTAGAAACTTTTCCTCAACCCCCTCTCCGTCCCTGCTACTTCTTTATGTATTGACCCCCCCACCCCGACTTCGTACTCGATGACTGTGCATGTTTGGCTTATTCATAAAAAGAACAGTGAAAAAAAAAACAGGTGAATGATACAACAAATCGCGACAGGAGGAAATGGACGCGTGTGCGACCCCGGACCAAAGAATTCAGAATAAGAACGCGCAGCGCCTCAAGAATGCCTAATCTTCGCATACAAAGAAAAATCGCTCGCTTGAGGCCGCGGGGTTGATGGCAGGGTTGGGCTTGTGAACGGAACCGAGACGATTGCAAAGAAGAAGCAGGAGCGGCGTACGACTGTTTTTTTATTTTACCCTGGCTCACTGTATTGTACGAGTTCGCGGAACCAGGGCCGTGGTACCACGGTTCCCGGAGTTAGGCTTAGCCACGTGGGCTTTAGGCTTAAGATCGCCGTTTAGACTGACTGGGAAGCGCCATTGAGACTCGGGTTGCCGTTTAGGCTTTGCGGTTTTTTTTGACGCGGTCTTATGCCTTATTATTGAGGCTTAGCGGTGCGGCGGAAGGATTTGAAGTGACGTGTCCCTACGGATGCTTTGCTTCCATTGCTATTTGAATCCGCCCGTCCCCCACGCCAAGTTAACGCAGCAGCCGTTTTGGACTCCCATTGTCCGCTGGGCTTTCTATAAGACTGCGACTTATAGTCGCTTCGGGATTCCAGATCCGCTTCGAGGTTTCAGATCCGTAATAGTCGTTAATAGACGCGTTCGATTGTCCTTTTTATGCGTACAATCCGCCGTTGTTGAATTTTGTACAACTGTCTTGCGTTGTTTTGTGGTGAAAAGAAATGGAAAATCACGTACAGAGTCAAGAGAACCTTTCACACTGCTTTGTACTGTTCGCACATGGGCAAACATTGGAAGATCTTTAAATTAGCCCCATACTTCTTTGAAGTGCATTCACAAAAAAAAAAAACGATTTTTACTTCTGAAGCACGGCGTTACACGAGCACTTTCTCGGTGTGTTGTACAAGTGGCGTATATTGTCAAAATGATGGCACAGCTTATTAGAACAATGCGTGATAAAGCGTCCCTTCTTGAGGACGCTTAAGACGCTTCCATCCCCCCCCCCCCCCTGCTAACCTATTTTAGTATGACATTGACATGTACGCACCCTCTTTGTACTACTATGGTAGTGACTTGACGTGCAGCGCGCTCTTTTGACCTTTTTGGCACACTGAGCGGTAACTTCGGATGATAGCCAGGCACTATAGCGTAATTTACGCGGGGGAAGGTTGTGGTCAAGGTAGTTTTGATCGTCGTAAATCTGAATTGGCTGACAATTGAGTATAGCACCCTCAACATTTTTTTTTTCCAATGTTCATGTATAGTATTACCTGCGTTCGATATCACTTAGCGTTTCGGAGAAGACTCAATAGAACGATGCAATGACGTGAACTGGGAAGTTGTGTTCATTTTGCTCATATATTTCACAGAATTACTCTTCCTTTTTTCATAATTAGAACCATATTTATATTGACAATATGCCCGCCAAAACAAAATACGTGTCTGCCCCCCCCCCCCCCGCCCCTTCCGTTGAGAACTGTTCTGGATTTACGCCAGTGCAGCCAGGAACCCTCAACGCCATGAAACGAGCACTTCATTCCATGTTTCCTCCACCCATGCAATGGGGGCTATAATTGGCACTCGTATTTTGTTTGGACTGTGAGCATCGTTTCATAGTTACATTCTTCTATGTCCCCTAACAACGTTCTCTCGCTCTCTCTCTCTTTTTTTCCCATGCAGCATCCGTATCCCTCTGAAGACCAGAAAAAGCAGCTGGCCCAGGACACCGGACTCACCATCCTCCAAGTCAACAACTGGTGAGCACTGCGCCTCGTTTCGCTCTTCACTTGCCTTACCGCCATTGCACTTGAAGATTCAATTAAAAAGCCAAACGATGAAACTGCTGAACTTGCGTCGAACATTGAGAATAATGAAAATGGCGCTGGTATTTTCATATATGATGGCGAGGTCCATATAAGTAAAACTAGGATAAGGGAACCAGGAATGTCCGTCTTTTTAAATAAAGTTGTTCTGCGGGCTCCCTTTATTTGCAATCATTAATTGGCTTACGTTATAGAAAACATCAATGCTTTTCAACGTTATAATACACGTACCAGCCTTAGACCCTACGCATTTATTTGGCGCAACTTGCGAGCACATGATCTTCGTACACCTTATAAACAAATAATGCTGTGGGAAGGATATATCTTATCTATTTATTTTTTTCATAATACTCTTAAAGGCCCCTTTGGAGGCCTTTAACTTTAAAACGGCGCATTACTATGTATTATTAAAGGCCTCTAAAGGGGCCTTTAATAATACATAGTAATACGCCGTTTTGAGAGAGAGAAAGATGAATATGGCCAGCTACAAAACTGTATTAAAAGTGTAATCATCGTCAAATTACCCTCTAGGGCGAAAAACAATTTACGGCGAGATTTTTTTTTTTAATAACCTACGCCTAAGCTGATTACGAGGGTGTCTTCAGCTCCGTGATAAGTGCAGTTCGTGTAGCTGAGCAGACTAGGGATACATAACGTATATCTTGCATTGCCTTCACTCGCCGAAAGGCCAAACTTTACTATTGATTAACTTATTGGTTTCTTACAATGTGGCACACTGTGTCAAAAGGTTGTCCTATATAAGAATATTTCAAAGGAAGTATTTATGTCGCAAAAGTTCAGGAACCATGCAAACGTTGAGTGTTATGTTCAGTTCAGTTTATTAGCGTTCTTTCCCGCATGGTTTGGTGCAAGGCTAAAGTTTTTGTCATATTCATATTCAATTTTAGTTCTTAGTGGTTATGCAGCAAGCCAGGGACACAATTAACAGTGAGAAATGTAAGGCCATGTTATAAAAGCCTCTGGGAAGAGAAGTTGACGGGATTCCCGACCATGATATTTGGTGCGAAATGTCGGCATTTAGCGAGAGGAAAATGGGTCTTCTCACAAGGAAATAGGAGTATTAAAAGTGATAACGAATACATCAAATCAACAAATAACAGTGGGAATCGGAAGACACTGAGTGAAAATACACTCAGGCAATTTTCTCATCTTGTTATTTTTACCGGGCTTGTTGGCGTTAGGTCTTGCCTGTAGATAATTTCTGGTTGGGGGGACATCCGTCAGGGAGCGCGCGTGCAATCTGGCGAGCGTAAGTCCTGTTTACACAGCCGCGCATGCCGGCTTGTGCACGCTTGCGGTGTTATACGTTGGTGCTGGCACCGACAGAGTAAGAATAAGAAATACAAAAACAAACAAAGCGTGAGAGAAACAATGGTGGCGCGTGTTGGAACTGAGGGGTCGGACGTGCAACGTGGCTTCGGATCGAGCTAAGCGTGCGCCTGCAAATCCTCCCTAATTGACTACTCGGCGGCACCTCGAAGCGGATTGTCCCTTTGCCAGCCCAGTGGGACGCGTGTATTAGGGAGGACAACAAAGCGCTACGGGAAGCGCCAGCGTGGGAGGACCCCTAGAGGGGATGAAGGGGTTTAGGGAGGCTGGGAGGGAGGAAGTCGGGGGCTGTGGCTTCGCAACAAGCCGGAGTTCTTTTTTGCGCCAGTGGTTCGGACCTCGTTAAAGAGGCCGGAGCAACGGTCTGGGCAAGCTGTTCGGAGCAGATCCGCTGAGCTGCTGTGGCATCTGCAGACAACTCCCCGTGGCATCTCTGACATCTCTAGACTCTAACAGTTTGCAACATGTCTCTAGGGACCACGTATGACCGCAGGAAAGAGAAGTTGACCACCACCCGCTTGTGAGACGAATTGACAAAACATTCATGTGTATTTCTCGAAAAGAAAGAGCTCTTCGAGTCTGTACCTAGGCATGTCATGGTGTAGAATCTTTCTTTTTGAGAAATCATCCGTATTTTTCCGTAGGTTCAGGCTACAAATGAATGTATGTCGATTTACCTTTGTAAAGCTCTTGCAACCTCACGGGATTTCACAGATTCGTGCAGATTTACAGTTTTTGTGACCTCGTTAGACAGTTCTGTAACGTCCCCAAGACATCCTTGTAACGCTTGTCCAACACCCCGTAGCATTTTTAGCACATATGTGGCACCCACATTTCGGACTCCTTTTAGTATCCACGCAGCAGCCATGAAAGGCTCCTGTGGTATTCTTGTGGAACCCTTGTGAATACTCTCGTAGCACCTCTGTGGTACTGCTGCAACACGTCTACAGAAGTTATGGTGCGTCGGCGTAACGTCCCTCTATCAGCTATGCAACACCTCTGTCTAAGCATTGCTATATCAGTTCTGAAGCGTCGACAGAACGCCTCTGCAGCTCCGTAGGTTCTCTGTTGCCGATTGGAACATATTCTGCAGGAAGTTTGTTGTAGCACACCCATTTCGTTTTGCGTCATCTTGGTGTCACGAAGTTCAGTGGAATCTTTGCATCACGTACCTCGCTAAAATTTTTGTTGCACTTGCGAAAAATTTCTTATGCCCCCTCTGCAGTTAGGTAGCGCGTCTGTGGAATGCAGATAGTTGACCATGATTTTATAAGCTATATTTCATAGTATAGAACTTGCCGTCGACATGGCAAAGTTTGTTTTTGTGTATAAGGGCATTCACGTGATTTGGTTTCGAAGAGCACAGAGAGAGAGAATTATTTTAATTTGTAGCTGGAGAAGTCTGCCTGGTGTTTCACCTGACAGGCTACTGCAGGTGCCAGGTGATGACATTGATATATACAATGATAAACACACCACACATACAGTTGCATACACGCATAACAGTCACATAACGCATACAATCACTCACACGCACTGCACTACTTACAACGTTTCGTTCAAGCCTGTGGCCCGTAAGAATGTCAGTGGCGCTTTTGTGGAGTAAAAAAAAAAAAGAGCGCAGGTCGTTGATGCCTTTTGTACCCTTCCCTCTTTGTTCGGTCAGCTTGGCAGTTGTGAGAATGCACTTACGAGTGTAAAATGAATAAGTGTACTGACAAAAAAAAATATTTTTTTAGTCGACATCAGCTGTCGCAGGCGCTGCCCTCACAATCGTGGAGCCTGTTTGCACCGTCGGAGAATGGGGCTGTCATAAAAAGTCTCAAGTTTGATTGACAGCATTCACGTGGACGCGTGCGCTAACGGTCGGCCGCTGACGCTGACCGTTGGTCATTGTGGGGAACTTCTAAATAGTGGACGGTCCAGCTTTTTAATGTCTCCTCCCCTCTCTACTCCTCCGATTCTCTTTGAATCGCGTCAGTTTTCCCAGCTCTTGCAAACTCAAAATTACCAGGTGGACTAATACTACACAGTCACACTTCAGGTTTATAAACTTCAACTTTTGCACAATGATTCGCTTTTTATTTTTTGTGGCATGCTCACAACGAATGTCATTTTTTTGCATGGGAAACGTGCAGCTATTCGGTTCGGCTTTATTTGCGAGGCTTTTCATTGTCTTTTTGAAAGCACGAAGACCTTCTCACCTGCTGGTTGTATGCAGTTTTCGGTAACTGTTCGCGAATATCAGCAGAAGCTTGACCTGTGACCGCTCATTGGTTGTATCAATAATCTTGTAGACGTCTATAATAAAGGGGATCCATTCACAGCTATATATTGACATCTAGTTGGTATCCATAAACCATTAAGATTTTGTTTGACGAGCCGCATTCTACGATATAAAGGTATGCATTTAGACCCCTTAACTCACTTTTAGGAGGCGATTTTTTTTTTCAATTTTACAACTTGGTGAGTCATATATAGATTAAGGAAAAACGTATAACAAGCACACTAGTGTAGAGATCTACACTAGCGTCGCCATGCAATATATCTAGCTTTATTCTTAACAGAGAAATTACGAATACTAATTGATGCATTAAGATGAATACTAGAAGATGGCATTTAGTACTAATTATTATGGTCTAACCAGAGTAACTGAGTGGGCTGATTTGCTGGTACCCAGGACAGAGTGCAGAGTATTTGACCGAGATGGTCAACAACAATGTAGGCCTGCTTGCATTCGCTCTGAAGCTTTCGGTTTACGAAGTTTCGAAAATGTCCCCACTTTATCTGTGTGATTTCATAGTTTCTACTTTCGACGCCAATTATTATTCGCGATACGAATTTCGCTTCTGTCATCGAAAACAAACTCAAATGAACTTTTACCGTTCATTCTACCTACCGTCGTACAGAGCAATGTACGCTGTATAGAAAGGCGCCCATATTACACGGGGCCACACGCCATAGTCGGGCATATCTCCCTTCCTGTGTGCACGTCGGAAGAGGGCGTGGCGGTGGGCGTCGACTTATCACATCACATCGTGAATGGAGTTCGCAGCGATTGGAGACCGGTAATGCACGAATAAAAATGAAAACCAAAAACTAAGGGCGGAAAAGTGGTCGATGGGTACGTGACATGGGATGTACTCTCTCTATGGGGGCTGGCGGGACTGACAGGAACTGCCGAAACTGCACTCATTTCTGTGACGACTAGACAAATGAAACAAAAGGGAAGAAACCCGAGCGTTCTTTTACATCGCTCACATAGTTAAGTTTCTCGGAAAAGTTTCGTTGCAGAATGAATTGTGGTGCTATACGGTCGTTTGGTTACCGTGGGAACAGCTTGTAGTACGCGGATTTGTCTATGCACGGTCCCTTTGCTTATGGTTCTTAACGGCGTGCTTGTGGCCTTATTGGGAAGGTCGGAAACGTGATGGTCGTCGCGTTTCACGAAACTTTTAAGTCGTACGCAATGGCACGTCGTACCCTAAGTATCAGTTTCGCTTACTCTAAAGAAGCCTTTAGATCTTGAAGCGACCAGCGGTGGTGTGGTGGTGCTAATTTATAGAACGTCAATATAGCTTCGATTATGAAGGGACGCTGGCAACAAGGTAAGCGGCGTTAGTCGTAACTGTTATCTGCTCGATCCCTTGATTGATTGATTGATTGATTGATTGATTGATATGTGGGGTTTAACGACCCAAAACCACCATATGATTATGAGAGACGCCGTAGTCGAGGGCTCCGGAAATTTCGACCACCTGGGGTTCTTTAACGTGCACCCAAATCTGAGCACATGTACGGGCCTACAACATTTCCGCTTCCATCGGAAATGCAGCCGCCGCAGCCGGAATTCGATCCCGCGACCTGCGGGTCAGCAGCCGAGTACCTTAGCCACTAGACCACCGCGGCGGGGCTGCTCGATCCCTTGAGATGAGACATGCTAATGCCGAGTAAATAAACGAATTTCAAGGTGCTGGTCAGTATTTATTTGTCAGCGATATACGAGTAATATTTATTACCCTGAAGGTATATAGATTTAGAATATTTCATATTTTGGTGGTCCTTGCACTCATAAGCGATCGCTGCGGATACTTCAAGCGATTACAAGGATAGTCGGTTCAATGTTTTCAATTCGTCAGGGTTGGGCTGTTGTTGGACGTTAAAAAAAAAAAAAAACGTTGTTTGGGATACTATCACACGATTCCCTGCGTTTCAGTGCTGGCTTCACTGTCATACACTCGTCTGCCGCAAACACCACAGGACTACGTTTCCCTATGTGGCAGTATATCGGCAGCACGCTCAATGTGCATCAGTGTTGGAAGTAAACAAAACAAACAAAGTATAGGTGGGCGTATCTAGTTCGTTTCATTTTTGATCGACGCACGCCGGCGTCGGTGCGTATGGGAAACAAACGGTGCTACGCGGCTTGATTGGCGAGGCGTTGCTCGTTCCTGACGTCACGCACCGGTGGGTGCTCGCAGCGCCCCCTTTTACAAACGCGCGCTCACGCACGCACCCACCGCCAGCCCAGTGGTTTCGCCTCACCGCCCCTGTCGTCTGCTGCGTAGGCCGTCAGCTGCACCGACGACGCAGCAGACGAACGCACGTAATACACTACCGTGTATTTCCCTCCCCCACCACTACCAGATTGGCGCTTCGGTCGACCTCGCGCTGTGTGTAATGGCTGTGATGAATTAGTCTCTGGGTGCCGCTTGACAGGTCTTGTCTCCCCTCCACGTACCCTGCTGGGCGACAGTGTGGTAGCAACGACGAAGCTGCTTGGCCGAACAGGCGGTGTCGCCCATTGTGCGTCCCTTTTAGCTGTTCTCGAAGGTCTCGCACGCGACAGCAGGGAACGAAAATTCGACCTATATTTTTTTTATAGTAGCGTAACATGGGGGCAGTATGACCGCTGACTGATGGCACATGCTTTGTTTAAAAAATAAAAAAAAAAAACGTCGCGTGCAAGGTTTATCTAGTACGGCCTCAGTTCTGTATTTATTTCGAACAAAAGGGAGATGATAAGCACATGAAGTTTGCGCGGGCGAAACTTGAGAAGACGAAACTCCGCATTTTGAACTGGAACGTGTGAAACTGGATATACGCAAATAGATAGACGGAAGTGGTTAGACGAAACTGGGCAGACGAAACTGGACACATGACACTGGATACAGTAAAAAAAAAAAAAAAACTAGGCAGTCCAAACTAGACAGTTCAAACGGCACATATAAAAACTTAACAGACTAAACTGTACAGGTGACGCTCTTCCTAGAAAGCGGTTATCGTGACCATATTGGAAAACCACTATAAAACTCAATATCGTCCGCAGCGAACATGTGCACAGGTATGAGGGCTATGAGTTCCCTTAAGAATTGATCTGTGTGGAAAAAAAAGGACATGGAAATGCAAGACGCGTGTTCAGCGTCTCCTCTTTGACCTTCGTTCAAACCGCAAAAAAAAAAAAAAAAAAATTGCCCGCAGCTTCCCTCGGGGCAACACTGAGGAGGATGCGGAGCATATAATTGGTTAACGGGGTGTTAAAGTGCGACTTACTTGGGTCGATGGCTAAATTGGTTAACGTGGTTGTGAAATGGGGTGTTAAATTGCGACTTACTTGGGTCGATGGCTAAATTGGTTAACGTGGTTGTAGGAGGGGGTGTTAAATGAGTGAACACGTACACACGTATGCGAAAGGGCGGCGCTGGTCGAAGGGACGTCGATCATTGTGTTTGTGGATTCGTTGGAATTCATTTCACCGCGACCTTGGACGTCGACGCGCCGTGCAAACCAACCGACGAGCGGCAACTGAGCGAGCGAGCGCCGACCTTGAGTATATATACAGCTCGACGGCGCATGCACTGTCAGCTGTTGAATGTTCTCGAAGCGCGACGCCACATGCGCGTCCACTGGAGAATCAGGAGAATTGTAGATGTCGAACGCGGTGTGTAGAGGAGGAAGGGTGCACAGATGGTGGAGGAGTGAAGCACGCGCGGTGTGTAGAGGAGGAAGGGCTTCCGCATCTAAAAAAAGATGCTAAATAAGATGCTTCCGCATCTAAAAAAAAGTGTTCGTTTCTCGGAAGCCGTTTTGTGGAAGAGCATCTGCAGACACAAACGGCGCTAAACGGCGCTACACAGCTTGCCTCTGCGTTCGTAGTTGTGGTGTTGGTGGGCAAGCTGTGAATATGAAAGAAACCCCGTGTGGGGTCGGGTTTACAAGGCAGCGAACAGAGACGGGGCAAAGGACGGCGGCACCGGGCAAGGAAAAAGAAAGTTATGAAATATAGACGGAAATGAGAAAAAAAGAAAAGTGGCCCCTTTCGGAACGAAGCGAAGAAGGAGGCATTCTTTCGCTGCAGCCGGTCGGACCAGGCCTGCGGGACAGCGGCAGGCAGCCTTCTGTCAAGAGTTCGCACTGCAGAGGAGGTGTGTCGTGTGACGGAGTAGCGGTAGTCGGGTCATCACATCGGAGCAAACAAGCTTCTTTTAGTACTGATAAAGTACGCCTTGTAGACAATAGACAAAAGATGCGTAGGGTGTCTCTCGTAATCATATAGTGGTTTTGGGACGTTAAACCCCACAAATCAATCAATCAAAAGATGCGTAGAACAACAATTTTCGACGTACCCATTAACCGACTAAACCAGTCTTTTCTTTCAAAAAAAAGTCACATGATATAAAATTTAAGATAAAGTTCATGATTTATGTCATAAGCTAGAGTGACGCTAGCAGCTTTGCCTGAAAGGAAGACAGACTACTTGCGTAAAAAACGAACTTTATGCCATTTTCGCACTTTAAAGACAACCGAGTTTCTTATTTAGTAGAGGATTTTATTTGGATGCTGCTCTTAACTCAACAACATGAGTCATGCGCAGGGAAGAAAAGCGGTATCATTGAGCGTATGTCTCCTTACTCGCTAAATATGCTCGCTGCTGGCGGTAAGTTCTGCTGGTGGTAAGTTCTTTTTCAGTATCGCCACTTCAAGCTGAACCATCAACTCTGCCGGCAGTCCATCTTTTCGTGGTTATTAACTCCCGATTATTTCGCAATGAAATGCTCATACAAGTTAGGTGCGCATACCAGTTCTTCATACAAGTTATAAAGGAGTTTGCGGGTACAACGGGGCAGCACCAGGCGCGGGCCTGTTTGACGGAACCAGGGAGAGGCCTTTGCCATGCAGTAGGCATACTGATGATGACGACGACAAGACACTTTAGGTGGCACTTTAAACGTGTCACGTCAAGCATGCCCCACCACATAGGCTCACGGTTAAGAGTGTGCAGTGACACGCACAAAACGTGAGGCCGGGTGACCCGGGTGTCATCTTGCGCAGTGAATGCGATTCAAGTAGTCCGATTTTCTTTCCTTATTTGGATATACTGAACCTGTACGCTGCACAAGTTGAAATTGGTGGCTGGTACATCCGTGTACTGGGCCGCACGTATACGTCCTGTTTCGTTGCCGTCGGAAAGGTGGTTCATTCCGCCAGGGCGGCCTCCTAGGGAGGTGGTGGCTTCACTCTCACACCCCGATTCAATTCGTAGCTGGGGGGAAAGGGTGCGGCGCCGTGTTTTCCTTTTGTTATTTTGAGCGCCAGGAAAATGAAGGCCAGTTGGATGGGGGGTTCTTCCAAGAATTATGAGCGACGGTGAACGGAACTCACCGCATCTCCGATCTTCAGGCCCGAGCATAATGGCGCGTCGCAGAGCGCCCCTTGGCTATGGTGGCTAGAAGCCACCACTGCTGCTGCTGCCGCCTCTGTCGGTGTGTTTTGTTGATCTCTTCTGTTTTTTTTTTGTTTGCGATGTACTATCTTTCCTTCGCGCTGATATGTATGAACGAGAACCACTGGTTTTTGCGTTTTGCTCTTGATAGCGTTGTCCCGAATTGACGTGACCCCCTGTCTGGTCGAGTTTCCGGCATGGTTCCTTTTGTTTTGAAGTGATTCGATATGATGCACCTGCTGGCCTTGTATGTTATTCGAACGTATCGGTACGCGTATCTCATTCGCAGATGTTTTAAGTGTCGAGGGGCCCGGGTTTGATTCTTAGCCGAAGCGACAGCACTTCGATGGCTGCTAAATGCAACGGAGGCATGTAAAGAGCGAGTGAGTCATTCATTATGGAACTATTCCATCAAACTTCACACGTTAAAAAAAACTTTAAGGATATACATCATTTTATCATCATAAATCATTGAGTCTTGTCCTTTGGGCCATTTGACTTTGTATACATTGTTACATGCTGACTTCATCGTGGATGCCACTTCAGCCTTCGGACTATAAGACCCGCCTCCCCCCGAAATTGTTGGGAGAAGAAATCGATGTTTTTTAAAGCTTTCAACAAGTGCCTCCTTCCCCTTCTCCCACGAATAAGTTCCCTTGCTACGGGCCTGTATGAGACCCTATTCTGTAAAACGTCTCCGTTTTATGCATTGTAACGTTGCTGACTAGAAACATCAAACTGAGAGAAAAGAAGCCAGCAAGCGCTGCGGACACCATGGTAGTCAGGCTGCTGCCGTTCAAGCCAAGGGCGCAGGATTTCGCGAAGCGATATATAATACACTAAAACGGTGGTACGGGGAAGGGGTTTCCTCCTCTCTGCTAATAATCTAAAGCTCCATCGAACTTTTCTCGACATTGCTTAAAGTGCAGCATTAAAAGGCACGTTGTTGTTTTTTTGACAATAATCCCTGACTTTGCCTTCCAAGGACAGCTTACTTCCCACCGTTGGTCTTGGAAAACTAGGGACCAAAGGTGGGTCCACTTGAGCACCATGTCAGTGCTTCATTTTCGTTTACGCGTGCAGTGGGAAGTTGTTCTTCTTTCTGACTCGGCCATTTTGAAAGAAAGGGGGGGGGGGTGGAGACTGCGGTGAAACTTTGTCCTGTTTTATTGACAACCCTGCACACGCCTAAGCCACGAAGCCTAAATGGCAAAGATATCTTAAGATTTTACGCGCCACAGCCCTCGAGCTGTGGTTTAGTTTTGGGATGTAAAAACAGCGCAAAAACAGAAACGACGACTGAAGAAGAGACCGCAAGTATTCTTCAGTGATTGCCTCTATTTTTGCGCTGTTTTCATATTCCCAAGCATGAACCTCGAACTAGCCCTACTATCGCTTCTAGTCTAGTTCAGTCTACTGACCAAATTAAACCTCGTCCGCCCCTTCATCCAGTTACAAAAAGAAGCAGCGAAGACAACGACCCAAGTTCCGAGCTCGACAACGTGATATAGTTTCTTTTCCTTCATTTTCTTTTGTCTGTCCCGCTCTGCAGCGCACATCTTATCCGCCATCTCCCCCATTTATTTCCATCTCTCTCCCTCTTCGTCTTGTTACTGTCTGCCTTTCCGCACCACGCATCCGTCGCTGCACTGTCTAGGGCTCGTTAATGTTACTCTTGGGCCACCTCACCCCCCAAACTTTCTCTGTGCGCGTGTCTTCTCTCTGGACGTTTCGATAGACGCCCGCGAGTCCTGGGAATGATTAATGGCCCTCCGGAGAGACGCCGCGATGCCTCGCATCGCGGCCGCTAGGCGGCCTCGGTGGCGTCGGCAGCGCGCCCTGGCGTTCGCACGTTCGTGCCCTAAAAGCGCGGGGATCTACTGCGTGAGTCAGCGGCGGCGGCGGCTGGCGCAGACGTTGTCGATCCAGCGGAGGTCGAGAAAGCGGAGCGGGAACCAAAACGTCTCTTGCATCTGCGGCGTGGATTTGTCGTGCCACGCCGCTGATGCAAAAGACAGTAAAAGTACTTTGTTAGACCCTCGTTAATTTGGAAAACCGGATCGTTCGGGCGTATTTACGAAGTTTGAAATGGCCCTCACGAATGTTCTGGGAGTGCCAAGTTATGTCGGTTAAAATGACAGTAGCTCCGGATGCCCTCGCGTCGAAGTGGACAGCCGCTCTGTGCAGCTCCAACTTCAAGACACAAGAATTGGCAGTCCAGCGGACCCTCGAGATGGCGATGAAGCAAAGCCTCGAAGTCTCCTCATGGGAGACCTGAGGCCAGGTTGTTGAATGTCGAGGGGCTTTCAATTAAGCTGTTGCCACCAGCCAACCAAGTTTGTGGAGAGACCGACGTTTCGGGACCGATTCGGTCTCTTTCCCGGCGAGTGACTATGTCGATTATGGAACATCGCCGCGTCTTGTCCTCTCCCGACAGCTCCGGCTTTCCCTTTTCACTCACGTTTTCTAAACGTATATTGGGGGCATTGTTCCTAGCGAGCGGTTCACGTTTACAGATATGTGCTGCAAACGTGAACCCAGCCAGACAGATTTCTGTCAAAATGTTTACATTTAAGCTTATACATTGTTCAATGAAACCACTTTCGTTAGTTCGGCCATATTTGGCCGCGAACATATCGATTCACATGATCCTCGAAGTGCGCCAATATGCGACGCAAAGCAGTGAAAACTGTTTTCTCGAACAACCGAAACGTCTGCGCGAGCTTTCAGAAAAGACGTAGTTGCCATTCGAAATCAAGTTGTTTGTACATGATTAGGTATGGGTTCAAAGCGCGTTTTGCCTCGAGAGGCGGAGCCTTGAACCGCGGTGAGTTAGCTGAAACATTCAAAAGGCTCCGATTAACAAATGGGTTTATTTCCTGGTGTTTCGGAATCAATTACGCTCCTCTTTCAGGGGGAGTCACGGTCGAAGTGTCGTGGTGAAAGTTCTGCTACCAAGAGGTTACACCTGGACACCTAAAATACAAAAAGTATACAATTCGAAATTCGTGAACTCATTATCAGAGATTTCGTAGCTAAATATAAGAGTTAAAGTTGTTACCTTGATTTTATCTTCGATTAAAACACCTATGATGAAGAAACTACTGACGTTAGAGTTCTCTGAGTATATAATTTAACAGTTTAAACGCACTCATTGTTTCACTTGAGCGTTCCTTTAAATAACTCGGTGGAGCGTAATAAGCTACAGCGCACACAGAATGCGCAACTAGTTTCTGTTTTTGTTCCCCGGGCCCCAGCGGGACGATTGCGGTCGGTGTCACCCAATACTCGCGGTTTGAGGAGACGCGTGGCGCTGCCACTTCAACGTTCCTCGATCGTCTACGGTTTCATGCGGGGTTCGTCCGCTACGTGGCGCGCCCTTCGTTGTTTGTGGGTCTGCGGAGGCTTATACGCTAACGAACACCCGACCCCTTATGTGGAACGTACAGGGGGCGCGCGTATCGCGTTTCGAGCACTTCTTCCAATCTCGTTATTGTATATCTTGGAACGCGTACTTAATTCGGGACGCGCGCAGTTTCCCCGCAGGTTCTGTGGGAAGGACGAGCGGTTGGAAATATCGCGTTTCGGCGGGATGGAAGAAAATTCTCGCTGAAACGACCGCATACATATCGTTTTCTTTTCCCCCCGATAATACACAGCATCGCTCAGTATTAAAATAAAGCTTGGTTACCAAAAACAAAGCGGAAGCTTACTTTTGCATCAATCAAAATATTTACTTTAAATATCAAAAGCGAATGTTTCGCTTGTGTCAAACTGCACTGTTTCTTTTTTTTTTTCAAAATATTTGCCGGCTTGAGACACGTCCATCAAACTGCATATTTTATTTTATTCAGACATATCTTATCATTTCGCAAAATATTTTCATGCATTCGTACCTCTTTGTCACAATGATATTGTCTATGCTGACATAGGCCAGAGGCCACGCCGTGATTCATTTATATGTAGAAGAAGACGAGAGGAAAACATTAATTTCTTTCAATGCAATGCGTTGTACCATTTCGCTCGGGGCTTTAACCTGCCACAGCGCTTCTATTTAGGCTTTTCAATGGCTGTAACCGGTTACTATGCTTTTGGATGCGAATTGATGCGTCCTTCTTGGGCTGCAAATACAACCTCGTCTAAAGAAATCGAACATTTATATTATGGCTAAGCGAAAGCGTGAATAAATTTAGACGCAGCAATTCGAATCTTTTAAGTATTTCTTTTTTTTTTTTTGCACAAACTTGGGGGGGGCTATTTTTGAAATCGTCGATCTCCGTACTGTTGTCAAAAGCCGCCATTCGTTCACTTTGACTTAGAACCTATCTGTCGCTGCCTCTCTCTGATTGGTTGCTAGCGCCGCCATTACAACATACGGCAACAGTCCGTTTCCTGAATGGCTCGTTCGGTCAATGAAGGGAGGAATGCGAGTTGAAGAACCTGGGAAAAGCAGCGGGAAATATCAGCAATACGCGCAAAATGCTGCGCGTTTGCGCGACTGATGGTAAGCTACCGCCATCTCTCGTCGACCTGGCGCACTGCACGGGCGACACCCCGCTGTCGTTGGACGCGTGCACAGAGTTGGGCCGCAGCAGTGTTGTGCTGTTGCAGGACAGGACACTTCTGGTTGTGTTATCCATCTCTCGGCGGTGTCGTCTGGCGGTACGTCTGCCCTAGCAGACGACGCGAGTGTAAGCCTTTTGGTGCCTGCATATGTACTTATAAGCGGCTACTTAACCTACCGACTGCGTCGTGCCGCGGACCACAGCGAAAGTTAGCCACGTACCAGCGTATATACGACTTGGCGATGCGGGTGTTAAAGGAAGAGCACACTCCTCCCTCCTTCCGCCGTTTTCTTTTACGACGTCATCAAAATAGGTGTCTGTTCCCAGCACGCACCCGAGACGGCACCACTATCGTCGCCTTCACACCCCCTTTCCACTTCTCTTCCACGAGATCATCTGCCCCGTAGCGTTGTACACCCTTCACGCGTGCAACACCCACTAAAAGAACAAGAGTAAAGCAACAAAAGAAACCCGTCTGGCACGGTGTTGTTTTGTTCCGTTTACTCCTTCCTCGACTCGGGTGTGCATGTTCGTGGAGTGTCAT
Source organism: Rhipicephalus microplus (assembly GCF_013339725.1). Lineage (NCBI taxonomy): Eukaryota > Metazoa > Arthropoda > Arachnida > Ixodida > Ixodidae > Rhipicephalus > Rhipicephalus microplus. The sequence continues at coordinate 43,960,955 of NC_051168.1, forward strand.
TGGCACGGGTGCGTTTTCGCTTTTTTTGCTGCTCTTTGTGTTGGCCTCTTTGGCTTGTCGGGCCATCGTCTTGCAGCTGCTGGGGTTCTGGCTCCTGCGCTGTTCAGTTTATGACGCTAGGAGAATGACAAGCAGTAGGCGGCGCGGGTATGGGGTGGTTCACCGAGCTATGCGATTCGGTAGGTACGCCGAGACGTACTAGACGAGGGGACTAGAATTGTACCACGCTAGCTAAGAACGCGAAGGCGCCAAGGTGTTTGTTGTTGCGTCGCGGGAAGTCCATTTCACGCCGGCCGCTATAGGGGGCGCAGCGATAGCATGCGGGTCTATTATGAACGCGTTAAAAACGAAACAACCTTCTTTTCTCTTTTGTATTTGGTGAATTCCCACTTCGCTTTAAACGGCGGGCGGGGGGGGGGGGAAGCTTAGAAGAGGGCAATAATATTATTGAGGTCTGAGGACTCTCTCCGAAAGTCGTTGTCGATCGTTTACAGGGGGCGTTTTGCCATGAAAGTAGCAGTTGGCAGATCTTTCGCTAGTGAAAGAAGGTAGGAAGAGAGATAGATGCTTTAATTTGGTGTTTTTGGTGATCCTGCGTTGTAACTTGAACGGCGATGAAGGCAGTAAAAAAAAAATGTTGTAGTCGGTTAAAGCTATGTATCCCCCTGAGTGATCATTGCGTACGAAATTCAGTCGGTTGTGTCTCTGTTGTTCGCTGTTCCTGCTTTTTTTCTGCGTGATTAACCTTCGACAGTGAATAACCGACTGGCTTGCAGCTGGATAACTGACCATGTTCAGGGTGGTACCAAGCAACATAACTGCAGATTTTGCAACGTTGAATAAGTTGTCGTGAACCGTGAGCATTCTGTTTCCAGCATTCGTGGGTACTCAATCATTGCACAACTTTCCTGAGTCCTCATCATCATTTCCGCCTCTATCAGATGTTCGGATACACGCTCACAGCTATGTAGTTACGTGATTGGGACAACAGTTCATAGAACTTGCTCATTGCCTCTTTGTGCCGCCGGTCATGGAATTGCCAACTATGGAGTCCTATCTTTGAGAATGTGCGTTTCATGCGCCCAAAGGTGAATTTGAGATGATTATTACCTTATCGTTCTTAGCTCCGATGCTATTCGATGTATGCACATACTTCAGTATACGCATTCCAACTCGGAACCTAGATTCGATGGTAAATTTATCAATAGCATGCGCTCTTTCTTTTTCTGTAGTTAGCTTCCCATTCATCTGCGTACTTTTTTTCCGTGGGGGGGGGGGGGGGGTCACAGCTTTCGCAAACTTTTCAATTTCGCCTTTTTGTATAACACCGAACATAAGACGTACGAATGAACGTACATAAAGTAAAAATTGAACCCCCCCCCCTCATCCTCGTGTTGCGAGGACGAAATTTCTTGCTTTCCCTTGAAAAATTGAATTGCTGCACAAACTTGAAGAAAAAAACAAGAGAGACAGGAAAGAGCGCAGACAGGACTGCGCTCTTTCCTGTCTCCCTTGTTTTTTTCTTCAAGTTTGTGCAGCAATTCAATTTTTCAAGTATGAACCAACTAGTATGCAAAAAAGTATTGCTTCTTGCTTTCCCTTTCACCGCTCAGAACACTGATCAGCTACTTCAGTTTCGTACTGTAGCGCAGGGTATGCTTTCCCGCAACTCTCCTGTAAAGTAAACAAGCTTTTCCAGTTTCCCATTATCATGACGCTTGCACAGGTACGCTTGTCTCGCTCATTCGTCTCACTGCCTTACATATTCATACGCTTAGACCTGCCGGGGTAGCGCATGTCGTGAAGACGAGCGAGCAAAACGAAGGGTTGGAGGAGCTCGAAAGACTGGAGCTAGCAGCAGCGTGTGTATGAGAGAGAGAGAGAACGCGCTCTTTGGGAGAGGGTGAAGGAAGAGAAGGAGTCCATATACCCGAGATGGGGGCCTGTGGAACGAAACGAGAGTGCTTCAAAAGACCATTAGCGCGAACAGCAAAGCGGCCCCCAGCTATAATGCTTTGGGGCTGACCGGGTCGTCGTTCTGTCTACAGCTATGGCTCTCCGTCTCTCCTCCAATCATCAACCTCCTCCTCCGTCTACTACGCACATCCCCTTCCCCTCACTCTATTCAAAGCGTTCAGTCGCGGTTGCGATGAGCAGCAGGAATGGCGAACTACAGCCCGTTCGTGTACCTTCCTTTTTTCTTACATTCAAACGCCGACTCTGATGGCTGGCTTTCCGTCTCTTTCTTCATCGCCATCCTTCTCACCCTCAATCCACTCGCACAGACACGCACCGCAGCCAAAACCTCCCGTGCTTCTACACCGACGTCATCGTTCGCTACAACTCTTTGCAGTCCTCTTCTTCCCCTCTGCTCCTAATTGCAGTCTTCGCGTTCCCCCCTACCCCCTTGTTCTCCACCTTAGCTTCCACGGACACCGAATAGCTCTCATCCAATTAGGAACGATTTCCTCCTCGTCACCGAAAGAATTGGGGGAACCCCTTTTGCTTCTATCTATCTCTCTCCCTTCACTTTCGCCGGGTCTGGTTGGGTTGGAGTCCTTTATGCGGCGCCATTTGCATTCCGTCCGCGGCTTCGTCTTCGTCTCCGATTGGCCTTTGTTCTGGCTCGAACCGAGAACAAGAAGACCTGCCTGCCTTTCTCGTTGATGCACACTTGTTCCGAGGAATGCGCAGGCACTGACTCTGTGTGCGCAGCTCATTAGAAAACGAGAGGGCGGGCCGATGTTTTCGGCGCGCTTATACGTTCGTTGTTTTAGGCTTGATTCGTCCACAGATGAGCGCCGTAATAGTGGCTGGATGGAAAACGGCGATTTCATCTGCGTCATGTATGTTTTTCAAGCAATATACTGCGAGTTAGTTTAGTTGGGAATTCATGTTAACGATACTCGCGCAAGACCACGGGGTTGAGGAGAAGCAGCACGGGCAACGCGTGTGATCACTAGCTGCGCCGTGTGCGCCCTTGACGAGGTTTTTTACTACATCGTGCAGATTGCGCTAGTCCCCTTTTTCCTCCTGAAGGAGCTGCAAGCGGTGTGAATAACCTGTGAATTCTTTCTCCCCCCCCCCTTTTTTTTTTAATAATGTCCGTACTTAAAATTCCCGTTCTATCGACTATGGCTTTCAGTGGATTATAGGCATAATAGTTAAATTCAATTAGAATTTGGGCGAAAGACCCGGTTAGCTCCTCTGCTGATCCTGAAGGTCGTGGGTTCGATTCCTAGCCACAGTGCGCGGACATCGATGCTGACGAACTCACTTCCGTACTGTTTCATGTCGGAGCTTGCTGAAGAACGCCAGGTGGTTGCAATGCTGAACCGTCGGCTCTGCGTCACGCCTTGAAATCATATCGTCCCTCTGGCACGCGAAACCCCGGGCATTATTGAAGGAGCCCGGGGACCATCAGTCAGCCTAGATAGACATTTTACAGTAAATTGATTGAAAAGGAAAATGGTGAGTGTTCATATTGATAAGGGCCTAAATGAGCTGCGATTGTAAATAACATATCATTGCGGACCGGTCACCATGTGCGTACGTTTGAGATGAAGCGACGTAATTCATAAGATGGAAGCGAATTTAGTGGTACTTAGCACGAAGTGAGTGGCATTGATCAGGTTTCGAAATTGCGCTTCCGGCGCGCGTGTTTCCTAATGCAGTCGACGTCCCTTTCGGATGGAGAGGGTGCGATAATGAACCATGGATGACTATAGATGGGAGAACGCGATGAGCGAACTGGGGATTGGTTAATATCTATCACTGCGTGATACTCTATATGGGCATTACGAAAACAAATTATCGAAGAGCGAAATTCACATTCCATGGCACACTTTTCTATTTGCCTTAAAGGGGCCCTGAAACACTTTTTTGAGTAACCATGGAATGAATTCATTGGAAAACCGTATTGCCTCACAAATTCAACGCCGCAAGAATTTTAAGAATCCGTCCAGTACGAGCGGAGTTACAAATATTTGTCACACGCTGCAATCGCATTCTCTTCTCTCGTCCTGACAAAAGCGCTAGAAGCTAAGCAGGGAGGGATGGAAGGGGCAAACAAAAGAAAAAAAAAGAACGTCACGTTCGCCTCGTGACCTTGAGCACTTTTTTGCATTTTTTTTTTCATCGAATACGCGGCTTTATCAGTGCGATCGCGCGCGCACGCGTGGACAAGTGACGGCCTCTCGCGGCGATTTCTGTAACTACCGAGCGCGCCATGTTCAAATCACTCAATGGCTGACAGATGGGTAACCTACGTTTGATTTTTGGGCGTATTCCGTGATTTGTCGAGGGACGAGAAAGCAATTTTTAGCTGTCTTTTGATAATTTATTGTGAATTCCAGGTCGCGTGCTGCCCTATAACATTTGGCTCGCGTGTTTTCGGAAGCCTCTACTACCGATCGGCAGCGTTTTCTGACTGTGCTCAAGAAGTGTTGCAGGGCGTCTTTAAAACTGACACGTGCTGCGAAAGTTTGTGTGCGGGCTGTCAGAAAAGCTGTGACAGAAACAGAATCGAGGTTTTTCATCATTGTCAAATATATGTATATATATATATATATATATATATATATATATATATATATATATATATATATATATATATATGCAAGGCTTGCATGTAGGTGTTGGTTTAGTTACTGACTTCGACAACGCGCTCAAAGCTTGGTGATGGCAGGTCCTGTAAGAGCTGGTGGGCCAGAAGCGAACAGGGAGGTGGGTTGGCAGGCGGAGGGTTGATCCGTGGAGGGATTGAAGCACGGACTCGTATATTCGCGTTTAATGGGCCTCCTACGTAACACGCGCTAATCCCATCTCCGCTAATCCTCTCTGCATCCAAACCCAACCCGAAAACCCGATTCTTCTCGCTTCCCCGCCTTCGCAGTCTTGTCCCCTACGTCGGGAAAAAAGGGATTAACTCTTTCGCATCATTAAATATAATCGCATCGGTATATCTCGTCGGGCTCCCTTCCCGCGCTTATTCATTGACGGGTGCCCGCAGTATTTTGTGTGCGGGGGGGTCTGCTTGCGTAATCACATTTTGTCGTCAACGTCATCATCATCGGACCTGCCTCTTCTCGCGTATGCATGAATAGCTCGCTAAGAGCTCGCACCTTTTTTGTTGTTGTTGTTGTTGCTTACGGATTGACGTGCGCACGTAATAATACGGGGCACCGGGTGATGTCGCCGTCGGTGGGGCTTCTCTGCGCGTCGCGACATGAAATGGACGTTGGGAAAGCAGTTGCAGCTTTTATACATACCGTTTTGTTCCTCTTTTGATCTTGGGTTGCCACGTGGTGTAGGAGTTAAAGGATATGAAATTCCGGAATATCGCGAAAACACTTCAACAGCACCCGACTTATGCACCTGATGCTGTCACCTAACGCTGTCAAAGGTCAGCTAAAGCAGCCGTTGGAAAGAATGCATTTTTCCGTATCGTACATAGATCATTTCTGAAGGGTGTTTGGCGCCAAGATTCGAGAAGCATGTCAATACTGATCGACAGAATGACTCAGACGTGGACGGCGATTCTCAAATAAGAGATTTTATTTCTCTGTCCTATTTAAGCATATATGGTGAGGTGAGCCTATGGTGTGCCTCAATAAAAATCTTCGAGACCGTAGCTTAGCCACTGTCAAATTTAAGCGCATGGTGACCCTATGGGGGGGGGGGGGTCTCAAGAAAAGTCCTCATGACCGTAGCTTAGCCGAACAACGCGCAATGCATGGGTAAATATTGCAAGTACCAGTAACACAGCCACCAACATTCTATTCCTTAAGACGCCGCAGGCCGCTAACACAGCGACCGCGGGAAGCGTGCTTGAGAACCCTGAACTAGAAGCTTGTTTTTATTTTTTTTATGAGAACTGTACAGATTTTATTCCGACTTCGGCTACACTCAAGAGTTTGTCAATTTTTCCTTTCATATCATTACTACAGTTTGTCGGGCTTGTTGGTCTAAGTAATTGAATGAACTGAGGGTGCAATACCAATGAAGACAGGCGCATTAGCAATGAGAGACAAGAACAAGCACTTTATGATCTGTTTGTTTGAGTAGGCACAACTGCCGATTTACTGAAAGGGATTCAATTACATCTGCCACGCCCATTTTCTGTGTAAGAAAATGTTAAAAGAAAAGAGCTGGAAACAATCACGCATTACCCACTACGACACCAAGTATATACCCCTGTCCCGAATTCTCGCTGAGCTTAAAATGCCTTGCCCGCCCAGCAACTTGGGTTTCGCATGAACGCCGTCGCTTGTATCGGGTCGCCCTTATGCAAATGTCGTCTCGTACCTGACATGTATGACGTGTTACTGCTCCCCGTCTTCAATCAAGGAACGACTAAAGCGAGTTGATATTCGCCTCTTGGGCAGTTTCTATGAAACAGGGGTAGAAGAAAATTAATGCAGAAAACAAAATGGGGCGGTTGGGGGGGGGGGGGGATAGTAGGACACGTGAATCACCATACAGGGAAAGTGGAACAGTTATTTGCATACGGCGGTCGTCATCGTACGTCATTTACATAGCCAAATTCACTCCCTCCCTATAAAGCGTTCAGTGTCGCGGAAATCACCCGCGCTTTGAGATTCGTACTTGGGGGGGGGGGGGGATTAGTTCACTTATGTAGAGATGAAAATGCTGGCATCACTTGTGTTCACCGTACCTCAGTACGTCTAGCTAAAAGCTTCTTTTTTTTACACGTCGGGGTATAGAAGTCACCCTTTTACAACTCGTTTCGGTTTGACTCACATCCCGCCTTACCCAATCATCCAGAGCTTTCAAGCATCGAGTCCTACCTAACACTGGGCTAGGAATAAACGAATTTTTTCTCTGTATCCTAACGACGACTTGCTTTTAACGCGCATCGCCTGAAGCCATTCATGCATGTCTGCGTATAGTGACGCTCTACTTTGCCTAATCAAATTTGGAATGAAAAAAAAATGGCCTAAGCCGCGTTGTCTGGTTAGAAGCGATGATGCGTTCCTGATATCCGTGTTACGCCCAGCTGTTTAGACTTGTACTTAGTAATGGGGCCAGCTGCTTAAAAGAGGGGATCATGATTGGATTAGTCGTTTCCGATGGACATATTACGGAAAGGCGTGATCACTGATCAGTGCAGATTATATGTAATGATCCCATTTTCATGTCCTCTATTTTACTCTTTAGTATTCGCAGTCTTTTCTGTCCTTGCCCGTTACGTTGAAAGCGGACACAACTTGCATCTTCACTGGAAGAATTCTGGGAGTTAATATTATCCATATTTCTTTACGTCATATTTTATGGAATGTTCCCGCCTTTGTTGTTGGCGTGCGAATACTTTACAGCTGTACGCGTGACACATCAGCCGTGCTCTGATTCGATGTTATGTGACTGGTGTCTTACTGGCTCCAGCTCTGAGGGTTAATGAATGCGTCTTTTGAATACGAATGGAAAGGATCTTCATCAAACAAACAAATAAATAAGCCTAATCTAACAGGAGCGTCCCGAGATATGTTTACAGCTTGCAAAGGCATTCACCATATCTTTACTAACTCTCGCCTGTTATTGCTTCAGGTTTTCTTGACTATCGCCTTTATGATTTTTCCTCCGTTATTCATTGGTTTTTTTATCGACCAATCATAATTTTTTTCTCGTTTCATTGTCAGTTGGATTCTTGCACTTACGTTTTGTTCATTCTATTACCTCTTCATTCATCACCGTTAATTTCCATTCTTTCTTTCATGTTGTCTTCCTTTCAGATAACCCTGTCTTTCTTATTTATTTGAGTTTCCTTTATTTCGATTTCATTCCTTCTCTTCTTTTCCCGTTTCAGCAGCATTCGAAATTGAACGCTACACGCTATATCTACTAGCGCGAAGAACAACCGTCTCAGATCTTTCATTTCTTTGCATCCGCCAACAATACGCTTACTGAAGTCCGAACTTCCACTTGCACGCCACTCCAACACCTCCCCCCTCCCCCATGACTGTTCCATGACTGTTCCAGCTGATCTCTTACACGTCATTCCATTCCTCTGTCTCTTAGCACTTTGCGTCGAGCTGCTCTCGGGGGAACCATTCCTTCAATTTTTCGTTCTTGTTTTCTTTCTCGGTTGTTTGCCCGAAGGCGTTATTGGATTTTCCGGGAAGGGCGCTAGAACAAAGAACTGTCGATGGTGATGCTGCTGTTCGTGGGAAAGTGAGTTCTCGGTGAGTGCTCTCACCGAACAATGGCGTAGCGCACTGCTTGTTCTTTCCGTTAGACTGCAAAAAAAAAAAAAAGCATGAAACCTTAGAATCTTAGAAACAAGGGGATAGAGGCAATGTACGTCGAAAACAAAGAAACGTGGAAAGGTAGATGGTGAGACCGCGTTCGGCAACTCCTAGCGCCCGTCGCTCCCCCTAGCGGCTGCGCCCGTTGCCGCTGATATGTTTTGAGGGCAAACATCGGTTCGCCGCGCCCTCTTTTGTTCGAGCCTTCGCACCGCTTTCGTGGCGTCTTGCTTCACGGAAAGATAGTGTGGGCACTTCGATTGAAGGAATGGAGGATGGGGAGCTAGGGGGCGCCACTTGCGTCAGTACGTATAGCGCTCGGGCTATAACAATGTTAGGGGTACCCGTTCTTGATTTGCTGTTTGTTTACGAATCTATGCCGGCTGTTTCTCTGTCTTCTGATCTGCGATGGCTTCCCGCTTGTTTCTTGACGCAGGGATGGCCGTGTTGCTCTCTTCTGCAAGTCTTAAATTGAAGGGGAGTGTTCGTGAAATGGCGCCTCTGCAGACGTCTCAAGCAACCGTGTATAGGCGCGTGCACTTCGGTTTGTTGTTTATGTATTCGAATTCGCAATTATTTCAGTTTTTTTGTAGATTTTTGGTATATACCTTTAGTCCAATTGAACGTGAGCACCGACCTCACAGTGAGGCTTCTAGCTGCATTTCGTTCTCTCTCGTAATCTAATAATGCCTCGCATTACGTAAGAGTTCCAGAAAACTGTGCGTTTGTTTGATGCTACAGGGGTTTAACTGTAGACTTTTTTGTTTGTTATTTGGCGAGTCACAGCCTGGCTGCTTTCACAGAACCTTTAATGTGTATCGCTGGTGTGGTTATTTTTATTTCACTGCTGAGCACTTTGACTGATCGCAGCTGTTTTACGCAATCTTGTTTACTCTGTTCCGTCGCCTTTATGTGTTCATATGCTGATCGCAGCTTTCGAGCAGAAACACTCTTTTCTTGCTTTCCAAACGAATCTCGAAAGCCGAAAACAATGTTTTCTTGTGAGCGTCTTTTCGTATTTGCTTCACCGCCAGCGCCATCGTTATTATCATCATCACTATTATAACGATTACATTTGCCAGGGCCAAGGAGGCAGCAAAGGCCAGAGGGTTCCTAGAATGAGACCTCCCACCTGGGGTAGAAGCGGTACTTGCGCCGCTCTACCGTTTCGAACAATAAACGTTTATTCATCTTCCTCATATATGTGGCATAATCCTTGCGTGACAATCGTGATTATCCTCTTCTTCTTCACTCCATCTTAGCGTCACCGTTATCAACATCATCTGGGTCTTCTTCCTATTTGTCTTCTGCCATCGCCACCACTGTGTTTCTTTTTTTTCTTTTTCTTTTTTTGATTTTTCTGAGCTTTGTTATTCGACTCGTTTAATGTACATCGGGGTTCTCATCATCATATTGTTGAAATCTTCAATGCGAACCAGTTTTCGTTTTTGCAGTATAAGGATGATTGTCTCTTGGACTTACAGTACGTGGCTTGGCTGGCTTTGTTTTGTTGTTTTTTGTTCCTACCTAGTTATTTTAGACTCTACCTCAACTTACTGCTCGTAATAACCCCTCCCTCCTCGCTCTCTACTACTATCACTCTAAACCCTTCTTCTGTGTTTCATACTTAAAGAAAATAAATAATGGCGAGTAAGTGCAACTTACCTTTGAAATTGGGGTATCGAGGAGCATTGCTGTTCATTCAAACGTCAATTAACAGGCGCAGGTGTCTTTTAAGGGTGCTCCGAAAGAGAGCAAGCAGTTCACTGCATAAATATACAAACAAGTACATTTAAATGACAGCCCGGTCGTCGATAGGTCGTGACAGCAGATAGGCGCGAAGTAAAAGGTCAACAAGACTGAGAAGGGGAGTTCATGTGAAGGGTGGGGGGGACGCGCTTGGCCAAGTGGGATTGCATCATCACTTAGGCGGTGCTCCCCTTAACTCGACGCTATGTGAAAGAAGCGAAAATAACGAACAATACTAAATCGGTGAGATGGTTCCTGCACCAGCGTCAGCGAGCGAATCAAAATGTCAACCTTGGACGTCCCGAGAGCTGTCTTGTCTTCTCGGCCTTTTGCCCCCGGGCCATCTTCGAGCTCACACTTCGCCGACTCCTAACGTTTGTTCGTCCTCTTTCGTTGTCGCTTCAGGTTTTATTCTATCACTCACGTGACTTTCTCGTTTTATCGTAGGTTCATACTTGTATTTTTGAAAGACACGTCGTATCGTTCGATCACACCTTGTTTTTTTTTTTTACTTAGTAATATTGCAGACTACTACATTGGCCCAAGAAAAGTAGGGACATTACAGCAAGGAAAACAAAAAAATTATGATAGGCGTAAATTGTACTGCATAAAATGGAAAACAGTGCATATATGTGAAAGGAAACAAGAATCGCACTTCGACGTTGCATCACAACTGAGTTGCCGTTTGACGTCCTTCTCTTCGCACACGCTCCTCGGTCTGCGTATTCTGACGTTTCGTTCTTGGCATGTTTTTTTTTTTTTTTCATCTTGGGGCCCCGCCGCGGTGGTCTAGTGGCGAAGGTACTCGGCTGATGACCCGCAGCTCGCGGGTTTGAATCCCGGCTGCGACGGCTGCATTTCCGATGGAGGCGGAAATGTTGTAGGCCCGTGTGCTCAGATTTGGGTTCACGTTAAAGAACCCCAGGTGGTCGAAATTTCCGGAGTCCTCCACTGCGACGTCTCACATATTCTTATGTTGGTTTTTTAGGACATGTTAAACCCCACGTATCAATCAATCAATTAATTAATCAATCAATCAATCAATCAGTCCTTTACATCTTGTGGGTGTTTTGTTTTTGTTGTTCCTTTTTGTGTTCGTGCATGTGTTTGTTTTGTTCATTAAGAACTTCCTTGTTACTGACGAACTTCGCTAACCTCAACGAATTTTCATACAGTGTAGTTGGGCGGTTGCCATGGCAACCACCTGACTTTTTTTTTTTCACCATTTCTATTGCAACGACTCGTCCGGGAAGGTGAAAGAGGGGCAAAATGTATAGTACCTACTCGACTGAAGTGAATATTTCATTTTGTCTCGCCGCGGTGGTCTAATGGCGAAGGTACTCGGCTGCTGGCCCGTAGGTCGCGGGATCGAATCCCGGTTGCGGCGGCTGCATATTCCGATGGAGGCGGCAATGCTGTAGGCCCGTTTGCTCAGAATTGGGTGCACGTTAAAGAACCCCAGGTGGTCGAAATTTCCGAAGCCTTCCACTACGGCGTCTCTCAATATCATTAGGTGATTTTTGGGCGTTAAACCCCACATATCAATCAATCAATCAATCAATCAATCAATCAATCAATCAATCAATCAATCAATATTTCATTTTCTTTTGCAACGGAAACCATCGAGCAGTGTGTTACGAGCAATTACGTAAGTTAGGCAATACTGTCCAGTTATTTAGACTATTATTCAGAATAGTAACAGCAAGAAATAATGAGTGAGTCGCTGTTGAAGTTCAGCATGAGTCGTTGCCTGCACCGCAGCTATGCAACGAAGGTGCATACTATCTATCACTGCGTGTCACGACTAGTCCCAGCGGTGAAACCCTACAAACATTTAATTATAATTTACTGATTGCATATTATTTGTGGTAATTTATTTTAAAATTGCGTAATATTTTTTTATTTATTTGTATGGGCAGTATGTAAGGAGTGCGTGGGGGCTGGCTTGAGTAGCAATTACAACGGCCATAAAAATAATAACATTGACAGGATTCAGTTATGTGGGGTGGCAACAAAAAATAAAGAATAAAAAAAGAAGGCACATGGTCATGTGAGCAACGTAACCCCATCCGTCTTATCGACTGTCGCCGCATTTAGTTGCACACAATATTTTACAGTAGTTTTGGTGTCAATCCTTAATAAATTCATCTTAAACCACTTTTTAGTGTTTTTTTTGTTTTTGTTTGTTTGTTTGTTTGTTTGTTTGTTTGTTTGCTTGTTTGGCACCCAGTGATTTCGTGCCTCTAATGACGATTAGTGACCAGTATAGGCAACGAGTAAAAACGATTTCCCGGAGCCACACGCAGTAACTTGTAAGTACAAGAACATGCAATGCCATCTATAGTGGCATCATTTTTAAAGGGCTCTCTTTTGAGCCCCAGTGCGGCGTAATCGAAACACCGCGTTTAAATTCACTCGAGCAAGTAGCGAATGGTGGTACGAAATAAACGAAAAAAGAACACCTACGCAGAGAGCGTGGTTTAGAACGGCAATCGTACGAAGAGTGTATATAAAGCTCAAAGAAAGCCAACGCTCAAGTACTAATAAAATGAAATAAAAAAGAACGAAAATGCCAGGCCCTCGCTTTATTTGGGCTCGCAGCGGCGGAAACAGAACGTCGTATCGATTTCGCATGAGTAGACAGACTCCTACCGCTCTTTACTTATACTCGCGGTGGGCGCGCTCTTCACCCCGTTGGATACTCGACGAGGAGGCGTCAGCTGTGCGCACCGCCATAACACGCTCGTCGTCTCTCCATTCGTGCGCGCTGCCGCAGGAACGGGTGGTACGTGGCGCCCCCTGTCTAGATTTCCGCGCGGTATCTTCGATCGAGTGGTGGTGGTGGGATTCCTTCCGAATGTTAAGCGGCCTTTTGAATGCACGCGTGCATTCTTTGTTTTTTTTTTCGTCTCTTGCGCATTGGAGCATTCGGTGAGACATCTTTCCACAAACCGCTCTCTATAAAATGACGTGTTCTCTAACGTTCTATGCGGTAGAACACGAATCTTAAGTGAAAACAATGTTTATTGAAGTGTTGGTTGAAACAAGCCAGAGAGAGAGAGAGAGAAATAAAAGGAAGAGACAGGGAGGTTAACCTAGAAGAACTGGTTTGCTACACTGTACAGGGGTGGGGAAATAAGAGGAAATAAGTGAAATAAACCAGATTTCTTACTGGGCGTTTTAGCCTACTCATAGAACGTTTCAGAATGCTCTCGCGAGGGTTTTCGTTTACGTTGCAGTCGGTATCGCAAAACGTTTCAGTGACACCTTAAAGCGTTATGAAGAACGTCACGGAGTGCTTAAGGAGCCTTAAGTGTTCTGGCGGGACAATTTCAATTTTTTTCATTTCACAAAATGCTGTTATTGTACCGTATAGAATGCTGCACAGAACATTGCCGCATGGGACACATAAGTCACTCTCATTATATGAAAACATGATGAGGATAAAACCAAATCGTCCTATCACATCGGAGAAATCGCCGTCAACTCAACAATGGTGTCAGGACAGGATAGTTGGCATTTTATGACAGAGTTTGTTCTTGGCGAGAGCTGGCAAAGTTAACAAGGTAACAAGATAAATAACCGACTACCGAGTAGGAATTTTTGACTAAGAAGTGAGGTGTCCGCGCCCCTTTGAGAATGCGATAAAAAAAAGGTATGTCGCACGCTTGACGGCTATGAAATGAATCTTGCTTTACAGGCGAATGTTTTAAAGCGGAGGTTTTTTTTTTTTTTGCAAAAAATGATGCACCGCATTAAGTGACATCTCATAACGAAGTCCTGTTTCCGACACCCTAAACACAATAGCAATGTGGCATAGTTGATATTCACATAATTTTAGGGCTTTCCGTCTACATTTTGCTTAATCTGGCGTGGTTGGTCTCTGTTTGATTTTTTATTGTTCATTGCACTAGCGGGTGTTTAGATGCCATGCTCGAGACCATGGTGACTCTGTTTAACGAACACCTGTACACCTGCCTTGTGTAAGCTCACGAATTCTACCACTATTTTGTTTTTTAGCAGTCTTTTGCGTGAATTTTCGAAAATAAATGCTGTCTTCATCTTATAAGTCGGACCACTTCGTCGATTTCAACCAAGGTATTGCTTATGAGATAGTTTGGCATCGTGGTTCGGGCGTCGCACTCAGACGATCAAAACTTCCAAGTCGTTTTCCCTAGGCTTCTCTTTCATATAATTTTGTTTTTCTCAGTCGTGTTCACTTTCCCAATCTCTCTTCGACCACTTGCTGATGAGCGTTGTGAGAAATAGTTCCTTTCTTTTCCCGCACGAGTGCCACGTCATTTATCTTCTGGTGGACAAATTGTTTCCTCCCGGACAGCAAATAAAAGAAGAAACTTGGGCCTGAGCTTTGCTGACTCTGCAGCGTTCGAGAGAAGAGAAAAGCAGTAAACATAATACAGAAATGAAAGGAGATACTTGTAAAACTCGAAACTCGATAGATTTTCTCGGATCATTAGCTCGAGCCGATCTCATTCGCGAAGGTTCTTTACCTGCATTATTCGGAAACTTATATTTTTGTTCTGTTTTTTTCTGCAAGCTGCGATACGTTCTTGTATTACTGTACCTTCATCGCCACGGCCTGCGTTCCGTCGTTGGAGCGTAATAATCCTAGAGACGGCTTTCATGATGGAGAGCGCCCCGAAATGAAATCGCGAATGACTCTCCCGCCTTGTGCAGTACTTTGCCGATCATTTATTTAATTTCTAACTTTTCTCTCTTTTCTGGCACGGTCGTAGCGGTCGTCGCTTGGTACGTATATCGAAACTTCCGTTAGCGCCAAAGTTGGCTTTTCTGCACTATGGTATAGTTGGCAGAGAAGCATGCTTTACGCTGTGCTGATGTTCCTTGAAAGGTCGTGTATACGTTGCGTGGTGCGGGTTGGTCGCGTGAAATTAAGCAACGAGAAACAGTATCGAACACCACGTTGCGCCTATGGTTCCCGATATGTTCTCATCTTTTTTATGTTTGTATAATTTGGCGCAGTGATGTAATAACTCGCCCCGAATAAAGTTGTAGTTAAGTACACATTCTATGGGTGGTCGTAATGTTGAAGGTGGTGGTGTTTGCTGTAAATTACAATTTTTGCCTTTGCCAAAGCTGGCTTTCCGGCATTTTAAAGTTTGCGGAGGAAGAAACCATCTTTACGTGGTGCAGCCGCTATGCCTGAAATGCGTTACGTTTCTATTCTGGTGGCGCGGTGTTGCGTAACGTGATAAAACACGGTGCGTTGCGTTGTAGTGCAGCAAACGTTGCGATAATGACTGTGGGGTATTTAACGCTGTCATTTATTATACGTAACAACTAAGTCAAAAGCAGCAATAGAGCAGGCTCGTAACAAGAAACCGGCTGTACGAACGTCCTGGGCGTTTGAAGACATCCATGACACTGACGTCAGGACTGGCAAAACTGGGAACCATTTTAGGTTCAAAAACCTAAAATGGTGGCACCCACGAGCTAACCTAACCTAACCTAACCTAACCTAACCTAACCTAACCTTTATATTGTCATGGGATGACAGTAGGCAGAAGGTAGGAGTATATTTACTGATTGTACACGAAGTACACAGTGTTCTTGAACCAAGATGGCGGAGTGGCAGCAACAACACGAGCTTTTGTTCAATCGTCATCTTCGTCGCCTTTATCATTCATTCCTTGATGTTAATAATGGCTTGTGTCAATATATTGATAATCTGAGCTCTTTCGATGTAGCATTACCAATCAAGCAGCGCACACGAGCTATAAATGTGTTCCCCTTTTGTGTATTGGTTGATTATGTGCGCTGTTCGATTAACGAAATTCCGTGTCGAAAAGCAACGGGACGGGCCTGAATGGCGCGCTGCTTGGGACGTGGCGCGAGACACGAAGCATGTGACGTTCCCCAGCTTATCGCGCTCCCGTGTCTCGTTCGCTGGGCGCGTCGTTAATGAGCTGACGCTTGCGTCTGACAGGCCGGCCGCCTGCAGCGAGAAGGTGAGGGTGTTGCGGATCTCGGAGCTGCTGCAGAGTCTGCAAGGGGAGGCCCGTCGCATGTCCGCGTCTCCTGCCGTGTTAACAATCGCTGCCTCTTTCGCGCGAGTGATTCTATTTTTTGCTTGTGTTGTTTGTGTCTTATCTCCGGTGCGACTCGCCCTGTGTGTTTTCCCGCCGCTCCGGTGTCTAAATCGGCTTAACGCGCACGTGTTAGAGCGTGGAAGAGCCGATAGAGGGCGCAAGAGGAGAGTTGGGCCCTATCTCCTTGGGTGTACTGCTGTAAGCTTGGCTAATGAGGCATGAATATCTTGCCTACGTGGCAGCTTGCGCTGTGACCGCGCCGCTACGTTTGGAGTGAGAAGATCAGAGGGGCAAGGTGGTACAGGAGGAAGAGTGGTAAAAATAATTAGAACAGATACACAAGTGTAGACGGCAACATGGCTAGAAAGTTTTTCCGTGTCTCGATGTCACCCATTATCTTTGACTTCTTCTCGTTCAATAAATGTCAAAATTTGGAACGAAGCACGGCGCCGTACGGAAATAGTGAGGTACATACACACATGCATCATACGCAAGAAGGCTTTGAAAGACTGTGGCTGTCCCAGTGTTTATTTTGTCGCATTTTATTTGACTTTGTATCATAACACGAGATCGTGTTATGCGCAAAATTAACGCGATAGCGTCAGACAGCTCGTTGCGCAGAAATCACGTGGGCGTGTCACAGCCGTTGGGTGTCAGCCAAAATGCGAAAGAGACGCAAATAAAAAAGGCATACGTATCTAACCGAATGGGAATTGAACGCGTGGCTTGCGCGTGACAAGAAAAAAAAAAACGAAAACGTACACGAAAGTCGCGTAGTGCGAAGAGTCTCTATAACGCATGCACATTCCGTAGCATAAGGTAGTATAGCACCAGGAGTCAAAGCATGTACACTTGAAAGTGAGGGGCTAATTTCATTGCCTGATACGGGGCGTACGGGCATAATGATCGTCACTTACAGCGACAGTACAACTACTGTTGTGGGCACGTAGTGGGCACGTCACTATTTGCAAAATGAGCAATTATGGCTGGCAGGCATTCCTAAATTGTACATGCAATGGGAATTCCAAGATAGTCCAAGATAATTCTAGAAAAACTACAATGTTCGACGAATCGCTCCGCTCGCGCTTAGTGGAATGTTTTTTTTTTTTTCGGTGGTTGATTCGTGAAACACTAAACTCCTTTTATGAAGCCATTCGATGGCTACTTTGAAAACTGATGCCCGACTTCTTTAACATAGGCGAAAAATTCAGGTTACTATATATGCACTCTCGTGTAGTATAAAGCATAGTACAGCTGTACCAACAAAGCAAATTTCCTTTCAACGATGCAGACACTACAAAGCCATGTGATAAACGAAAAGCTTTCGGTTCCTTCGATCACGGGGGCTATGCTAAGCCACTTTGGGTGCAGACAGCTTTCGTTAGGCTGTAGGATCATCGATACAGTCGATTGAAAAGATGACCTTCATTATAAAGTTGTCTTGGGCATTCGGGACCGTACCGCTTCTATTGCGTTTCCGTGGGTTGTTTTCCTTTCAGATATTCGCGAAACTTCATCTTGAAGTGCCGTCCGTCCGCGGGATTGCATACGACCGGCCCTAATGAACTCACATGCTGGTATGGTCACTGTCTTGCCAACTGCATTTTGATCCGCCACGCACAACAAGGGGGAGACAAAGGTAGAAAGTAATCGGGGATTTCAGGGCGCACTCTCTGCACAAAGGGCGTTCACGAAATGGCGGTTGCGGCGGCCGAAGAAAGCCGCTCCGCGCGGCTATTGATTTTGTAATTTGTAGAAGCGGCTGTGGTGAAAACTCGCAGGAAGGGCAGTGAAAGTTGGATGGCTGGTGCACAAAGAAATGAAGGGATTGGGTAACTGAAAAGTGGGAAAGGTAGGCGAGGTGAAAAGAACAATGAGAAATAAGTTTTTGGACAGGATATTAAATAAAAATATTGAAAGTAATACAGGTAAGCATCTGCTAGAAAAAGTAAATTAACATTGCGAAACGTTAATAGCAATATATATATATATATATATATATATATATATATATATATATATATATATATATATATATATATATATTATATATATATATATATATATATATATATATATGCGCCTAGATAGGTGTCTAGGTAGCTATCTAGATATTCATATAACATATGTTTAGGTATTTGTATAATGAACTAGAAAAATAGTCCAGAAAGAATGACGCAATGGAAAGCATGGTGCCTCTTATGCTGAAATTACTACTGGTACTTTACATGTAAGTGCTGCAGTTTTTTTTTGTTTTTTTTTACTCCGAACATAATTCGACTCTCCCGTTCTGATCTTTCCGCAATCATTGGCTCCTGTTTTCTTTAAAAAAAACGTATTTTAGATCTGGTGCTCCATTTATGTTTGCTTTACCTGTAGTCCCTCACTTTCGTGTTCGGCTGCGACCTCTTTTGAAGGGTAGGCTTTACTGTACAGCCCTTAAGCCTCGATGTGCGCCCGATCTCCCGTTCGCACCCCTCCTCTATACCTGGCGGAATTTTTTTCTTTAAACATTTTTCGTTCTTTTTTTTTACATCGTTCTTTCGTTCGGTTTCGTCGATACCCATTCATTTCCGGCCCCAGCTTTTCTGGCGGGGCAATATTTTTCAACCGGCACCACCAGCGGGCGTGGTTCTCCGATAGAACTTGTCGTGTTGAACTTTGCTTTTCCTTGTTGCCCGTCACTGCTCATTGTGCGTGTGCGTGAATGTGTCGCCATCTGTCGACCCATCTTTTCGACACCAAGCCGTGTCACTTGAATGTTTGAAGTGAGACCTTGGCTGCTTATAAATACTTTTTTATGTGCATCCGCAGAGCTAGCTTGAAGCACGCGCAGAAGATATCCTATAACCCAGGTGTCTCACGCACGTATCCAGTGGCCCTTTCGCTAGCAGTCCGCAGCTTCACGCGGAATGAAGTGTCTTAAATTTCCTGAATAGTATCTGAATCAATTTCTCGCCTTTTGCAACTGATAGCGCTATTTTTTTTTTTTTTAGCAAACTACAGAGACCGGACTAGTCTCAAGCATTTCGTTTCTTGAGGCACCCGGTGCGGTCAATCATGAATTAGAACATCACCGCGGAACGCTAACTCCTTGAATTTAGAATCAGCGTCCAGATTTTAGACACTGTAGAAATCAGTATCGATATGTTTCCTTTGTTCCTTCTAATCTTTATGTCGAATTCTTATCATAACCGGCCCATATACGTAATAAGAAAAAAAATGCTATTTAAAATGGCAACGTTCGGCAACATTTTGTTGAAAATCACTCCGCGCTTAGAACATCTCCACTGTCCCGGCCCCTCGTGCGGATAAGTTTGGTGACAGCGGCCCGCTATAGCTGAGGTGAACTTGATGCCCCTGCGCCATGTATGGCAATTCATTACGAGTTACCAAACCGTCATGTTCCCGTTATGGTACAGGTGTAGGAAATTCTTTGTTACACGGGCCATTTCCTTGCAAAAGGTTTTGTTGTAAAATAATACGTGCTGAAAGCTGTGCGAGTTTGTTTTTGTGAATGCAGTGAAATGCGATACTGGCGAGGAAATACATGGACAGGATAAGAGGACACACAATATGGTATTTGTCGCAATTACAACACAGCATCAAAGTATCCGTAAAGGTGTTTGGCTCTAAATGGACATTAGAATCGGTCTTTTATTTTTTTTGTGTGTGTGGCGTTGAAAAGTTTCTGTGTGAAACAAGATAAGACAGGCCAACTGCGTAGGATAGGCGCATATGTCAACGTTCACTTATGCACCATGGGGTTCTCTGAAAGCGTCCCTTTACATCAGTGCATTGGGACCTCACCTCAAGGAAAGGCCACTTCGGGCCCAAACATTCGGGGATCCCTCGTCGACACCCGACGCATCGGGGAGGATCGTAATTCACCTCGCGCTGGTAATTCATCCAGTTTTTCTCCTTCTGACCTTGATAAGGAATGTCAGGCGAGTCCGTATGAAAAGCAGCCGCGATAGATACACACTGCTGCGGCAATGTAATGAGAATGGGCAGGGGGGGGTGTTCTCCGAACCCATCTTTCATCCACGTTGCCGCAGGGATGAGATATGACGCCACCAGCGCCCCCCGTATGGGGCTCGGCGGGCAAGAACAGTGCCCTGGGGGCGCCCCACGCGATCCACTGTATCTCGTTACGACGCCCACGTGTATCGCGTAGTGGCGCCCTCTGTCGTAGACGGTGTACATTTCTATGGATGCCCCTCGGCGCTGCCTCTATCTTTTTCGTCTTCGCGCCTCCTGTCAAACCTTCCTTTGATCACAGGCACCGGTATCGTTCGCTGGGTACTCGCTAGAGGTCTCGCGTTCATCATCTGGTGTTACCTGGTGATACTCGCTGCGCCAGCATTAAGAGTACGGAGGAGGATGTTCGAAATTTTTTTACTATTGCGCTGAATAAAAGCACTGCTGTCAAGAACCCCAAGAGGAGAAGCGTGGTGCTTTGGAAGGTGTCAAATATGTTATACTTTATTGCTGCCACTTTAAGAATGCATTCTCGGTTTAGTTATCCAGGGTTTCGAAGGATCGTATCTATACCGTCCGACGCAGTGGTGGCTCGCGTGAGTACATTGACTCGTGACGTAACAGCTCTGTCTTTCATGGTCATTTGCACGCGATGCACGGGACTCACGACGAGTGAATCCAGTGACTCCGGCAGCGATTTCGGCCTCATCCAGGTCCCAGAGCTTGCAAGAACAGCGTTCTGTGATGACTCGTCGGGGCAATGTTCATTGCGATAGACACACCCGTTTGGATGTGCGTGTGTTTGTCCGTGTATGAGAATATACATACACGTAGAAAAATTTAAACTTTTAGTTTGGGGGCGGTGGGGGAGGAGGCGGTGCAGACTGTGTAATCCGGAGTAGAGCATCATTGTTTCCAACTAACCTTTTTTACTTTCTCTAAAACTTTATCTCTCTCTCTCTCTTTTTTTGTCATAACGGTTTCACTGATTAACAGAAAAGTATGACTACAAATTTGGTGACCAGGAAAAGCGCGGAATTACAGGCGTGGACGAGTAAGGGCGCGTCTGCGTAGGGCAGCATTTGTAAAAACACGCACACGTATCGACAGGCAATACATTCTCATGTTTCTTTATCTCAGCACCAGCTAGCAGACGACGTGTGTGTCCCGGCCTCATATCTCACCGCTCCCGTGGCTGTACCGTCCATTCTTTCCATGTACGCTCACCCCTACAGCTCCCCCCCCCCCCCTCTTGATTCTTTTTACCATCTCTTACTTGTCCAAGAAAGCTGCTGTTGGCCAAGTTGGGAGGGTACTATATATGTGCAGCTCGAGGCGTGTTATGAAGGCCCTTATAAAGCTTACAAGAAGCTCTTTCTCTTCTCAGTCTCGCCCGCGTCTATGATGGAGAGCCCAAGGAGCCGGCGGGAACCAGATACGTCATTTGTCATTCGACAGAAAAGAGAGGACCTCGCTCATGACGCCACACGAAGCGGGAAAACGATAGAAAAAAAAATGCGAATAGAAAAGTAAAATTGTAGAGTAAAAGAAAACGGGAGGAAAAGAAGTGTCTGGAGGCGTTTTTGTAGGAGCCGAATAGAGATCCCTGTGTGTGAAAAAAAAAATTCTTGCCATTGTTTCGTTTTTCAGTTGTTTTATTGGAATTTTTATGCGTATGCATAAATGCGTAATCGCACGCGAATAAGCATACAAGAAAGTAAAAAAAAAGTTCTCACAATTAAGTGAGACCCTAGAAATCTGCTCCAAAACTAAATTTTGATGCTCCGAAACACCCCTTGTTTTGCTCCAGAAGCTGCTCCAACAGACTGAAGCCCGCTTCCACCCCTGTAACCAGGAAAAAAAATATAAAACTCACTCTGTTGCTTATGCCTTCCCCCAAGGCTGCATTAAGATAATGCTCTTTCTCCCTTAATTGTAGTCCGCCGTGGCTGAGCAGTATAGTTAATGGGCTCGGCTGCTAGCCAGAAGGTCGCGGGTTCGATTCATGGCGCGGCGGTCCCATTTGGATGGAGACGAAATAGTAGAGTTTCGTTCGATGTCGGCGCTCGTCAAAGAACTCCAGATGCTAAAAATTTCCGGAGCCCTCCACTGTGACGTGTCTCATAATCATCTTGGGGATTCGGGACGTAAACCTCCAATTATTATTATTATTATTATTATCATTATTATTATTATTATTATTATTATTTAATGGTATTAATTCGCCCTTTCGGAAACCACTTGTATGACGTGATACTTTTTATGCCACGTGTGTGGTCGCCGGTTGTGAACACTGCCGAACGGTCGCATTCTGTCTTTCACGAAAAAAAAAAGCAATTCTTTCACGTTAATAAATACTTGTAAGTGTATAGAAAGAAGCCAGGACGCACTGCTAGGAGCGGGACCCCTTTTTCTTTTTTTCTTTTTTTGCGTTCAAATAACTAACTTGATTATATTCAACGCAAGACCTGACATAGCGACGACCGCGCTGCTTACAGGACGTCACGATCTCTAAGGCTTTTAAAGATAGCCCTAATACGAAAGGGTCGTAGCTTCTACGGCACAACCGGCGCGTGATTTATGCCGGGCGATCCATTCCCGAGCTCTTCTAATTTCCTTTCTGTCAAGCCCCTCCTGTAGCGCCACCTATACCTCAATCTCGTTTTCGTCCTGGCCGCGTTGACTTTTGTTTCTTACGAGCCTATAGCTATCATTTTTTTTCTTTTTCCACATTTCTTCGTATTCGAACTGCCTTATCTTTCTTTGTGTCCCGGCTGCCTTTCATCGTCAGCAGCGTTTCCCCGTTTTGTTCGTATATTTATATAACTGCCTATTTCAACTGCCGCCTCTTTTTGCTGCGTGATTTCGGGGGCTATAGCTTCCATTTCTGTCGTCATACTGCAAACTGTCAGGCCGTCTTTCTTATCTCTTGTATAGTGTACGTAGCAGAGCCCAAGGAGCCGCAGCTTGCTGGGAAGTTGCAGCCAAAAAATAAAATAGGAGGAGGATGAACGGCGGAGGCTGAAACGGCCATTAATTTCGTATATTGAAATGTCGTTCCCACCCTGACACGTACGCCAGTCTTTGCCACTGTATGCGCATGCGCCGTGCCTGTGTGCCCGCGTATGACGCGGGTGACATCGTGGCGTCGTCGGTGGGCGTATTCTTCTGTATTAAATAGATTGGATTTCTTTCTGCCTTTCTCGTGCGAGCCGTGTGAAGAGAGTTTGTTTTATTTTTCCGTCTTTGTTGCTTCTTTTTTTTTTCGGAAGGCGCTGTGTGTCTCGCGTTGCACCTTTTCCATTTTCTGGAGGGTAAAGACATCGTGACAGCGAAGCTATTAAGATTTGGTCTTGGTGCGTAGTTGTTTCTTCGTGCTTCGAACAAGTGTGACAGCTTGGGCTAGATGGTATGACATGATGATAGTTACAGCGCGAGAACAGAACGACGACACAGAGACAGGAAGGATGCTCGTGTCCTTCGTGTCCTTCTTGTCTCTGTGTCAAGAAGGACACGAAGGACACGAGAGTCCTTCCTGTCTCTGTGTCGTCGTTCTGTTCTCGCACAATAACTATCGTCAAGCTACGAACAACTTACCTTTTTGCCGCTTTTTTTTTTTTTGCTTTACAAAAAGGTGGTGGCATTTCGGAAGTCCTGAGAAAATAGGTTCGCGAAAAATTAAGCGTATCGAAGCCGACAGTGGGACAGGTTGTCGGTTATATGAAAAGCTACAAACTTCAAAAAACTTACGTTAGTTAATTGACTGATGAACATTAACATTCTTTTGAGTGCACATTGTCAAGCGTCACACTCGGTTAGCTCCGCAGGTCTCTGGATCGAGTCCTGGTTACGGCGGCTGCATTTTCGATGAAGGCGAAAAGGCTGTAGGCCCGTGTGGTCAGATAGGGGTGCACGTTAAAGGACCCCAGGTGGTGGAAATTTCCGGAGCCCTCCACTACGGCGTCTCTCATAGTCATATAGTGGTTTTGGGTCGTTAAACCCCACACATCAATCAATCAATCAATCAATCAATCAATCATCAATAGGTGAGCTGAGCGTGACGCTTGGCGCGAGTGTTTGAGTGTGTACTTGTGTTCGATACGTGTAGTGTAGCTGCACTGTATAGGAAATTAGGAATGACCGCATACACTGAACTGATTTGAGTATTGAAAATTCGCTATCATCATCATCACTACCATAATCCACATCAAGTAAGTCTTCCATGACAACGGTCATTATTCTAATGGACATGGGGAAGCATACTTTTTTGGCGTTGGGTCCCCCTTTACCTGAGTGCGCATAGAGTGAGGCACATTACAAAGCCCACCATGTTCACTTTGATATCCAGCAGTGTGATGGAATTTATTCCAGAATAAGTGTTGATCAATGTCGTTTATCGCAACCCTATGCACGAGCTTCTTTAATTGCACCCAGCTTCAAATTGCGGCCATGTAGCTACATGTATCGAACCCAGTTTTTGTTCTGCTTGTTTGCTTTTTTGTCTTCAGCAGCAGTGCTTTCCGCACATTACACCAGTTCCAGGGCAACACCCTTAAATTGAATTGCATACTTCAGAAGCATACTTCGCGCCAAGCTTCCCGGAAGCTGAAGCTTCCGGCCACCGAAATTTACGAAATCCCATATCCTCAAGCGTCTTCTTTTCTTTTTAACGACGCCTTTGTGGAAGTATTCTTGGCTTGATGAAAGCGTAGTCTGAGTCGTATTGTCCTCTGCACAAAGGACCCGCGTCTAAGAAGCCAAAGTCCGGAGGAGCACGCTCTCTTGGAAGCGGCCATCTTGAAGAGCACAGTCCCCTACAGCGGCAGTATGACTGTCCCCTCTAACTTAAATGGGGAGTAATCTCGACTAACGCCTCGTACCGTTTCTCACTCGAACGCGCAGCAGTCTCGCGACGCGCTCGCAGTGTGCTTCGGCCTTTGTTCTCCAACTGCGGCGCCATCTATGGAGTTGGTCACCGCCCATGTAGCCCTCTCCTTCTTTCAAGTATGGACTCCTGCTGTGCGCTTTGGAGCGCCAGTGTGTTTGCGTTCGTGCGCGTCTGTGCGTTTATGCGTCTGCGTGCGTACTGCGTTCGCTCAGGCGTGTACGGCGGAGCGAGGCGTTGTCATTAACGAACCTGTCCAAAACTTTCGCTCCCGTTTTCTTCCCCACCCAATAGTGAAAAGCTACCCCCTCCCCTCTTCCAGGAGCCGCTGTTCTTTTGCCCCCTTCCCTATTCCTCCCTGATTCCGTTTTACCTTTTTTTACTTCCCACTCTTTCCCCATCACGAGAATCTCTCTTTCTCTCTCCTCTGCTCGCCCGAACGCAGCGCGGCAGCATGGGGAGATCCGGTGGGGACTGCGATGGGGGAAGAAAGGAGAAACCAGGGTTGTCGCACAGGGGGGAGTTGGGGATACGGGGAAGGTGTGGCTTTGTGCGTTTGGCGAACTAATTGCCTTCGCTGCTCGACGTTGGGCTCTTGCTCGGGAGAGCGATGCTGGAGAAGAAAAGGAACGGTTGTGCGTGTGCAGCTCATACAGTTTCGGGACTCCGCGAAGTGCGACAGGAAAATGGCTTCGTTTTGTGTTCGGAGGACAACAGTACAACCCGTGGTCCATGGTCCCTTCTGGCGTGAAAACCGTGAATGCGCTGACGCCCTCCGTATGATGGCGTTTAGGTTACACTCGAGCATGACTTAACTCTGCGACAAGACGTCAGCCTGATACTATCTAACGTTATCGCCAACTCTTGGGGAACGGCAGCGATGGCGTTGCGTTGTTTTCACGCCCTTGTGTAGAGTGTGCTTACGAATTACGTCCAGTTGTACGTCAATCGATACTGCGCCATCAACTCTCGCATTGTGGCCACCCTTGCTTGGCTTGAAATTCGCGTAGTTTTATTGTTTTTATTAAAATAAAGGCAGGTAACAACTTACGGTCGCGGAAGTTCGAAGTTATGGACGAACAGGTCGCGGGCAGATTATCCGGTCATCGGAGAGCACGCCGTGGTATTTCCATTTATTATTATGCGCCAGGTGTCGGGTTCGATGTCTGGTGGAAGGTTTAAAGACGACGGCATACTGCAATGCTCGTGTGTAAAATTTAAGTGTGTGTTTAAGTTTATGAGGTATACTTGAAAGAAACTTCAATGAGTTTATGGTGCGTCTGTTGTTGACCGGGTAATGCTTTCGTGACGTGATATTCATGTATTGACCAAACAATGCCTTCGCTTTATTTCACACAATGCGTTGCTGTTGATGCGCCCGTTATTTATATTTCTATCACGTATGCGGCCTTTTACGCTGATGAGCACAAGCGCCCCTGGAAGACAAAGCGGAAATATCACTTCCTGCATAGAGACAATCATGTGTCGAAAACTCGTACAGAGCCCTATAAGGGTTCGCGGAATCGACGTACTTGAGCCCCTCCAGCCAGTGGCCGCTCGCTATTATCTTTCAAGTTGGCGAGATTTGCGCCGAAAAGACCATATACGGCTTCGGAATTTCTACAGGCATAGCGATATAGGAGCCCCTCGTGGCAGGGGACCATTCACTTCCTCATAACACACGTGATACGGAAGAGCAAGGACGGTACGGAAACGATTCATCATCGAAAATGGACCCGCGGCCCAAATCGACATCTCCCGTGTTCCTCATTGCTCTCTTGCACGTTTTTTTTAAAACTGTGTTTCTCTTTTTGCGCTTCCTTGTCGACAGAACTTGGCATTTTCGTTTGCTTCGAGGACGAACCGTTGGTGCGGAGGCAGATATGGAGACATTTATCCTGGTTGGCCTTTACGTGGCCAAGGCGGTGTTCGTTCTTGTGTGACATTGTCCGAGTCTTCGGCTTGCAGAATGCTTTCGCTTGTCAACGGAGAGCTATAGTGCACACAGCAACAGTGGCAGCAATAATACTGTAGTTGCGGATTAGGAATGTGAATGTATTATTTTGTGTCAAGTTTTGCATTTTTATTGTTTGTGACAAGTTCACGATGCAAGCTATTAGGCAAGAGTAGAATAGGCGGAGTCACATCTAGGCACCAGCGCCTCCTGAAACGTTGTCTATTATAAAAAAAAAACAAATTACAGTGCTTACTGTTTTAATTCATTTCGAAGAGTGCTAATTAGGTGTCTCACCGGCGTTCACGGCAGTGCGTTTTCTTCCCTCCCCGCTCAGCCGACGTCATTAAGTCGTAATCATTTTCAAGTCGGGCACTCGGTTCTTTCATTTCGCTTGGAAGGGGGACCTGGCGCTTACGACATTGAACGACTGCCGTACAGACCTTTTGAGTAAGAGGCGATGAGTTGAGAGATAAAAAAAAAAGATAGGTGATAAGGCGTGTAGCACGTGTCTTTCTCTCTCCGTCCAAAAAGGTCGTTAGGTGCTGACTCCCAGGATAGGCCCTACTCCCGGCACTGCATCAAGTATTCATCGCGACCGGAGAGTAGAAGAGCTATTGTAAACATTTTGGTTTCGATGACGATGGTTTCCTTTTCGGGCAGAGGTGGGCGGTTTGAGACAATGTACAAACAAGATTGTAGGGTGGGATGAGGGAGAAAGAGTTACGGGGTGAAAAAGAAGAGGGAGAAGGGTTCGTTATAGGAATGAAAAGAGAGGACTCACAGCGAGTGTTTTGGGGGAGAGTTACGAACGCTCTACTAATGGTGGACGCACGAGCCGCCGCTCGTTCTACTGCATTAAAAAGGTATTGTGTGTAGACATGCACAGACACATACTGCCACCTACCTACTGTAATATACAGTAACACTCACTCGAAGTAATGGTAACTCGTTTTGCCTTTGAGGAAAGAAAAATTGCAAAAGGCAGACGTAAAAAGGAAGTCAGTAAACGATCTCCGCACTGTAACTGTCTAGCTCGAGCGGCTGACATGCACTGAACGGTGGCCATAGGTCGTCGAGGGAATCGTGGTGGATAAGAACCGGATGGAGGGGTGTCATTCACTCAAGCAGACAGATGGATGTAGTGGATATTTGGATATGTACAGACGGGTCCACTGGTAAAGAGCACACTAGTGTAGAGGTAATGTTGCGGATTTGACTATTCTACGAAAGCGTTGGGGATTAGAAACGACAGCTCCGAGTCGTTTTTACTGACCAGTGTCGTGCGCAAACGATCTTTTCCTCATCCAATTGTCTTCGTGGGGCCAGGAACGTTATAGTTGCTCACTTGACTGTTCCCTTTAACAATGTACTGCACTGTACATGAAATACGCAATGGTACACAGCTCGCTTGAACATCAAAATGGCTCAGTACAAACATTCAGGGTGCGCCTTCACAGTGATAGGAGATGCGCACACACGTGCCACTGTTCTTGAGGGCGTGGTGCCGACGTACTAAATTTCGCGCTGACACACAGACACGCTGGCGAACGCTTGCTCCTGTCGTGAAGAACCCCTCTTGCGCACGGCGTTCCGGTGCGGAGCGAAAATGCCGGGTCATTACGTCTTTTAGCGGGGAAGCCCTCTGCCGAGAGGTAACAGGAGGGTTTTGTCGCCGAAGAGTGGTGGGCGGCCGGAGGGGACGAAACGAGCATCTACGCCCGGCCAGGGAGAACGTCATCATCGTTAGTGTATAGGAGGACGCGCCACTCTGCGTCTTTGGACTGGGTAGAGGAGGGGAGGGAGTCGTACAAGTGGTAATGGCCGACCTGTGGATACTTGGGAAGGAAGAAAGGAAGGTTCTTCGCCGTGAAACTACCCGTAAGAAGCGTACACTTACGAAAGAGCTCCTCTGATGGCGCTAGGGCGTCAAAGACTGCGCTCGCTCACCTGCGCGTGTGTGTATTGGTATGAGGAGGCCTCGTTTTTCTCGCTATTCGACGCGGCGGCAGATATACAACATACAGGCCCGGTGGTTACGTGAGGTAGATGCCTAGTAACCAGGTGAGTGTGTGTACGTGGGCGGGGACTTGAGTGGGCAAGCAGTTTTGTTTTCTGAGAAGGAGGCGAGTTCCTGTGGGTCGGGTCGTGCGTGTACGCGGTGTCTGTTCCCGGTGGATCGTTTGCCGTTCGAACAACCCAGGGAGGTCGTGAGTAGGGGCTTCTGCGTTATCCACACAATCGTTTTGTCGGGTCGTCTTGTCGATCACAGAAGCAGGAAAGAAGTCAGTAGCCCATACGGTGCCGGAAAACTTGACGCGAGCGAAGCTTGCAATGGTGGGTGCTAATCTAGCGGGCAACTGGGTGCTAAACTAGCGTCCAGGCGGGCAAGTCTGGCAGGCAGGTCTGGCAGGTTTGGCTTCTTCGGCCAGCGAAGTACGTATCTTCTTTTTTTCTTTGTTCGTGAGACCATACTCTGCACCTCTGAGACCGCGCCTGTCCCTTCCTCCTCCGTCCTCGTGTTGTTGCGCTGTTTACAATATATATACTCTGCACCGATAAGTACCCGTGATGGCGTCTTCGATGTTCCGGCGGCCGAATGCTTGTTGTGTTAGGCGTGGCTCCCTTCTCTTTCTTTACCGATTGGTGCTTCATTACTTCACCACTGTGCACTGTACATTAGCGTCGTTATTTTTCGAGGTCACCGGAGCGTGGTTTGTTTCTCGGTATATTGTAGTGGGTGGCCTCATTCCTGGAGACTGGCTGGTAACTGTTCCTGGACTTAGTTCTATGTTTACTGCCGCAGTGGGTCACTGACATGATGAAGCAGATTGTAAGTTTTGTACTGGACCTCGCAAGAAGCGTTTAACGTTTTTGCGTCGCTGCCTCGTAGTAGTACGAAGCGAACTCGGAAGTAGTTTTTGGTAGTGGTAGTTTTTGGCATTTCGCTCGCACCAAACCCACGCCCACTGACCTCAGCCGTCAAGATAGCACGAGGGGTAATACCTGAAATCTTCGATTTTGTCGTGAACATTCGTTAAGTGAAGGGGTGTCACGTTAATGTGAACCTTTGCTGTTCTCTTCAGTCACTTTAAAGCTTGCTTGATGTGGAGAGACTGAGGTGTGTAACACCCCGGCTGTCGCATTGCTCTATACGTTCTACAGCACAAAAACGAAACAAAAATACGCTTTCAATAAAAGAGAATAAGTACAAACTTTGACATCAATCGAAATTTCTCAAGGATTCGACAGATTTGCATACTTTATAGGCCATGTAACAACGCAAACAAATGGATGTGGGAAAGACACCGCACACGCAAGTGCGGTAGTGTATCTTCCGTGGTAGTTTCTGCCGTTTCGTTTTTCATTTAAATACGATTGAACTCGCTCTGAAAGAAGTATTTTTGCAGTCCTCTTACATTGTTTTGTGTTTTTCCTTCTCTTTTGCCTCTTTGCAGGTTCATTAACGCGAGGCGAAGAATCGTGCAACCAATGATCGATCAATCTAATCGAGCTGGTGAGTATGCTGCTCCATGTCTACTCATCTGCGTCACACACACCCTCGATTCTCTAAATTACTTACTCCTTGATGATTTCGCTGCACAGTAAATAACAGTGTTTCGGTTTGAATTATATTCTCACTTGTTTTTAAATCTGTACAGCAAGCAGCAGCAGCCGTCACTAAACGTGTGCTTCACTTTTTGTGAAGGCTGTTGCACTGACTAGGGAACTCTTTTAGGAGAAACGTTGCGAGGAAATCGACACTTGAGCTAGTTTATTGAGATGCATGGTGCAGCTGTTGTTTAAGTGCACGAAGAAGGACTGGGAAAGAAGAAAGTGCAGGCGCTTACTCGTAACCGAAAGATTTATATAAAAGGATAGGATATACATGGAAAGGAAAGAATATGTGAAAAGGCAAACTGCTTTTCATGTATAGCAACACCGAAGGTGTTGCAACATTAAGTTTGATTTACTAAATAGTATTTTCGGATAGTCTTTTTGCTTTTGTTAACTGACCGTTCTCGTGTTGCCATGGTTTTCATTTTGCCTTAACACACATGAGTTCATCTTCATTCGGTGCATTTATATTCTTTCCTTTTCAACAAATCTTTCAGTTTCGAGTATATAGGTGCTTTCCCCGAGCTTCTTTGCAATCTTCTCCCGTGCTCCTTTGCAAAAACGTTGCAAGGCATAGCAGGGAAAAGTTTTGCTATTTTGTCGAAATTGGGTCGCTATCGAGAAAAAAATTGGATCGGCTTCGGTCGCTCCTTTGGTTTATGCTGTTGTCTTTACGTTCGATTTCATTCATATCCCAAGGAAAGCGAAAGAAAGAAAGACAGCACAATGGATCATAGTGGCACAGACGAGAAGTCGCGGCGAGTGTCACGTGTTGTGCATATATACGTAGAAAAGTGGCTGCACGGGAATATTACAGCCTGCAATAGTTGGGAACAGTGTTGGCTTTTATTATTCTTTCTCTTGTTTTTGTAATGTTGCTGTGTCAATAGCGAGTGGATTTCTTCTCACGCTCTTAAATGTGACCCTTAGGTATTTTTCCCTCTTTGCAAAACTTCAATAGGCCTCCCGCGTTCCCATTGAACAAACAGTATAGTGATAGAAAAAAAATGAAAATAAACAATGTTCAAGGTCAGTGCTTTACAACGCTCTTGCCTGCTCACTCGTCAAAAAAAGAAAAAGAAAAAACGCTTCTAAGTTTCTCATGAATAGGAGCAGCGAATGTACTGTTTATCTATCTGATTCTATTGTAATAGTGGCGGCTGAAAAAAAATTAACATTGGCCAAACGGGCACAGGAGTATACTGTTTACGTGATCACCACTCCTCTATAAATGTGTCCGCGCCCAGCCCTGCATTTGTTGCTGTTGTTGTTGAATGAGACTCAGTACAAAGAAGTTAATGACTTCATTTCATGTGTCCGTATATTTTGAGGCTGTCGCTGTCAGGCGAGTTTGATTGATCTGCGTCTCCCGGACACAACTTCCGTGCGCTGCGGAAATGAGTTTAGCCATTAACGTATCTTTTTTTTTACTTCCGGAAGAAACGTTCGTTGGTTCCGGGGAGGCAACAATAAAGTCGTGAGTTTCCGCGCGCTTGAGCGCAATGCTGATGAGGATATGTAGGACGAGCTAGCGTTCATTGTGCGCAGCGACGCGAAATGGCGTTGTAACAATAATACAAATAAAGCTAAGTATCGTGCGAACGTGTTATTGTGTCTGTGTAACTGAAATCGAAAGTTAGCTTTTCACATGCGTATATTGCGTTTAGCCGAGCCAAGTTTCTCTACATACGACAACGGTGTAGCCCGCGGTTGTCGTTTGTTAGAAGCTTGTACAATGAATAGCAAGAGTTTTGCGGAACGCTAAATGTTTGAAAAGCCTGCATTACCCGCATTCTTTTGGAACGTAACATGCTAGTGAATGTCCCTGTCTGTAGTTGACATGTCGACCGATACAGTCATCAGCTATATTATACGCATTACGAACGTCTATTAAAAGCATTGCTGTTCGGTGTACATGCATGTGGTATTCACGTACGGGTTCAATGCTCAGGCTTATAGCGATGGCATTCCCGCTGCGCGAATATGAGAGAAGTTCTCTTAGCCACCTTAACCTCTCGAAAGTCTGTTGTACTTTTGTGTGCCTACACTTTTGGTTCACTCGTGTTTACGTGCTAATCGGTGACCTCTAACCACCGAATCGACAACCTTATGATGCTGATTTACTAATTTACTTTGCTTCTTTGGTATTTTCTTTTGTAGACAAGACAAATGCAAACCAGCATCTTGTTGGTGACTATTCGACTGGAGACGGTTTCACGGAAATTACTAGTCATTCTCGTGTATGGAAAGACGTAAGCTAAATAAAACGAAATAAGGGGGGATTCCTAAAAAAAAAAATTCTTCGAAGCTGGTGGCTTCGGATTTCATTGACCGAAAATGTGCTTTTTTGTCTAATTTGACTAGGTTAAATTGGTATGACGTCATTAGGTTTACGCTGCACAGGAAACTTCCACACAAGCAACGTAATATGCGAGGTGCACTGGCGGACGTATATTTCATGCGAAGCAACCCGAGATCACGTGATTACGGGTCTGGATGCCGCAGCTACTACAATTTCTTTGTTACGTTTTCTTCACACTAATTTGAATCAACCACTTTCGTTATACGCTCACCGTACGCTTCCGCATACGCTCACTTGCGTTCAGCACTTAGTTTAATTCATTTCTGCCCGAACATTTTTTTGTTTTCGTTTTGTCTCACTGACATTTTCTTTGGTTTCGAAATCGGCGCAGGTGGGACGATAGGAGGCGCAAGTGCGGCGTATGGACCTGACGGTGGAATGGGATACATGATGGACGGCAGTCCACAAATGCACATTAGGCCACCAGGTCAGTTTATACGGCTTGACGTTTGCTTGCTTTGGTTGCGCATAGTTCGTTTTGGTTTATTTTACGTTTGATGCTTTTTCTTGTGTTTGTTGAGTTGTTTGTATTTTGTTTTATGCGCGACAGGCAGCGCTTTGAAGGTCTGAGTGTCTTTTTTGGACTATCCGCCTCCGCAACTCAAAAGTAGTGCTTGCCATACGAGTGCACTGATAGACACCTTACGCTATTCGACTGCAAACATATTCATAGCGTAATGAACGTAATTGACGTGATGTAAGAGGAATCAAGTGAAAGATATTATTGGCCGACGTCTTTGTCCTGGATAGAACGGGTCTGTTCACATCTGAGGCAAACACCTCAGTAGTTTTAACCAGGTAAAACTGAAACATTTATATTGCTTTACGGCGGAAACGTTTATTGTATGACGGGTACTCATGGAGTTGACAAAGACAATACTAATTTTCCATTTATGTATTAAACATCAACCAGGCTGATCTCGTGAGTGGGCGTGTGGTGTATCGCTCGATTTTATTGCCTCGATTGCTTGCTTCAACATTTATCTTTGCAACACGAAAACCGAGTAAGAACTGCTCACGTTTACCGTTCTTGTAAATTTCGATGATCGGGTTGACGTCCATGAGAGGGAAACGCCCAGCGGGATCAGGTGAGCTCGCTGGGCTGAGATGCGCTAACCTTCATCTGTTCAGAGCTAAGCCCCGTCATATGACTGCTGATAAAGGGGTGCAGGTCGTGCGCTTTTCTAAAAATAACTAGAGGGTACTCCGGCGCTGCGCACGTTCGACCGCCATGAAAAGGGGGGGGGGGAGGTAATATTCTTATTTGCTTAATACTTGTGCTTGACTTCAAACGCCCTTCTGGCCTCGTTCATTATGTTTTGGTGTTTCTTCTATTTCTATTTGGATAATAGAATGAATCATTGTCAACTTCGTGAGCTGATTTGAACAGGTTAGCCTCGAAGGTTAACTTGGTGGAGTGGAACTGCTGAACTTTTGATGAACTTTGTCTTTGCGACAAAGCGGATGCAGGCCATACGGAGCCAAAACGGAGTCAAAGAAATTAAGTTTAGACAAATCCGAGCACTACCCGTCGTTCCCATGCTCGCTGAGGCGCCATGCGTCGCAGCTCCCGTAGACACTAGCGCCGGAGTTCCCCCTAGTGTACTTGTACGCAACTTCAACGTTGCGGGCCACGCGCTATAACTGCTCGCTCTTTTCTCTCTGTCTCGCAGGCATGCAGAACTTGTCCTGCGGCGATGCGTCGATGGGGATGGGTCACATGGGCGCCATGGGCAGCTACCCGCAAATGCCCCAGTTGCGGTCGCCGACGCAGGCCATGCTCCTGCCTGGCCACCCGCACGCAGCCGCCATGATGATGGCGCCCATGGGTCACCCCGGGCTACCCCCGCAGGGGTCACCTTACGACGGCCAGCACATCATGGACATTCACGCCAGCTAAAGAAGAAAAAAACACACAAGCAAGCCGCGCCGCCTCGTGGCCCTTCCTCCGTGGCTGCCCTCGTCACCGATTGTCCTCTTGCTCCAAGCTGCGCTGCCTCCGTTCGCCACCGCAAGGTGGCAGCACTCGACGGACCGCTTTGTTTCTTTAGTCCTCCTGCTTTCACGGTTCTATCTTGGTCTGTTTCCTCGTGGCATACGCACGAACCTTGCAATACTGCGACTTCCCGCGGCAGGGTAGTAGTGTGGCGCCCTCTGGCCTATCTTGTACTTCTTATTCTTACGCAACTTTTCGCGAAAACCGCGTTATTTTTGTTTGTTTTTCTTGGCGAGCGCGTGAGAGATCGTGAGCGACAATTTTTTTTTCAACTTTTTTTTGGTATCTTCCTCTGAGATCGATCATTACCTGTACTTGTTTTTGGCACGTACTTTCAAACTCCTACGTTGTCGATCGTCTTGCAAAATGCATCTGTCTCTGTCGTCTGCGACGGGGAACAGAAGTCTAAAAAATTCGATCGATCGTCTTCTATTTAGCGAGGCGATTCGTTTTCAGAGATGCTGAGAAAAAGCATTACGAAAAAAAAAAGCAAGCTCATGGCGTTTTTTAACTACTACAAATAAAATCTGCGAAGTCAATCCTTGAGTAAGCTTAGCTATCTGAACGATCATGTCTGCTCAAGGTTTTAAACGAATATACGAAGAAAAAAAAAGAAAATCGAAAAGCCGATGCGCAAGACTCTTTCCCCATCGCCGATGGCTCAGCCGGGCGCCCCCAGGGCGACCATGCATCTTCTGTTTCTTGTCATACGACTTACGCAAGAAGGAAATTATTACGGCGAAAGGTCGAAAAGGCTTTGCCTTTTTGGATCACGTGAACCATCTCCCATAGTCTTTATATGGATATCTTTAAGTATTGTGTTTTGTTTTAGTCGTGGCTTTTCTTCATCTTGGGTCCCCCTTGACCTTCGATCCAACGCGACAAAACTTTTTTTTTTTTTCATATATACATACACCCGCCCAGAAGCCGCCGTGACTGAGGCTAATGAACCAGTCGACATTTTGCAATCATAACGACATTCATGAAAAATAACTGTCATTAAAAACAAGCGTTGAGAAAGAACTAGAAAGCATAAAGGTCGTTCCGTGATCTGCCGCACACGTGTAAGGGTTAGAAATCGGTTTTTCTTTCTTTTTTTTTTTTACGGACGCCATATCTTCGCTTCGCACGATCAACTTTTACATTAGGGTTGTCTTAGGTGTTTTTCGTGCTCATTGCTCATCGCAGCTGCTCACAGCCAATGACGTTGTTATGCGAAGGTGTTCGGCCAACGGAAAATCTATTATGAGCACCGACGCTTTTTAAGTACGGCGCTTGGCGTGATTTCCTGTTCTGTGGTGATGGCTGGCAAGGCCCGTCAGCAGCCGCTTTCCAATGGCCTGCATCAAGGCCTAATAAGGTTCGCCGCGGTTCGCGCCTAGCTACTGTGATAGCTAATGCACGGAGTCGTAGTTATCGGGCTATCATTGCTCAACTACAACGTTCACGTGGTTGTTTTGCAGCTGACAAAATAAAAGAAATTTCGCCAGCGACTTCGTGCTTCTCGAGGCAAAAGTATTGAGGCTAACAAAGGCCATAGTTAAAGTTCTGAAGCTCAGTAAGCCTTTATGAGAAAAACAAAGGGTAAAATGTCCAGCTAAATAAAATTTTTCCGTGTGATTGGCCATATATTAATTCTTTTGCAGAATGCAGTGCTCTGGAAGCTTAGGAAGCCTTCATAAGGCTCGTGGACCAGCTAATTAAGCATAGTTCATGTCAATGTCAAGCTATTCATTTATATTTAGTCGTGAGAAACTCAAGTTCGGCACAGGTGTGGGCTAATCTGGAGATGACATAAGCTTTCAGGCTCGTCTTCTGTCTAATTAGGACTAGTTACATTCCTCATTGCTTCTTTTTGCAGTACAATGCCGAGTCATTAGTGGTGTGCTGGCTTGACCATAGATAGGTTCTAGCATGCTCCTCACAACGGCCCCTGTCGAGTGGTAGTCTGTCATTCGCGTCTACGGATCTCGAAGGTCTTTATATAGAGTAACGCACACGCGATGCCGGCTCGATGTGTACAAACTCCGGAGCAAGGTTCACGCGCGGAATGAGAAGAGTGTGACGAAGACGTGGTCCGAGATCGGTGTTCTGAGCTGCGCGTTTGAGGTCTGAAAATTTTTGAGGGTGCAGGATGCAGTGTATACACAGGTTTAGGCTTAACTGTCGCCAGCCGGAAGTGACGTGGTGGAGAAACTACAAAAGAAGCCTCCAGGTGGCTTTTCGTCTTCGACGTATCGTAGCGATAAAAAGAAAAGCACCTATACGGGCGTCGCGTAACGTCGTTTGGGTATACTTTTCTCCCACGTGTGGCGTATCAACGCCCAGTCGGTGTTTTTTTCCCCGTCGACCATTGCGCGACATCCACCTTCTAACCCAGCCCCCATCAACCCGCAGTCAAGACAAGTTCGCTGCCGAATGCTTGTGGGCTTAAATGTGTTTGTGAGCTTGTTCGTCTGGCTCTTGACGGTTTCGTTGAGATTCCGCTCAAGAATTGAAGGAACGGCCGCTTTTTGCTCTCTTCCACGCGGGAGGGCGCTGCTGCCGTCAGCGACGATGTCCGCTGACCTTCCTACTTTTCCCTAGTGAAGGGAACATACCACCGACGCATGGTAAAAACGATACGACGACACCAATTTCTTGAATCGTAACGATGAGCGTGTCGGTTCCGACGTGTCTGTGTTGAGGAAAGACTCCATTCGACCCGCTCTATTTGTTGTGTGTCACGTATCGACGAACATTTTTACGTAACATTTGTTATTCTCGTTCATCCTATGAAAAAGTCAGTTGCCCCCTTCTTTATATACAAGGCTTCACCGGTGAACTCGAATCGAGGGGGGCTATACTGATGAATACGTAATCATCGTTTGCTTAGCTCACCCATTTGTGGAGAAAGTATTTCGGTCTTAACATAATAGTCCTGCTCTTTTCCGCGCCCTTCAAACATTATAAGTTGTAGTTTTCTCCCTTCTTTTTAGGGCATTCTGTGTCCAGTGAGGTGAAGGAACACATCTACATGGCGGCAAGCTGTGCGGGGTGGTTGATCGCGTCAATATTTTCTATCGAGCAAAGGGGTGTGTGTGGTTGTCTCAGCGTGCGTCGCCACAACTCAAAACCGAATTGCTCTTTGGTTCCTATCGCATTTTTCAGTCGCCTAGCTGATTCGCAGAGTTTACCACACCTTCCGCATCCCGCAAAAATAGAGACCATTCTCTCACGTGGTTTCGTATTCCTCGTGTTTGATTGGTTAAACAACTTGCTTGTTATGAACATTATTTATCTTGCGTACGCCATTTTTTATCGGTCCAACTAGCAATACCATTACGAGAAAGTGGTGTTACGTTCTCACTGAAGAAAGAACTCTTTCATTGACACTGTCTTAGGCAAATACCCGCCCTCATGATCGCACTTCATCTGTAATGATAAGATACGTGGTTTCTGTAGGTGTTCCGACCCGACTGTTAGGTCATTCGATCTCTCTTTCAGAACAAGTCCGAGCTCCCCTTCAATGGAGGGTTGATCCACAAATCACTTAACACTGCAATGAATAACCTTGTTACCATGGTTACCTTAAGCTTTTTAATTTGGTCAGGTGGCGTGGAGTTGCGCCGGCGTTCAAATATCAGCCAATCGCGCACGAGTTCAGTTCGTGACGTGGTGGCTTTGTGTGCAATTTCGAGTGTTTCCGGGATACGCGAGTTACTTTAGGTCTCCTTTCTTCTTGCTGTTTGCATATCTCAGTCGGACTGTTGGCGTCTCGAGCCCATCCTCGCATCGATCGTTGTCATCTGATCTTGAGATCTTGGCCTCAACCTCAGCAAGTCTCCGAATCGAAGGAGAGTGCAGTTTTACTTTCGTTCTTTCTTAAAGACAGACAACAATCCGTGCTCTGTCTAATTCAGGTGGTGCTTGTCGTTTCCGAGTAGCGTATACCGGACGCAGGTACTTTATTCAGGGCAACGTGATTTGCTAATGTTTTTCCCGTATTTTTAAAGGGCCTCTAAACCACTCCAAGTTTAAAGAAAAGAGAGCAGTTTTATATTCTCGCCTTCACTACCTTTCCTACAGGCAATATATCCTCCTCACCGTTTATTGCTTCAGAAAGCATTGATTGATATGTGGGGTTTAACGTCCCAAAACCACCATATGATTATGAGAGACGCCGTAGTGGAGGGCTCCGCAAATTTCGACCACCTGGGGTTCTTTAATGGGCACCCAAATCTGAGAACATGGGCCTACAACATCTTCAGAAAGCGTGCGCACAATGTTACCACTAAGCGTCAGGCCTATCATGATTTTGTGATTTTCGGCTGCACGCCATTACATCCGCTTGCATAGTAGAAAACGCATTAAGCAACGTGAAATCGGACGGTAGTTCACTGGAGTCAATCGAGAGAAAGCAGACTGCAAGTGAAAAATGCGGTTAGGAAGCAATTCAGCACGAAATCTCCCTCACGTATGGACCAATCGAGAGCCTGAAGTCTAATGACGTCATGTTAGTCATCACGCTGGCGTCGCGAATTGCGCCGAAAAAAAAAAAAGACATGCCAGGGAAGATTAACATGGTCGTTCCTTGTCGTTGCGAGGTTGTTTAGGGGCCCTTTAATACTTCGGTCGCATATATCTTTACATCGCCAACTGTCGCTCGAATTATCAACTTTTATTCAGGCTCTCCTTCCTCCTGCCCCCCTTTTTTTAATTTACAGGTGGTGAATGGGTTTTATCACGACGGAATGCTTGCACGGATTGCACAGATCTTATCGCCGTTCTAGTTCACTGCGCATGTTCTGACATCAGGAAGGTCTTGCCTGCGTTTTGAGTCCTCGAGGTGCTGGAAATCTTCAGAAGGCTTTTGTTAGTATTTGCGCCAGCGGGCAAAATTTATGCGATGCATCGTGAACTCACTGATTCATTTTTTTATGTATCGTCACACACACACTGCTCGACTAGGAACCATCATTGATGTCCTTCTCCTCACCACACGTCGCACTTCATTCGAGCAAGAAACAATTTTCTTGTTTGTTCTTATTTTTTTATTGTCGGGGGTATCGGACTGATCACGATGCAACTGACAGAAAAAAACTGAAGATACGTATGTAAAAAGACAAAGCGCATTATCTTCGCTGAAAGATAACGAGAAGAAGTGAAACAAACTAGACGGGGAGAAATCTCCAGTTATATATATAAATATTATAAATATAAATAATGATAGTTTATGATATTATCCATCGTGGTTGTTGTTTATCCCTCAATGTCATATTCGCCGAGTTATGCTAGTTTGTTCGTGTGTTTCTGCGGTTGCCTTCGCCCTTTCATTTTCCCCCTCTCTCTCTTTAAATCATCGAAGCACGCACTGCACACTTGTTTGCGAGCATTAACTGCATCTGTAGTTGCAACACTTAGAGTGATTTTTTTTGCTGCTCCTTTTCCCATCTACGACTTCTACACGTGTTCTTTCTTTTAGATTGCGCTTTCTGACGTCATCCCATGTCCTTCCTTGGTACTTGCGAACACCAACAGATGGCTCTTGATTCTCCCACTTTCAGTTTTGTATGCATGCTACTTTTTATCTCCTTTTTTTTGTACTTTTGTCGAATATGCGAGTGTGTCCATTTGTGGGATATAATATACGTATCTGTATAAAAAAACGTACAGCCATCTAAAGACTATATGTGTAGTAGCAGTAATGTCTTCAACTTCTGTTCTTTTCGGTATATATAAATACGAATGTATATTGTTTGTCCCCCCCCCCCCCCCACGAGGCTTAGTAACGTCTTATGGGCCAACTGTTATCATGTACTGCCATTCCTCACGTCTCCTTGGGCCTATAGAGTTCAGTTTTTTAAGTCGTGTATGTGAGTGCTGTACCTGTTCTTTTTTTTTTTTTGCGAACTGTAGTGTCTTTCCGCCTCTTGTTTAATTAATGTTTTGAGCTTGACAGTTTTTTTTTTCCTCGTCGCTAGCAGTGTTCCTATCTCACTGTATTAAACTCTCGCCGTATTCACTTGCGTTCGACTCAAACAGCGTTCACACCTGCGATCTCGTAACCGCTTCGGAACCTTCGATGACAGCGATGCGTATGCAGCTCTTGTCGCCGCATTTTTTTTCCATATCGCGCAGTGCCTCAAGGTGCTAACCTTCTAGCATTAGCGTGCTTTGCTTGTTAAAAAAAACAGCATGCGTAAGCTAATCTTAGCGTTTTTAAAATCGGTTGCCACAGCGGCGCCGCATATGCGGCAAACGTGCCGCAGGTGTGAACGGCGCCACAAATTTACTGGTTAAAGCCTGTCAGCTGGCGCCGCCTTGCGGCCAGTCTTGGCACGTCTTTTTGTCCCTCCTTCTGTACTCGTAGGTTGCTTGTGGTGCGAGTTTTAAATATATGTATGTATGTATAAACGCATATACTGCGTACTAAAGCAGTATATCCATCACTATGATACACTATCGCTGTTCTCCGGCGCTTGAACTGCCCTCTTGTGGTGAGGGGAGTCGCGCCGGTGCGCATGTAACCGCAAAACAGTTTTTCTCCGTGGCGACGAGGAGGCGGGGAGCTAAGTTCGTCCCTATTTTTGTTACACTGTTTTCAAGTTCGCAGCTCACCGATTTTTATAAGCAAGTCGATCATACTGATTTGCCGTGAATTTGCGGCGTTCTTTTATGAAAACTAGCAAATCGCGTAGATACACAGATGCAATTAGGCGCTGCAATAGAGTGAAGATTTCCTGAGGGATCTTGCGGTGCTCATGAGGTCGCAGGTTCTTGGATTTATCTTGGCTTTAGTTTCGGCGAAATAACTCCTCACACTGGGCCGGCGAGGGACATGAACGTGCGACCCTGAAATGAGAATCTCGCGTTACTTTGAAGTGACTTCAGTTCGAGTTCGACGCCTTTGTGGACGGATTGAAGCTGAGTAATGTTACTTTCTGTATATAAAAGGAAATGAAAACAAGTGCTGGAGGTGAGCGAGAAGTGGTAGCACGTGATTTTATAGATGTCACAGGCGTTTTAAAGTTGCCGTACGTTATCAAAGCAATGTTTCTTGTTTTTTTTTCTTTTCTGCAACTGCTACAGCATAGCTGAATCTCCTCGAATGTGCCATATATTACAAAACCATCATGGAACGCTATAAGTGTTACATTATCAGAAGCGTTACGGTATTTACCACGAGTATTTGATGGCTCGGCACGTGACATCCGTATGGGATCGAAATTAGTTGCCTGCAGAACTGACCGCTGTGTCGAACGTTGTTCTTTCCTGTCTCCTCGTCGCCGCGTTAATTGCAGGGTATATTTTAAGAGTACGTGCGTATGTATGGATTTTGAACCTACACCACCACTACCAGCATTGCCATTTTGTGAAATGCGTTTTTTTTTATTTCGCAATCAGTCCACTTCAATAACATACCATGATTGCATGCACTCGTTTAATCACTCTCAGACCTGAAGAAAGCTGTCGGATCAATTATAAAACGGCAAAAATATTTTGGTCCAGTCTCCGTGTCGTACTGTACCTGTTCTGTGAAAAGCTATTAGAGATGTCACGCTTATGCATTTAGTTATTCGAAAAGTTTACGTAGCTAGTGACAAAATTTTTCAGAACTCTACGAAATGCACCATTGCGTTTTTTTTTTTGCTTTGAAAGCAGGTGATTTGAAAATGTTACTCCGTTAGAACACTTGCAATCTGCAATGAACTGGCGAAGCATCTCCGAATCTTCATTTTTCTCGGGTGGTTTCTCGAAATGATTTCAGAATGTTGAATGTGTTTCGATGTACTGTCGTTATGAACTCACAGCGCTTACTGGAAGTCGGAAGTCATTGATAATCTTAAGATCGCAGGAAGTCATTGATAATCTTAGGATCATTGATAATCTTAGAATCGCAGGAGTACATGAAGTGTGCATCGATGTAATTACTGTGCATCATGTCTAACCGCATGTCACCCAGTCAAATACAACTACCGTGTTCATCGTTCTAAAATTGTTTGTGTTTCTTGACACACGTTGCCACCTGCAAGCGAATCAAAAACGATAATCACCGGTTCTTACATTTCGTAGCGAAATTTGCGTGTGCGTTCTTACCAATTTCTTTCGTATGT
Organism: Rhipicephalus microplus; assembly: GCF_013339725.1. Classification (NCBI taxonomy): domain Eukaryota; kingdom Metazoa; phylum Arthropoda; class Arachnida; order Ixodida; family Ixodidae; genus Rhipicephalus; species Rhipicephalus microplus. Next base: position 44,003,931 of record NC_051168.1, read on the forward strand.
ACATAAAATTTACTGTATCTTGTTTTCAAGTACTAAATTTTTTTTTTGAGTGTGAATGTGTAGATGCCCTAGAGTGTTTGGCATGTATGTTAGTTTTACTTTTATCTGTTTTGTATCTCTTATCGGATCGGCCCTGACATAATCCGCATTGTCTAACTGCCAGCCAAGTGGTTAAGAAACAGTTAAGAAAGACACTTTTGTTTCCTAAAGTGCTGAGGACCGTGGCTTGCATGTGTTTCCGTATTTCGATGGTCAGGACGTTCCTTATCTTTATTTCGCTTTGTTTTTGTGAGTGGTGTGTTTGCGAGGAGAAGCCGTGTAACCACGGCTCTGCTATGCTATGTGGCACGGGTGTGTACCTATGCGCGAGCTAAACGTGAGAGGTTTTTTTTTAGGCGTTTAGTTAAAGACGGGAGGAGTGGTTTTGTTTGGAAACTTGTATACGTGGACTCTGTTTTTCTCAAACTTTTGCCTCCCACCCTTTCCACCCGCCCTGTTTTTCGGAAGTTGTTGGTGTTACGTGTGTAGAAGCCCTTTACTATACTAATTGTGAGATAATAAAGAGTGCAGAAAAAGGCGAAAGACTGTTGTGTTTTTGGTTTCCTTACTGTCCGATGGTTCGAGCCGACGGATAAGCCGTTGTCTCCCACTGTTGGACAACTGCGGTGGTGCGTCACAGTGGCGGTATGTTAAGGTGATACCCTTAGACGGCTCGCCCTACGCGAAACTTGACTCGTGGGTGTTAGCGTCAACAGGAACGCTGCAAACTACTACCGCGAGATGACGTCACCATATGACGTCGCAGGTAGCCGAAATTTCTCACGTAATCACAACTTCCACCACGACACATCGTCACTTGGTGACTAGCGGCCCGATCATGGAGGCAGTGAAAGACCAGTTAAGGTACGGGTAATATAATAGTAATCGTGGAAGCATCAAGATAAGATTTCGAGGGATGCTGTAGTGGAGGCATCCGGAATTTTTGATTTTCTGGAATTATTTGTTGGGGATCCTGAAACTTTCTCATTTTTTAGGTTTTGTCAAAGTTTAGGCTAGATCATCGTCTATTCATTCTCACCACAAGTTTAGAGGCACGCCGGGTACGGTCGCCGCTACGGACAACTATATCTGCACCCTCTTCCGCAATCTGGCCTTGTATCCTGAACTCGTGAAACATGCTGGCATCTCTGATGAGCAGGCTCCATGGTTTGAGTTTCACCCAGTCACTGTCAGCTAGCGTACCTGTGAAACGAGTAAGCAGAGCTTGAAATAGTGTACGTGCCCGCGAATATGAGATATACGCTTCCGAGAGGGTGAAAGAATCCTTCGAAGAAGCGACGCGCGGACGAGGATATGTCACGAAAACTTCCGCTTCCACATACTACCGCCTGATGGCGCTGTTCATGCCATGTCGTGACGTCAGGGTACAGTCGAAAACGAAACTATGTTTTAAAAGCATGACGAAAATAATTTTTCAGAGCGCACTCACGCTTACTGCTACATTTGCTACGGTCTCTTGGGTTAGGACTATGAATTGACGCAAAAAAATGATAAGTAAAAACTTTCGTGTCAGTACGCTTTTAAAACGTTACAATAAATTACACCGTTTACGCAGAGAGCTGAAATTAGTCTGTAAATGACTCTTAAGTCATTTAGTCAGTCAGACTTAAGTCAGACTCTTAACACATTGGTCTACGGGCCCAATGTGTTAGTAAAGAATAAATCTTCAGAACCGTTTCAGAGTCCCCTTAAATGTTTGCTGTCAATGTATTGAGGTATTCCAAAGGGACCTTTTCCGTTTCTTTAGTATGCAGTGTTAATACCCTACACACATCGGAGTCGGCAGGTTGCGGGTTTGAATCACGGCTGCACTTTCAATGAAGGTAAAAATGTTGTAGACCCGTGTGTTCAAATCTGGGTGCGCGTTAAAGAACCCCGGGTGGTCGAAATTTCCGGAGCCCTCCACTACGGCACCCTCCACTACGTCCTACGTACGTACAAGTCTCTAAATGAACTAAATAGGACAAACAGGAAGGCACAATACAATTACTACGTTAATAAAATTGATCGTGCTGAAAATTTCGCCAAACCATGACGTGAGCATCAGAATATCTTTAAATCAAAGGGCAATGCTAACCTCCCTGATGAAATTAAATTTAAAGACAAGGCTATTAAAGGCCAAGATTTGCCAAAAAAATTTAATCCCCATTTCTTGACTTGCGGCAGAAAGTTAAACAACACGACAAGTGTTGACGCATGAGGTTGTAATAAAAAAATTGTCCCGATACTTTATACCTAGCCCCACAAATACTTTCGAAATAATTGAAATAATTGAATTAGAAGAGAATGCTCCCAGCAATGGGGAGTGTCTCCTGACAGGGAACGCTATTATTTTGTCTTTCCGGGCGAAAATATTTTCGCCTTGCAGGACAAAAATAATGTTTTTTTCATTCCATTCCAAATGGTATCAGACTTCTTCGAATAAGTAATGAAGATAGTTTCCCATTTGACACAATAATGTGAAGAGGCTCTTTATGGCCAGCCCGTATGGAAGGGTTTCACTGCGATTCAGACGAAAGAACCGCAAAAATGTGCTTCCCAGAGTGAATGTCGAGATTTGTTGAACTTCAAAAAGCGCAGGAGTCTGTACCTGAGTGCTTGTCGAGGGTGAAACTTTTCACAGCCCCGAAGAAAAATTAAAATTCGTGTTCGTTTGTAAGAAAGACACTACCTCTTGTTATGACGCCCATCATTGGCGATGCACGCACATATTCTGTTAAACAGGCAATGATGCATGAGAAAAAAGTTCGGGCTTAGCTCAATGGGTAAGACGCTCTCCTTCGCAGCACGTGGACCAAGGATCGAATCCCAGTGCGGCAGTATATTTTTTTCTTTGTAGGCAGGATGCATTCACATGGTTATTACACATTCTACCTAAGCAAGCATTGATATTACACATTCTACCTAAGCTCAATGCTTAAGGCGCTGGCTTTCGACGGTGCTTAACCTTTGCAAGACTTTCCAACCTGCAGCGATGGGCTTATTATGCCTTTATTTCTAGCTAATGATTTCCCATTGGGTCGGCTGCCCTGCAATACAGGGCCAAAGCTACTCAAAGAGTTGAAGCCCTTATTACTAATGACGAGGCTCAACTTTTCTCTCACGTAACAAAGAGCATCGATGCGGTTGTTATGCCTTGCCTCGAAGCCAAAGTTCCCCCGTTGCGTTGGCTTCCCCGCAATACTTGACCGAAACAACTGGAAAAAATTGAGGTCCTTATCACCCAAAATCAGGTATAACTTTTGTCTAATGTCACAGCCTGCAGTGAGGGGCTTATTAGGTTTTGCTTCCGAGCTGCATTTCCCCCGTTGCTTCGGCTTCACCACAATACACGGTCAAAAGCAGTGAAAAAAGTTGAAGCTCTTATCACCCTTGATAAGGCTCAACTTTTGTCTGACGTCACAGCCCGGCAGCGATCAGCTTTTCATGTCTTGCTTATGAGCTGAATTTCCCTTGTTGCATTGGTTTTTCCGCAATACATGGCCAAAACCACTGAAAAAAGTTTAGGCCCTTTTCACCCAAGATAAGGCTCAACTTTTTTCTGACGTTACAGACTGCAGCGGTAGGCTTATTATGTTTTGCGTCCGAGCTGCATTTTACCCGTTGCGTTGGCTTCCCAGAAACACAAGGTGAAATTCAGTGAAAAAAACTTGAAGCTCTTATCACCCATGATAAGGCTCAACTTTTGTCTGACGTCACAACCAGCAGCGATGGCCTTATTAAGCCTTGGTTTGGAGCCAAAGTTTCCCCGTTGCGTTGGTGTTCCCGCAGTGCAGGGCCTAAACCACTGAAAAAAGTTGAGGCCCTTATCACCCAAGATAAGGCTCAACATTTGTCTGACGTCACAGCCCAGCAGCGATCAGCTATTCATGTCTTGCGTCTGTGCTGAATTTCCCTCGTTGTGTTGGCTTCCCCGCAATGCACGGCCAAAACTAGTGAAAAAGTTGAAGCTCTTATCACCCTTGATAAGGCTCAACTTTTGTCTGACGTCACAGCCCGGCAGCGATCAGCTTTTCATGTCTTGCTTCTCAGCTGAATTCCCCTTGTTGCGTTGGTTTTCCCGCAATACATGGCCAAAACCACTGAAAAAAGTTTAGGCCCTTATCACCCAAGATAAGGCTAAACTTTTTTCTGACGTCACAGCCTGCAGCGACGGGCTTATTTTGTTTTGCTTTTAAGCTACGTTTTCATAGTTGCGTTGGCTTCTTCGCAACACACGACCAAAACCAGTGAAAAAAGTTGAGGCTCTTATCACCCATGATAAGGCTCAACCTTTCTCTGACGTCACAACCAGTAAGGATGGCCTTATTATGCCTTGTTTCATAGCCTAAATTGCCCCGTTGTGTTGGCCTTACCGCAGTACATGGTCGAAAGCACTGAAAAAAGTTGAGGCCCTTATCACCCAAGATAAGGCTCGACATTTGTCTGACGTCATAGCCCAGCAGCGATCAGCTATTCATGTCTTGCGTCTGTGCTGAATTTCCCTCGTTGCGTTGGCTTTCCCGCAATATACGGCCAATGGCACTGAAAAATTCTTAGGCCCTTATCACCCAAGATAAGGCTTAACCTTTTTCTGACGTCACAAACAGCAATAATGACCTTATTATGCCTTGTTTCGGAGCCTAACTTCCCCTGTTGCGTTGGCTTCGCAGCAGTACACGGTCTAAACCTCTGCAAAAAGTTGAGGCTCTTATCACACAAGATAAGGCACAACTTTTGTCTGACGTCACAGCCTGCAATAATGGGCTTATTATGTTTTGTTTCCGAGCCCCATTTCCCCAGTCGCGTTGGCTTCTCCGTAATACACGGCCAAAAACCAGTGAAAACAGCTGAAGCCTCTATCGCCCATGATAAGGCACAACTTTTGTCTGACGTCACAGCCTGCAGCGATGGACTTACTATGTTTTGCTTTCGAGCTGCATTTCCCCCGTTTCGTTGGCTTCCTCGCAACATACGCCCAAAATCAGTGAAAAAAGTTGAAGCTCTTATCACCCATGATAAGGCTCAACTTTTGTCTGACGTCACAACCAACAAGGATGGCCTTATTATGCCTTGTTTCGGAACCTAAATTCCCCCGTTGCGTTCGCTTCCCCGCAATACACGGCCTAAACCACTGAAAAAAGTTGAGGCCCTTATCACCCAAGATAAGGCACAACTTTTTTCTGACGTCACAGCCTGCAGCGATGGGCTTATTATGTTTTGCTTCCGAGTTGCAGTCCCCCCCCCCCCGTTGCGTTGGCTTCCCGGCTGTACACGGCCTAAATCACCGAAAAAAGTTGAGGCCCTTATCACCCATGATAAGGCTCAACTTTTGTCTGATGTCACAACCACACAACCAGCAGCGATGGCCTTATTATGCCTTGCTTTGGAGCCAAAGTTACCCCGTTGCGTTGGCGTCCCCACAGTGCAGGGCCTAAACCACTGAAAAAAGTTGAGGCCCTTATCACCCAAGATAACGCTCAACATTTGTCTGACGTCAGAGCCCAGCAGCGATCAGCTATTCATGTCTTCCGTCCGAGTTGAATTTCCCTCGTTGTGTTGGCTTCCCCGCAACGCATGGTCAAAACTAGCGAAAAAGTTGAAGCTCTTATCACCCTTGATAAGGCTCAACATTTGTCTGACGTCACAGCCCAGCAGCGATCAACTTTTCATGTCTTGCTTCTCAGCTGAATTCCCCTTGTTGCGTTGGTTTTCCCGCAATACATGGCCAAAACCACTGAAAAAAGTTTAGGCCCTTATCACCCAAGATAAGGCTCAACTTATTTCTGACTTTACAGCCTGCAGTGGTAGGCTTAATATGTTTTGCGTCCGAGCTGCATTTCCCCCGTTGCGTTGGCTTCCCAGCAACACAAGGTGAAAATCAGTGAAAAAAACTTGAAGCTCTTATCACCCATGATAAGGCTCAACTTTTGTCTGACGTCACAACCAACAAGGATGGCCTTATTATGCCTTGTTTCAGAGCCTAAATTCCCCCGTTGCGTTCGCTTCTCCGCAGTACACGGCCTAAACCACTGAAAAAAGTTGAGGCCCTTATCACCCAAGATAAGGCACAACTTTTTTCTGACGTCACAGCCTGCAGCGATGGGCTTATTATGTTTTGCTTCCAAGTTGCATCCCCCCGTTGCGTTGGCTTGCCCGCAGTACACGGCCTAAACCACTGAAAAAAGTTGAGGCCCTTATCACCCATGATAAGGCTCAACATTTGTCTGAAGTCACAACCACACAACCAGCAGCGATGGCCTTATTATGCCTTGCTTTGGAGCCAAAGTTACCCGGTTGGGTTGGCGTCCCTACAGTGCAGGGCCTAATCCACTGAAAAAAGTTGAGGCCCTTATCACCCAAGATAAGGCTCAACATTTGTCTGACGTCACAGCCCAGCAGCGATCAGCTATTCATGTCTTGCTTCCGAGCTGAATTTCCCTCATTGTGTTGGTTTTCCCGCAATACACGGCCAAAACCACTGAAAAAAGTTTAGGCCCTTATCACCCTAGATAAGGCTCAAAATTTCTCTGACGTCACAGCCTGGCAGCAACCAGCTTTTCATGTCTTGTTTCTGAGCTGAATTTCTCTCGTTGCGTTGGCTTTTCCACAATACACGGCGAAAACCACTGAACAAAGTTGAGGCCCTTATCACCCAAGATAAGGCACAACTTTTTTCCGACGTCACAGCCTGCAGCGATGGGCTTATTTTGTTTTGCTTCCAAGCTACGTTTACATAGTTGCGTTGGCCTCTTCGCAACACACGGCCAAAACCAGTAAAAAAAGTTGAAGCTCTTATCACCTATGATAAGGCTCAACTTTTGTCTGACGTCACAATCAGCAGTTATTGGCGTATTATGTTTTGCTTCCGAGCTGCATTTCCTCCGACGCGGGGGTATTGACCGGGTATTGCGCGAAAGCCAACGAACAAAGGGAAATTCACCTCAGGAGCAAGTCATGAAAAGCTGATCGCTGCCGGGCTGTGATGTCAGATAAAAGTTGAGCCTTATCTCGGGTGATAAGGGCCTCAACTTTTTTTGCTGGTTTAGGCCCTGTACTGCGGGGACGCCAACGCAACGGGGGAACTTTGGCTCCGAAGCAAGGCATAATAAGCCAATGGTCACATGCTGTGACGTCAGACAAAGGCCGAGGCTTATCATGGGTAATAAGGGCCTAAACTTCTTTCAGTGGTTTTGGCTGTGTTTTGCGGGAAAGCCAACGCAACGGAAGAATTCAGCTTGGAAGCAAGGCATAATAAGCCCATCGCTGCATGCCGTGACGCCAGATAAATATTGAGGCTTACCATAAGTGATAAGGGCCTAAACTTTTTTCAGCAGGTTTTTTGGTGAATTGTGGGAAAGCCGACGCAACGGAGGAATTCAGCTCGGAAGCAAGACATAAGCCTCAACATTTGTTTGACGTCAAAGCATGCGGCGATGGGATTATCATAGGTGATAAGGGCCTAAGCTTTTTTTCAGTTGTTTTGGCCGTGTACTGCGGGGACGCCAACGCAACGGAGGAATTCAGCTAGAAAGCAAGACATAATAAGCCCATCGCCGCATGCTGTGACCTCAGAGAAATGTTGAGGCTTATCATAGGTGATAAGTGCCTAACCCTTTTTCAGTGGTTTTGGCCATATATTGCGGGGACGCCAACGCAACGAAGGAATTCAGCTTGGAAGCAAGTCATAATAAGCCCTTCACTGCATGCTGCGACGTCAGACAGATGTTGAGCCTTTTTGTTTATTCGAGTTTGTTTTTCAGTTATTAGTAGAGAAAAAGGAACAGTATACAAAGTATAGAAAGAACAGTATACAGTATGCAAACTATATTGTGGGTGATAAGGGCCTAAACTTTTTTCGGTGGGTTTGGCTGTGTTATGCGGGGAAGCCAGTGCGACGGGGGAACTTTAGCTCGGAAGCAAGGCATAATATGCTAATGGCTGCGTGGCTATGACGTCTGACATAAGTTAAGCTCTGTCATTGGTGATAAAAGCCTGAAAATTTTCAGTGGTTTGGCCGCGTATCGGGGAAGCCAACGCAGCGGGGGAACATTTGCTCGGAAGCAAGACATAAGACATGCCCTACAGAGTAACTTATTCTTGTAAATACAAACGCTCCTCAAATCGACTTCCTTGACGACGCGAATCACCGCTTTTTCCCGTAACCGAGTGCACTCCACCTAAATGGACTTGTCTTTGTGACCCATCGTGAATCGCGCTCAAGAAAGTGCATGACTGCGAAGATTTCGTCACGAGGAGGGCAAAGAAATGCGCTTATTTTTGAAAACATCCGAAGAACAGGGAAAGTAGCTGTCCGAGTTGGTTCTAGCTGGTCATAGGGTGAGCAACAGAATATCGTGATGATTCAGTAAGAGGTGCCGACGCACTCCCGCTATCTGCAGCGCTTATTCTTACAGAGCGCGCTGGCATGCAGTTCGGCCGCAGTTAATATGTTCCTTTATAGCTACTGGAGCATCTGTACGTTTCAACGGTTCATGCACAACACCTCAAGTACGTACCAAGTTTCGGCTGCCAAGAATACCCTTGATCTCACAATGACTGATGGTTTTATCTCGACTTGTTGGCGTTCTCCCTTAACTTTTTCTGTCTCGTTCTAATACGAAGTGTGACTATTATATCTCTTAGGCCCAATTTTTAGCTAGCTTCAGCAGCTGCTACTTTCTTCAATGTCAGTGCCTTATGGCAAAACGAAGATGCATTTTGTTTAGAGCCTGCGCTTAGTGGGCATGTACTTGCCCTCGCCCTTTCCAGAAATTCTGTCGCATTTGGAAGACGAAAACAAAACTGCCGCAGCCGCAGGATTGATGGAAGATTCGGTCGACTCTACTTTGTAGGTACTGTATGCTAACTTACCTTTTCCAACAATTTTGAAGAAGAAACAAGTTCTGTTTATTTGCAATATAATATCACAGCATCGTATCAGCGTCTCCAGCAGAGATGTTTCACGACGGAGGCGAATAGCACCGCTGCCATACATTGAATGGCAACCAAAATTTTATTTCTCCCAAACGAAGGGACCAACACAGAGGTCGGTTACGCTGCTCAGAGGAGGTCAGCGAGAATGCTTTGGTTTGCCGCGGCCTCTACTGCACGTCAGATGACCAGGCGTTGCTGTGTCGAGTCGGTGGCATGCAGCGACTGGACGACGATCTGCAAGCACTGCGGTGTACCAGTGCCTGTCCGCCGCAGAGTGAGCACAGACCCAGAACCTTGGCAACAGTAGCGGCCTACCAACAGTGGACGTGGCGCAGCATGGGGCAATTCCTTCACGGGTACTGCTTGGCCACCTGCACCATGGTGATGGCTATGATTCTTTCATATAAGTGATTGGCCAACAGATGAACTCCTGTAGAGTGTTTTGAAATATTACAATGTTAAACATCAAGTGGGGCCTGTTACTGAGTTCTGCACAAGTACGCGGTGGGGCTATATAGTAATTTGTTATACAGTGTAGGAATTATTTTGAGAAAATAAATGGCTTTGGGGACGATACATTAGTTAACCACCAGTGTTTCTCTTCAAGAAGAAGCTTGATTTTCCGGTGTATACAGCGGTAGTACACCACAGTCATGCCTCGGTGCAAGAATACTTTACGTGAGCGAACGCCATTGAGCGATTGCTGGGCGGAGAGGGACCGATTGTGTTCTCGTTTGTGGTATGCCGATATATCGATGGCTCGCCGGACTAAGGACCATGGCGGGCTACGTGCGAAGTGCGCAACGCACATCATGCACGGAGACGACAAATTTCAGAAAACCGGGTTATCACACATTATCAACAACACGACACACATAGAGGGGTGGTGGTGGTCAGAAGCGGAGAAATCCACCTAATTTCTGCAGCCCGATCGGGAGCACGGCGCAGTGCCTGCAAGAAAGGGAAATGGGAGAAAAGTGGAAAGAACAGAAAAAGATTAAGTAAGAAGTGGTACAGTCGTCTTCAGCACGAGCATCAGTCCGGAAGCAAGGGTAGGGGTTGGCAAGGGGCCCGTTCTCAGCAGTAGGCCACGATTCCCGTCTCGTCCAGGAACTCCACCAGGATCCGTAGCACTGGTATATGGGGAAGAGAAGGGAAGAGCAGGTGCTCCGGGGTGGTGGCAGGAAGGCTATGTCTCCGGTAGGCTGCGGTGACCCTCGAGCGTTCCTGTGCCAAGACAGGGCAGGCACAGAGGAGTCACCACAACGGCTGCAGGCTGGGGAGGTGCAGCGTCCCTTGATGTAGCGGCGGGCCACGGTCCTCACGCATCCGGTTCACAGCCGCAGGAGGTCGGCTCATTCTCTCCTGGTAAGGCCTGCCTCGGGAAGATGCCTGGGTCCCCGCCCAATGGCCACCCTCTGGTCTGGGTGGACCAAGGCGAGGAGCTTCTTGATACGAGCCTGCGTGAGGTTCCTCACCGCCACGGCTTTGGTGATGGGGTTCCCGGCTGGTGTGCAGCCTTGGCCAGCGTGTCCATCTCCTCGTTGCCAACTATGCCCACGTGAGAGGGCAGCCAGTGGAAGGAGACGGACGTCTTGGCTGCTACAAGGTCCCGGTACTTAGTTGCCAGGAGACTCCCCGTGAGCCCGGCACGGCGATGGTTGGCCAGCGTCTGCAGCGCTGCCTTGCTGTCACACAGGACTGTTACCGGCTCAGCCGGAACGTCCTCAACCATCAGGTCCGCCACCAGGTGTAGTCCTGCCAGCTCCACAGCCGTCGAGCTCACCGAAAAGTGTAGTCGGCACTGCATGCTGATAGCCCGGAATGGGATAACGCAGACAGCCACCGCTGTACCGTCTGGCATGACGGATCCATCAGTGAAGACCTGGAGCCACCCTGCCTGTTGCTGCTGGAGCTTGGAGACGGCGGCCTGTTGCAGTGCTGCAGCAGGCGTTCGGCGCTTGGATACCCCGTCCAGGTATAGGTGGACCTCATGTGACTGGTGGTGGGGCCACCGAACTGGTGGATCTGGGACCATCTGGTGGTAGAGTGATATGAGACTTCACAGCCAGCCGTGACCTCGGCTGGCTGTGAAGTCGCTCCAAGAGAATGCTGCCATCGGCTGCACGGTGAAGGCGGTCTACGTGCCCCAGTGCACGCTCGAGCATGCGCAGGAACAGGGGCCTCTCTCCAGCCTCGGCCAGGGTCGCTGCCACGGGGGAGTACCTGGGGAGCCCCTGGATGGCTTTCACTGCTCTCCTGTGGTGTCCCTCCAGGTTCAGTGTACTGGCAGCGGCCAAGGCCACCAGTGGGGAGGTGTACAGCAGGACTGAGGACGCTGAAGCCTGGTTGAGTCGAAGCGCCAGCTTGGTGGAGCAGCTGCGTCCACGCTGCTGCAGCTTGCTGATGGCTCCCTGGACACGTCGTACCTGTGTGCAGGCGACCTTGGCAGCTGGGATCCAGGTGAGAGGGTGGTCGATGGTGAGCCCAGTGTACTTTACCATCAGCTTCCAAGACAGGTTGCGGTTGCCAATCTTCAGCTGCTTCACGTAGCATCGTGCTGCCACCAGCAGGTAGATCAGCAGGGCCTCGGTCTTGGATGCGGAGACCTTGAGTCTGATGCCACTCAGGTAGGCAGTCACCGCATGCAGGGCCACCTCCAGTGACATCCTGATGGCTGGAACGAACCGCCTCGATCTTCGGGCGCAGAACGCCGCGTCGTCCGCGTAGATGGAGCAGCGGGCCGGGAACCTGGTGCCTGTCGGAAGAGAAGCGAGGAGCCCTGCCATCACCAGGTTGAACAGGAAGAGGCTCAGCACCGAACCCTGAGGTACACCTGCAGTGTTGTCCCTGGGTTGGCTGGTGTCCTTTCCGACTCGAACCCGGAAGGTCCTGCTGTTCAGGTCACGAAGCTGCGGAGGCACCCGTCAACGCCAAGTTTGTCCAGGGCCGTCTCGACGACCTCGCGTGGGAGACCGTCAGGCATTTTCCACGTCCAGCAGGAGCAGCATGGCCACGTCAGCACAGCTCTTGGCATCCTTGAGGGTGGTGACGACGTCGGAGATAAAGTCGGCTGCCCACCGGTGGCGTCTGAAGCCATTCAGTTGTTCCGGGAAGAACTCAACTCGGCCAGCAATCCAGTCGAGTCGCTCCTAGGCCACCTTCTCCAGCACCTTGCAGGGTGCCGAGGTGAGAGAGACTGGTCTGTACATGGAGAGGCCGTGGCTTTCTTCTGCGGCTTCAGGATAAAAGTGACGACCGCAGTGCGCCATGACTCCGGTAGTACCCCACTGCTCCAGACGTCGTTGTAGTACTCGAGCAGATGCTGGCGGCCAGCTCCGTCCAGGTTACGGAGCATCTGGAAGGTGACACCATCAGCTGCCGGGGCACTTCGTCGTTTGGATCCTGCAAGGGCAGCCTCGAAGTCGTGCTTCCTGATGGGTTCGCAGCACAGTTCTTGTGCTTGTGTGGCTGTCCACCCAGGATGGTGGCAAGTGGCAGGGTACTGCAGGGCAGCAAGAGAAGGTGCTGCAGGCTGCTGGGCGATGTCCCTCGCAGCAAACTGGTCGGCCAGCTGTTCCCTCAGGTCCACAGCCTGGATGGAAAGGTGGACGGCCAGGGACATCACTTGGTTGAAGGGCCGTGTCACCATCAGCAGGCACTTCAGCAGGCGCCAAACCTTGGTGCCGTCCCGTGATCGGTCGATGGAGGCGCAGACGCCCACCCAGCCCCTCTTCCTGCGTGCTCGGGTGTGGCGTCTGCAGACGGCGTCGACCTTCCGGAACACTGTCTAGAGCTCCGGTTGACCCTTCTTCAGAGCCTGGCGTTTTGCCCGCCTCCGTGGTGCTCTCAAGGCCAGGAGCTGGATGTCTGGAACAGGCTGCCCTTGCTGCGCCTCGACAGCGACGGTTGCAGCCGGGCACTGTCAGCCACCAGCTGCATGAGGTCCCTGTCACCCGTGTCCTGCCTGAACAGCTGCCGGTATACCCCGCCAGTCTACCACACGGCACTCTCGATGCCTGGGGGCCTTGCCTCGGGAAGGGGTGAGTAGGATGGGCAGGTGGTCCGAACCCCACGTGTCCGGAAACGGCGACCAGGCGTACCGGCAACCCTCCTTGGCCACGCTGAGGTCTATGGCTGTGCTGGTGCTGTTGGCTCAGCGACGAAGGAAGGTGACGCCCCCTGTGTTCAGGATCACCAGACCCAGCTGCAGCAAGACGTCACGCACCTCTCGCCCTCGTACGTCAGTCTTACGGCCGCCCCAGGCTGGACGGTGGGCGTTGACGTCACCGCACAGCAGGAAGTCCTTCCCCAGTCGGTGTGCAAGCTGCCGAAGACACCCGGGGTTCCAGGGTTTTTTGGGTCTGATGAATACGCTCGCCACCGTGGTGTCGACCCCATTGAGGTGGACGCGGACGGCGCAGCACTCGAAGGGCCCTCCGACCAGGTCGGCCACGGATACCTCAGCCTGCAGCAGGTCGTGCTTCACTTAGACGGCACAGCGAGAAAGCCCTTGTGGGTGGTTGTCGTCCAGGCAAGGGGCAGCACTGCAGCTAGTCCGACTGTTGTAGCCGACGTAGCCAGGAAGTCGGAGCTGCTCTGCCTGGGTGTAGACCTCCTGGAGTGCGAGAACGTCGTAGTCATTGTGGATCAGGTGTTGCGCTAAGTCGTCTCTCAGTGATCCCAGCCAGTGGACGTTCTAATGGAGGACGCTCGGGCGTCGGGGCTGACGTGGCCTGGTGGGAGGACTAGCCATGCTGGTTGTTCTGTTGCCAAGCCCCTGCCTGCAGGCAGATGGCACGGAGCGGGTGCTCTGGTGGAAGCAAGGCCGCGACTGCCTGCAAGGAGAGCCGGAGGAGGCCCAGAAGTTGTTCCAATAGAAGCGTCGGGGCAGAGTTCTCAGCAGGCTGGGCCCTGGGGGTGGCGGCTGCAGCCGTGGAGACACGAGCAGGAGGTTGGACGGCCGGGGCTGCAGGCACAGCTGGGGTATTGGTCGCGGCTGCAGGGGCTGGCCGGCGGAGGTTGCGTGGTGCTGGGGTTGGCCTTGATTGATTTGTGGGGTTTAACGTCCCAAAACCACCATATGATTATGAGAGACGCCGTAGTGGAGGGCTCCGGAAATTTCGACCACCTGAGGTTCTTTAACATGCACCCAAATCTGAGCACACGGGCCTACAACATTTCCGCCTCCATCGGAAATACAGCCGCCGCAGCCGGGAATCCAACCCGTGACCTGCGGGTCAGCAGCCGAGTACCTTAACCACTAGACCACCACGGCAGGGCGTGCTGGGGTTGGCCTGGCTGCTGCCGCATGGCCCTTCACTGCACTTGCATAGGACCGAACCTCCCTCGTCTCCTCCCACACAACTGCCGCGACTTCTCGTCTGATGGATAGGGCTGTCGGCGAAGAGACCATGATGGTAGCCACTGGTCTCTTCTCCTGCCAGCGAGGACAGTCTGGTGTGTCAGCACGATGAGGGCCACCGCAGTTCACACAACGGAGACACTGGCAGCCCAACTCTCCTGGATGAGACCGACCGCAACAGATGCAGCTGTCTGGCATGTTGCAGGTCTTCCTCACGTGGCCGTACCGACCACACTGCCTTCACTGGAGTGGGCGTGGTCTTGCTAGTCAGACTGGGAATCGTACTCTGAACAGTGTCACGTGGTCTGAGGGAACTGGGCCCTCGAAGCGCAGCGTGACGGTGCGGCCTTCTCTGGATGCTGATAGGACCCGTACAGCCGACTGGAGTTCGGACAGCAGTTTCTCGTCAGCAGCATCGCCATCCACTTCATGGAGGAATCCCATACTGGTTCGGCGGTCTACAGGCTATCTGGCGGTCACTGGAATTCCTTTGAGCTCTGTGAGGGCCAAGAGCTGTTCAAGGCGATCTTGGGAATTCACGTCCACTGCTACTACGTTGCGGTGTTGGTTCACCCGGATTGCAGCCACTCCCGGGCGCAACGAGAGCGCCTGGGCTATGGTCAGTCTCGGGCAGTTCCAGAGCGAGCCTCCAGCGGAAGCAAACCGGCAGAGTACCGTCCCCACCACCGCAGCGTCTTCGGGAAGGGCGGCTGAAGTCAGGTTCTTGGTACGACAAAGGGCAGTCTTGGAGCGGACTGTCTGGAAGCCCTCATCGTCGACTGTCTAGCTAGTAGGGGGAGCCCGTGTCTGAGGGCAGTGCGGAGTGCAGGAGGTGGCCCCGTGGTTGTGGTCTGCGTGCACTGGCTCCCAGAAGAGGGTGGGAAAACTGCTATACTCTGCAGAACTGGTACAGTCCTCCTCTTGCGCCTATTCCTGTTCCTCTTCTTCCGAGGGTTTACCGTGGTACGGGCACTCGTGGCATTCTTCTGGAAGGCCGCGGAATGGTGAGGGAGCACGGTCTCGTGGCCAAGCGCTTCATTCATCCCTTCTGCATTTTCATCGGGACCATCAACGGCAGGTACGCTTGGAGGGCCTGTGGTCACAGAAGGGGGGGGGGTCTACTTGGATCACCAAGGCCACCCCCGTCGTAGTGCTGCTTGCAGAACTGTCGGTAGAGTAATCGGTGCATTGAGAATCGAAGGACAGCCGGGAATTCGAGCTGTCGGCACTGGTGTCACACTCTCCTTGAAGGGGGGGGGGGGGGCTGGGACCAGTTTGCGCCGTGTGTCTGCTTCCTCATCGCTGCTGTCCCCTGGGCGGGGACGCTTCCATGACGAGGACATATGAAAACCACCATATGTATATTAGAGACGGCGCAGTGGAGGACTCCGGAAATTTCGACAACTTGGGGTTCTTTAACGTGCACCCAAATCTGAGCACACGGGCCTACAACATTTCCGCCTCCATCGTAAATTTTATTTATTTATTTATTTATTCAGGTACCTACAGCGCCCAACTGGGCATAATTGTATGTAGAGGGGAAACAAACAGGAAAAGATACAGGTAGTATATACAACATGAAAAGCAATAAACATTATGTAGGAATAAAGATAACATCAACACTCTACACATAAATAACATTATAAAAAGACTAAACATCACGTTACTAAGAGGTTGATGCATGTTGTACAATATGAAAAAGCAACAAAACATAATATTGAAGTAAAAACTTTTAAACATAAATTAACTTTATGGATACATAACCTCATAAGAAAGACAGTAGAAAACACAACTGGGCAGAAGCTGTAAATGGTGAGCTAAAGTTCAAAATATCCCACATATGTCATGTAAAACCTAGTTAAACAAACAATCTGCGAGGGCTTCATCAAAAGAAGTCGGCAATGACAGTACAACTTCATTCGGGAGACTATTCCAGTCATGGACTCTCCTTGGAAAAAAAGAATGTTTATATAGGTTGATTTGACTCCTTTATTCCATAACCTTCAGGGAATGGTCTACGCGGGCAGATCTATAGGTAGGATCAAGTATGTAGGTGTCTTTCCTTAAGCCTGTTGCACCTATAAAAATTTTGTGGAACTGTTTCAGGCGTATTTACTTCCAGCTGTCCTGCAAAGACGGCCATCCAAGATTGTCCCGTATATCGGAAGAGCTTTTTCTGAAATCATAGTTATAATACAAATCGTGCTGCACGCTTTTGGATGCGCTCTAATTCGTCAATACATGTCTTTCTACCGGGGTCCCAAGCGGAACATCCATATCCTAATATAGTGCGAACATTGGAAAAGTAAAGAATTTCTTTTGACTTAGGTGGAGCTTGCTTGAAGTTACCCCTTAGGTAGTTGAGGACCCGACTAGCCCTCACTGCTACGTAATCAATATGGTCATTCTAAGAAAAGTCATTTTTGCATAAAACCCCTAAATATTCGTAGCTGGGTACAATCGTGAGGCTTTCGCCATCAAGAGAGTATTTCGTATGTAAAGTATGACGTTTTGTAGCAAACTGGACAGTGTTACATTTAGAAAAATTTAGCGTCATATTCCACGTATTGCACCATAGTAGTATCTTGTCGAGGTCCCTTTGTAGTTGTACACTGTCATTCAAAGTATTAATTTAACGGTAAAGACAACAGTCATCGGCATACTATCTGAGACGGCTTGATACTCCTTCCCCTATATCACTGATAAATATAAAAAAAAGAAGAGGCCCGAGTACAGATCCCTCAGGAACACCTGACAAGACTATTTTATGTGATGAGGTCATTCCGTTAAGAACAACACACACTGTTTTCGGTCAGTAAGGTAAGCCTCAATCCACTGGAAAAGCGCCGTGGGAATACTAAGTGCAGACAGTTTTACAAGTAATAAATTGTGTGCTACCGAGTCGAAGGCCTTTTGGAGGTCTAAGAAAATACAGTCCACCTGTTTGCCATTATTAATCGACAAAGCTATATCATGAGAAAACTCATTCAGTTGAGTGTCGCATGAGAAACCTCTCCTAAAACCATGCTGTGCTGGGGTGAAAAAATTGTTTTCTTGGAGATGAGCCATTAGGTTAGAGTAAGTGATATGCTCTAGTACCTTGCATGAAACACTAGTTAGTGAAATAGGTCTGTAGTTTCGACTCCGTGTGTTATTGCCGCTTTTGAATATAGGAACTACATTTGCTGTTTTCCAGTCACGCGGTAAAGCACCGGAATCAAATGACTTTTGATAGAGAATCGTTAGAAAAGGGGCAAACGATGCAGCTCGCGCGCGCGCACGCGTGCTCAGTAGGGCGCGCGCGTGAGGAAGTTTTTCAGTGTTGCAAAAATGCGCGACGCACCTCAACGTGCTCAACAAATGTATTACTAAGTTGAAGCCCGTCATCATGCAAACAGGACGATGACTGTTCGCACTTTTCGTGTTTGATGAAGCCTCATAAAGTTAAAAAGAATATTAAAGATCATCACGTCACAGCGTCATCACGAGACGTCATTACGTAACAGGTCACTAAAATCTGTGACATCACCCATTTACAACGTCACACAACATAACCGATTGGAGAAATGCGGGCCGATCCTGAAGGCACTGAAAAGCCACGCCAGGTGCACAAAGCTTGCAAAGCCTTCAATCTCAGATGCATGACTTAACTCCGTTAGCTATAAAAAGCTTACGGGAAAGGACAGGCGGATGAAAGGGGTCAGCGCTATAGACAGAGTAGAAAAACAATAAAAGGAAGAAGAAGAATGCAGTTTTCGCTTTTGTCGTCTTAGGTGAATGCCTAAGCACCGTGTCAGTTCTCTTCAGAAACTCCCGTGTCTTGGGAAATAAAAGCTTTCATTATATTCCAAACGTTGTTAAGGCCGTCGTGTTTGAGGCAGATGACCGATTTTTCTCTCGACCGACGTCTGCACCACGACCAACGCTCTCCCCGCGCTACTTTTCATCTCAATCGGCAACATACGCCACTCTCATCCACCCTTGACCTTGAAATCCAATCATTTCACCAACGCTGGAAACTTTCACTTCCGCCCACACCAACGAAAGGGAGGCAGACAGAGCTGACGCACCAGGACGTCCCGCTTACAAGCGGCACGCGATGCGCTGGTCTCACCGCTACGTTTACAGAAGCAGAGCCCCGCCGCACTCCACCTTGTAACCCGCAGAGAAATCGCCCATCCAATTTTCACACAGAGCCTGCCGATTCACAGCCCAGCTGACGGGGGAGGGGGAAATAATTTCCCATCTTCGGTCCCCCCCCCCCTCTCATTTATCCTTGTTCAAAACACCAGCGTACGAGTCACCCCGATAATGACCCCCCCTACTCCTCATTGCCAAGCCAACATCCCTGTAGCCTAAACCGGGGCACTCGTTGTAAAAGCAGCACACGGTCGAAAGGTGCGCGTTCAGGGTACAGAATAGGCTTGGCTGGGCGGGTGTTATTTCCTAGAGTCCAGACACACGGCCTGGCTCTGTGGCTGTCCCTGGGCCCGGGATCAGCAAGGGCACCACCACCGGCGGCACCACTCACTCTGATCCACTGCCCGGGGATTATCGTCAGCAGATGTCGCCGCAATTGACGACGAACTGTTCCCCGGCACCGTTCCCTTAGCTCTCGACCGGCTTCAGCCTTGCCCCCCCCCCCCGCCCTGCTTCTGTACCCCCTCGTTTCACCCTCTCCTTTTTCTCCTTCCTACCGCTCACGTACATACCTTCCTGCTGTCTTTCTGTCGACTTCAATATCGTAGACAAGTCAGTGTAGACGTGTGGGTGGTGGAACGAAGCGGGGAGGTGGGGGAAGGACAGAATTGTCGCTTTCTATAACGCTACTGCGCCAGGCAGCCGCTTGTGACACAGAGCTCATGGAGCTCACTCAGTCAGGGGTGGCGGTGGTTGTGGGTGGCGCACGTTCGTACACAGTAGTGGTACGGGAGCTCCCTGATGCCCGTGGACACTTACAAACAGGTCCCGAGCCTCGGTGGGAAGCGGTGGGCGAACGATTGGAAATTGGCGTTTCCAGTACGGCCGGTGTCACTTTCTACCGGCGAGTAATCCGCCGGTGCTCTGATGATGACGGGCTACAAAAATGAAAAGGGAGGAATTATGGGAGGGCTCAATTGTCTCTCATTGCAGAGTTTGCTGGTAGGAAGAGGGAAATGTGAGGTTTTTCGTTTATTTACTGGTGCTGCATTCGTGTTGTAAGTTACTTTGCACTCTTTAGCGATAGTGACGATGTGGTAGAACATAAATTATCATCACCATCATCATCATCATCATCATCATCATCAGCCTTACTACGTCCACTGCAGGACAAAGTCCTCTCCCATGTTCCGCCAGTTAACCCGGTCCTGTGCTTGCTTCTGCCAATTTATACCCGCCAACTTCTTAATCTCATCTGCCAACCTAACCGTCTGTCTCCCCCTAACCCGCTTGCCTTCACTGGGAATCCAGTTAGTTACCCTTAATGAGCAGCGGTTATCCTGTCACCGCGCTACATGCCCGTCCCATGTCCATTTCCTCTTCTTGATTTCAACTATAATATCCTTAACCCCCGTTTTTCCATAATCCACTCTGCTCGCTTCTGGTCTCTTAAGGTTACACCTCGCATTTTTCTTTCCATTGCTCGCTGCGTCGTCCTCAATTTAAGCTGAACCCTCTTTGTAAGTCTCCAGGTTTCTGCTCCGTAGCTAAGTACCGGCAAGATACCGCTGTTACATACCTTCCTTTTGAGGGATATAGTGGCAATCTACCTGTCATAATTTGAGAGTGTTTGCTAAATGTGCTCCGACCCATTCTTATTCTTCTAGTTACTTCAATCTCGTGGTTCGGCTCCGCGGTTACTACCTGCCCTAAGTAGACATATTATTTTGCAACTTCAAGTGGACTATTACCTATCTCAAAGCGCTGCTCTCTTCCGAGGTTGTTGTATATTACTTTCGTTTTCTGCAGATTAATTTTACGACCCAGCTTTCTGCTCTCCTTGTCTAACTCCGTTATCATGAGTTGCAATTCGTCCCCTGAGTTACTCAGCAATGCAATGTCATCGGCGAAGCGCAGGTCACTAAGGTACTCTCCATTACCTCTTATCCCTAACTGTTCCCATTCTAGGCTTCTGAAAACCTCCTGTAAGCACGCGGTAAATAGTACTGGGGAGATTATGTCCCCCTGCCTTACACCTTTCTTGATTGGTATTCTGTTGCTTTCTTTATGAAGCACTATGGTATAGCAGTTGATCCCCTGTATATTTCTTCCAGGATGCTTATATATACTTCATCGACGCCCTGATTCCGCAGTGTCTGCCTGACGGCTGACATTTCTACTGAATTAAACACCTTCTCGTAATCTATGAAGGCTATGTATAGAGGTTGGTTATATTCTGAGCATTTCTTTATTACCTGATTGATAGTATGATAGTGGTCGTTTATTGAGTAGCCTGTTCAAAATCCCGCTTGTTTCTTTGGTTGATTCCTAGTGACGAAGATTGCAGCCACCAATCTCGCGTTAATAAGCTCAAGCCGATAACTAACCAATCAACCAAAGGTTAGTTAATGGCTTGAGCTTATTAACGCGAGATTGGTGGCTGGAATCTTCGTCACTAGGAAATATCGTGCACATTTTTAAGTTTTTCTAGCCTATGCGAGAGCAAAAAAAGACTACGTGGGTCATTTCAAATGCAAGTCATCCTAATAGTAAGACGGTAACAGCCACGTGTGATGTCGTCGAAAGTTTTAAGTGGGCTTATTTAAGGCATAAGTCGGATGTAACACCTGTTATAGGTTTTACTCAAGAACGAAGTCGATACAGAAAGTTATTTCCCGCAGATGACACAAACGACACAGGATAAATTGAAGCATAGACAGAGAGTGTGCGGCGCCGATTCTAGCAACATGTCCACGCGGCCTCGGTGTCGTACAGGAGGCCATGCTTAGCTCAAGCCAGCCAGAAAAGAAAGGCTGTCAGAAACACGCGTTGATATCGCATGGCAGAGGTCATGCAAGCTTCGTTTTTTTTTTTTTTGCTGTTCTTGCTTTTCCCCACACAATACGCGGTGAGGTTACAATCAAGAACAACGCTGAGGTGCTTGTGCGCGAAGCTGAGGCCCCGACTGCAACTCTGCGTGTACCACAAGCGAGCGCGCGTCGGTGTGTGTGTGTGTTTCCACGGGTGACTACACCCGAGGGCTCATTCTCTCTGCAGCCCTCAACACCAGGTGGCGCCAGCTGACGTTCTATACACACGCTCGCCTCTCGCACTTGTCCGTGGAATCTACAGGCCTTGTATTGAACGATACGAACGCAAACTATGAACAAAGAAAAGCAAGTGCAGGGAGCCCCTATTATATGGCACGCTCCAGCCAGTCATGCAGCCTAGCGCAAAACGGTGCGAGATGCGACACACGCGTCCGTTTGTACAAACAGTTGTGTGCAGCGTTTTGCGAACGGTATATATATGTTCCTGCCATCACTGTCTCCGTGATGGGTGTACAGGTAACAAGAACTATAGTGCGCAGACACTTCATGCACAAGAGAGCGCCTGAGCAGATTATGCGAAAAAGAAGTTATGGTACTAGAAGTGATAGCTGGGCTATCGTTCATACTTGTGATAGAAAAACAGCTAAATACAGCTGAACACTGCGTCGTGTCCTATTTAGTCCATGTCCGTTTTTTAGCACTGTTTTTCTATCACACGTTACGATAGGTTTGAAAGTTTCACGAGCAAAAAGAGTATACGATGTGATCGAAGGACATCCGCAGGACAAGTTTGATTACCTGGAGTTACTATCGTTGCACTTAAGTCTTGCCAGTACTTAGCTACGGAGCAGAAACCTGTAGACTTACAAAGAGGGTTCAGCTTAAATTGAGGACGACGCAGCGAGCAATGGAAAGAAAAATGGTTGGTGTAACCTTAAGGGTGTTGCGCCTTTGGGTAGCGTGGTGCGGACTCGGGCCATCCGAGTCCCCGGAGAGGACGAGTAGAGAAGCCGGAGAAGGAGAAAAAAAAATGTTTATATACAGTATTTACATGGTAGCGTCGTACAACATGAAAAGAGAATCACACACGAGCGCCTCTGCGCTAGCGTTTTTATACATCGTCCGCCTTCCCAAGATCCCTTGCAAAGATAATTTATGCGCAGGATACTCCAATGAGATCGTCGTCTTCCTCTCCGGCCCCGAAGAGGGAAAGCCAAACACCGCCTCCCTCTGAACCTAGGAAAGGGGGCAAGGCATGCCCAGTTCGCTGTTTGGTGAGGGAGACCCCACGCGCCAGCGTGGCACCACAGTGAGATGACGTGGAATCCCATGCGCAAAGTCGCTCCCTGATGCAGCCAGGTTGACTCAAGCAAGGCAGAATACCCCGTACAGCTGCTGGGTCGACGCTGCTTCGGAGTGTTGCTCTCGGCGGCTGACAAAAGCTTGGCCAACGACTTTTGTGTCAAGAGGAGCCGGCGACGTGGTTTTTCCCGATTGTCCGCGTCCTTCGCCGTCCCGGGTGCAGGGTTGACTCATCAACAGCTGCCAGGTGCCAGCAGGCCGCGAAGACCACGTGGAACTTGGGCGAGGCACAACAAGGGACAAGAAGAGAGCAGAGTGGATTAGGGGACAAACGGGGGTTAAGGATATCATAGTTGAAATAAAGAAGAGGAAATGGACATGGGCCGGGCATGTAGCGCGTAGACAGGATAACCGCTGGTCATTAAGGGTAACTAACTGGATTCCCAGAGAGGGGAAGCGGGTTAGGGGGAGACAGAAGGTTAGGTGGGCAGACGAGATTAAGAAGTTTGCGGGTATAAATTGGCAGCAGCAAGCACAGGACCGGGTTAACTGGCCGAACATGGGAGAGGCCTTTGTCCTGCAGTGACCGTAGTCAGGCTGATCATGATGATGATGATGATGATGATGATGATGATGATGATGATGATGATGAACAGGTGTTCTTGTCTACACCACCTCCCGCCCTCCCTCTATTGGGAATCCAGCGGCCGTGATCGGGAATCAAACGGGCATCCTGTCAAGCACAAGCTACGTCCAGTATAGCGCTATTACCACGCTGTTTCGTTCACAAGAAGATCAATGTGCCATTTCGCGCACGAACTGAAATTAAGCGATCTTGTTTCCTTGTTACTGTTCGTGGGTGAGTACACGAGCTCTCGAAACTACACACAAACGTACACACTGAGTGCTCAAAGTTAGGCTTTCCAAAGCTACCTCTCACGACTTTGACGTAACTGGGAATATTGATGCGCAAGTTTGTTTTTTTTTTTTACATTAGAGAAGGTGATTTTCAACGCGGTTCACCCTTCTCTACCCCGCATTGGTGGAAGCTTAAAGCGGAAAACCTTGCAATGGATGCAAACACTGAAAGAGAGCGTTGACGCACTTCTCACAATGACCCACCTTTTGTTTTTCCGGAAGTAAAGACGGGAAGTCAACAGTTCATGGAATGAAACATCGCTGGTCCTCTTCAACCATTATCGCCAAAAGCCTGCTGGTTCTGGTTTTAGTTGCCTTTAGTGGAGCATGAGCAAACGAGGCTATCTTGCACTGAACACTTGGTGAAATTATTTTGAAGTGTTGTAACCCATCGGTGAGTCCTTGTGCGGGCAAGGGCTCCGAGGATGCCAGCAGGTGAAATATGTCACTATTATTCTTTCAAAGATGAAAAGCACTATGTGGTGTATTCTTACTACAGCGACACAGGGCGTGGTTTGAAAGTCTTAGCAAATTATGTGCTTCTCTTGGGAAGCTAATTACTTCCTACTTGTCAACCACACCACGTTGACTCAAGTTCACCAAAAGCTGGAAAATCCTTAACGATGCGCATCGAAAATTTAAGGGATAGGTCCGACTGTGAGAAGGTTTGAAAATATGGGAGGTCCTCTTGCTATTTTTTTCTTCGAGCGAATTGATTGTGATATTAAGCGCATAGCACTTTAGGGACGTGGGCTGCCAAATTCAGTCATTGCTTGGTGTAACGCAGGCACAAACAAGTATAAAAATTTTAAACAAAGGAAGTGAGAAATAGAAAGAAATAAAAAGAGAAAAAGTAAAAAATAAAAAGACAAATAAGTAGAAATAAAGACAGAAAAGGCAGACAAAAACAAACAGTGAAGGAGAGAGGAGGAAACGAAAACAAAACGAAAGGTTAACAAAGAAGGCTGCCAAACTCAGCTCTTCCGTCAGACGATAGTTATAGCGCGAGAACAAAACGACGACACAGAGACGAGAAGGACACGAACGACTTGTCTCTGTGTTTTCTTGTTTCTGTGTCGTCGTTTTGTTCTCTCGCTATAACTATCGTCATGCCATACCAACTAGCCCAAGCTTCCACACTTCTTCCGTCAGGCTTGGCACGAGGAGGGCGAAGCTGCCTTTAGTGTCCCTTTAACGGTTAGTTTGATGATATAACGACCTTAGCAATCCTCGCTGCATGTTCATAACGCGTGAATAGTATTCTATCCGACACATCGTTTACATCCCGCAACAATATTCTTCGACAATACCCCGTTCTCCCCACCCCACGCACCCGCGGATCGTTCACGGTTGCGAGCGTTTGGTGCACGATTCAGCACACAATGAACACATGGAGGCCCAATTGGACTGAGGCATAACCCCACCCCCTGCTGCCTGCCTGGCGTGCGCTTTGCGATCACAATGGTGTGAGTATCGGGCGGCTGGGTGGTCGCGCAATGTTGGGATGGGACGACTAGCTAGAGGTTTTTGTAGCCGGCATGTGGAAACGTCTTGTATGGCACTGCCGTGCCAGCGTCTGCCTGGAACGCGTTGACGGACTAGTTTGTTTGCATCCCTGAAGATGCGAGTTAGCGAGAGCAGACGAGAAAGTGTAAAGTAAAGCAAGAAAGGACACAGTGGCTAGATTGAACTGTCTCTTTGCATGTTTTTAGGGGCGAAGCCCCATAGGACAAAGCCTTGTCCGCATCCGCCACGATACGTGCAACCGCAACCGAACACCGGCACATCGAAAAACAAGAACATCTGCGTGAAAAAAAAACTGACGTTATGTGTACGTGAATCAAGAATATGACAGCACAATACATGGTCACCTGCACTGTTCATCTGTCCATCCGTCCATTCGTGAATCTGTCCGTTGGTGCATCGTCAATCCATGCGTCAGCCCGTCCATGCATCTGTCCATCCGTAAGTGCGACCGTCCATATGTCCGTCCTTTATACTAGTCGGCGACTTCAATGTAGACATTACGCGCTTTGGGACCTATAGCATCGCCCCCATGTCTTCATTCACTTCGTTGAGAAGCGTGGATCTTTTTTCCTTAATGCTTTCCTAGTCGCAGTTACTTTTCACGGAGTATCTGCCATTTCTAGTGCGCAATAGCTGGAATTGAAGTAGAATATTAGGAGATGTTGGTAAGGGCTGATGCACAATACTATCGATAGAGAGGAAGAAGGAAAAGAAAACGCTTTCACCTTCGCGTCGTCATTGACGAATGCATAGGGAACCGTGATTACTTTGATTTGTAATTATTTAGTATTGCGCTCTCGCGATAACAGGATAGTCAATTCTGGCGCAGACAAGTTAGCGTCCTACGTCTTTCTATGTAGTGAGTAATAACAGCAAAATGTCTGCGTTAAGAAATGTTGACGGAGTCGGTAGCTCTTGATTATTGGTAATCTAATAAGTAGGAGGGTGGGATTCACACCCACGCATTCAAGGTTGGCACGACAACCATACAGCCTGCAAGCTAGCACAATGGGTGCAAGGAACTGTATATTTGGAAGTGTTTTAATGGTTTTGTAAGAGTAGACACTTACTAAAACTCTCGTATCACTTTCTCGTAAGCCAGTTGCGCAAGTACTGTTCCCGTCGAGGACTGCGACCGAATCGTAAAACGCGTGACGCCATAGGTGGTGGTCCGCTGATAGCTGTACCCCGTAATGCCGGCTGCATTGAAAAGGGTTATGCATTGCGAAACACTTAACGTAACCATACCAAATTCACATCACTGTTCCTTCGCTGAAGCAGCGCGTTGCATCCCAACAACAAGCCTTTTAAATATAGAAGGTTTGCTGATGAGTCCAACTCGCGCTAAAAAAAAATAGACATTGACCGGTAATCAGTAAGGCACAAAATAAAAAAAAAAAACCTTATGAAAGATTGCTTATGTAACCCACCTTTACCAAAGCCTCAATTGAACGGCGAAGGCCTTCCATTCGCGGATAAATGAAGACGCCCATCTTTATCTCAGCTGAAAGCACTGGAGCGCACACTCTTATTGCAAGTGTTCCTACTCTGCAGGTGGGGTTTGGTTCGAACGCGTGATGCTCAGTCGGCCGCATGGCGTAGGTGGGGCCGTTTCGTGCCAGCACACCGACACAAATAGCAGTGCGACGCAGCCGTAACGCCTTATTGCTCCACTCTGCAGGCGGACTCCATAGACACCCGGTGGGTTGTTTTGAACGATAGTTAATTACGCAATCTACGAGTGGTTCGCTTGGACGTGGGCCATTTAGACGGGCTCACTCACGAAAACACTACTACGCACACGCAACACCTTTAGGGCCGCGACACGGCCACACACCGCGAAACAGTGGGTCCCTGTAGACTCCCTGTAATACACTTCACTACAGTACGCACAGTAAGATACGTAACAGAGCCAGCCGTGACGTAATCCAAAGCGACTCGATTACGACCGTTCGTACGTGATGAGGAACGTTCGTTCATTCGTTCGCCCAGAAGGTGGTGTTGCTCCTATTTGGTTGCGCAACAATTGGCGTACACACGCGAATAGCGCCACAGGGAGGCGCGCGGAACGCTGGAGCAATCACTTCTATAACCACGTGTCGCGGTGTTTGCGAAAAGGGTGGAGAACATTTTGGGACTCCCCACATCATGTTTATCTCGCGCGGCACTCACCGCACGAAGCCGACGGTTTCTTTTTTCTCTTCTCCATTGCCGTCCGAAGCAGTGGACTCCATTCCAATTACCTCGCTCGATGCACCCTGGTTCCCGGCGGCGTCTGGAACAACAAAGCGAACGATGCGGAAAGTTGTAGCAGCGTTCCACGCCGGCCTGCTTCTCTGCGCGAACGCCATGAACAAAGGAGAAGCCAGCCTGCAGGAGTAGAAAAAAGAGGAAAGAAAAAGCGAGGTAAAAGCAAATGTGCCTGTACATCTGGCTTCGCCGCGTGAACGCTTTGCACAATGACAAGCCGTCTTGCCAGAGTGCTAGCAAACGCTGGAAAAGCAAATAGTGATCACAGCGAACGCGTTCAAAAAAAAAAAAACGATTGCTGGATCCCTTTCGAGAGGTATAAAGGAAGATAAATAAGATAAGAAGGAAGTGTTTTGCTGAGAGGAGGAGGCAATACTTCCTCCTCAAGCCCTTTCACTCTTACTTCCACGTGTCTTCGGCGTCTGCAAGCAACCTTCTTCTTGTGCACCAAATTTACGCAGGAAAGCCAGTTGTACAGGAGCGTTTACTTCTATATAAATACATATAAACGGAAAGGAAATCGTGTGAACGGTGGAATTGGGTGTGTGTGCGTCAGGGGAGAAGCGGGGGGGTTCAAGGGATGAAGGGGAGGTGTGGCGGTGGGCCGTTATCGTTTCTGGTTGGGACCTTTGTTTTGGGCAGCAAAGAAAGAGAAGGGGGATGGTAAAAGCGGGCTAGAATGGGGGGGGGGGGGGGGGGGGCATTGGCGCGACCCGACGCCGTAGTCAGGTGCAACTGAGGTCCCGTCACTGGCAGCTGACGCTGCTCGGAGGCAAAGCGAGACTCGAGGGGAGGAGAAAAAAATATCTGGGAACGTTTGCGATGTAGTATGAAATTGAGCATAGAAGATAAAAAAAAAAGAAGACCTGACAACGAGCGTGGATGTTGTTGTCAGGCATTGCTCGCGTTTGTGATAAGCCATTAGATGTCCAAGGCGGGTCACAGGTTGGTCGTTCTTATTAATAAACCCTGCCACTCTCGGCGTCTTCGAAAGGAGAAGATGGAGCACTTAGCCTCCGCTTTGTCATTGTAATAGAACGAGAGGTATTTAGTAAAGGTTGAGTACTTGTTAATAAAGGCACAGCTTCGCGCGCTTTGACAAGAATAAGAAGGAGTACACATGCGCAGTGGTTGTCCGTAAGAGGAAAGAAAAGCAATGTATGGCACGCAAATAATTCAATGTACCACATGTGTACATAGTACGCCATAGCAGGCCCAAGAAAGTAAGACGAAGTACACACGTGTAGTCTTGAACGGGAAGAAATGAGATGTATAGAGCCCAGTTATGAAATTCAATTGATAAGTAGTACGTCTGAAAAAAAGACCATAAGCTCTCCACCTGACTTTCCTCATATTTACGATAACGAGGCACGGATGTCAGATATGCCGAAATGACGTACTGAATCTCGTGATGGCCCGCCCCGACGCGCCTTAATGACGTCACGTCTCAGACTTATTCCCACCTTGAAACGAGTCGTTTTCAAGCATCTCAGTACATACGATCAATTAAATGAGTTTTTTTTTCTGGAAAAGTGAGCTTTAGGCCCCTACGAGACCATAAAAAAAAAGAATTACGACAATGTATATATTTCTTGTACAAGGTGATATCGTGCACGAGCTTCTGTCTTAAAATTGCCTGTAAGAAACGCTTCCTTTTTTGAACTTTCTCGAAACGATTATACCAATATCGAGACGAATAGAAGAAATATAGCAAATCAGGCTAAGTTCGCCTGCATCTGGAATCCGGTTCTTCTGAAGCTCTCGTTATGTCCGTATACAAAGAAAACGAAAGAGGAAAAGGAAGCGCCATTCGTTTCGTGTGTAAACTTATGCCTTACTCCATTTCGGCTGCTTCCAAAATAGAGCGCTATAAGCTCCTCCGCCGCGTGTCACGAGCGGGCAGTATGTCACGTGGCCTACCGGAACCGGAAACGGTTGCTCTTACGATTACGACCTCGCGGGAGAGGACGATTCCAGACAAAAACGGATATAGGCTCATCTCTGTTTCCGGTCGTCGTTTCACCCTGCCTTTGCGAAGATCTTCTCGAGCTGCCATGACGATGGTGGAGATCGTAGTGTAATGTAACCCCCCCCCCCTAACATTTGATACTACCGTCATTTGCCTCGCTCATGAATGAGTCCTTGTGTGTTATAGAGCAAAAGGCCAATTCCCCCCCCCCCCGCCCCCTCCTACTTGGCTCACTCCATAAAACCCTTCCGGTATGCCAGGGCGAACGCGCGCTGCCATCCCTGCCTTCGTCAACTTCCCGTGACTAACGACGGGTCTGCGAGAAAACGGGTGAAAATTCCCCATTTAGCCGGGGACTCGTACTTCTTTCTTTGTGTATTTCTTTAGGGACCTATTCCAATATGTTCCAGCATGCTAAGTACTCCCGAGATACTAGACACTTTTAGTAGGGCCTAAGCAACAATCCTACGTACGCAGCCCGACACGTCGCGCACGCTGCAAGCGAAGCACTCAACAACACCTCAGTTTACCGTATCAACCGTACCGGGATGCCTTTCGTTTAACTACAAGTACAACGCGAGAAATGATACAGCTTTCGAGTGCTTCTTAGTGTCATCGTGTGGCATCAGCCGTGATAACGGGGGGGGGGGAGTGATTATAAATGAAAAGAAGAGAAAAGTGAGCCCCGTAACTGTCTCTCAGGGTGAGGACACCTCAACAGTAGCTCACGAGAGATGGGGGTAGAGAAGGGATTAAAAGGATAGGATTAAAAGGTAGAGAGATAGAGAGAGGGGGGAAAGAGAGAGCGAGGCACAGGGACAGGGAGCGACGGAAGTAAGAAGAAGACAGGAAGGATGGACACGGTCGCAGGAGTCAGAGGACGGGGCACCACTGGCGAGAGCTCTTGTCGGCGACAGGAGATGGCGTAGGGCTAATCCAGTCGGCCAGAGCTGCGCGGTCGTCGTCATAGGGGACCGGCGTCAATAGGTGGCGTAGGACCCACCCAGTCGGCCAGAGCTGCACTGTCGTCGGAGATCGCGAGGGCACAACCAAACGGCGAGGAATCCAGCGAGCACTGGCATTCAAGTCAAGCCGAATCGTTGGATCCATGGTTTTACTTACGGTCTGTGCAATCTCGCAGTCTGGCTGCTTTTTCATATCTCGTGAGAGAGCCACGTAGCTTGCGCTACATATTACGTTTGCGTGCACCATTTTTTTTTGAACGTACACACGCGTTCGTGAAATAGATACGTTACGGACTGCGCGTGCGCAGTTCTCTCCCGTAACTATGCTGCATACGTAAGCTATAAATACGTTCGCCCAACTAATGCGTCTATACTGTGAGGTCACGGATGTTCGATAAAGTGCGTGAGACGCGTTGCTTCTTTCGAGACAAGCCCCTTTGCCTAGAGCCCCGCATGTTCAGATAACTATACTACACAGTAAAAATTTTTACACCCAAAAGGGTGTAAAAAGGGTGCTTTTACGAGAAAGCACCCTTTGCAACACCCTTTAACACCCATAAATGGTCGATTGAAAAAAAGCACCCATTTGTTTGGGTGCTTGCCTCGATAGCACCCTAAAATAGGCTCTAAGGGTGCTTTTGTGCCTGAGAAGGGTGTAGGTGACGATTCATCAGATGGAATATGCAGCATAAGAAGAACACATAATTATAATATTTGGTATTTTGCGTCTCAAAAACGTCGATGTGATTATGAGGGTCGTCGTAGTGGAAAGCTCTAGAGATTTTGACCATTTGGTGTTCTTTAATGGGCGCTGATATCGCGCAGTGCACAGGCTTCTACTTTTTCGCCTCCATCTGAATTCGACTGCCACGGCCGGCATCGAACCCGCGACCTTCGGATTGGCGGCCGAGCAGCGTAGCTACTGCACGAGTATGTGGACCTTGCGTTAAATGACGGCCTAATTGACTTACAATGTGTGAAGGTGCTCTCCGAATACAGCAGAATGCCAGCAGAAGGAAATCGCGTTTCATCTATAATGGCAATTAACTGCAATCCACGTTACGAAAGCTCACCTTAGTGTTGGTTATAAGCTACATGTTTGCTGTGGATTATATACAGGAACATAATGTTCGCCCGAGTATGGGTGTGTGTGCGTGAGCCTGCGCATGTGTTCGCGTGTAAGCGCGATTGTGTGTACACCCGTGCATGTGTGCGTGCCGCGTGTATGTGCGAGTCCGTGCTTGTGTTAAGCGTGCCTGTGCACATGTGTATGCCCATGCATGCGTGCGTTTACGGTCGCGTGTGTGTGTTGCCGTATGTGTGTATACGTGTATGTGTGTGCGCCTGTGAATAAGTATGCGTGTGCATCAGCCCGTGCGCCCTCAAATTTCGTGTGTGTGTGCGGGGGGGGGGGGGGGGGGGGGCACTGCTTCTTAGTGTTTAAGGTCCCACACCTGTTCAGACTGGGAGTCTGTCTATATGGAAGGTGGCTTAAGAAATGGCGGTGGTCAAAGCACTGTACACTAACTATTCAGTACATGGAAAACAGCTGCACATTTTCGTACCTCATCATTGCTTACGAACTTGCTGTGGTAACTGATTAGCTCCGTTGAGGCGCTTCTACGCTCGAAAACGTGGGTTATGACCAATTCACACGGAAAGCTGTCACTGCACTTATGCACAACCATCGTTTATATTAACAACGTTTAACAAGAACATGCACTGCCTTTGCTACAGGTGCTTAGCTAGCTCATTGGGCAACCATATGGAATTATGTGCTGATCATGTGGTCAGCAAAAAGTTTGTTATAACAACCTCGGCACGTTTCGTGGTGCATGACAAGCCTTCTAAGCATCCGCTACTGTGGATTAATTTGTTCCAGCTTCGACTACGCATTCAGTGTTTGCGGCACCATACGCGGAATCGCCTGACACAGACAATGTAAAAAGAAATTTCTCTGGAAAAAGGTGTAGCGATGCTCTCCCGCTAATGCCACCGAGGACGAAATAATTATTGTTTCTGGCCATTCCATGGTGCGCTTTGTTTTGCGCAAGTTTTGCTTCACTATTTTTCGCCCACTGCAATCGCATTCCGTCAAAATACTCAAAGAACCCGAGGCTGGTAAATAACCTGCGTCGCTGTGCGACTGGCTGGAAGGAGAGTGGCCGTTTACAAGGAGTCATTCCGCGTTGAACGGCCGTCCGCCGTATGCGCCATAGCGTTTGCCTTTCGGCGCCGTCTTGGCGGGTTTGCCGCTCCTCCTCCCCCCCCCCCGCTCAACCCGGCCAGCGTGTCGCCCACAACGGCGGCGTAGATAAGCGAAGAGTTGCGTCACCGGACACCTGCGTCGACAGCTGCGGCGCCGCCACGCCGCCGCCAGTGCCTCCTCCTTCTCTCTCTCAGTGTTGCCCTCTCTGTCTCATCAGTCTTTCAAATGCGTTGCGTTGGTCGGGGGTCTTGGTCGCTGTGTGTGTTCTAGCGAACAGGCGCATATTCAACGGTGGTCACGCATGACACCGTGTTCGAAGTACCGTGTTCGAAGTGACGCTCGGATTAAGGAATATCCATGGAGTGGCGGACACGGACAACGTGGGCCTGTTAACGGTGAGTGTACTGTTTTCGTAAATAGTAATCATACAGCGCTAGCTGGGCGCCTGCAACAGCTCTGCCGAAGTAGGCTGCCAGCCATTTACAACAGCATGCGTTCGCGGGCCTGTTGCAGATGCCCGATTATACGTGGGACTTAACGAGTTCACACTGCTATGCGCGATGTTATGTAAGTGCCTGCATCACTCATACAGTGAGTGATGTGATCACTTAACAAGGGCGGGATTAGTTGCTGATCGCACATTGTCTCTACACTGCACAAAGTGATTGATATTGTTTTAAGATGTGCTTTGGGCTACATCGTAATAACATTTCTATTAATACTCATATGTGCAACGTGCTTCTGTAGGTGTAAGCGCAAAAAAAGAAAGAAAAAGCAAAAATTATGTACAAAGGCGCACTGTGCGAAATGGCTTTTTTTTTTTTTGCTTAAAGACGGTATAGTTGGAGGTGCTGATATGCCGCGATGCTCCCAGCACGTGTGCCTCGGTCTTTTAAGCTATTTAGGACAAGTGCCACCAGCAACAGGGAAAGATCTAGCAGACTTCCAAAGGCGCGTTGTTGTGGCCATCGCCGTGCGTTGTTTTCCCTCGTTTCTGTTTGCTGTTTTCGTGCTTCGCTTTCATCTGCGATAATGTTCGGCGTTATAACAGAATCGAGAAAGTATACGTGACTGTTGGAGCTATGTGCGGTTTCTCTAGCATAAGTCATGGCTGCTGCAACGTAGTCGGCGTCCGCGCGCGTTGGTGTCGTTCGAGCGCTCTTACTTGCGTGATTGTGTTTAACTGAGTATTTAGGCACGGGTTACGTTTGTAAATCTCGTAGTCAATAATCGCTAATAGCGTGCCCCTGATTGCCATCAGAGGATGGGCTTGGTTGTCGAAATATGCCAGACGCTTTTTCTGAAAGCAAGCTTTGAATTTTTTTTTTTAAAGAAGTACTTTCATACGTGCAAGGCAGTGCCTATTGCAGGCCCGCAACTCTTTAAAAACGGGACGAGCTATCACATCTTTTATCAAAAACAATGAATTAAGATGATTGAATTATAGATGACGAATTTCTGTGCTAGATTAGGTGCACAAAACACATGTTCGCAGCCCTACGTCTAGAAAGCAGGCAAATAGGAAGCACAGCGTCAAATTTGGATTAGATTCCATTGACGGAGCGTCTTGTGAGAGTAGAAAGAACGAGAAAATTGTTCATTTTTGATGCCCTTATAGAGGCAGTCAGAATTGCACTGATTGGTGACTTGTAACAATTCCTCAGATTGCTAGAGGCGTGATTTAAGTAAGTAAATCTTTTACTTTTTTTTGCAGACCTCTTCGCTAGTGCCACGCCCAAGATCATTTGTTCTCATGTAAAAGAGAAAGCAGAGATGTCTTCACTGTTTGTACATGAAGAGGCAAGTTTCTTGGGCGTTTTGAGTAATGCTACATGTTCTAAACGTTGTACTTTAAGAATTGTTTTTCACATTGGCTCACTACCCTAGAAGGAATTTGATTCTTAAGTGAGTTCAGGCTTTCGTAAGTGCCATTTTTGAGCTGCAGTCTTACACTTCACCTCATTTCGGGAATTCGCTGTATGCTGGAAAACTCTTATCTTTATCATACGAAATTATTGGAATGTATGGGTTGTATGCTTCGAGTTCAGTGTAATGTCAATTACACGCCATTTCGAAGGATACACACTACACATTCTTTATATATGGTGCTGCCAGAACAGCACGAAAATTTTTTATGAGAAGTCATATTTGCTCTTATTACAGGATGAGAGGGTGCCCCTGACGTCCTGCGTAGTCTACCCCCCGGACCCAGCCTAGAGCAAGCCTACTTCCTGAACCTCCACATGGATAACCGAAAAATGTTCCGTGTCAGTAATGACGAAGAAGGAAGGAGTTACAGCACTGATGAGTTGTTTTTTTTTATTTTCAACATTGTCTACGGCCGCAAGGCCTTTAACAACCACCGTGATTGAGCGGCTTTTTCTCGGCGTGAGTTTGGAGTTTATCAAAGAAGTTGTTCAGGCAGTACGACGCTGAAAATTTTAGTGTCACAATGCCTGAACAACTTTTTCTAATGTGTTCATGGTAGATGAACAAATATTGTTTTTTGTGTAAATTATTTTGCTTAAATATAGCTGGACCATTCCATGCCAAACGTCCCAGCCACTTTGGCGACCATCTGAATTGTATTTGAAAAAAAAAATGTGCTGACTTACTTCGTTGAAAACAGTGAACTGCTAGAATACTTCAGCGAGAAAAAAAGTTTTGTCCATGTGGCTGGCTTATAACTTGCTGGCATAATGCCGTCTGTGTTCTGTTTGTGGAAAATTTTGTTTTAAAACTACCGCTTATTTTTTCTAAAGCAGATTCGGTCTACCTGTTAAGTAAATGTGCATCTGTAAGGTATTTGAAGCTCAATAATAATAGTGCAATGTTTTTGCCACATTCGCTTCCAAGAATAAAGCCAAAATTGTTATGTTTGCATTTTTTATTGCAATATTGCACTTTGTATGAATATCTGAGCAGTGAATACTTACTCCACAGAAGGTATATTCTCAGGAAAAAATATCTTTATACCTCTCAAGCTGCTGAAATATAGGAAAAAATATCACAAATTTCACAAAATCGTGATTTTTGTCCGTATTAAAATGCAATTTACTCCATGTTGTGATACAATGAAAACTCATCATTATACCTAAACTGTAAGAAAATGAAATTCTTTTCTGTAATAAAAATCTTATCGCAAAAAGGACAGGAAAGAGCGCTGTCAACTGAATTTTATTAAAGGTGCTACGAGCGTTTTTATACTGAGCACAAGACCAGGGCTCATCTGCAACAACACATGTGTGACCATGACAAAATAATTTTAACCGAGAAAAGAATACTCTTTTTTGGAAAAGATAAGTGAAGGTGTACTGATGCATTGATCCTTGGCCTTCCTGATAAAGAGTTCTAAAATCTCTCATTTTTCTGCTTGCTTTTTTTTTTCAAAAACCGTGTTTTATGAAACCTAGGACTACACTTACATTCTTTACGGTGCCCGGCCATGAGACTACTATAGCCCTTCTTAACATTTGAAGCATGCTGTCTTGCTTGATCATTGAAGCATTGCCCAGTTTGTCCTATGTTTACTTTTCCATGTGTTAGCAGTATCTCATACACATTAGATTGGCATTCAGTAAACCTATTCTAGTGACGAATGGTGCAAGATTGACTATTCCTGTTGCTGTAAGTACATGCACTTTTGAAAGCTTGCAAGGGGTGGAAAACAACAATGTCATATCTGCTGGCTCTTTTCCTAAAATTGTGAGACACCTTATGTACGTAGTACCATGTGACATGCAAAGGTGATTGGTCATTCTCTTTTTCTTTTGGTCCTGTTTCCTTTAACTTTACTTTCTGCAGGAGGGTTTCGCAAACAAGTGTGATGATGCTGTTGGGGTATTGGCTGGTGCTATCAGCCCAGGAGTGCTAAGAATGTTCTGCCTTTTGATAGTGGGCATTCAAAATTAATAGAAAGAGGAATTGATACCACATGTATTCAGGCCACCCTTCAGAAGTCATGTTAGCACAAGGGTGAGGTCAGGCTTAAAAACCAAATTAAAAAACTAAAAGATGCTGGGTATCCCAACAGAATCTTCACACCCGTTTGCAAAACCCTCCTGCAGAAAGTAAAGTTAAAGAAGACAGGACCAACAAAAAACAATGACCAAAACCTTTGCATGTTATACCACATCACGTGTCTCACAACTAGAAAAATAGCCAGCAGATATGATATTAGCGTGTTCTTTTCCACCCCTTGCAAGCTTTCAAAAGTGTGTGTACTAAACAGCAACAGGAATAGTCAATCTTGCCCCATTCGTCACTAGAATAGGTTTACTTAATGCCAATTAACGTTTGCAGAAATATTTTTTATCAGGTAAACCAATGATCAGTGCATCACTACACGTTCACTTATCCTTTCCGAGAGGGAGTATTATTTTCACAGTTAAAGTTATTTTGTAGTGCTCACACGTGTCGTCGCGCATGAACACGGTTCTTGTACTCCGTATAAAAGCGCTCGTAGCACATTCATTAAATTCAGTTGACAGTCTGTGCTCTTTCCTGTCCTTTCTGTCTCTTCCTAAAGCTGTCGCGCTGTGACTAGCACACAACCACGATGAACCAACTCTCCCAAATTAAGCTCTTGTTACGTAACACGTAGACGGAGTTTCGTATGGAAAGAAGGAGCGGTGCTTTTAAAATAAAATTTTTCACATACAACACCTAGACGGCATTCCAGAAAGTTCAGAAGGCAGCCACGTGACCAAATATTTTTCCTCTCCTAAATATTCCAGAAGTTCACTATTTTCAATGCAGCACGAGTTTTTCGAATACATTTGAGATGGTTGCCAAAATGGCTGGGACATTTGGCATAAAGTGACCCAGCTGTGTCATTAGCCATAATTATGCATTACCTCTTTTGTTTTTTGTGTGTCCTGACTCAGTTTTGTGTTCGTTTTTAGCATATTGTGTTTCTGATCATTGTATTGGTTTCTTAAGTATTCGCTAAAGTTATATGTGCGAAAACCCGTATATGATTGCATGTACATCATTTCTCATAACCAATTGTTATACATCCAGGAATACAAAGCTTAAACCACTGTGATTGTATACATTTGAAAACACTATCCATATATATTTTTGTGTGCATCACTTCTTGGGAACGATTGTGTACATGAAGGCGTATATAGTGAAATCATGGTGATTGTATATATTTGAAAGAATCATAAGTATATATTTGCCTGTATTTCATTCCTATTAACCGATTGTGTACACGAAGGAGTATTAAACTGGAAACCACTGGGATTGTAGATACCTGAAAGAATTATAGGGATATATTAGCGTGTATTTCATTTGTAGTCTCTATGTACTTGAAGCAGTATACTAAACTGAAACCAGTGCAATTGTATGTTGCAAAGAATTGTCAATAAAGTGAAACTGAAAAAATATAATAAACATTTGAGGTGTTGCATGTGTAGTGTACGTATACATGAACGTATATCTGGTGAAAAAGTTGTGTGGCAGAAGAAAAGTTTATGTTTTATTTGCCTATTAAATAAACGCAATATGCAAGGGCAGCAAGGCTTCATTTTCTGTAACGCACATTATGCATATACACTGAAGTATATATAGATCCAGCACAAGTTCATACACGATTGTACGCGTTTATATTTTGCCCACACGCAATGAATGGAGCTCGACAGGTGGTGCACCATCGATAAACAGGACCACTTTCTTCAAGTAGTGTTTAATCAGTGCATGCTGATATCTATTGGTGGCAGTAGTCACCACCCCTGCCATGGGCGCTCAACACCCTTGTGCACCCTTCTCGCACCCTCCTCAGAGGGTGCTAAAAAAGTGATGGACATCGAAGGCACCCTTTCTTTAGGGTGTTTTTTTAACACCCTGCAGTTTTTTTACATGTACACCCTATTCTAAGGGTGCATGGTAAAGCACCCTTTTTGGAAGGTGCTGAATTAACACCCTTAGGGTGTCGTCCACGGGACAAGCTCATTTACACCCTTCTGGGTGTAAAAATTTTTACTGTGTACGGCGTCCCTCATAATTCCATAGTGATTTTGGAGATATTACAAGTCCCTTTATATTACCACTAGCACATTTTCTGTGTGAAACCG
This sequence comes from Rhipicephalus microplus, assembly GCF_013339725.1. Classification (NCBI taxonomy): domain Eukaryota; kingdom Metazoa; phylum Arthropoda; class Arachnida; order Ixodida; family Ixodidae; genus Rhipicephalus; species Rhipicephalus microplus. Next base: position 44,042,460 of record NC_051168.1, read on the forward strand.
GCCCGTTACACCTGGGACTACAACTCCTGCTACACGCTTGTAGCAAGAGTAGTGAGGGCGAAAAATAAGTTACTCTTACCTTCAAATTCGCTGTGGTTCAGGGGCCCATTAAGCTCTTTGCCCGTTTGTCACCATACAGGGAACAAAATGAAGTGAAGTTTACTGAAGCCGTGATGAAAACTCGCGAACTATATAACGCGCTTTAAATTTATCGTAAAAGTGCCAAAAATTGGGTAAACAAGTATAAAACCAAATATCGCTTTTACGATCAACTTCAACTTGTCAAACATTAGGCTCTTTAAAATGATTATATCGACATCAGCAAAAGTGACCTCCAGAGGCATCTTGCACCTAGGTTACCTTGATTAGGACTTCTCGTAATATATGTCAAATATAGGCCGGCAAAACGCGAAGGCACTCGCGGCCGGGCCTTCTACTTTAAATTCGTCACCGGCAACTATAACCACGTCGCCGAAACAGTACTCGGCGACCTCCACAAGTTACAATCTATAGTTGGGTTCATGTACGTATCGGTCGCGCAGCGAAACGCTTCCGCAAAGTAACGGAAGTTCCTGAGTGGTACGTTGACGCGCCACCTAGCGGGCGTCGCACCGTACTTTCTTTGGGAGCCCGAATCAGTCATCGAGTTCGTCAAATCATCGCACATGCCGGCGGCAAGGTTGTAGAAGAAGACCTGCGCCTCGTCGCAGGTGCCGTGAGGCGCCATCACCAGCAAACGCGGCGGGGTACTTCTTGCGATGGCGGCACGGTACATCAGGTACAAAGGGTAGATCATGGCGTTGTCCAAGAAGTCCGGTTCTTTCAGGTTCAAGACTCCGTCAGCAGAAGGCGCCATCGAGTACTGGTGGGCGAGACAGTCCTTGATGTTTCTGAGACGTCCTTCCGCCTCGGAACCAATCCGCCATGGCTCATCGACGTCATCATCGTCGTTTCCCGTATCGCCGACCGCCAGAGCCCGAATAAGGCCTCGTGTGACATGTGACGTGACGATCGGGTAGAAGACGGGGTGTATCGCGTTGCTGACACCGTTCAGTAAGGCCACCACGGCGTGAGGCAAGAACAGGGAGTTGCTGGACCTCTGGTACTCGTGCGCTGCCCACAGAGACGACACCGCGAATCGGTTGTCGTAGCCCGGCGAAGACGTAGATCCGTACGCACTCCAGTAGAGGGACGAGGAGTGCACGTGAATCCTGAAGACGCTGGCCAGGATACTCTTCGTTCGATTAGTGCTAGGCGACGTCGCCGAAGCACGCGTGTCGCGGTAATGCTCGTAATTAACAAGGTCGCTCCGCGCCCCGAACTCGAAGCTCATGGCGTTCAACTTGCGCGTCCGGTCTTTGACAGCGTCACCTATCCAGGATCTGTTGGCCGCGAGCAACGACTTGAGCGTTCTTCGCATCGTCTTGAACTGCTGCCTCATCTGATTGTCCAGGTAGGACCGCCGCACGGTCGCGAACTCCCTGCCAGCGGTGAGCTTCGCTGCGATGCCTAGACCGTACTTGTACAGCTTCTCGAGCGCTACGACGCAGGCAACCTGTCTGTGCTTCAGGCCGTCGGCTTGGAAGTCGTGCGTGAGCGTGAGGAGGTCTTCGCCTTCTCTGCCGAGGAAAGGTGATAACTCGACGAGAACCCTAAATGTGATGTAGTTCACCACGACGTAGTCCAAGCTGGAATTAATGACACGCCATAGATCCTGGATAGACAATGCGTCACTGACAGAAATGATGACACCGTCATCGATGGACCCTTGGGATTCTGCGAAGAGTGTCTGGAAGTAGGTCGTCCAGTTCCAAGCTTCCGATGACTGCAGGTCTTTGACAGCGATACCATTGTACTTCGGTGACGTGTCGTGCGGGCCTTCAGTCAGCATCGTCACTGCGTCTAGCTCTCGCTCGAGGGCTACAATCCGCGCCGCAATCGAGTAATTCCCAGGCGGCGATTCGTCTGTGGCACCAGGCCCGTTGCTGACTGGTCCTTGCTTCTCCGTCACGACCGACACGAGCGTTTCCTGTGCCAGACCACAAGCGTGGCTGCGCGTGTTCCACGCGCACAGTGCCTTGTCTACTATCTGCAGGTAACGCATCTCGGAAGCTCCCGGCGCCTTTAGCATAAAGCGATGGTACGGGGTCTGCGGAGGCCCCATGGCGAGCATGAAGCAGTTCTCGTCTCCGCGGCACGGAAAGGTGCGACTAGGCCTCACCTCGACCGTGAACAGCGTGCCCAATCTCAATATCCTGTCAGCAAGCGCGACGACTTCGGGCAGTTCTCGGGTCTCCCACGACGATATTAGCCCTAGCTTGTCCAAGATTTCGTCAAGCTCTGGAGAAACCAGGTGATCACCGTTGGCTGCTGCCTTGCGGCACTCGTCGTACACCCAAATCATCTGTGAAAAGAAATTGTCGTCCGGGCTGACTTCGGCTCCCTTCAGAGTCTCCTTCTTGGCCGAGGTGTAACGTCGGAAGAGCTGCTCTAGGTCTCCGAACAGCTTGATGGCACCCGAAAGAGGCGTCGCTGTTTGCGTCACGCCTTCGAACGGCCTGCGCCCTCTGGAGCAAACATGGGTGTAGAAGTCGTCGCACGGGTTGACTTGCCAGGCCACGTGGCGTAGGACGTTCTGCGACGTCCAGTTGCATACGGTCGACCGGCACAGCAGCGGGTTGAGTCGCCTACGAGTCCAGTAGACTGGGGACCAGGAGGCCTCGGTCTGCGAGCTCTTGGACGCTGCGTCGCGTGCCCGGGCGTAGGCAGGCATCAGGTACTTCTTAGTGAACAGTGCGGCGCACAGGAGTAACAACGCGATGCCTATGACGGAGCAAGCTACGCACGTGGGCATGGACGCCAAGGCAGCCTCTTGTACTTTGCGGCGCCAGCGTTTGGGCATGGCTCGGCGAGGCGTCGACGTCCGTGACTAGCACTTGTCTTGTCTTGTCTCCTAGGAGATCTTGGCTTATACCCACATGGGGGATTGGCCACACTGTACCTCATAATAGCACTTATGCTGTGCAACGAGCGTGACCTCGCAACGATGATGATGATGGATATCATTTGCGCGAGCTTGTGAAGGGGTCAAGGACTGGAATTTGTGTGGCAGTTGGTGCTTAAACAAAATATTGAAATCAAGAGCCTGGAAGCAAGCAGAGTAGGTCAGAGAACTAACGGGGCTTAAGGATATCATACTTGTAATCAATAAAAAGAAATGAATGTGGGTAGGGCACGTTATGCGTAAGCAGGATAATCGCTGGTCATTGAGGGTATACCTGACTGGATTCCAATAGAAGGCAAAATCCTGTGAAGGCGACAGAAAACTGGGTGGGCAGATAACGTGGCAGCAGAAATCACAGGACAAGGTTAATTCATGGATAATGGGAGAGGCCTTTGCCCTGCAGTGCGTGTAGTCAGGCTGTATATTATCATAATAATGCATGCAAAATCAAAAATGAAACATTGATACATCAAGAACGATTTCGGAAAACAACAGTGAGATAAATGATTCCTTAATAAACGTGAGTGTTGGTCACTGAAGTGAACAACTGACGCGTACACGCATCCCGCTGTAGTAGTGGGTAAAAGGCATGGCTTCAGAGCCAGTAGTAAGAGTCAACGTTATTATTGCTACAGACTCATCGCAATACGACGAAAAGTCAGGGGTTGGTATTTTCAGCCCGATTTTAAATTGGATTTATTCCCTTCGACTGCCCGATTTCATACCCGTTTTTGTGGCTGAGTTTCTGGCAGTAGTGTTCGCCTTACGCAAGTTAGATACAGCAATTACATCAGCGGTCATAATAACAGATTCCCTATCTCTTTGTGCGGCACTTTCTGTTGGTGCTGATAATCACGTAACAAAGGCGTTCCGTGCACTAGTACCTGCGCCTTTAAGAAAAGTGCGATTAGTTTGGGTGCCTGGACATAAAGGTTTGTTTCTTAATGAAATAGCAGATTCCTTAGCTAAGTCGTCAATCAGCGAACCAATTCTACCGCTCTGTCCATTATCCGCTTATGTGACTGCTGCTCGATTCCGCAGACGTACGCTTATGCAAGTCTTTAAAGGTTCAGCACTAACAAACTCTACAGAATATCGCCATTTATTATATCCCTGGCGAAGAGACTTTTGCCGCAGTCAAAAACAAGAAGTAGCTATCACAAGGCTGCGTTGCCGGGTACCAAATATAAATTTCTATAAACACAGGTCTGCTCAGGCACCTTCGCCACTGTGTGCGTTCTGTGATGAACTGGAAACAATAGACCATTTCTTTTTGACCTGCAGGCGGTTTAACACATTACGAAAAACCCTATTAGAAATACCTTTGCGTGGCATTGGTATGGACTTATCTCTGCCTGTCATTTTGTCTTTTGGAGCTTCCATTTCTGGTTTCTGTAATGGCACAGTATGCGCGGCCGTCCGGGACTATATTGATGAAACTAATAGGTTGACTAATTAACCAGTTTCATTATCTTAACATGTTCACATAATTATATACGTATAAAATCAGATTATTGCTCTATTCTAAGAATAAATTTGTTTATGTAAATATTTGTATGCATTACATTAAGCACCACACTTGCCTATAGGCTATCGGTAATCTTTCTGTTATACCTCCATCATTCTAAATCTGAACAGTAAATTTTAAAGCCACTCGATTCTTGGCCAATCCCCCACAGTGGGTATACGCCACTAACAATAGGAGAACAACAACAACAACAACAATTCCACCGCAGCCTGCGATTTGACGTAACGTATCATCATCACCCTCCTGACCACGACCACTGCTGGACAAATGCCTCTCCTATTTTCCGCCAGACAACTCAGTCCTGTGCTTCCTCCTGCCACTTCGTACCCCCAAACTTCCTAATCTCATCTGTCCCCCTGACTTTCTGTCTCCCCTTCACCCGCTTGCCTTCTCTTGGAATCCATTCAGTTACAGCTATTGACCAGCGGTTATCCTGCATACGTTTTGTTTGTTTGTTTGTTTGTTTGTTTGTTTGTCCCTTTTATCCGTAGCGCAAGCCACCATGGGGGATCAGCAATGCTACGTGCCCGGCTCATCCCAATTGCGTCTTCTTTATTTCAACCATGGCATCCTTAACCCCGATTGGTTCCCTGACCCACTTTGTCCTCTTCTTGTTTCTTAAGGCTACACCTATCATTTTCCCCTTTTCCTTTCCATCGCTCGCTGCGTCATCTTCAATTTGAGCACAACGAGCCTTCAGGTTTCTGCTCCATAGATGAGTACCGGCAAGATGCAGCTGTTATATACCTTCCTCTTGAGGGATATTGGCAATCCACCAGTCACGATTTGAGAATGCTTGCCAAATGTGCTCTCCCCCATTCTTATCTTCAATCTCATAGTTCGGCTCCGCGGTTACTACCCGTCCTGACTAGACGTACTCTTTCACCACTTCAAGTACACTGCTACCTATCTCGAGGCACTGTACTCTTCCGGGGTTGTTGTACTTTAGTTTAGTTTCCCGCACATAATTTTAAGGCCTACCTTTCTGATCTACTTGCCTAATTTAGTAGACATGAATTGCAATTCGTAACGTATAAAAGTCGCTGAATATTATTTTTTTACTGTAAGCTGTATTCTCGGCCAACCGGAAGCAGTGGGTACGAACCACAGTGCCGACGGACAAAGATGGAACAACCACAAGCGAATCACGCATTGAGCAGGTGTAAGACGGAAGCCTGTGAAGATAAGTGCCTTCCTTGACCTGGTGCAGAACCCACGCAAGTACTGATGGGAAATGCACAGGCTTCTGTTTACAGGTACCAATCATAGGATGTCAGCGCTTGTCTTTTATTTCCCAAGCGTTGTATTACATATAGGCATGTCCTTTGCACCTGCGGCCGGAAAGCTTTAGAACCGACGAAAAGATGGCCGCAGTTTCGGCATTTCATTTCAGAAAACATAAATTTGCGCTTCCTGGTATCGTAGTAATGGTTAAGGTTTTACGACTTAAAAGCACGGTATGACTGTGAAAGACGGTGTCGTGAGGGCTCTGTAAATTTGGACCACTTGCATGGGTTTTTGTTTTTTCAACCTGCACCTGCTTCTAAGTAAACGGGGGTACTATTCTGGACGCTGTCTAATTCCGCTATATTGTAAAATTTCATAACGGTGGCATTTTAAACCAATCAGGTCGTAGCAGCTCACTTCGCCAATTAGCGTCGATCAACGGTGGAATCTGACCACATTGCAGAAGTCGACAATCTCCAGAATAGCACCCCGGGCTTCTAGCACACTGCTTCCATCTATGTGCGGCGGCCGCGGCCGAAATTTAATCATGCAACCTTCCGGCTAGCAGCCAAGCAAGGTAACCACAAGATCCCCACTTTAAGTTACTAGCAGGCCGTCCAGGTCAATGTTTAAACCTGGTACCTGTTGGTCATGTTCCTTTAGCCGGTTGGTATATACCTGTTGGTCTTGTTCCTCCTGCCGGCTGAACCCTGTTGGTCATGTTCCTCTTGCCGGTTGGTCCCTGTTGGTCATGTTCAACCTGCCGGTCACCAGACACTGAAGAAAATAGACTAACACTTCGAGGTTAATTTTGGACTAATGCATACACCAGCTACCTTTGAAGTAACTTGTGGGTGCAAACCATAGTCGCATAAGGTTGTCGATGGGAAATAACGATCTCAGTATGAGCTGCATGTTCTTTTTTTTCTGTTTCTTTTCACTGCCTCAACCCACAGCTTACGCTCTGTTTCTTGTGGTGACGAACACCTCAGCGAGCCGGAAACAACCTGTGTTCAGTACGGTGGCCAGAGATGTTCTCTACAAAGGCGCAACCTCGCTTACCCTGGAGGTGCTGGACTACCACGGGTCCCGACCAGAGAGGTACTGACCACGACCTACTAAGTCGAAAGCCTTTGGTACCTCATCAAACGAAAAAAAAAGATGACCGATATCGGTAGCTAACGGAGCAGGCGACACGTGTGATGTGGAAATTCATCGTCATACGATGACGGCGCCCTTTTGATGTTACAGGTCACCGAAATTTGCGACATTGTCGCGAGGTTACTGTGGCGTCACATAATGGGACGTCACAATAATATGTAAACACATGACAATCGCTTTATCAAAGCTGAGCCGATCTCAGAGTCACTGCAATGTCCCGTGAGGTGTGAAAAGCTTCCAGTGCCTCCGATTCCGGAGGCTATGCCAAATCACGTAGGGTGCAGAAAGGTATAGTAGCAGGATGGAGATCAATACAATCTACAGCGAGCAAACCAAAGAAAACAGTTTTAGCTTTCTAGCTGTCTCGGGCATGCACAAGGAACTGTTTTTTTTTTTAATCTACCGTTACAACGAGTTCGTGCCTAAAAGAATCTACGGCCAGAGATATCCCCGATTTGGGTGAGAAAGTAATAGAGAACGATGGAGAAGAGGGTTTTTACACACTTTTTCGATGTGGCGCACCCTGTGGATCCTGCCGGTTGCCTTCCATTCGCACGACCTTCCTTAACTTGAGATCGACGTAATGAAGTAGTTTCTTCTGTGCTGGTCGCATCTCTGAAGAAGAGGGAAATTGATTGGATAGCAATCGACTTACATTGTCAAAGAAAGATCTATGAAGTTGCAACGAGAAAAAAAAACTAATCCACTTATTTGTGCTCTACTGTTACCCTGAAAACCGCAACACTACACTCTGAATAAGAGCGCCGTCTGAGCTAAAACGAAGTGTCTGTCCCGGACCAGTATATTACTTTTGATCGAATATGACGCCTTTTTTTTTTTTTTTTTGGTGCACCTTGTTCTCAGCAGTAATATTCGCGCTAGAGAACTTCAAGCAGCAAATAATCGGTAAGGAAGGATGTCAGTCATGTTTCGCTTAAGATGTTTTACAATTACTCGTGGACTTGAACCAGATTTTTTTTTCTTAAATGAAACAAATATTTGCGGAATGTTTGCTTTTACTTTCTCAATAAGTTCCGATCATCCACTACACTTTTATGCTGTTGTCACAAGGTCCCCTTTCATCGCGATCAACACATGATCCAGATCAAATTTCTTGATAGAGATTGGCTCGACTGCACGAGCTGCCGAAGATATAGCTAATCACTGCTGAGAAATTTTATCCCGATTGGGCTTAATTGCGATTAGCAATGAACCGTGTGGCGCAGGTATATATTGGGGCTGTTGCTCTCGGTATGGTAACAATTGAACGGGTTCTGCAACAATTTTCTAAGTAACCATCAAATGCCTTCATGACAATAGATTATTGCCTCACTGATCGACCACAGCATTTTCTTTTTTTATTCCGTCAAGTACGAGCGGAGATGGAGAGCACGCTGCAATCGCTTTTTCCCTCCTCTCGTCCCTATCAGTGCGTTGGAAGCTAAGCAGTGAATGGATGATATGAAGTAAAAACGTTATGTCACGCGCGTGTCGTAAGAGCACTTCTTTTCTTCTAACGCGCGGGTTACCTTCAATGTGATCGCGAACGCACTGAGGGCAGCTGGCGGCCTCTCGCGGAGGCAGCAGTAACTGCTCAGCTCAAATACTTCAAATCAGCCACTGGCCGTGGATTCGGATGTATGGGATCACTTGTAGAAAGTAGTGTGAATGATTTCAAGGTGATTTAGAGAATTTTAAATTCCAGACCGATTGATGCGCTTATAATCTATAGCTGTTGTGCTATCTGGAGCGTCGTCTACAGATCGGCAGCGTTTTCTGATCCAGCTGAAAAAGTGTTGCAGGGCCGCTTTATCTGAACAAAATGAGCTGCAGCAAAGTTATAAACAGTACAATTGCACTCAGAGATGAAGTTGAAGACACTCCTTTCGGTAGACAACATATATTGTGTGAAGGTTTTGCTTTCTATTAGTTTGTACTATTCAAGGCGGCTCAAGAAAATGCTGCAGTGGAGGCTCTCGAAACGCCATACCAGCAAAATTGGAGCCAGAGCTGTGCCTACAACAAATGCCACATTTTTGCGCGTACAACCTGCACCCTCAGCAATGATCGAGGGAAAATTTTCTAAAAATGAGCACCGGGCGTTGCAGTGAAGCTAGAATCGTTTTGCATAGCTTTGTAGCACTGCCGTGAAGCCACCCTTGCGTACAAGAATTCGATTTTTTTTTTCAGGAACATCTTAAATAAGTTTTTCATCCACAGATTCGTTCATGACATTTCTTGTTTTTTTGCTAATTTGGGCGGCCACCGTACATTAGAGTGGGCATACAGCGTTGTTAATACGGTGTATCTTTAATTTCTTTTTTCATTTGCTTAGGATCAGGAATGCTGCATAGTCGCTTGACTCCAAGACAGAATAGACACAAAAAATACAAATAAATTAAAGAACACATACTGCTACTTTGAGCATGGGAGGTATTTGTAAATAAAATCAACAAGCAATTACACAATCCGTACACTTAAAATCAACGCACGAAACTGCGAAATTCAATTGGAATGATACAAGCACGCCTTTACTCAAGCATTTTCTGCAATTGTGTAATAAACGCTTCCGCACTAGGGCTATCGAGTTCTTTCTTGTGTTCCAGGTGCTTATGATTAAAACAAAATACTCTAAGCACGTTTCGAGTACTTCATCATTCTCATTTGTAGGTAGCCATCATCATCGTTCTTCTTCTGGGAGTTCTGTGCGGCCATAATACCTAATGCATCACTTGAAGAACAGTATTCCTGTGTAATTTCGCCGTTATCAAAACGCGCACTTCTGCGCAGTGAATGATGAGTGATGTAAATATCGCTGTTAATTTGTATTGAATTCTTATACTTGTAGTACGAGAACTTTAATCTACTTTCGGCACGTTTTGCTATAAGTGTACTTAGAGCAACGCAATCCATCATATAAATAACACTAACGCTGCTTAACACTAACGTTGCTGCATTTGTATTCGTTGCAAATCGATAAGACAACAGATCTTTGAACTTTCTCAAATTGCTGCGGTCGTTCTCGACAAGGCGGTAAGTGACCGAATCGGGACGAAACCGTGCAGTGACGCCCCCGAGCGGAAGGAGCCGAACACCCTCTTGTCTCCCTTGGCTCTCGCCCTGTCGTTCGCGCTCGTCCTGGAAGGATCGGTGGCCCGGACCATAGACCGCGTCCTCGAGACACTCGGCTGGCAACTTCTCAGGGACTCGGACATCCGCTACGTCATGGCTCACTCTCTGCATCGCCTGTCGCACTTCCCAAACGACAGCGTGCGCGTCGAGGCGGCCGCGTTCGTCCAGCGCGACTTTGACGTCACCAGGACGTATCGGCAGTCCCTGGACACGTACTACGGCGCCGACGTCCTGTTGGTCAACTTCCTCGACCGCAGGGCGGCGCTCGTGGCTTTGAACGCGTGGGTGTGCCGAGTGACATCACGCGTGAGTTTGACGATGAGTGTACTTAGTTTGCACGTCGTCTTATAGGTGTGATTTTAAGGGCGAAGCTTCTTGGGGTGTGGGTCGTGTATCTCGTAGTGGTATGTTGTAGTAGTAGCAACTAGTAGTTAGTTTTAGGAATCGCTCACTAGATGGCGACTAGATGGCGTTGTGTGTATACATGTCCTCGGATATAATATCACTAGATGGCGTTAGCGGTTTTCGTTCAGCTGGCGGACGGACAGACAGACAGACAGACAGACAGACAGACAGAGACAGACACAGACACAGACAGAGACACAGACACAGACACAGACAGAGACAGACAGACACAGACAGACACAGACAGAGACAGACAGAGACAGACAGACAGACAGAGACAGACAGACACAGACAGACAGAGACAGACAGAGACAGACAGACAGACACAGACACAGACAGACACAGACAGACACAGACAGACAGACACAGACAGATAGAGACAGATAGAGACAGACAGACACAGACAGACAGACAGACAGACACAGACAGACAGACACAGACAGACAGACACATACAGACAGACAGACACATACAGACAGACAGACACAGACAGACAGACAGACACAGACAGACAGACACAGACAGACAGACACAGACAGACAGACAGACAGACACAGACAGACAGACAGACAGACAGACAGACGCCCAACGCTCCACTGACCATCATTCGTTTCGTGGATATGCTGTCAATTTTTTTTATTAAGCCGAAAGCTTTAGGCGTCTCGTGGGTTTGAAAATTGTGACTTCCGGTGTCGGCGTGAACGTGAAAGGTAAAAAAAACCACGTGACCACGTAGTGAAGTAACATGCCGACGCCATAATGACGTGATTTGGTGTTCGCTTGAACAAAGGTAGGCCTATCAAGGAGGTGGTGCAAAAGTGGTTCGAAAGGGAGGTGGGGCGAACAATGAAATCGAATGATTAGATCAAGACTTAGATCAGTGATTATATCTGTGTTTCCCTGCAGCATGCGCCCGTCGTCTGTGATTTCATTGGCGTAAGTTAAGGAAAGACTCGTTCATGATGTATTACCAAATTTTTTCGAAATAATAGGAAGATCCCTAATTACTGAAAGTGGGAGACAATCAGTCTGGCATCTTTAATTGTACGTGTGTTTACACAAAAAATAACAGATCACACGTAAAGTGGGAATCGATGGTATGCGAAGTACGAATGAGAAATGTTGATATGTCACTTTAAAATCAGCACAACGTTACGAGGTGGAGGTAAATGATGCCATGCATGACTTTCGTGTCATGATTATCATAGATGTGTCATTTACATGCATCATCTAGTAGGTTCACGTGATACCAAATTTAGTATATGTGGAGCTAGCGAAACGGCCGCGAGCACGCTATGAGCGTGGTATATTGTCATGTTCCTAAATGACATGACAATATACCATGCGTGTCAGGATTATCATGTTTGCACAAGTCGTATATTTTGTAATCCATTGACGTCACGTAACACCAAATTCGGTGTATGTAGAGCTAGCAAAAACTCCCAAGCATTTCCCCGAGGGTGAACATGGTTAAGTGCGAATGCACGGGGTGATGCTATGAGGGGTATTTATTAATTCACACTATTGACGATTGCGAGCCCTTCATCGCCCTTCTTCGCCTGACGCTTGCGTTGTCGTTCCGCTTCTTGGGCCGCGTTCGCGGCTCGATGCTGACGCCTCATCTCGGCCTCGCGAGCGCGCAGTTCACCATCCGCTGCACGCTTCGCCCGCTCGGCCTCGCGAGCGCGAAGTTCGGCATCCTCCGCAAGCTTCGTCCGCTTGTCCTTGGCCTCACGAGCGCGAAGTTCGGCATCCTCTGCACGCTTCGCCCGCTTGTCCTCGGCCTCGCGAGCACGCAGTTCGGCATCCGCTGCACGCTTCGCCCGCTTGCACTCGGCCTCGCGAGCACGCAGTTCGGCATCCGCTGCACGCTTCGCCCGCTCACGTTCGGTCTCACGAGCCCTTCGCAGCGCCTCCTTGTCTTCCAACGTCGGCGAAACCACCGCGGTACCATCAGCTCCAACGACGGGTGCAGTGCTGGCATTCGGTTGTACTGCATTCGTTGTTGATGGTAGCGTTGCCTCCGGGACATCCATCGCACGACCCGCTCTCGACGGGAGACAGAGAGAAGGCGGGCGCGCGAGAGAGAGGGGTGCGCGCGCAGCTGCAGCGAGCGAGGAGAGCGGAGGAGCGAGAGAAGGGGGATATCAGCGTCGCGTCCGTGGCTTATTCGGTAGAGCGTCGCGCTGCGGCCCGCCAAGTCCTCTTTCTTTTAAAGATAGAGAGAAGACTGCGGACGCCGCCGACGGCGGTGGATGGTTTGGGGTCGCTTATAAAGTGTATTCACACCTAAAACGGCCGCGAGCGCATCATGAAGGGCCCATTATACTCCAATGTAGCGTTGACGCGCGCACACGCTGGGCACAGCGACGCTACGTTAGCAAAACGCGAGCACTCTATAGTCTGATGCCAGGCGCGAGCAGCGTCCATCGGCGCGGCCCGACGACAACTGGCGCGAAATTCGACATGCTGCATTTCGCGCCAATGCGTTACCCAGACAACACTGCCTCTCCCTCTTTTCGTGACGGGGGGACGCCGGACACGCTAGAACGCACGTGCGTCAAAGCAACGCAACGTGGCATGCGCCTGCGAGTGTATGACAGAACCGGCGCTTGGCGTGGCAACGCCGGCGAGCACGCGCACCGCGTCCCGACGAAATGTATTGGTGCCTTGACTGTGGCGTGTAGTCCTGTTCTCACATGACACGCATTTCATGATTATCATGATTGCACCAGTCACATACCTTCGTCATTCATTGGCGTCACGTTATACCGAATTTGACATATGTGGAGCTAGCGAAACGACCGCGAGTGTATCATCAGTGTGGCATGTAGTCATGTTGTATATGATACACATCTCATGTTTATCATGTTTGCACAAGTATCATACCTTCGTCATCCACTCACGTCCCGTAATACCAAATTTGGTATAAGTGAAGCTAACGAAACGGCCGCCAGCGCATCATGAGCGTAGCATGTAGTCATGTTGTTACATGACACGCATTTCATGAGTATCATGCTTGCACCGAGTCACATATACCTTCGTGATTCATTCACGTACTGTAATACAAAATTTGGTATATGTGACGCTAGCGAAACGACCGCGAGCGCATAATTAGCGTGGCATGTAGTCATGTTATTACATGACACGCATGTCATGATTTTCATGTTAGAGTCAGTCGTTTGTTGTCGCCATGCAATCATGCTATGCCATACCAGTTTTGCAACATGCTATGTGAACAAAACCACCGCAAGAGCTGCAGGACCATTAAATGTAAATCATGACATTCATGACATCCATGTCATGATTTTCATGTTACGACAAGTCAAATATGTTCTTCATACAGTCATGTTACGTCATACCAAGTTTGGTATCGATACCATCATCGAAACGGCAAGGAGGGTCGTAGGCGGCTAGATAGATAGATGGATACGCTCAAAGTCGCCGAAGTTCGCTAAGAAATGCTGCGCATTTAAAACTGGTTAACGAAGTAGAGTACTTGGTACTCTACTATGGGAGAGCATAAAGCCGTCCCCTGGGCCTGACGGGTGGGGAGGGGGGGTAGAATAGGGGGTAACGATTTAGAGCACAGGGTACGGCTCCACAAGTTGATTGATGATGCGTACGGTTGTGATCATTCTAGTTTGTACTGTATAGGCGGCCATGGGCCCCATTTCAAGAGGTGTTTTCTGCGCACCTTTTCCACCGGAAAGCGGAAGATTAAAGTCACGTCGTTATGGAAAGTACATGATTGCTTCGTTTTCTTATATTTACATTTAGTGCGACGCATGTGCTTCTTTATGGATCGGGACGTTACGAGGTGTGAAGGGGGCGTTTTGATGCGATTAAGCGACCTATAAAATGGTGTTCACACAACGTATGTGATCGCGGACGAAAAAGTCACGTGACGTGAATCGGATCCCTCCTCAACCAGCAATCATTCGACAAGGAAGAATTCACGCTGCAAGCGAGGATTTAGGCAGTGCTCCCCGACGATCCCAAGTGCCTCTGTCGCATCACGATTTGCTCCGCGAGGACCGAAGCGGAGACTTGGGTACGGCTGGCGTAATGTGGCGTAGTACGCAATCCGCAAGCCAGAATCACGATTTTGTCCGTCGTGTGTATACAGCTTAGTGTACACAACCCTGCTCACGCCAACGCTTTCAGTTGATATCACCATGGCAACACGTATACCAATGTATACCAATTAGCCAGATGAATTGGCGCTTGGCCACACGAATTAGCCAAGGACCGATTCCTCTGGACATGAATATCGTTGTTTAACCGACGAAAGCTACAAGTACACTCTGTTTAGATTCTTATGTTAGTTCTAATCAAGGAGTTTAAAAAAAGTGTGCCCCTGACGCAGACGCGGGAATCGGCGATGACCACTCACCGATCGACATTTTGTGCGGCGTCCGTGGTGAAGCCAAGAGAGCACAGGTCAACGGGTTGTTCTAATCAAGGAGGTTGCTTTTTTTAATCACCTTGGTCCAAGTTAGGTGGAAATTAGTTCAGTCAGTTGAAATTCAACACTATTTTATATTTTTCGTTGCTTTTCTAGTGTGTATACGTTCTGTTACAGTTTGAACGATTGCCTCACTAATACTGCAGGTAATCCTGCGGCTACTCTTGGACAACACCTCGGAGATCGACTCCGCGTCAAGGTTCATGGCCGCGGGCGTCCTCACCCTGAAGCTATCGTTCGATCAGCCCTTCCAAAATCCCAGAGTTCAGCTGCCATTCACCTCCGAGTTGCAGTCGCAGTCCATCGAGGCCATGCATACGGTGGGAACGTTCGGCTACAAGCAGTTCGCAGACCGTGGTTTCGACGCCGTGGCCTTGCCGCTGCTGTCCGGGAACCTGAGCCTGGTCATTCTGGTGCCTGCCGAGGGCTCTACCGGACTGCGGTCCGCAAGAGCCTCATTGCGAACCCGGATTGGTTGCTCAACCTCCAGGCTGAGATGGAGCCGAGGGTTGTCGAGGTTACGCTACCTCGGTTCAAGGTGGGCCTGGTGTAATGTGAATCTGTGTGGTGTAATCTGTAGCAGGGTGTAACTGGCGCCATCATTCAAATTAGCAAGAAGAGAAAAGACGTAGACACAGGCGCTCTGGCGTAAATTATGAGGAGGGCAAGAAGGGATCCCGACACCCCGTGTTCCGGCCGAGGGAAACACCTCCTGGAAGTGCTTTTCAGACACCATATTTTAAACTGCTTGAAAGCTTTTGAAGGTGAACGCGCTCTGCGTACAACTAACTCAGAGATCTGAAGACTTTCAAAATAGCAGAACAAAGTACAACAGTGGAAATAAAAAAAAAAAGCTAGCTTTCTGAAATGTTACCAGCCGACACTCCGCAAATGGGTTTCAGACGCGAAGCAGCTTTTGCTCGGGGCTGTGTCCGTCCCTCGGCGACCATCCGCTCACCCACTGCGCATGCGCAAACTCTACTCGCGTGAGCGCCAACAGGTGGGAGGAGGTACCGTCTCCGCTTCGTTTCTTCTCTGACGTTTATCGCTGCGCCACAGCTGTGCGCTTGTATATAATAGACCCTCTTCATAAATAGGCCATCTGACGGTGAGCTTTTCGTCAGTTTCGCTTAGCAAAGGAGCGTGGGATAGCTAGTGCCATCATGAGGGCATGGAAAGCGAGCCTTCAAATGCGTGGGTACTGTTATGTTTGTGTTGGCGGCTATACTCCGTTTCATACATCAGGTGCAACGCTGTGAAGGCTAGGCAAGTAGTCCGTAAAGAAAACACGAGGTGTTGCTCCGCGCGGTTTCGTAGCCGAGTGGTCTGACGCGTCGCTCCGGAGAGTTCACCGTAGTTTTGAAGTGCATGGGTTCCATTTCTGCCATTTTTGGTTCCATTCTTGAAGTGCATGGGTTCCAAAGTGCCATTTTTTCGAAGCTGTCCCAACAAGTAAAAAAAAAAAAAACGGCGGCGCGGGTCGCGCGGAGAGCGAAAACCTGATACGAAAGCGACAAACATAAATTACCAACTCGCATATTTGGATTGTTTATCCGACAACACAGGCGTTTGTTTTTTAACCTGATGACAAATATGTATGCTTAGAAGTTTCCCGAGAAGCATTTATTGATTCTCGTACACCCCAAGCGACGCACTACTTTTTGGTCGCGGCAGTACACAGCGCAAACAAGAGCGCTAGCTTTGACAGCGTTGCACATGATGTATGAAACGGAGTATAGTTCTTCGTATCGTCTGCTGCCATCGCACCATTTTCTAGCTTGAACGAACTCGTAGTACTCTCTGATAACCTTTCTGAGCTGCTTCCGCTGCACAATGAGCAACATTGTGTACCCTTCAACGGGTTGGACGAGCAGTTTGGTTTGTTAACACTGGCAATGCAAGGATCCGGCCTGCAAGGGACTCTCATCGGCGTGACCTCCCGACGCGGTTCGCGTCCTGCAGGAACGCAAGAGGTATCTGTGCGCGCCGCGAGAAACGCGCATCAGCGTCCCTGGGACAAACAGCCTGCGTTGTCGGCTGCGGTGCCCTCACAATGGCGGCAGACTGTAGTTCGTGTCCGCGGTGCTAGGGGCGCCCTTTTTCGAAAAGGGTCTATGTTTTGCGCACGCACTCCGTTGCGCTCTTCTAACAGCGCTGGGTATTCACATAGCCGCGCACACACGGTAATGCACATTAATAGGAGGGGGTAACCTAAGCGGTACACGTCACATACACAACTCTACGCACGAATGTAACGTACACGGAAGCACACAAATGGAAACACAAGTGAGCACAAGCACTGCTTCGCATTCCCGTACATGGGCGTTAATCTTTATGCTGCGCTTTTAAATGCTTTGTAAACAGAGAATCTGATTTTCTACGGTTACTCATCTATGTCAATGACTGATAGAATTAAGTAGTCGACAATATGAGTACGATCGCTCGACTACGACTGCGTTGCTTTCAAAAACAAAATAATATGGCTCATTTTATAACTTTGCGTTCGAAGCGCAATTTTAGCATTTCTGTTATTAGAAATAAAATTTGCGCTTATATAAAAATGCCCGCTATGACAAGGTGTTGCCAGCCTTGTGACATTTTCGGATTTACGCCAATGTATAGGCATTTGCAGACTGTCGTCGCGAAATATGAAAAATCTCTAGGCTACCCCAATCCTCGACTGAGATAACGGGTAGTGGCACTCGTCAGTCGGCGTACGTGTGCCCTGGTGGATTCTTCAGTTCACATTCTCTTTTTGCTCGCTGTCGAAGCGGATTTCGGAGGCCGACCAGAAAGAAGCACGTCCGTTGTGACCTCCCGCCTGGAGATGCTGCAATCCCAGCTAATCTAGAGACCTATAGGCTTTATGCGCACGCCTCTGAGGAGCACACATGAAGGCTCCGATGTGAGCGCTGTGGTCAGCGCTACGGATGTCATTTTTGATTATTACTATCACATTTAAATTATCAATGTCTGTTGTCACCGTTCCTGGGAGTATTTTAGCACTGTAATGCCCCCTGTATCATATTTGGTACATTACTTAAAATACCTCAATAAACCAACTACTATATAGGTGTCATCATAAGCAGCTATTGCCGATTTGACATGTTATAAAGAAGGTAGTGACTTACATATGATACCATAGTAACTATATAGTTATAATTACTAATTGATGTATTCCTTCGACAAAACCAATTCATACTTTCTTAAAATGAACTGTACAAGAAGAGTAAAAGATGTGAGCGTTTTCTCGCAATTTTCGGAAAGGCATAACTGTTCGTGGGCATTACAAGGTCAATTCACCGGTGGCACATACCCGCATACCACGGCCTATGGTATACTTGTGTGCCACACGTGTGGAGAAAATGGTTTGACGACGCACCCGGCAAGACGTTATTCTTGTTCTGATAGCGCAGTCGTATTACTTAAACCCGTTTACCCGACTGTGCCAATTATGGTCCCCACCAAGTTAAGTAGCTGGTCACAAGAGCACCCAGACGTACGCGGCTATAGATAGTTACGTGGATAGAAGCGCACGAAGTGCCTGCAGTCCGTTTGAAAATTTTTTCGCATTTACTAAGTGAAGGCGTAATATAAAGTGCTCGTTATAGGGACACTAAAGTCATGTAACAATTTACGTAAGAGTGAAAGCTCAATGTATGACAACATCTAGAATGACAATATTATCAACAACAGTGCCCTACTTACCGAGAAATTAAAGTATATGCACAAGAACACAAGCGCCGCAGTAGGACATTTTCAAAATGACCCCGATGACATCAGAGGGACCGCCTACAATTAATCACTAGTAATCGATCTAACTGCACTAAATAAAGAATTTTCCGTTCATCAAAAGGGCAATTAAATGCTGCTTGTTCGTTTTTGTTTGATTGATGGAAAGAAGAACCGCCGGACGTTATTATGGGGAATGGCGCGAGTTGTTCAAAAATTGAATTTTCGCGTGGTTACACGGGACAGGTGATGCGTTCGAGGGAGAAGAGTACAGCGGGGGAGAGGTCCGCAAAGTCGCCCTTGATATGACTTCCGAACGCGCGCTCCGCCGCTTGTATAGACACTGGCCGCGTTCGAGGGAGGCAAGACGAGGCGCGAGGCAAGCCGAGCATGCGCAATGGGGGTGTGGATGGCGCCGACGCCGAAGCGCGACATCGTGCGACTACGAAATGCTCCGCATTTCAAAATTTCCCGCTTAATTTCGATACAGGACTTGTATATACGTGACAAAGAGACGCTTGACTTTATCTGTACAGTGCACGCGTTCGCTCCTCTCTCAAGGTCACATCCGTGTGCGGACTCAAGTCGGCACTGACTGCCCTGGGCTATGGCCACCTGTTCGACCGATTCCAGACGAACATGGCGGCGGTGAGCCGGCACGGTCACGCCTACGTGGCCAACATCATGAACGCCGTCTCACTCGACGTCGGCCCCGTCACGTCGACGTCGGCGACCGAAGCTGTCGATGTCCCGACAGCGTCTCCGCCGGTCGCGTTTCACGTCAACAGGCCCTTCATATACGTGGTCGCCGACAACACGGACGGCCTGCCCCTGGCCATTGGGCAGTTTGTAGATCCGTCAGGATCGGCTGCCGCCGAGGCTTCGAACAAGTTGTGAATGCCAACGAAAACTGACTTGTTCACATTGTCGGGCTTGTTCAGGGAGAAGATGGAGAAGGAGGGGGGGTTGCTAAGAGCGCATTTCACCCCGAGGAGCCTCACCTGTCCTTCAAGCACTGAGCTGCCATTATTTAATACAGCTGTGCCCCCCTTCCCCCAATCGTCTATGTCTTGATTTATAAATGGTCACTCTTGCCCCAACTTATACCCTAGCGAGGGCCGGGCGATGATACCTTGGCAATAAAACATCACTTTTCCGTCAGTTCATCCACTTCAGTTTGATTTCCTTAAAAGCCACCATTCAGGGAATGTTTTGTCAGTGGTTTGATTACAAAATAATAGAGCGAACATTGAATTAACATTTTAAGCGATTAGTGGTGCGTTCTTCAAAAGCAGATTATGCAATGGTGACGATGTAATAGGGTAGGCCACTCCAGAGGGAAGCTGCTCTGGGTTAAGACAGGTGGCCGTAAAGATCCACTGAGACTGATGGTTAGTTAGTAATTTGTGAAGCTATAATAGAATGTTACGATATAATTTCAGCTTTGGCTGTTTCAGTAAGAGCTTGGTGAGGAACCTTCCCGAAAGCTTTCGCAACATCAAGAATTATAATACCAGTTGTTATATCAGAGTCGACTTTATTCTGCGAGTCATAAACTAATTGTGCTAATTGTGTTTCGCAAGGAAGGCCTCTGCGAAATTGGCGTTGTGACGGGTGAAAAAAAATTCATTGAGGTCGAAGTACGTAATTTCTGAGTAAATGACATGTTTCGTGATTTTTCAATGCACCTCAGTCAATGAAATGGGGCGGTAGTTCAAGGGTGAGCGTCTGTTACATGATATGTAGACTGGAACTACCTTTCCCGTTTTTTAGTCAGCCGGCATGATTATTGGGGTAAGTAGCTGTTTAAAGCTGAGTCTATTGCACACGTTTGAGGCGTTTCGAATGAATGGAATTCATACCACCTGATGTGGAAAGTTTCGATTTGTGGCTTATGTATGCAATACCTCCTTCGAAGAATGTGACAGCTAGAATATGTAACCAATATATATAGTTGTGTGTTATACTAATGTGTATATGTATATGTCACTGATGCAGACTGTTTTGGTTAATATGGGGTGAGACCTCGTCAGGCCTTTAGACTTTATTCGTTGCCTCCCGCAGGGGAATTCTGTCATTTTTCCTGCAAATAAACAATGTTGATGTTGATGTAGAATGAAAGTTTTTGAGTTCAATGATGGCGGCTGTGAGGGCGTGTCGAATTCAACAGTGAAGACATAGGCTAAATACTTTGTTGAATATTCCTGCGCTATCATGATCCCTCACTGCCTCGTGTAAATAGTTATTCAGTTTAATACAGGTAGGACGCGGAGGAGTTATAACTTGAGAATCGCTCGGTATTTTTGACCGTAGGTTAGGTAGGCCAATATGATAAAACGAGTATTTGTTTACAAACGAACTGTATATGGGATTTCAGCTTCTATATACTTTTTCCATGCAGTAAGCTTGTCGGTGCCTTTGGTAGGCACGAGAATTATTTTTTTATTTTTGTTTTCAAGTTTCTTTAAATGTTGGATGAAACTAACAGTTCATTGCGGTTAGTGTGAAAAGCAGAGCATACGGGATAAACGCATAACAAAGGTGATTTTACTCGGTCCCTGAAGATCATCCAGTTGTCAGTGAATCGAAGGTGTGTGACATGTCCATTCGTGTTCAGTAAACAAGTTGCCGGACAGCTGAAGTCTACGGATATTGCAATATGGTTACGCTCATGATGAACAATTTTTTAATTAGTCATCCGTTTTTCGGGTCGAGGTAAATGACAATAGAGAGTGCACGACTTTGGCCCCAGATCTCCGGAATGTAACTTAAAGATGATAGATTTTTCCGGAATATTGGTTAATATCAGGTCGAGAATATTTGCTGATCCTCGCGAGATAAGGGTTGGTTGGGAGACTAATTGTGTGGAGTTGAAATTAACACACACATCGAGGAAGTTTATCGCCTCTGCATCAAATGATAAACTAGCATTTGTTATACGTCGCCAGTCAATTTGAGAATTATTAAAACCACCAATAAGAACAGTGCGAGGACTTTTGTACTAGTTTATGAATACTGTTTTGCTAACGGCGTGGAAAGTTTTAGATTCATTTGCGTGGACATATAGCAGACGCTATGAACGACTGTTACGGATTGAGCTTCTAAAAACAGTAATTCACTGCGGCTTATGCACTATTTCGCAAAAGGGGCGGCAAACCTACCGAACTCGTAAGCTCTCTCTCTCTCTCTCTCTCTCTCTCTCTCTATATATATATATATATATATATATATATATATATATATATATATATATATATCAACCACACTCTAACAGGCCGAGGAATGGCGGCCTTAGCCCAATTTTCGCGTCCAATATGCAACGCTCATCTTGCTATCGCGCCTCTCTCTCTAATTATGCTGTGGCGGTTAACATCTACAGACGCCACAATAGTTCATTAAATTTATCATGGATGTTAGTAGCTGGGGTGGAGATGTACCTAGCGTCAACGAGGATACATCCACGTTGAATGGGGCTATAGCTGCCAAACACCGAAACATACATTCGGCAAAACCCCCGTTATCAATCTACAGTAAAGAATCAATTAACCATGTTTTACTTTCATGTTATATGCATGCCGATTTCTATGACGGATGAATCCACCATGTTTTTAATGAATGATTGCTCTCATTTTTCTATAATAGGTATTACACTTCCTTGCATATATTCAGGCGTGCGTGCATTATAATTGGCCTTATTTGTTAATAGTCTGAACACTCTTTTTGGAGCGTGCAATTATTATTAATGTTGCTATTGCTATATTACTGTTATTAACTTGTTATCAACTTTTGAACTTCCCAACTTTTCTTAGTGGGGGAGGGGGGGGGGGTGCGCCTTCTTGCCTCCCACCCCTGGCTGATACGCCTATGCTCATTCAGTAAGAAAAACACACGCAAGCGCACGCGCGCACGCACGCACACGCATTACGAAGGCACATTACGTGGTAGTTAATGGGGCGCACGAATTAAAATGACCGCGTTCACGTTCTAGACACAAATTTTTGCATTAGGTAGCGCCGCCTATGCACAAAAAACGAACTCGTGCAATTGTAGTGTGTGAGAACGCCGAGAGAGAGCGCCGCAATACCAATCTGAATAAATACGTGAAGACGATAACGCTCAAAATCATTGCATGCTTGTGGTGCCATTCTGGCTGATATGATTTCGTCCAAAAAATTCACGCTATTTTGGAGTTACTCATGACGCATGGTGATACTTGAATTCAGTTTAGAACCAAATTAACTAAAAAATCAAGTTTTGCTTTAGGTAGCCCTATCTACACATTATAAACAAAGCCATGCAATAGTAGTGTGCAATAACACCAAGAGATAACTGTGTGTTACCAACCCAAAGCCCATTCTGTTCAAAATTATTAATTGGACATTTTCGAGGCCCTTCTTACTAGTCTACGTTCGTTCAGAAACATCATGCCAATTCGCATTTAGTCCCGAAGTATCGTGCCACGTTCAGTTTTAAAGAAGAGAAAGTTCTGTCAACACTAGCGAGCCATGACTTATGGTCCTAAATAAAACAAATAGATGTCAGTCTCAGAGGCTGAAATTATTGCTGCAATTCATCAGTAGAGGACGCCACCACACCAGCGCAATCACGTTTCCTGGTGCTTGCGTCATCACAGGCTGTACGAGCGCGCAAATATTCGAATTGACAGATACACAATTCACTTTGCTGAGCTCTCTTAATATTCAACGAAGAAAAAAGAGAATGCATCACTGTCCAACTTGTGTTTTTGCTGGTACAGTAAGAAAGGGCAACAGTTACTGGGATACGAAAAAAAGAAAGGACGGAAAAGAAAACAAATGCGAGTGATGAAATGTTCCTTGACTGTTTTTCTTTGGCGTGTTTCGACTCGTTCTCCACTTCACCGAGGAAACTTTTCGTTTAACGCTCGCACTTGCTGTTCACGGTAGCAGGGCTTGCACGATTCCAGTGCCGCGTACCCACCTGTGGAGTTTTCGACGATGGAGCACGAGTTAGTAATAGCCCAAACAGCTTCGCGGTTAAAAAATCCCATTCGCCCCTTTTGCTGCGCGATGATGTAGCAGGATTTCTCAGAAAGAAAGATTCGTAGTAGTTAAAAAGAAATGAGCCCGAGGAGCAGCTCGCTTTTTTTCTTCATATACTTTCACTTGTCCGTTGCTCAGAACCGATTCGTTACGTTCGGTTAACTACCACTGTACATTCAGTTATGCATATGCAAGCGGCACAACTAAGATGTTTCGTATTGACATAGCATTACTATTTGACTGCTTTACTCCGACCGACCATATACATAATATCTGTGGTTTCGACGTGCGAAAACAACTGTATGATGAGACACGACCACCTCCTACACTCAATGTTTGCTTGCCCCTCCCACCATGCAACAACTACAACAACAACAAGAAAAGTCAAGCTTGGCACGCACACACAAATATAAGATGACAAAGAGGAAACAGGAAGCGAGCAGACACACAACTGCCACCTAAAGGGGAACAACGTATGCCGACCTGAAAGGATGAAGTATAGGTGTCCTCTTTAATTAATAATACATACCTGTAAATCAGCTCAGCGTTATGTGTTTCCAGAGGGACCTTAGGTATTGGATTTGGCATTATAGTTGGTGTGCTATTCGAGCCGAAACTAAGTCATGTATTCAATGCGAGTTTCAGAATTTGAAGCTCCTTCTCATTTTTTTTTTTTTTCATCTGCGGATACAACCTGGGATGTGCGCATAACAAACCCCAACCCCCTCCTCTTCCGCCTTCGCGCTTTAATTACCCGAAAACGACCCCAATTCTGCCACGTAGCTTCACTCCTTATTCTCGTGGACCTGTACCGTTACCCGCCACGGTGGACTACTGGTTTTGGTGCTCGACAGCTGAACAGAAGGTCTCGGGATCGAATCCTGGCCGCGGCGGCCTCATTTCTGATGGAGACGAAAATGCTTAAGGCACGTGTAGTTCGATTTAGGTGCACGGTAATGAACCCCACGTGGTCGAAATTTCCGGCAGCTTTCGAAACGGGGGTTGATTATAACCATATCGCGGTTTCAGGGCGTTAAACGCCAAACAATATATATATAACCTGCACCGTTGTTGCTCAAATTGCAGGGGTTACGGCAATGCAGGTAATATAGGATAAGGATCTTTGATGTGACCTTCCAAGAAATGTTTACTGCTCACCTTCACCCACTGAAAGCTGGGGCCAAAGATGATGATGATGATGCTTCTTCCATGGCTTAGACTTACTCAGGGGGATTGGCCGAGAACGGAATATATGAATTATTCTGAGCATTCTTCTTCTTCTCATCTCATGGATCATAACCAATGCAGCGCATTGCTCGAGTAGTCAGTGAATTTTTTTCAACATTTTCTTGAGTGTATTCGTAATTATAATGAGAACACATTAACTTTATTTTCATTTTTTTTGAGCCATTGTGAAACTTGCTTTCTTACGGACTAGACCAAAAAGTGGGGTGAGTTTGGAGGGCAGGAAGCTTGCAATGAAACGAATCTACAACCCAACCCCTCTACTAAATTTTTGCAGTGCGCCACGCACACCTATAGGCATTATCAACAACCAATGATACACAAATTCGTAACTCTGGGATATTTAATGCAGGACAGCTATAGAGGCTTGCACAAAATGTGAGAAATAAGAACAAAAGAAAGAGACAAGTGATCGCCCCTTCGGTAGTGTAATCGTCTCGCTGCGCTTAGTGTTTCCCAAAATAGAATTACGCGACGGCGACCACGCCTAGGCGATTGGATGCACCCCCGCCTGCCGGCACATCATCCTCACACCGCACCCGACACGATATTGCAGTGCATGGTTAGCAGCTCATGGAACGCCTGAATAACGTACCGCATACATCCGCATTCAGGCCGTAATCGAATACATAGGTCAGCAGTCAGAATCCGAAAGCTCGAAAAATTGAAAAAAAAAAGGGGGGGGGGGTGCAAAAATCGGCAGCCGATATTGTCGATAGGTCTCCGTTAGGGAAAGGGTGGGGTACAACGTTCTAAGGCTGCTTTTGCTGCTTTATTTTGTTTACTTAAATTTGTTTATTCAATAATATCGAAGGTCTTTGCGTTCCAAAACAACCAACCATATGATTTTGAGAAACGTCGTAGTGGAGGGCTTCCGAAATTTTCATCATCTGGTATTATTTAGCGTGCACTGAAATCGCAAAGTACGCGAGCCTATAACATCTCGCCAACAATGAAATACGACCGCCGTGGCCGAGAGTACTTATTCATTTCCCCCTCTATTTCGTTTTCTTACTCTTTCCACCTTTTCTTTGTCTTTCATCCTTTTATCTCTCTATCGCATTTTCCTTCTTCCTCACCATTGGAGTCTCTCTCCTCACATTCACATATACTACTATGCTCTGATAACGTGCCTGGACAGCCGAGTTGTAATAAGGCCCACCTCCGACCGGAGGGTAACGGCTTCGAATCCGCCTCGTGGGAAATTTGTTTAGAAAATATAAGTAACGATTTTGAGTACTTCGTACTCAACTATGGGAGAGCATTGAGCCGTCCCGCTATGTATTATAGTGTGTGTTTAGAAAAAATGTTTAACGATTTGGAGTACTTAGTACTCAACTATGGGAGAGCTTACAGCCGTCCCTTGGGCCTCACATTTGATCAGGCCACATCGAAAAAATTTCATTGTGGCCCCCTTGGAGGTTTCGATGAGAACCTATGTAGACCATCCTTTGGGAACGCAGAAATTTGATCTCTCTGTCTATCACACGAGGCGATTCAGACACTTGGCTAAACACTTGCTCAACGCCGAGCCATCTAGAACGAGTGACTGCGTTCATACTTGTGAACACTGTCAATCAAAAAGAACATATTGCGCATATCTGAGGCGCAACATTGATACGTAAGTATTAGGTGATGTGTTCCTTTATTGAAAATACAAATACACCCAATTCTAAAGACTCTAATGTTTCATGGGCTGCGCTGAAAATGTGACTGCACGAAAGACGGCCAAAGGCAGTAGACTATTGTTTTCAACGACATTTGGTAGCGAAGCGCGCAGATACGCGGCCAATTTTCTTTTCACCAATGAATGCTAATATCTATTTGTCTTTTCTCTTTATCTGTACACCGTCTCTACTCCATCGGGTTTATTCAAGGATTTATTGCAGGTAACGCCGAAGGAATCGGCGCACGTGTTCCAGGAGCGAAGCCGTAGAAGACGAAGATGAAGCAGATGATGCATGAGACATCGTGCCGGCTCATGATGATGATAATATCTGTTTCCGGCAACCTACGGCTGCACAATTAAACGTAAGCGGCTTCAACGTCAAAACGGAGGAAAATGGGGCACACCGTGATGTGTAGCTATATTCCTCGAGCCTGTACGGTGTTCCGCAACATCCATGTAGGCGAGAGTATACCTTGCGAGTTACAGCAGTCTGGGCTCTCCAGCCGTGGCGAATTCGCATTAGGTAAAGAGTTCGAAGACCATAGCGTGAAATGCAACGGCCCGTCTGAACCGTCTGCGCCACTCCCCTTTCGGCATCTTTATTTTGTGGGTTGCGCTGAGATATGGAGGCTGGTGGGAGGGGGGTCATACACAATCGGCCCTTGCTGAATTCTGCACTCACTAAACGCAACTTTTCTCCCCCGAAATGAGTCTACGTAAGAGATACGAAAGAGGAGGAAAATCCAAAAGATCCTAACCCTTACAGTTAACGCATTGGTTATTTAGTTGAGCCAGTATTTTCTCAAAAGACTGACCTCGCATCGCATTGCATTCGCTCTTAGAAAAGATGGAGTAAAAAGGATGTCTTTTCGTCCCACAGCAACAATCTTCATCTGCCTTGCTTGCACTTGCTCTCTTGAAAACTCTGGGCTGACCACTTGCCTATCAAAAATGATACGTCACCATAACCCACATTTCGTTCGTGGCCCGAAAGCACTGGGATAGCAGCGATGGGTGGTGGTGAAAACATTTAATAACCATTAAATGGTTACAGAGAGGTGATTGGGTTGGGGCCTTATTGGCCTCCTACCCTCACAGCACTAGGTGGAACCCCTATTCCGGGGCTCCATTGGCAAGCAACGCCGCCCGCGCCCGTTGAACCAGAGCCTCTTGGGCCTTCAGGTCTTGACAGCCGAGCAGGGCCGCCTCCCAGTCCTCTCTCGTGGGATTGGGGTTGGGGGGGATAGATGGATTAGACTGGCACGCCCAGACGATGTGAAAGGTGTCAGCCACCTCACCACAGAACTGGCACGTGCCATCAAAGGATGAATTGAAATGTTTTAGCACCGCCGGGCACAGTACAGTATTGGTAAACAGTTTTAAAAGGAGGCGCTCGTCAGCGCGATGCAGTCCCTTACAAGGGTCTGGATAGCGCCGGTGCTCCTCCTTGTAGTAATTGGTAATATCTTTGAATGAAAGGGCCGAATTGTCTGATTGCGAGTAGGCTTCCAAAGACAGGGAGATAGCCCGGGAAGAGAGTGCGCGGGCGGCCTGATCGGCCAGCGATTAATGCAAGGAAAGGAACTAGGATCTTTGAGTGTTGAGTTGCTTGGACTAGAGCCTACATGAAGCCTCATGTGTTACCGACAATATTTGAAACGGAAACCGGTACATGATGAAAAGTTCACAGAGTATATGCATTAGCCTTCAATTAAGACCACTCAAAGTTGAAAGAGAGCTTCTCGCTCTCAGTGGCTGTGTTGATCCACTACCCCCATCCCTCTTACCGAAAGCTTTGAGCACCGTTCGTGCTTTTGCGCTGCCTCCTTGATCGGCCACCTTATTTAGCAAGTGGTGACGTCATGTCATGATGTCAACAATGTGTCATATAACGTCACATGATGGCGTCAATATGCTCATTTATTTGCTTTTCTCGTGTTGACGCCACTGGCGCGAGACGTCAGTCAAGTTTCGCGTTCGATAATGCCTCCGAGGCCTTAAAGGGACCGTCTACCGTCTTTCATTGCTCTCCTGTTTTGTGTCGCAACAAAAGCGTACCATGTGAAGTGTCTAACCTTGCAGCGGTTTCTCTGGAAAGTGCGTAGGATTTCTTAAACTGAATTTTTCTGTCCGCGTTATGACTCCTTCCATGGGATGAATGCGGGCAACACTGGTGGGTGCCAGTGAAAGTCGAAAACTGAAACCGCGTGCGGTTTTCACAGGCTTCATCAAGTTTGGTTATTGATAAAACTATCACCTCGGTGGCCATTTTGGGCACGCACACAACTTTTTGTTGTTCTGATGATCGGCGGCGGATGCCGTGGCCGCGTTTCTCTGCCGTTTGCAGGCAGGCATGCAGACAAGCGAACACACCGCCGGCAGCGCCTCCGGGCGCCTATTTGAACACTTGAGAAAAAAAAATCAAATCAAGCAAATAAAAAGCTGCTTCAAGTGCATATAATACAAATTCAAGCTAAACATGTTTGTTCTAAAGCAAAATAATTCTACCTGCGACGATTTCTCGTCGTACCAATAGATTGTAAAGACTGACCACATTCGCTCTTGGGTGACGCTATAGTGGGCACTTTTTATAGACTTTCAACGTCAAGTTAAAATTATTATTCCTTTTTTCTGGCACGAAAGCATGCCTGTTGCCGGCAATGTGATAAGCGATCTTTTCATTGGCACCACAATCAGAAATTTTTTCCGAGCGGTAGACAGTCCCTTTAAATAATAAAGATGGCTCGAGGATTGAGTGGCGGCGAAAATGCCAGGAAGTCGGGCTGTGCATTTCTCGCTTCATTTACCTATTGGAAGATATATTTGTTTGAAGCAAACCGGGAATTAGGCAAACTTAAAATATAAGTTTCTTTTTTTGATGCTTCACAGGCGATTGCTCAATTAAAAGGGGACGCTCATAGCATCTATGCATCCATCCAACCATGTTGACAACATGACAATAACTTATTCACAGCTGGTTTGATACGGAGGGTTAATAAAGAGCTCAGTGGCACTGGCCTTCGCTTCGATCAAAGCGCATGCTGCTTGCCCCCATCCACTCATGGCAATTTATTTAGTTCCGAAGCTGGAATTATGTTATGTTGAAGCGGGAAGGAACCTTACTCACTTCCGGCATGTCTCTCCTAATTACCACCGTTATACGTAATTTGCCAAATACGACACAATGCGACAGTGTGCTCAGTGTCACCGAAGTGACAACCAGGGAGTCCTTAGGTCAGAATCGGGCAATGTCCCGAATAGAACGCTACGGTAGAGTTCTACAACGAAAAAAGAAAAGACACACAAAAGAAGCACCCTTCTCGGGGCGCGGGGCTCTCTGTCTTAATAATGGTATAGCAAACAATCGAGCGAGGCGTCACCAAAGGCTCGACGCCACTAACAGCTGTGCTGGCGCACCCGGCCCCGTCATCTTTTCTCCGAATTCCGTTCCACTATGGGCGGTCAGAACTTCCGGCAAGAAAGGAAAGAAAAGATTCAAGAAAGAAACGATATACACGATAAGAACGGAGTGTCGAAGAATGGACTCGTCTACCGATTGCTTGCCCACCCATCTGCCCCTGGTTCAGACACTTCTGCGAAGAAGGGCAGACACCATTTAATCGGCAAACCCGCCCGCCATTCGGGGTCTATAGTGCTTCTCACGTTTTCCCGTTCCCTGTGATGCTTCGCGTGAGGAGCACAGGGGGTGTGGCGTGTGATGAAGTATGTGGCCGTCGCAAATGCCCGTGAGAATTACAGAACCAAACAAGACCCGGGCCATCGGCCACAACTTCTGTCGATGGCCTGTCTGTTCATGGTGTGATGAAGTAAACGCGCTGCCCGTTCGACTTGGGAGAGCATCATCGTATGTTTACTTTTCTGCTTTTTTGTTACGCCAGCTCTAGATCACATCTGACGATGGAACGGCTCAATCGATTTTCCCCACGCCATTGGCCGGCGATTAGTGGAGGCTTCTGTGGGACTTGCTGGTTTTCCGGATCTCGACTGGGAGCGTCTGCCAAAACGAAGTTTGTTCCTTTAGAAATTCCTTTTTTTTTTTTGAACAAAAGAGATTTGGCCTGGAACTTTTAGTGATTTCATTTTTGTATTCTGGTATTTTAGTCCGCGTCTGCGTTGTTAGCTATCTTTACTTTTTCTTTTCTGCGGTCCTTCTTTCCTCCCTAGGGAGGAAAGGAGGACCGCAGAAAGTGAAACAGCTGTTTCACTTTCCAGAAGGAGCAGGTAGGCGTTATCGCGCACCGTTCGGTCAGCCTGTTTCCCTCCCTCTCCACCATATTTCGCGCGTCTCGGTGTGTGTTATGTGCATCCAAACCGAAGAACCGTTTCCTTTCCAGGGTCCTTCAACGACGTTGGTGCTAAAGAGACCCGCCAACAGGGTTCATTCACACGGCGAGAAGTGGTCTTCCTGTGTGGCAATGGCTAGCCATCGATGGGCAGAAACCACTAGATGGCGTCAAGTGCGGACTCTAAAAAGGAGAAGTGATAATAACGTAACGAAGGAGTGCGGTCGTTGCGAAAGCAATCGCTTCACCGGCGCAGTAGAGTGTTCTATGGCGCGCACTTGGTCGTCCCAATAGTGACGACTAAGTTGTTAAAAGAAATAGTTCATTAATTCATTGAGTGAAATAGTAGATTGCTGATTCGTATATAGTTTTCGTAACTATATTCGTATATAGTTTCGTATATAGTTTCGTGATTCGTAAAAAGTTTTTTTATTAATCGAAACGACCACCTTGCTCCATTCTTATAACCATTAGGTTCCACCATTTTTATAGAGTAACAGCTGAGCTAGGTAGTAAGTACTGATTCTAAAAGACAGGCCATGTTAACAAGGACACAAAACAGAAGTCTAGACACCATAGACGCCGATAAACAACTGGACAGGAGCACACCAGCGGAAACGTGACTTTAATCTTCAATGGTCAGTTTCATCTTTCGCATTCTTCTAAAGCGAGATATTTCCCGATTGATGCGCAACAGCGGCACATATATATGATGATGAAGCCCTACTGTAGATTTGAAGACTCCGTTGCGTCGTCGTGGTAAATACGCGAGGTGTTCTCAAGGAACATCAGTTGGGGATTTCATGCATTTTCAATTAAAGAGCAGCGGTGAACGGCGATGCCGCTGAAATTTACTCCCAGCCCCGCTCTCCACTCCCTTGATCTGGTTATTGTGGCTGTTCTTGCTGCTATTTTTGCGGTCAACTGATGGATGATTACCGCAGGGGCGTCTGCGTAGGCAGGCGTTTGGTGTGCGACACCATGGAGCCGACCTAACGGGGGGAGGGGGGGGGTCTCAACAGAGAAGGAGTTGTCGCCCTGGTGCAGTATCTGGCCACTACCTCCCACATACAAACGTCAATTAACTCACGGCCCCCAGTCCACAGCAGCTGCGAAGCAACCGACTACGGCGGCGGTCAGATTTGCAACGCAGCAGAGGGTGCAAAGAATCTCTGGATCCGGACAGGCCGCCATTGGAACCTGAACTTGGCAACGTTTAACGCTAGAACCTTATCTAGTGAGGCAAGTATAGCTGTACTATTCGAGGAGCTAGAGGGTGTTAAATGGGATATAATAGGGCTCAGCGAGGTTAGGAGGACAGATGAGGACTATACGGTGCTACAGAATGGGCACGTCCTTTGCTATCGGGGCTTGGCAGACAGAAGATAACTGGGAGTGGGGTTCCTAATTCACAGAAACATAGCTGGCAACATAGAGGAATACTATAGCATTAATGAAAGGGTGGTAGGTATCGTAATTAAACTGAATAAAAGTTACAAGATGAAAGTGGTACAGGCTTACGCGCCTACATCCAGCCATGATGGCGCTTGAGTTGAAAGCTTCTATGAAGACCTGCAATCGGCCGTGACCAAGGTAAAAACACAGTATACTATACTGATGGGAGACTAATGCAAATGTAGGGAAAAAGCAGGCTGGAGACCAGGCAGTAGGAGATTTCGGCATCGGTACTAGAAATGCCAGAGGAGAGCTACTAGTAGAATTTGCAGAACGCAATAATTTACGGATTTTGAATACCTTCTACCGAAAACGAGGAAACTGTAAGTTGACATGGAGGAGCCCTAAAGGCGAAAATAAGAACGAAATAGACTTTATAATGAGTGCACACCCAGGCATCGTGCAGTATGTGGAAGTGGTTCGCAAGGTACGATGCAGTCACCGTAGAATGGTACGGTCTCGAATTCGCCTAGACTTGAAAAAGGGACGACAGAAACCAATACGCAAGAAGCCAATCAATGAGCTAGCACTGAGAGGGAAAGTACAAGAATTGAGAGTCTCGCTTCAGAACAGGTACTCGGCTCTTATTGAGGAAACCAACCTTAGCGTAGACACAATGAATGATAATCAGACGCGTATCATTACGGAGTGCGAAGTGGAAGTTGGAGGCAGGGTAGTTCGGCAGGGCACTGGCAAGCTTTCCATGGAAACGAAGAATCTCATTAAGAAGCGTCAAAGCATGAAAGTCTCAAGTACAATCACAAGTACAACAGACAAAATAGAACTGTCAGAGCTTTAGAAGTTGATTAATAAGCGTAAGGTATCCGATGTAAAAAGGTACAACATGGAGAGAATTGAACACGTCCTGAAAAACGGAGGAAGCGTCAAAGCAGTGCAGAGGAAACTTGGAATAGGGAAAAATTAGATGTATGCACTAAGGGACAAAAAAGGCAAAATAACCACCAATATGGATAGTATAGTTAAAATGGTGGAAGAGTTTTACAGAGATCTGTACAGTAGCCGGGGCAACCACGACCTTAATACTATATAAGAACTATATAGGCCCCGCCGCGGTGGTCTAGTGGCTATGGTACTCGGCCACTGACCCACAGGTCGCGGGTTCGGATCCCGGCTGCGGCGGCTGTATTTCCAATGGAGGCGGAAATGTTGTAGGCCCGTGTGCTCAGATTTGGTTGCACGTTAAAGAACCCCAGATGGTCGAAATTTCCGGAGCCCTCCACTACGGCGTCTCTCATAATCATATGGTGGTTTTGGGACGTTAGACCCCACATATCAATCATTACTATAAGAACTAGCAGTAACCCTGATGACACACCACCAGTAATGATAGAAGAAGTCAGAAAAGCCTTGGAGAGCATGCAAAGAGGCAAAGCTGCTGGTGATCAAGTAACATCAGATCTGCTGAAACATGAAGGACAGATTGTGTTAGAAAAACTAGCCACCCTGTTTACGAGGCGTCTCCTGACGGAAAAAGTACCAGAGTCTTGGAAGAATGCTAACATCATCCTAATACATAAGAAAGGAGATGACAAGGACTTGAAAAATTGCAGGCCGATCAACTTGCTCTCCGTAGTATACAAGCTATTTACAAGAGTAATCGCTAACATAGTTAAGAAAACGTTAGAATTCAATCAACCAAAGGAACAAGCAGAATTTCGAACACGCTACTCAACAATCGACCACATTCATACTATCAATAAGCTAATAGAGAAATGCTCAAAATATAACCAACCACTACGCATAGCCTTCATAGATTACGAGAAAGCATTTGATTCAGTAGAAATATCAGCAGTCATGCAGACACAGCGGAATCAGGGCGTCGATGAAGCATATATAAACATCCTGGAAGAATTCTACAGGGGATCAACTGCTACCATAGTGCTTCATAAAAAAGCAACAGAATGCCAATCAAGAAGGGTGTAAGGCAGGGGGATACAATCTCCCCAATTCTATCTACCACGTGCTTACAGGAGTTTTCCAAAGGCCTAGAATGTAAGCAGTTAGGGATAAGAGTTAATGGAGAGTACCTTAGTGACCTGCGCTTCGCCGATGACATTGCATTGCTGAATAACTCAGGGGACGAATTGCAACTCATGATTACGGAGTTAGACAAGGAGAGCAGAAAGCTGGGTCGTAAAATTCATCTGCAGAAAACGAAAGTCATGTACAACAACCTCGGCAAAGAGCAGCGCTTCGAGATAGGTAATAGTGCACTTGAAGCTGTAAAAGACTATGTCTACTTAGGGCAGGTAATAACCGCGGAGCCGAACCGCGAGATTGAAGTAACTAGAAGAATAAGAATGGGGTGGAGCACATTTGGCAAGCACTCTTAAATTATGACAGGTAGATTGCCACTATCCCTCAAGAGGAAAGTATATAACAGCTGTATCTTGCCGGTACTTAGCTACGGAGCAGAAACATGGAGATTTACAAGGAGGGTTCAGCTTAAATTGAGGACGACGCAGCGAGCAATGGAAAGAAAAATGGTAGGCGTAACTTTAAGAGACAAGAAGAGAGCAGAGTGGGTTAGGGAACAAACGAGGGTTAAGGATATAATAGTTGAAATCAAGAAAAGCAAATGGACATTGGCCGGGCATGTAGCGTGTAGACAGGACAATCGCTGGTCATTAAGGGTGACAGAATGGATTCCCAGAGAAGGCAAGAGGGTTAGGGGGAGACAGAAGGTTAGGTGGGTAGATGAGATTAAGAAGTTTGCGGGTATAAATTGGCAGCAGCAAGCACAGGACCGAGTTAACTGGCGGAACATGGGAGAGGTCTTTGTCTTGCGGTGAACGTAGTCAGCCTGATGATGATGATGATGATGATGATGATGATGATGATGATGATGATAGATGGTTAGGAGCACACGTGCTTTCTCGCGTTATAAAGGCGGTCGCGACAATTTCGCGGGTTCGCTAATCTTGACGTCTGTCGACCTCTGTTGAACTGCGTGCAACTTCCGTAAAAGTGTTACCGTTTTTGTTGACGTTCGCAGCAGCAGTGGGCTAACTACTGAGGCTCGGTGATGGGCAACATGTTCCAGGAGCGCGAATGGCAAACAAATACGCTAACTGCATAGCGAGACACAGACGGAGGTCGCTGTTGCACGATCTTTAAAAAGCGCCCAGTGCTTCTTTCGACTGCAGAGTGATAAAAAGAACATGATGATCGCGTTCACGCGGTTACAGCCGACGATTGCGACGGCGCAAATATATAGCAGAAAGGGGAAGAAATAAACGAGAGGCTTAACGCATGCAAACAAGGTCGTAGCATCTGGGTCGCAGCGAGGCAGCCGCCTGGCGCTGGCAGAGTGATCGCTTCAGTTTGTCGCGTCCACATATACACAACTGTCCTTTAGTCGATACACTCACCCAAGCAGTCACCGACGGACCGATTGTTTCAGGTGTTTGAATCTGCTCTTGTACAATGCATCTTCCTTATATGGAATCATAACTCATATTTCGCACCTGTAAGACCGATCGAATTCACAAACTTGTATCATCACTGGCCACTAGTTGGCGGCGCAAAGAAGAACTGCAGGTATAAGACTTTTTTTTTTTACGTACTGCTCAATACCCTAGAGCGAAGAATATTGAGGTGGTTCGTAATATTCCATTGCGTAGTCAGAGGTGAGGGAGCAGAGAGGTGAGCGCCCTCACCTCTGAGTCAGCACAATACAATTTTATGATTCATAACCATCTCTCCGAAACTGCGACCTTCTACATAGGGACGCTCTAAAGGCTTCGTAAAAGTCCACTAGCGTCTTCATGCGATACTATAGTGTAAAATTAAGGGCTTATTGCTTTCTTCGTTGGACACCATATCAATGAGAGCTGAGTGATCGATTGATTGATTGATTGATTGATTGACTGATTGATATGTGGGCTTTAACGCCCAAAAACCACCATGTGATTATGAGAGACGCCGTAGTGGAGGGCTGCGGAAATTTCGACCTCCTGGGGTTCTTTAACGTGCACCCAAATCTGAGCACATGGGCCTACAACATTTCCGCCTCCATCGGAAATGCAGCCGCCGCAACCGGAATTCGATCCCGCGACCTGCGGGTCAGAAGCCGAGTACCTCAGTCACTAGACCGCCGCGGCGGGACTATCAATGAGAAATAACAGGCCATGATGGCAAAGAAAGTGTCGGGGATGTTATTAGAAGTAATTGTAATGTAAATGGAAGAATGAAAAGTGGACGAAAAGATAACTTGTGGATAACTGCTTTATGCTACGAGTGTAAAGGTCGCGGTTTCGGTCCCTGCCGATGGCAAGTTATGTTTTCGTCTACTTTTCTTCATTCACATTTAATTACAATTGCTTCTAATTACATCCACTAAATATTCCTTAGCAGCATTAATTATCTGAAGATCCTGTTTTTTTTTTTTGCAAGCCATTGCAGGCATTGGCCAAGACTCAAGGTTTTCATCGCTGTCAACTATACGAATGTAAAGTAACATCAGTGGCAAAATTTAATTTTCGCGCTTCGCTGAAGCTTAGCACCAACACCGGCTGTTACTCCAAGGTCACGTGCTCTAGCTCTCCGAGCATGCGCGCATTTTCTAATAGGACGCCTCCACTTCTAGACGTTAAGGACCGCAACCGCTCCTCCGGCGGACAATCGAGGTTACGACAACATTCGCCTCCCGATGCAGAGTCTGTTGATAAACACGGCTGCAGCAAGTGAAGCGAATCAGAACGAAAGGATGCGCTTGTTAGCGAGAAAAAAAGAAGAGATGAATGTCTGAAAAAGAGAAAGAGATGGACTGTCAGGGGGTTGAGATATCTTCGAGCTACTGCCCCATTTACAGTACAACCTTCCTTATCCTGCGAGTGTGTAGGCGAAGTGGTGTGCTGCACTTGGACAGAACTGAGCACTTGAGCACGCCGCGAAAACATCCTCAATAGGAGGCTCCACCGCTACCCTTTCTAGAGAGGGTCGCCATATGCGTGCACCTGAAGGACGTGTTTGCGCTTTGAAACAAGCTTAACTGGAGAAGGTTTCTGATTCTGATAGAAAAATCACACAATATAACGTGTTCTGGCATCGTTGCTGAAACACTTGCATCTGGAGAAGTGCGCAATGTAACACAGCGGCATTTAGGAGAGCGGCAGGCAGATTTTACTATATGTAACTCGGTTAATATATACAACAAACGAGTGTTACTCAGCTCGCGACTGCTTCTGCGCAGAGCTGATAGACGAGCGGACGAGACGATAGTGAGTTAAGGCAAGGTTTATGTACAGCAAAGAAATAGAGGCATTACAAATTCGGCACTGGAGCCGACAGCTTAGAGACTCGAAGAGCCGAGCTCTCTTTTCTTAAGCATAAGAACATTGATATAGGCGTGCGCAGGGTTTTCATTCAATTACGAGCGCAATGTCTCACCGTAGCGTACCCCTTCCCCTTAGCCTCGTCTTCTCAGTCGTCGAATCCGAATGGTAAGGTTGGATGTAAAAGTAACAAAATTTAAGCAATGACGTGGTGTTCAAAACGACCCGCCTTTGATCTTCGGCTATTCAAAGGTAAAAGGAAGGAACGAACAGTTACTGGTATGCGACGTCATTGCCGTTGAACACATTAACCTCAAAAACCGGGATGGCAATAACCATGTATTTTAAGCAGTGACAACGTACACGTTCGAATGAGGCAAATGGTGGGGCAGACTCGGCGCCCTCTTAGATGATTAGGGGTTTGCGGTGGGAGTTGGCAACCCGCTTTCTCACTTTTTCTTTTTTTGTCTCTCCCTATTTCTCCCTTTCTCCTATTCATGCAATGCTTCCCTCTCCAGTCCCACGTTCCCTCCTAATCCTCACTCCCTTGCTACACTGTTTGTTCCACGCAAGACCGTGCTATACGTTCTGCTAGCGTGCGTGAGCAGACGAATGGTTACAACGCTCGCCTTCAGGGAACACGGGTTCGAATCCCTCATCGCCAAGGAAACTTTATGGTAGCGTATTTCTATCACTTTATTTCTCTCTTTCTCTCAACCCGTTCTCTCGGCGACTCTCACCCATCAGAGTTATCGCAGTCCACGCCGGCCGAATCGGTACATCTGTTCTGGGAGCGAAGCATAATACGCAAAAGAGAGCGTCCGCTGGTCCATAATGATGGTATTTTTTCTGTCTATGCCGCAACGCCAAGCTTAACAGCTCCGTATAGTAAAGGTTAACCTTCACCCAACATGTGCAGACGGAAACTTTATATGCATAAACTTTTTTCGGGAAGAGGGAGACACCTCCTTGATCTAAAATGGGGGCCTGGAAGGCAAATTATTATATTGCACTCTGTACACATGGCAGATAAAAATTTATTGGGGAGGGCCGAAGAGCGGGCCCTCAGTACCATCTCCTGGATACACCATTGTGTGCCCATCTACCTCTGTGTTCTGTCTTTCTTGCGCTGTTTCATCTTTCCCAAGTATGAACCAACTCACCAATGCATACGTTTGAAAAAAAAAAAACACACACACAGACGAAGAAAGGAGAGTATAAAAAATGACCAAACTGGGGAAGGACGAAGCATGTAGGGAAACCTGGGACGGTTCAGTGAAGGACGCAGAGTTTTGAAAAAAGAGTTCTTTGATGAGGCACTGGTGGTACTAAACCTTCAACCAAGTATGTGGGGAAGGGCGTTTGAGCTCCACGAATTTCATTGGCGATTTCATGGCCAAATCGTCACTTTCTCCATTTTTAGTGCACCACTGGCGATTAGTGGGATTGGGCCAATTTTGTGGCGCATACCCGTGATTGCACGGCACACCATGGCGACATTACACGCCGATGGTCAGTGACCTTGAGGTGATTGCACCTAACTCATTTAACCATCACGCTTCAGTGCAAACCACAATTCAGCCTTGATTGTATCGCCGGCATTAGAAAGTGAAATAGGCTGAAGGCGCGGCGCCTCCCCAGTCGTGCGTCAGTAGAATCGTTTTACGTCCTCGCTGCACTATTGTACGAAGAGCGGTGCCAATCTCACGGTGGGCGTCAACCAAACGTGGCAAACAGACGTCTAGCTCAATCTCTCGCTTGGAGTGGAAACCCATTTCGCTAATGCTCCCTCAAATCGTGACAGCTCTATCCGCATATTTACCACCGAAGTAGCACCAATACACGCCCTATTACAGCAACACCCTTGTCTGACTATTCAATCTGACGGCAATGGTCTAGTTCGAGCCGGTTCCCACGCCTCTACGTCTTAGCAGCAGTTGCCGAGGTCACGCCACAGACGCAAACGTGTTGTGGCTGTTACGTTTTTTCATGCAGCGAAATGAAAATGACCCATCCAATGGCACTGAGGTGTACGTGAGAGTTACGAGCAGACTGACTAAACGCTATATGGAAGTGGTTATCCAGGATCGTCGTTCCTGGTAGGGAGACATTCTAGTAGTCTTTAACTTTACCTCGTAAGCTTATTTCGCATTGTGTGTACGCTTGAAATAAGCAATTGAAATGAATATTGTACTATAAAGTTTGGCAAGTTGGGCAGGCTTTACTTTGAGGGGAGGGGGGTAGAGTCACCCCTACATACACCCATTCTCGTGTGTGCATTCGGTATGTTCAGGCGGAAATAAGAACGTTGTTGGTGAAGGAAGGCAGGGTGCTGACGCCTCATCGCTTCCTTCACCTTTCCTTCACCCAGGCAGGGGAGGGTCACGGTCGTTTATCGAGGCCGGTCGAGCGCAGAAACTTTAGCAGAGCCTTCGTCGATGTTTTGTTGGAGGCTCTCCAGCGCTTTAAAATTGATTGTTCGGAAAGCGTCTCGCCATCTAGGCATGCTAACGTTGTCGAGGGCTATATCTATAGTGAGGTCAATGACACAGGACGTGTGCAATAGCTATAGTTTTGTCGCTGTCATTGTGATCACAGGCAGCACTGCCTGCAAATAAGATTCGATATGCGAAGGTGATCGGGAATCAAGGTTGCCGTTGGTGGCTACTCCGCCCCAGCGGCAACCTTGATTCCCGATCAAGGTTGCCGATTCGAACTTTGCCCCGCATCTATATTGACTACTTTTTCGGCCCGTTTGGCGACGAAAATTTCCGGTTGGCACCATGACTATTTTCTGCCTGCCTTTATACTTCTTGTTTTACATATTCAAAACGAATTTATTTACTGATAATTAGTAAAAACTGTTCATAATACCGCTCCTGTTTTATTAAGCTACAAATTAGATCATAATACTTAATGATGCGGCTACTTTGACTACTTTTGGCTTGAATCCTGTCCCCTTTCGAACTCCACTCAACGGCCACCTTGTCGGGAATGGCACTCAAACCACAGGTGGTGGAGGAACGTTATGTCGTATCAGTATAGTCGGGAAGAAATTTGAAATTGAACGATAACAGATCCAGATAGCGAAGGTAGGTGTCAGTGCAAGGTAGAAAACCGAAAAACTCTTTTGGTTAACTTCCTTACACTTAATCTTCCTCTCTATCTTCCTTCACCCATTCTGAAACCTATGTTCACCGGTCTCTCAACCATGCTCTCTCGTTCTCTTTTTTGGGGTATAGTTCATTATGACCATTATGACCAAACAAACGTAACTAAGTAACACGACACACACACTCCGTCCCGATATATATATATATATATATATATATATATATATATATATATATATATATATATATATATATATATATATATATATATATTTGCGCTGCCGAATTGCCATAATGAATCTATACCAACTAGCCCGCCTGTCAACTCTTCTGTGGTATGGTTAAACCACGATATGATTACGAAATCCGCCCCAATCGTTCCGTAATTATGTCGTCAGACTTCAAATTAGCGCGGGCCTTGTATTACGGACTCCGGGTTGGTTTTGCATTTCGCTCCCATCGAAATGTGTGCTCTGGAAACTGAACGCGTATCCATCAGCTTAGCGAACGCGACACCTCACCTCAGCGTCCACACAGGCTACGAATCGCGGCACGGGTCAAATCGTTCACGCAATACTTGTTCACCCTCAAGTTCTGCGCCCCCGACAGCACCACTATAGCTCTCACGGTCATTCATGTTCACAGCCGCGAGCGATCTTCGCTCGTTCCCTTGATTGATCCTTCGCGTGGTAAAGTATCAAGTGCGTGTGCCTGTATGGCCATGGCAAACCACTTACGCGATCATTATCCAATTCTGCGGTCATTCGGTCAGAGTGTACATAGATCCACAGCATGGAAGGAGAGAGAGAGGGGGGGAGATACATTATTAAAATGAGGAGGAAACGAGTATATATTTAGGTGGGTCCGCGTCACGGAAGTTGGGGAAAGCGGAGATACGAAGACACTATTTAAATAAGGATGAACCGCAAAGGCAAGAGATAAAAAGCGGGTTCAGTAGTATATCGGGGGAAAATTACGCAGGGTATCTGCCTTTTGGTTATTGGCGTTTTTGTGGCCGTGGCGTGCCCCGTCGAATCGTGGCCGGCGCTGCGTAATCACGCGGGCATATATTGCCTATAGTCACAGCACGTGTGCGTGTAGAGTGCACCGCATATAGTCGCATATGAGCCGCACCACAAAGTAGGTGCACCGAAACTTTAGATGATTCAGAATATAACCAAAATTGAGAGGATATAATACTTTCATAAGACGAATTCCAAGTAGTAATTAAAAGAGAGTACACCAGACCTGCGCGGAACGCGCTGGACAGTCCCAGCGTAAGCCGAAGAAGTGACCTTTCTAGAGCGCATTGATAGCTTATCTTGGCGTGACCACTGCAAATATAGTTAAAAGACACCCATCATTATCATCGTCATCATCATCATCATCATCAATCTGAATACGCCCGCTGCTGGGCAAATGCCTCTCCCACGTTCCGCCAATCAACCGCCCGCTCCTGTGCTTTCTGCAGCCACGCTATACATGCAAACTTCCAAACTTGACCTGCCCACCTAACTATCTGTCCCCCTCCCACGCGTCTGCCAGTTTTCTTGAAATTCAGTCAGATGTGACCAGCGGTAATCCTGTCTGCGTGCTACGAGTCCGGCCGATGACCATTTCTTCTTGAATTCAACTGTGATATCCTAAATTGCTTGCTCCTCCCTGACCCACTATTCTCCGGTCTCGTTTTTTAAGGTTAGACCTATTTATTTTACTTTCCATCGCTCGCTGCGTAGTCCTCGATTTAGGTTGAACCCTTTTCGTAAGTCTAGGTTTCTGCGATATACTTCATAAACCACCATAATTTTGCGAAGGGAAGTAGCCGATACATTATTCACACAAGCAAGAACCCGCTACACCTCTTTGGGGCATCGCGTGCCCTTCACTGATGATGTGGCTGATGACGTTAGAATAATTATGGCTGAACCCTTTATATTGGGTAGATTGTTTTTAAACTGCGCAATCGACCCGCAATTCGCGTTATGTCAAATCTGGTGTTATTTTTCTCTTCTACCACGTTGTATCACG
This sequence comes from Rhipicephalus microplus, assembly GCF_013339725.1. Lineage (NCBI taxonomy): Eukaryota > Metazoa > Arthropoda > Arachnida > Ixodida > Ixodidae > Rhipicephalus > Rhipicephalus microplus. The sequence goes on from NC_051168.1 coordinate 44,085,249, forward strand.
TCTGTCAGCGTCTGTTACATTTGATTTCTTGGCCGGCAGGACACCCGTGTATAGGTTCTTTCGCGAAGCAGTTTTAAGCACCCGGGTAGCTGTACGGTAGAATACATTTTTGCCGCTCGGAGTGTCTGGGATGAAATCCAGGCCCTGTGCAGCATGCCTTACACGAGCCCACACGGTATGTAAGCGTCCAGGAGTACGTCATACATACACGCACTGCACGTGTTGAGACAGGCGTTAAATGCGTCGTGAGCGATAATGTCGAACCCTACATCTATATATGATCGCGAATGGCTCGTCTTTTCCTGCAACGTGCACATCTATACGAGGAGAGAATGATAGAGAAGCGTTTAATAAGACTGCAAGACGAAGGCGATGTGTGCATGCAAGAATATGCGTGGATACACGGGGGGAACGTGAGTAGGAATGAGAAAGAGTCCTGCCACGGTTTTAGGTGGGCTGCTTGTCTCACGATACGGCGATTTAGGGTAATCTGCAGTCGCACAAGCGGGACGATTGGAGAGCTATTTGCAGCCTATTGGCCGGCGCTCCCACAAAGCAGAAGGGTCGTTTGAGAAGGAGGCAGGGGGGAAATTGATATTGATTGCCCGCGTAATTTCGTTCACCAAGTCCAACATATACTCGGCACTACGAAAAACATGGCCCGATTCCACAGATATCTTCATGCAGCGTCGCATGAAGGAACATGCGGGGGCCTATAGAGATGTACCTCACCTGTGTCTTTAATTCTTGCCTATACGTACAGGCGGTCAAGCTCTTGGTCAGCTCTTTTTTGCGTGGGATACTTAACACTTATTTCTTGTGTATACGGCTGGAACTTACCTCGTGGGTCCATTCGATCATCAGGGTGACTTTGCGCAGATGCCAGTTCCCCGAACCTGTCGTCACCGCGAAGCAATTCGATGTGCCCCGGATTGCCTTTTCTTCGGAAGATGAAGTAATTGCCTTGTGACGTAACAGGAAAAAAACAAACGAAATGATTTAGTACAATAATTTATAGAACAAGTTCAACCTCTGGATTGTTTAGTCATGTTTCGAATCCTATATTTGTATTTTTTACTTCTTGATGTATGTTGCGAATACAGCAGTATTGTTTAACGTCAACATTGCAATCCTCTGTCCTTCCTGTGATACTTGAGTATACGCTAGATGTACATGTATTATATCCTACATTGCAGGTATGCCTTGTACAGGGGGCCCGAATCTTAGTCGAATGGGAATTGCACCACTTTTGTTCGGGCCTTCAGGCCTCCATTTTTATGGCAGATAAGTAGAAACGTTACATAGGTCGAGAGCGGACCGAATGCAACGTTTAGCGCAGGAGCAAAATGAACTGGACACACCATTACGGCTACTTCTCCGCACTGCTCCTGATGTGCAATCAGCGAGACTGTGAATGTGTAATACTTCTCTTTTGCGAGTTATTGGAATGTTCGCAACCACGAAGGTTTTTGTTCCCGCTGGGGCCGACGTAGATCGTAGTGGGATTTAAGCAGCGAACGCGGATTAATATGCATATTGATCTGTATACGCAACTGACGGTTCCTAGTCGCGCAAGTAAGTGTTCAGCCGCGTGTCTACACGACTGGTCGTTTGTAGACATAACGTGTATGCGTTCCACGAAGACATCTCCGGACTGTAAACAAAACGTCAGAGTACGTCGTTTCCTCGCTCGCGATGGACCAGGGCGTGTCAGCTGTCGCGGGATGATATCTCTCGTCTTATCTGCCTCCCTGCTCGTGCGTTCACACTGCTATTAGGTCAAGCAAGAACTGTCACCACGCGCGTTACCGTGCTCACAGGACAATACCGCCTTTATTTGTCCCCTACTCTACATACTCTACTGTCGAGCGTATACATACATCCACTATCTATCGTTTACGCAAGCACTCGCAAGTTTTCTACGCTATCAAGATTTCGCGCTAAAGTGGAACGCTCGCAATGTCCGCTCAAGTCCGTCGCTTTCACGGCGAACCGCAATCGCGAACAAGCTATACGGCACAGCGAACCTGCATGCCTCTTTGAGTCCAGCGACCGCGGAGCCGCTTATCTCGCTTTTCGAGACCGGAGAGTTAGCGGGGGTTCTCAGTAAATTATCATCAGCGCGGTTCACCGGAGAACTGATTTACCGCTTGCGGCTGCCCACAGGTCACGTGACAGCCATCGCACGAGCGGGCCAGTGATAACGTACTATCCTCCTTGCCGTCTTCTCTGTTGTTCTAAGCAGTATCGACAGCTCTCTTTGTTTTCTCTTTCAGCGTCCGTCTAGTGACGTGTCCGCCACGGGGGCGTAAGCTGTTACGGTACTCGGCTGATGACCCCAAGGTCACAGGTTCGATCCCCCACCCGTAGCGGTATCATTTCTATGGAGGCCAAATGGCAGAGGACCGCGTACTATGCGATGTTAGTGCACGTTAGAGCACGCCAGATGGCCTAAACTTACGGAGTCGCTACACTACGGCGTTCGTCGTTGATCATATTGTGGTATTGAGACATTGAACCGCAGATAATCGTACTTATTATTGTCACATCGGAACGTGCCTTGTGTCGCACAGATGGTTCCATTGTACATTGCGGGAATGCGGTAACCAGTGCAGTACACCTCGCTTACTGCCTATGCGTGACAAAAGAGAAAAGGTCACAGTGCGTGACGGCAGTGCTGACTGCACAGTAAGGACAAGGTGTGTCGCCCACTGCTGAGGTGCATTGCTTACTTTTTTCCAGGAAAGACGGGGGTAAAACTGTGTTGGCCATATACAGTTCGAACACGAAGGAAATTTTTCTTTAAATCAGCGAGTCCCGCACATTAACAATTACTAAAATGGCAGCTATAAGCGCATGAGTGTACGTGATTGGCTCGTAAGATCACGCGCACCATCGAAGCATCACCACCATCATCGTCGTTCCTAGCATCATCATTTCTTTTTCTGGTTAGGCGGCCTGTAGTAGTAATAACAGTCGTAGTATAGTAGTAGTAGCAGTAGTACTACAACTTGTACTAATACTACTGCTGCTACTACTCCCACTACCACTATATACTAGTACTCCTACTTACTATAAACTCTGCTCTTTTTCGGAAAAGACCTGTACCCAGCCTTGAGTACCCACGTGTGACTTGACGCTTCTGTCAGGATCGGCGATAACATTTAGCCGGACGTTCGAAATTTTCGACGCACGAAAACGCGAACGCAAATATAAAATGTACGGCGTAGATAGGTGCCTCAGACATGTTAATGTGCTTGAAGTCACGAGAATGAGCTAATGCAACAATACGACGCATACACGCAAGTTATCTTTGCGTGGGGACTAAGATCGCTGTGGGCGGAGCCAATATTCATTTTATACAAAATCGTAACCAATGATAGAATCATTGTGTTCCATAACGAAGACTATTTCGGGTGTATACTGTCTATATAGGAGCAGCCAGAACACTCGGAAACGATCGACTATGCGGTCTCGTTGGAAAGACGAATTGTTCACACACGATTATAGTGGTGCCACGGCGTGCGAAATAGCCTATGCGTAAAAGCTATGCACTACAGCCACGAAGAGAACCGAAGGTACGCCGAAGCGAATTGACCTCACGGAGAGCGGCGACTCACAAAGACGGGGGGGAGTGGCCCCAAACGTGAGCTGAATACAAATCAAATGCCCCCGCCCCCTGCTAAGAAAGCAAATAACGCAGTCCTTTCCAAAAGCATAGTTCGAATAGAGAACAAAATCGTAAGTGAAGGTATACTGCTGCCGGTCCTAGGCACACTATGATACAACCAGGGATGACCGTAAAGAGTTGAAGAGGCGATAGGCACGCAAGCGGGGCTACAAGACAAATGATTGCAGGGGCGTGCCGCCATCTGTCTCTATCTTTTCTTGTCCCTCGTTATTGGCGCTGTTTTATGTGAAACATATCGTACCAACTCGCCCAAGAAACCACGTTAGGTTCAAATAGATTTCAAAGTGCGCCCGACTGAAAGCGCGTGTCGCTTTGAGAGGCTAAAATAACAAAATTCGCAACGGTGTATATATCAATACCGCACACAGCAGGCGAAGTAACAAATTGATTGCAGATAAGGTTTTTTTTTTTTAACAGAAAGTGAGCCTCATCACAAATTCGGTGGGAAAGTTGGCGAACCGACTCGTAAAAGGGCATGGATGTTGCGCTGTCCAGAGCTGAAGACTGCAAAACGTGGTCGCCATGCAAGAGCAGGAAGCATACGGAAAAATTTCTTCGCACAGTGCGTAATTCTCGGGATAATAGATACCTTGCAACAGTATCTGGGTAATTCTAGGGATAATAGATACCTTGCAACAGTATCTGGGGTGTGACGTCCTAAAACGACGGCACGATTACACGAGAAACCGCAGCCCGGAGATTTAGGCCACCTGGTGTTCTTTAACGCGCACTGGCATCACACGGGCATCGGCATCGAACCCACGACCTTCTTGTTAGCAGCCGAACACCCGAACCACTACACCATCGCGGCGGACTGCGTAGATATACCTTGTAGTGATTGCTGAACCTTTCAGGCCCTTTAAGTTTAAACGTTCGTACCTAGTGTAGCTCACGCAATAAGTGACCGCTATTCTAGGGTATATATACGTTGGTGGTACGGCTAAACAGACGTAGGTAGTAGAGGTTACGCTGCTTATCTAGAAAAAGCGGAGTAGATACGGACCACGACGGCCGCACGTTACTTGGATGAAGGCGAAGCACTTGTACTGTGAGGTCCGTGACGTAGTTGGGGGGGGGGGGGTGATATCTTAACCCGAAATTTTCGAACCTTGTTTGTGTACACATTAACTAGAGCACACAAACACATGCCTGAATACACAAAGTATGGTCCGACTCCCCACCCCCTCCCCTGCTTAGATAGGACACCCGAAAATTTCTGGCTACGCGCCTGCGTTCAGTGCAGCCCAGAGGTTCGAAATGATCTAAAAACGTTCCGGAAATTAGCCGTACTTGCCGTACGGTAAACTGACGGGTGCACCTTCACTCGGGTCTTCCTAAGGCACTGACGATTGTTATAGCGCGAGAGCAGAACGACGACGAAGGGACAAGAGAAGACGAGCGCCGTGTCATACAAACTAGCCAAAATCTCCACGCTTCTAAGTTCCTAATGCAACATTAGCGTGAACACTTACAGCGTGTTTCATTTCTCTATTTCGCGATAATGCCACTTCAAAACCTAACGTACACCCAGCTCTTGAGGCGCTGCACCTCAGCAGCTACTATTTAGAACACGAATATCGTTGTACAGCCACTTACGCAAGGCCTGCGCTCGGCGGGTGTGATTCCGAGAAGAGAGTGCTATATACAAGACAGGTCATTATGGACGCCCCCCTATGGTGATAACACGTGTTTGCGCAAGTAGGGGGGAGAGCCTATAGAGCCGCGGCTGGTCGTTTATGACCCGCGCGGATGAGGCAAAAGAGGAAGAAGTAAATATTAACAAGGAAGAAGTAGAGCTGTCATTCCTTGTGGCGAAATGAGCTACGCAAATGGCTGCACGAGCGCACCCGCATAGCTGAGCGCCTCCGCGATTCCCGGAAACGGAAAAGAAGAAACAACCCTCCCGGGAAAGGAGGCCTCCTAGATTGGGGACCCATAGCTGCGCTGCGTCTCAATAATTCGGTGCAGTGTTGCTGTAGGTATACGCAGACGCCCAACGCATGACAGGAGGGGTACACGCACATATGAGTGAAGCGCCACTGAGTGACGAGCTTTAAGAAGTACACAGACGAGGAGCTTTGGTCTATATAAAACTGCTGCAACAGAGCAGTACAATACATTGGGAATGTCGTTTTTCTAGTTTCGTGCAGTCAGCTCGGTGTCATCAACACCTATACTGGCCTGTTCTAAAAGCCTCTATAACACGACAACTTAGTTGGTGCCTGTTCGTCATGAATTTCAGGCAGACGAAAAAAAAAAGTGATAGGATTGAAAGAAAGAGCAATACGCTCGCGACAGATTACGAATCCTTGGCTTAGCTTTGACAACGTCAAATTTACTGTCCTTAGGTGCACATACCTTAGGGCACAGCAACGGGAAAGTGTGCGCGGCCGTGCAAGATTTCATTGTACAGTCTAAGAGATTTACTTAATAACCTCAATACCAAAAGGTTTTCAGTTAATCCATGTAGGCTATTGAATACGTTTCTTCAAAATTCATCAAAATTTTTCCCACAAATGGTTTACAAAAAAAAACACAATATTTCTGTTGATTTTCATTTCGCCAGTATTTATTTATATACATTCATTTTCTTTGGTAAGCTACCTGATTCCTGGCCGATCCCCCAGAGTGGGTGGGAGCCACGAGTTTAGGATGTACATCTACATTGCGTTTTTATTTCTTTTGTCGTAGTGCATTTTATTGTGTGCCAATTAGCCTAAAGAATTTCTAGAGCGTACCAGAGCGGATATTTTGTTGCGATAGCAGTTATACGGACACTAGGCGATTTTTCACGGTCACTGTAATGTATCTCCCGTATATATTGTCATAACAATAGATATATATGACACAGATGAAAATAATTAAACACTTCAGAATAATTTTTTTTTTTCAAAGCGCACTGCTGGTGAACTATGCCTGCAATTTGGGCTGCGAACGCGCTGTCCTACCCTCGGATTTTACTCTCCCCCTGGATGGATGGATGGATGGATGGATATGGCTGTACCCTTTAGATCGGGCGGTGACTAGCGCCACCAAGCCGTAATACTACTGTACGAAGGCGAACGCCTCTGGCGGCCGCTCCCTGCGAACACAGCAATGCCCTCACAGTTGCCTCCGAGCAGCTGTGATGTCACGGTGCCGAGCGGTACGGAGGCGAGCGGTCACACGCGGCGGCTGGTCACAACAAGCGAGAGGAGGCATGGCCTCAGAGATTGCGTGCTGGCAGGAAGCTTCCAATAGGTGACCCCTAAAAAAAATGGCAGCATATCCACGGAGTGAATGATGGAGAGTGGGGTGAAGCCTTCGTCCGTCCATTCATTCTTTTTTCCGTCCGTCCATGCGTTCGTCCATGCATCCGCCCCTGCGTACATCCATACGTCTGTCTGTGTGTCCGTTCGTCCATCTATTCAACACTCCAAGTACCACCATCTCGCAAGTTTTCATCATATATTCCCATATAGAAGCACCGCCATCCAGCGGACATTCCAAGGACTAAACGAGAGGTGGCACATGCACACTTTCTTACGACTTGCGCTTCGGGTCTACTTCCCACCCTTAACCACCTCGAGTTCATGGTATATACTAGTTCACTGTATTCATGGCACTGCGGCCGAACGCTCGCCTAAACCTTTCTAAAACCAAGGAGGCTACACCCAGCGAGTATAACGTAGCAACCCTTTCTTGTCAGATAGTGCTCAATGTACATGCCAACGGCTGCTAATGCGGAATGAGAGACAGGAGCAGTTCGGCTTTTAGTTCCGCGAACTTTTTATTGTTCCACAAAGCACAGGAGAAATCTGCCACCGGCACCACCTTGCAGGTCAAAATGTAACACTGGTTACACACTACGACTACGACTACCAGGGACGAACGGGTGCCGCTTTAAGGAGCCTCGCCCTTAAAAGACAAACGCAGGGAACTGTGGGATACGACGGCTTCAGGTTCGACACACCGCGCAGGTCAGCAGCGGCACGCATGCACTTTTGTATCGTTTCATTGAAAAAAAGCACCTTCTCCGTGCAATATGAGTGCTTTAGAAGTTTTGTTTTTGTTTGATTCTGATCGCCGTGACAGCAGACAATGACCAACTACAAAAGCAATGAACAGTAAGGAAATTTTTATCGCACCAAAATGCTCTGCAATGCTTTTAATGCTGCTCGGGGGTACTGTCAGATTTTGCCAGCAGATCCGTCGATACAGAAGACAGTTTTAATTGTATGATACACTACTTCAGATAAATAAATCGCGATTTTAAATATCTCAGAAGGATGGTGATGACTCTAGCAGTGTTAAGAGTTCATTTCGGGATCGCTGCTTCGGCCGAAATCGTCGGTCAGATCGACATGAAGTGCCACCTTTATCGAGGCGCGTTCGAAATATCCTTTTTTTATAGCCTTCAGCGGGCTATAGGATGCATTTCTTTGTCGAAGCTGGATGCTTATTTGAACGCTGATCTTGGTGAAGCTGCGTGGCACGGCGGCAAACAAACAATACCGTCAGACATAGACGGGGCCGAAGAATCGAAACCCTGCGCTTGTTTAACGCACTTTTTGCTTTGTGTGCCGTCCTGACGCACAGTTTGACCAAGATAAAAGCAAACAGACTCGTCCAGTGCTTCGTGTAAGCTTATTCTTGAGTGAAGTTATCACTTTTTTTGTGTGTGTATCATACATATGGGTGCAATGCCGGCGCTCATCTCATATAACAGATTTCGCCCACGTTCCCATAATTTTGCAAGGCGCACCTGCGCGACAATTTGTTTCTGGACATATTCGCATTAATTCGTGCGTAAGCTTTTTATTAGTGCGGAAAACACACGTGCTTGTGATAAAATGGTCTTCGCACACTCTGGATCCAACGTTCGGTACCCAAAGGCTACTTGTCGCTGCGGCTCTCTTCACAGCTGCGACCCACGTCATTTTTTTTCTTCCTTCGTTCTATGAGAATCGATACAAGCGTTTGCCTTTCACGCTCGAGTTAGAGCAGGCAATGGCTGAACAGCCGACCGTGGTTCAGCAGGACAAAGATAAACGGGCGACCGCGCGCGCGAATCCTGAATCATCCAAGGCTTACGACGGAGCGGTTCACCGTCGTCTACTCTCATCGAACCGGAAGCCGGCAGCAGACGGTGAATCCCACAATCCCTCGCTCTTTTACTGGTCACCTATTTAGAAGAGGGCGACGTTCCAACTTCCAGGCATAGGTGTTCGAACAGATTTCCCACTATACCCTTCGCTCCGTTTGGCTGGGAGTTCTTACACGAAAGCTTATACCACGTTAATCAGAATTACTGACAGTGCGGCGTGCGATGATTGCAGCACCGACGAAAATATCGAACACCTGCTGTGTCATTGTCCTCGATTTGCCTCAGATAGACAAGTACTTGCCAACGCAATGCGGCGACTGTATGATCGGCCTCTTTCTGTGCAGGTGCTATTACAGCAACGTCCACATGCCTCGACAGCCCACAAGGCAGTGAAAGCCCTGCTGTGTTTCATGAAAAAGACAGGCTTGTGCGAACGCCTCTGACATGAGGTAGAGTTTTACACGCTGCAGTGAAATTACTGTCAGTACCTCCCCCCCCCTTTTGTTTTCTTTTCCCTCTCTTCCCTCTTTCTCGTCTTTCTTGTCCCCTTCCCTAATCCCCTAGTGTAGGGTAGCCAACCAGATGTCTTTTGGTCAAGCTCCCTGCCTTCTTCCTTTTGTTGCTTTCCTCCTCCTTCACCTCGCTCCGCAGCGCGCTGCGTGCCTTATGCTATCACATCATGCGCCATTTCATTCGCCACGGTACTGACAGCAGAATACAAACGCCCAAGGCTTTGGGTGAAACGCATGAGACGCTACACGCTGCGAAATCAAAATAATGGGGGACGCAGGCAGCGCTGCGTTCACGTCGTATCTTCAGCAACGTGAAACCTGAAGCATGCAGTGTTTCCTTGCCAGCATGCCCGGAAGTCATTCCAGCGACGCAGGCGGCGCCCTGTAGCCGTGCTCCGAAGATGTCACACGGTGATAGTCATGAACCAATAAACGCGTCCTCACGCTCTGCGACGCTGACGTGCACGCTCGCGACATCAACATCTCGTCCGCCATTTCGACTTACCGTTGCGCCACCTATAGTTACTGGAATGGTCGAATAGTGAACTCGAATATGATTCTAGTTCACTATAAGCGCCACTAACGTCATCGGCTATTTGTTGGCTGTCGCCATTTTCATTCTTTGTAGACAGGTAGCGAGCAGTGGAGATCTCCCCATTGTGGCGATACCCTTTTTTATGACGAACCTTGACTGGATGAGATGGATCACAAAAGAAGCCGACAAGCCAAGCGCCTAATAGTTCGTACCCACCCGTTGCGTGCGCTCTTCCTGCGTCTTTTGTGCTTGAGCAACGCGCAACAAGTTTCGAGCCCTTTGCCGTTCTTCCTGCGACATTCCAACTGCTTGCTATCGCATTCATTTTTTCGCCCCTGAAGCTAAACTGATTTTTCTGGGGAGTTTTCGGTAAAACGGGCATTAAAAGAGTAATGCAGGTTCTGCTTGCCAAAAACAAAGCTAGGCTTGCGTGGACCACGAAGAACAGACACAGCGAGAACTGGAAGAGAAGCCTCTGAAGAGCCAGTCTTATACCGTAAACTATCGATCAAGCCTCTGGATTCTACGAAACCCCGGGATCTCGTAACAGCTTTCGCTGTAGAACGAGCCGTTGATCCATCCCCATTCGTTCGCCCAGAAATAATTGTGCGTTCAGGTGGCTACACTTACCTTGAACGTCGCGTAGCTCTGACCAGGCCTGCGTGGGACTTCAGAAGACACGGGCACCGTGCATCACACACACGGGTCGAACTCGCTAAACGATCTGGCACACGAGAGTGAAACTGTCACATACCATCTGCAGCGAGGTTGTGTTGCTCGCAGCCGATTTCCATTCGCGCATGCGCCGGCGTCAGTTTGAGACGAGCGAATATTGCTGACGTCCGCGACAGTGATTAGAACATGCTACAGCTGCAACTAGTCATTTTAGTGCCTCTCGCCTCACGTTCACCACATCAGCTTCCTTGAGGGGGCCCTAAACCACCCCGAGTTGAAAGACGAAAGCGTGTTTTTTTTTTCTTTCATTGCCTACCCTTCCCGCAGTCGCTATCCCGTCCTCGCCACTCATTCCTTGATAAAAGACACGTGGACAACATCAGTGATAAACGTTAAGCATATCTGAATTCCACGTTTTTAGGCTACAGGCTCCTTCCCTGTCCTGTATTTTTTCTGGTGTTGCGCTGTAAGTTCAAGATGGATTCTAACCAACTGGCCCAACTTACCGTCTTACTACACACTGTTATCTCCTCCTTCGCTGTCGATAATGCGCAAAACGTCATGAAATCGGTTCATTGCACACGATCGTCATGCGACACAAGGCACAGCGCGTGAGGCACTGCAAAAAAAAAAAAACAGTGCAATAGATAACGGACGAATGACGACCCCAGATATATGGTACAATCGAGAGCCGATTTCTTCGTGGCGTCGAGCCAACAGACTGCTGACGTCACGAATTGCGCCGAAAACGAGGAAAACGCCGGGAAAGAATAACACGCTCTTTACTTAGTTTCTTCGGAAATTGTTAGCCCCGCCGCGTTGGTCTAGTGGCTAAGGTACTCGACTGCTGACCCGCAGGTCGCGGGATCGAATCCCGGCTGCGGCGGCTGCATTTACGATGGAGGCGGAAATGTTGTAGGCCCGTGTGCTCAGATTTGCGTGCACGTTAAAGAACCCCAGGTGGTCGAAATTCTCTGGAGCCCTCCACTACAGACGTCTCTCATAATCATATGGTGGTTTTGGGACGTTAAACCCCACATATCAATCAATCAATTCGGAAATTGGTAAGTGGCTCCCGTTTAAACCGCAGGGGACAAAAAGGGTACTGCCGCTTAAGCGAGTGACGACATGGTAGGTCGCAGTGCTCGTCATGACGGATTGCGCCCGCGATGCAGGCGAAAGTTGCGACGGGTGCCGAGGCCAAGTGAGCGTGTCGTCTCCGGGCGGTAAAGGGGTCAAGTCTGTTTTTTTTTTCTTCCTTCACACTCGTGCTAGTGCTTCCGTCTTTCCAAGTACTTTTCTCGAGTTTTTTTTCCTTGCTTTCACCTCCTACTGCACCTATAAGCACGACCTCGACCTGCATGCTACACGCGGGTACAAACACCCTTGCTTCGTAGCTCCCTCGATTCGAGAAGGCAAGAGTGACAGGGTCGAGTTTTGACGGATTACGGGCTACACCTGGACCATCAGGAGTGCGACTGCTACGAAGAATCGACATAGACGTACGGTACATAGACGGATAATGAGTCACTTTCTTTTTCGGAGTCTATTATATTTCGTTTTCTCTGTTGTAATATTGAATTTGACATGTCTTGTACAACTTTATAGTTCTCGCCTATTAATGTCACACATGCCCTGACATGAACCAGACATCGGAAAACGTGATGTACAGTACTCACGGATTGAAACAAGACACTCGGAGCATGTGGCCGACGGTACATGTGCCACCACTTGTGGGTGCGCGTGGAACGAATGTGTTGCAGCCACCTCTCAATTAGTCCTTAGAATGCCCGCTGGATGGCACTACTTCTATATCATTAAAGGGGCCCGGAAACACTTTTTTGAGTAACAATGGAATAAATTCACTGGAAAAGCGTATTACCTCCCAAATTGAACGCCGCAAAAATTTTAAGAATCCGTCCAGTACGAGCGGAGTTACAAATATTTGTCACACGCTGCAATCTCATTCTCTCGCCTCGACGAAAGCGCTGGGAGCTGAGCAGGGAGGGATGGGAGGGGCAAAGAAAAAAACGTGACTCGTGCCTCATGACCTTGAGCTATTTTTTTCTTCGAATACGCGGCTTTCTCAGTGCGATCGCGCGCGCACGTATGGACAAGTGACGGCCCCTCGCGGTGATATCTGTAACAACCGAGCGCACCGTGTTCAAATCAGCCAATGGCTGACAGATGGGTTTACTGGGCTTAATTCCGTGATTTATCGAGAGAAGAGAAAGCAATTTTCAGCTGACTTTGATAACTTATTGTAAATTCCAGGCTGCGTGCTGCGCTATAATATTTGGCTGGCGTGTTGTCAACAGCCTCTACTACTGATCGGCAGTGTTTTCTGACCATGCTCAAAAAGTGTTGCAGGGCCCCCGTGATATATGATGAAAAAATTCGGGATGGCGGTACTTCAACTCTCATCGTTTGTATGCACGTAAATACCCGATGAAGTGGACGAGGGGACGACTGCCGCTACAGCTCAACTGGTACAAGCATCGGGGGCGCAATCCTAAGGTTGCGGGTTCGGTCCCTTCCGACGACATGTTGTCTTTTCGTTCCCCTTAACTTTCTTCGCCTGCCTATATCGTATAAATATACGGTACACTTTAACCAGCACACTCAACGTCCCCTATAATTTGGAGCTTCATTATCTGCAGAGGATGTTGAGCTTCCCGTCCCGACGTGGCAGTGGCCCATCGCGGTCTGATTTGTGGCGACGCACTCTTGCGAATTTCCCTGCGCAGCCTCCGCCTGCTTATCTTCCGCTCGGCGTGACATGGCTACACGCTGCATCGGCTTCCGATAACTCTAGGTAAACTGCAGTGCCATTGCAGCACCAACAAAGTGATATGCGTCACCGCCGGTGGCTATTAAACAGACGGCTCAGATTGCAAGATTGTGCCTTCGCTATTCAGACGAGCGTAGCGTCGGTATGCTCGCCCATGGCTTCTGCTAAGCGAATGAACAGTCGTAATATTTTCATGTTGCGATTCCTCCTTCCGTCGACGCGACTCGGACAGATTTATCAGATCGCAACCTTTGGACTATATTGCCGCGACAGGTTGGCCACGTTCAAGTAGCCCGCCGCAATCACCGTGACACGAGCACCAGGCAAGACCGGGCTGGCATGCGCCACTCGTTCGTGCGCTCGGGCTACGAGGAAGAGGAAGACAGAGCTGTGCAACTAGAGTACGCGGACTTCGACGACCATAGTCATTAGACTTGTGCCCGCGAATCTAATGACTATGGTCGTCGAAGTCCGAGTAGCCGAGTTGCAAAGATTCGACTAACTTCCTCTTTCTCATTGCCCGAGAGCACGAACGCGTGGCGCATGCCAGCCGCGTCTTGCCTGGTGCTTGTGCCACGATGATTGCGGCGGGCTACTTGAACGTGGACAATGTGTCGCGACAATATAAAGATTACCGTACCATACCCTACCATATCGTAAATGTGCTACGTGGACATATCCTCGACAACGGCTATATACGGGTCAATGTTGCTTGAAAGTATAGTGGGAGCCAAGGAGTTGTCTTTTTTTAGGGGCGAAGCTCCTTAGGGCGTGGGCTGTGCGTCCCCTGTAGCCTGTATGTAGCCACCTCTAGTTTAGTTCTTGCAGTGTTCACTAGATGGCGGTACCGTCCCCTGTATGTAGCCACCTCTAGTTTAGTTCTTGCAGTGTTCACTAGATGGCGGTACCGTCTCCTGTATGTAGCCACCTCTCGTTTAGTTCTTGTAGTGTTTACTAGATGGTGGTACTTGTAGCTGATGATGAAAAGATGCAAGATGTTATAAACTAGAAAGCGGTACTTGTAGTTGATGAAAGACGCGAGATCTTATAAAATAGGAATGATGTCACATATCGACCGGGAACATCAAGACATTCATAGACACTGCGTTACGAAATTATGAGAACAAATACAAGAATGGACCATTTGTACTACTTGGAGACTTTAACGTGGCTATCATAGACAATAATTGGCTTATCCAACATATGGCTTCTAGATATGCACTCAGACGTATATCGTTTGACCATATGAAACCTACCACGATCCGAGGAACATGCATAGACCTAGTATTTGCAAATTGCCCACTGCAACCCATACAGGAACCGCTCTCCCTTCATTTCACAGACCATAAAGCCGTCATAATGAAGGGACATCGCAAGCCATCCATCGTCTAAGAACAAATAAAAGTTGATTTGTGTACATACACACACAGCGTTTCTCACGTCTTTACATGATGATCGACTGGGCGAATTACACGGAAGATTCACAGTTTACCGATGAATCCCTCCGGAGCTTCGCCCATTCATCATCATTCACCCCGTGAATATGCCGTAATTTTTTTTAATTTCCCTACGCCGTTCATCTCAAGGGGATATGCCCAGACATCTATTCGAACAATGCCTGCAACATGTGTGGCTGGACTCACGCATCGCTTAAGCGCGAGAATATGCGATTGTAGGTGAAGAAAATGCAAAGCTGCGGCACGGTGAACGGCCACGCTGCGCTGCTCAAACCTGCAGGGTTAACTGTGGGTCATCCACCAAGTCCTAGAGGCGGCGAGGAGACAGGGTCTCCCGTCCTCCTCGTGACGTCACATGGTACAATGGATTCGCCGAAACTGGGCTGATTGCGGAGGCAATGCGAATCCAGGTGACGCTCAGAATGCTCACAGAAGCGTGCGGGGGAGGCTCAACACATCGAGAGAGACGAAAAAATCACAGCATATCCACGGAGTAAATGATGATGAGTGGGGCGAAGCGTCCGCCAGCCCATCCGTGCGTCCATCTGTCCATGCGTCCGTCCGTGCGTCCGTACATCCATCCTTCTGTCTGTCTGTTCGTTTGTCCATCCGACCGTACGTCCGCGCGTCTATCCATCCTTCCGTCCGTCTGCTAGTCTGTCTGTCCGTCCATCCGTTTGTGCGTCCATCTAGTGAACACTCCAAGTACCGCCTTTTCACATCTCGCATCCCCTGTGGCATCCCCTGTGCGCGCACACACACACACACGCACACACACACACGCACGCACACACACGCACACACACACACGCACACACACACGCACACACACACGCACACACACACACACACGCACACACACACACACACGCACACACATGCGCACGCGCGCATCGAACGAAACAACGCACGCTTCATTCTACAAGGCTTTGCAGACGACGACGTCACCATCTAGTGAACACTGCAAGAACTAAACTAGAGGTGGCTACATACAGGGGACGGTACCGCCATCTAGTGAACACTGCAAGAACTAAACTAGAGGTGGCTACATACAGGCTACAGGGGACGCACAGCCCACGCCCTAAGGAGCTTCGCCCCTAAAAGCAGATTGCTCTCGCCTGCAAGTCTTCTTAGCCGAATGCACAAGGAAACCTGTGAGCTTTAAGGCGAAAGCCTTTAATGGTTCATACTCGCGGCGTCCGACCATGCGTACGTGTCCTGGAACACGTGCCAGATACGGCCCCCTCCCCTCACACTCTCTCACCTATCACGGAATGGCACAGCAACCACCTACGAAAAAAAAAGTGGAAGAAAAGCAAAAAGCAAAAAAAAAGAAAAGGGAAGCGAAACAAATCTAAAGAGAATGAAACAAGCAAAAACTTGAAAAACACATTACATATCAGTCAGTCGAATGGCCACAGCCTTTCACAGAACACACTTTGTAATATACAAAGTGGCCTCCATTTTTGTTTTATTTGTAAGCGTAATCATCATCATTTCATGCATCTTCAATGTGTTTATTGCTTCATTCCATCCACCACTGGTCACGTGACCTGTGCGACGCCTACTTCTGCTACTACAGCATTGACGGGGACAGCACACGGTAGAAGAAGACAGTGTAGCTGCAATAGAAACGACTTAATTTTTGCTGCTATACAAGGCGTAAGTAAGCACCGTGCCGAAAGATGGTGGTGTTTCCTGCGAATAGGGTTCTTCCCCCTATCGCATTCTCGTGTATTTCGATATATAATCTCTAAGAAGCGTGGCCCGTGAAAAGGCTGCAGAGACGACGAAAAAAGAAAAAAAAGTATACACAAAAATAATGCTGGGGCTCCCCTTGTAGCGTCGTCGGGGTAGATTGGGTGGGATGACCAAGATCAGGCAGGTCATGAAAGCAGGACGTCCATTTAGGAAACTTGAAAAAAGGGATTTATTTGCATTCAAAGAAAAGTTAACTGGTCATCGTTGTTCCCCCTTCGGCGCCCGCCGTCTCCTCCGTCCTTTTTATCCCTCTCGTTGCCGCCCCTCTCCCTCTATCTCGGTCCATCAGTCCACTTCACGAAAGGCAGGGGCGGCCCGCAGTAAGAGGGGGGGATCAAGGGGGTGAATAGTCCACCCGGAACCCGACTTCCCCTCAGCTCTATGCTCAGTTGTTCCGGGTGGACCCATCCCTCCAAGAAGCAGCGACGAATCTTTCGTTCCCCGAAACCGCCGCCGCATTCCGCAGGGCCCAGCCGTGGCGCCAGCGCACCGTCCCGCGACACAATGGTCAGCCTCAACAGTCGCTGCGTTCGCGGAACTGAGTGGCGGCGACATCGCGCTCGCCTCGAAGACGTCACTGGCAGCGGGACGCAACAGACTCCTCCGCCGCCGAAAGACTCGACTCGAGGGTGGCCAACTGTCGGGTCACCTGAAGCGTCGAGACGACATGTGCAAACACTCGGCCTCTCTGGGCCTCAGCACTCGCATCACCAATAACCCTGTTCCAGGGATACACAACACAAGCACACACACTCTGGTCGGCGTGCCCGAGCGACACGCCCACCGGACGCCAAAACTGCCATAATTGTACCCCATGATTGCCCTCTCTTTCTTTCTTTTTTTTTTTGTGGTGGTCAGCCCTTGGAAAAAAATCTAAATGCCGTGACCTCAGCCGCGATAGAAACACATCAGTAAAAAAAGAAACAGCAACAAGAAAATCAGTGTTCGACTCTAAAATCCACGGCTCAGTCCATCGGCGTTCTTATTCTGGTTCCCCTTTCTATATTTGACCTCGAAGTTATACTCCTGTAGTATGAGGCTCCATCTCAACAGCCTCCCGTTTTTATTGGACATTTGCTTCAGCCATGAAAGCGGGCAGTGGTCAGTCTCGACCGTGAATTTTGTGCCTTGAATATAGCATCCTAGTTTTTGAATGGCCCACACAATGGACAAACATTCTTTCTCCGAGGCACTGAAAGCCTCTTCTCGGGGAGTCAGCTTCCGACTGAGATAGAGCACCGGATGCTCTTCACCTCCCTCGTTAAGTTGGGCCAAGACGACACCTAGACCTCGGTTGCTGGCGTCGCATTGGAGAATGAATTCTCGGCTAAAGTCTGGCGCGACAAGCACGGGCCGAGAAGACAAAGCTTTCTTCAAGTTTTGGAAGGCCTCCTCCCTCTCGGTGCTCCAAGTTACCACTTCCGGTTCAGGTTTTCGCAGGCTGTCGGTTAGCGTGCTGGCGAGCTCCGAATAATTTGGAATGTAGTGCTGGTAATAGCCTGTCATTCCTAGAAATGTTCGCACCTCCCTTTTGTTTACGGGTCTTGGGAAGTTGACTATCGCAGCTACTTTGGCTTTCATTGGTTCCCGTTTTCCCTGCCCTATGTCGTGTCCCAAATACGTGACACGGGCTTGGCCGAACTGACACTTCTCGGCTTTAATAGTCAGGCCCGCCCCTTTGATTCTTTCAAGCACCGTTCGTGTGTGCTGCAAATGAGACTCCCAATCATTAGAAAATACGGCCACGTCGTCTAGATATGGCACCGCAAATTCTTCTAGTCCTTCTAGCACCCGATCCATTAACCTTGAAAAACAGAAGGGTGCGTTTTTCAAACCAAAGGCCATGGTGACGGGCTGATAAACGCCAAAGGGTGTTACAAATGCTGCATACCGACTTGCTCGTTCAGTTAAGGGCACCTGCCAATATCCTCTCACTAAATCTAGGGTTGAAATGAAGGTAGCCCGGCTTACCAGCTCCACCCTTTCCTCTATGTTAGGCAACGGGTACACCTGGTCTTTTGTGATCGCATTCAACCTGCGATAATCGACGCATGGCCGTGGTTCTTTCCCCGGCACCTCGACCAACATCAAAGGGGAGCAATAGTCACTATATGCTTCTTTGATCACGCCAAGGCGAAGCATCCTTTTAACTTCCGCCTTCATTAAGTCCAGCTGTCGCGGAGACACGCGGTACGCCTTCGAGCTAAAAGGGACCTCTGTAGTCAGCTCGATATCATGTTGTACCAAATGAGTCCTTCCGAGCCTTTCCCCAAAACATTCCAGATATTCCTGAATAAGGCTCTTCAGATCCTCGACTTTAGCTGTACCCAACTCGTCTTTGTTAACTGCACACGCGATTATCTCTTCTACACTAGGGCCCGTGTTCCCAGGAAAACAAGGTACCTCTAGAGAAACCTCTTCTGAAACATTCATGGCGATGCTAACAATTGCTGCTCGCTCTAAAAATGGCTTCATTAGGTTTACGTGGTAGACCCTGTCCTCGCGTTTTCTTCCAGGTAATCTCACGGTGTAGTTTACTTCCGAAAGGCGACTGATAACCTCGGCAGGTCCATCCCAGTGGACTTCCAGTTTATTCTGGCGATTAGGCCTCAATATCATCACTTTGTCGCCCGGGTTGAATGATCGCGTCCTGGCATTTCTATCATAGTAGCGCTTTGAAGCGTCTCGCCTCGCCTCTAGGTTGCCCTTCACGATCTCACGACACTTATGTAACCTTTGCATTAGGTTCAACACATACTCGATCACACATTTAGGCCCCCGATCATCCTCCCACAGTTCGCGGACTAGCCTCAGCGGACCTCGAAGATTCCGGCCATACACCAGCTCTGCCGGTGCGAACCCGGTTCCCTCGTGTGGCACTGTGCGCAACGCAAATAGCGTGCCCGGTAAACAACCATCCCAATCACACTTCCTTTCATGGCAAACAGCTCTCAATACTTTTTTTAGGGTAGCATGCCATCTCTCCACACTGTTGCTTTGTGGGTGGTAAACCGAGCTATGCAAAATTTTAACGCCACATTTCTCGAGAAACATGGTCGTGAGAGCACTCGTGAAAACGGTTCCCTGATCCGATTGCATTTCGGCAGGGAAACCGAGGCGCGAAAATATAGAAAGCAACGCATCGACTACCTCGACCGAAGTTGCCTCCTGTAAGGGCACCGCCTCGGGGAACTTCGTTGCAGGACACAATAGTGTGAGAATGTATCTGTTCCCCGCACTTGTTTTCGGCAACGGCCCCACCAAATCTACAACAACTCTGCGGAAGGGCTCAGAAATAATGGGCACTTTTACCATCGGGGCCTTCCATTTGTCGTTAGACCTACCGGCTCTCTGGCAAGCGTCACAAGTCTTCACGAAATTCTGCACGTCCCTGAAACACCCCGGCCAATAAAATTCCTGTAGCAATCTTTTCTTGGTTTTATTTATGCCCAGGTGTCCTGCCCATGAGTGATCGTGACAAAGACTGAGTAGGTCCTTGCGGTATGGTGATGGCACCACCAATTGATCGTAGCACTGCCCTCGCCTATCTCGGTATTTACGATATAGGATACCGTTCCTCACTTCGAAAGAGATGTTTCTTGACGAAACACCTTCACTGTTTCCGTTGTTCATAACCGCTATACTAGGGTCAGTTTTCTGAGACAGCCGTAACGCTTCCCTGTCAACCCCTAGCATGCGCTCGTAGCTGTGCGAGATTGGGGCCAACACGGACCCCTGCAAACTATGATCTTTTCCTTTCGAAGGTTTCTTTCTTTTCTCAATTATCGGCTTCTTAATCTGACCATTTTCCGGATTTTCGGTCGGAGGAATAGGGATAAGTGCCTCGTCGGGCTTAACTTCTTCGGATTCAGTTGTTAACTCTTTCGCTTTGGCACCTTCCCCTTCCCCGTAACGCAGCTGCTGAGCCAATACGCGTGCTTTCGATCTCGTCAAAGCCATGACCTGGGCATCAGCAAAAGTGCACCCCCTGTCGTTGAGTAGTGACTCCGAGCTGTTCGAGAAAAGGTACGGGTAGCCCTCTGGTAGCCCACGGGAGACTGCTGCTACTGTCTCGATCGCTCCAAAAGGACCCCGAATGTGTACCTTTGCCATAGGTAAACACACTGAATCTTCGCTGACGGCCTGTCTTATCCACGCGCATTCGGATAAGTAGTCTTCACTTTTTACGTAGTTCGGATGGACTACGTCCATAGTGGCCGCGGAGTCTCTGAGTACCCTACACCTTTTGTCATTAACCATTAAATCTGTCGTGTAAGGTTTCAAAAGATCTAGGTTACTCGGGTGATCGCTTACGCAAGCAAACACTGGCCTACCTTTTGAGCAGTTTCGGGCAAAGTGACCTGTTTCGTTGCACTTGAAACATAGCGCCTTAGCTCGCGACTCTAACTCTTCTAAATGATTTCTGACCTCCTTTCTGTTCTTTTCCTGCTCTTTCAGCTTGCCTTCAGCACGCGCCGAATTTTGATTAGTTTCCTCTCGCTCTTTTGTTGCGCTTTGCGGTCCTCGAGTGTAAGCTTGGGGCCGTGGTGCAGGCCTTTGATAGTGATGTGCGCTGTTGATCGGGGTCCTGAAGCCTCGACTGGCCACGTACTCGTCGGCAAGCTGTGCTGCACTCCTAACAGACACACCTTCCTGCCTATCCTTGACCCACAGGCGCACGTTATCCGGCAGGGTGTCATAAAACTGCTCCAAACAAATTAGATCCCTCAGTTTACTTAAGTTATCCGCACCTGCTCCTTTCACCCACTCTGAAAAATTATCACTCAGGCTACACGCAAACTCAACAAAGCTTTCACCCGGCTTCTTTCTTTCCCGTCTAAATCTCCTCCGAAATTCCTCTGTGGAGAGCCTGTATTTTGCGAGTAATGTCGACTTCACTGAACTGTATACGCCTGCCTCGGCTGCGCTCAGTCTGGCCACGACCTGCGAGGCCTCACCCGGTAACAACGCAAGCAACCGCTCTGGCCAGGTGTCCTGGTGAAATGAATGTTTCTCACAGATCCGTTCAAAATTAATCAGGTAGAGACCAATGTCCTCGCCTGTTTTGTACGGCTGAAGCAAACTCGTCATCTTCAGGTTCTCAGTATGCGGCGGCGCCGCATCTGCACTGCGTGCTAATCTCGCCTGCTCTAGCTTTATTCTCTCGAGCTCAATTTCGGCCTGTCTTTGTTCTCTCCTTTCCTGCCTTTCCTTCTCTTCCGCTCTTTCCCTCTTTTCTTCCTCCCTTTGTTTCTTCTCCTCACATATCTTTTCCCAGGCCTCGCTGAGCTCGTCCTCCTCGAAACCCCCTTCGATTATCGCACTGCGAATTTCGGGCTTCCTTAACCTGCTATTGATATCCAAGCTGAGCTCTACTGCTAACAGCAACAGCTCTTCTTTCTTTAACACTCCGATATCCATATCTTCACAAGAGCCAACCAATACTTCTGCAATATTCACCGCACACTTGTGGCGGCCCTTCAGAGCCGCCACAAGTGTGCGGTGAATATTGCCCGATAGAACCCTGTTCTTATCGTCCGGCAAAACGTGATCGCTCAAGCACTCACCTAGCCTCGAGCTGCCGAAGGCCGTGTCTCCCGGAGCCACGTTCCCAGGTCCGCCGATCCCAGATCGTCGGGTCTGCCTTCTGCTGCTCGTCCTTAGTTTCCGGTAGTCGTTACTGCGACGGTTGTGCCTCCCGGAGCCACGAAGTCTCGCTCTGCCGATCCCGGATCCGCAGAAGTCGATCTTCCGTCCGCAGCTACTTCCAACCTCGAGCTGGCGAAGGACGTGTCTCCCAGAGCCACGTTCACAGGACCGCCGATCCCAGATCGTCTGGTCTGCCTTCTGCTGCTCGTCCTTAGTTTCCTGGAGTCGTCCAAAACTTCATGCCGTTACTGCGACGGTTGTGCCTCCCGGAGCCACGAGGTCTCGTTCTGCTGATCCCGGATCCACAGAAGTCGATCTTCCGTCCGCAGTTTTCTGCATGCCTTTTTTTGATTCCACCGCTGCCATCCAGTTTGTAGCGTCGTCGGGGTAGATTGGGTGGGATGACCAAGATCAGGCAGGTCATGAAAGCAGGACGTCCATTTAGGAAACTTGAAAAAAGGGATTTATTTGCATTCAAAGAAAAGTTAACTGGTCATCGTTGTTCCCCCTTCGGCGCCCGCCGTCTCCTCCGTCCTTTTTATCCCTCTCGTTGCCGCCCCTCTCCCTCTATCTCGGTCCATCAGTCCACTTCACGAAAGGCAGGGGCGGCCCGCAGTAAGAGGGGGGGATCAAGGGGGTGAATCGTCCACCCGGAACCCGACTTCCCCTCAGCTCTATGCTCAGTTGTTCCGGGTGGACCCATCCCTCCAAGAAGCAGCGACGAATCTTTCGTTCCCCGAAACCGCCGCCGCATTCCGCAGGGCCCAGCCGTGGCGCCAGCGCA
Source organism: Rhipicephalus microplus (assembly GCF_013339725.1). Classification (NCBI taxonomy): domain Eukaryota; kingdom Metazoa; phylum Arthropoda; class Arachnida; order Ixodida; family Ixodidae; genus Rhipicephalus; species Rhipicephalus microplus. Next base: position 44,108,190 of record NC_051168.1, read on the forward strand.
CCGTCCCGCGACACAATGGTCAGCCTCAACAGTCGCTGCGTTCGCGGAACTGAGTGGCGGCGACATCGCGCTCGCCTCGAAGACGTCACTGGCAGCGGGACGCAACACCCTCCAAGACAGTTACATCACAAGGTTTCTTTCCTTTCTTGGGAACACTTATTCCCCCGACGTATGAAAGTTCCTAGTCTGCCCCCTCCTTCTTATCCACGCGCACCGCGGCACCATTGCTAGTCCCAAACAACCGAACCCTCGCAACACTCTTACAGCACCATTCGTACGTAGGAAACGCCACCAACCATCCGAACTATAAATAATCGGAGAGCTCAGAAGAAAAAAAAAAAACGTAAAAGACCAGAGATATGTACACGCTCTCAGCGAACACGTGATCACACACGAGCGCCAACGGTTCGGGGCGCCCCCTGGGTGCATTCTGCAGCGGCAGGCACGTCAATCGTCTTGTATTTGAGCGAAAGAGCCGCGCTGTCTCTGCAGCAGCTCTGCTGTAGGGCACGTAGAACTTTGTACGCATGTATACACACTCAGGAAACGGTTACTCACACATACAGAGGACAGCCCAAAGCCGTTTGGGGCCCTCTCCGTTCATTCTGTTTGGAGCGTTGCAAGGACGGAAGAGACAGTGGTGTACTCCTAACTCAGATCTAGACAGGCGGGCGAAGAGATGACGTTTTTATGGACTGCAGCCTCACGCGACGGTCGACGTGTGTATTTATGAGATGGATCACGCGGGGGAGGGGTGGGCCCTGGGGGAGTATGGAAGGGGAGCGCACGAGCATAGGCAAGTGGAAGTCGTGTGTAAGCTCCTAAGGAAGTGTCGAGGACCCCGACTTGTGTACGAGGCCGCAGACTTGGGTATGTACGAGATTTGGGGGTCACAGACTCTTCCCGGTTCATGGCCTGTACCAAAGAACACGTGTTAGTTTTCTTCGCCCCTGGTTCACGAGCTCCACCGAGAGCAGGAAAGAAAGGGAAAAAAAATTCATGAGCTTAGAGATGATGTCAAATACACGACGTGGGTCCGTATTCGGACACCCAAGGTGCAGTGGACCTACATCACTAATCATACGCAGCAGCTGCAGACGAGACTCAACGGGAAGGATGTTCTGTATCTATACTAATCTATACAGTCGGAACAAAAAGCGTGCGGGATGTGAAGCGCGTTGCCCAGCGACGAGAAAGTGCATCGCTGCGTCACCTACCGCGGGGCATCGGGTGTTGATGGGGATATCACCTGCAGACTTCGTGATAAGAGGCAACGGTGCGTTGACTAGACGCGCCTTCACCAATCACTGAAGCCGATAACCTCGACACCACGTCACGATAGGCGACGCAGAGATGCAGTTTTTCATCGATCGTTCACACGCTGCAGATCCCGCAAACTTTTGCGGCCAACAGTAATTTTAATCAATCATTCATCCTCGCTCCTCTTTGTTAAGAGATAGAAAGAAACAAGAACTTTGGTGGTCTCTTGCAATTTTACACCAGATGACTCGAAGGCGGAAGACATCTTCTTCTCACTAGATCTATTGATCTTGCCCCGACACCATTGAAAAGCCACGTGCACCAGTAAAATCGCTGTTTTTTTTTAAAATAAAGAATCTCTTTGTCTCTCTCTCTGTCTGTCAAAGTGCACTTATAGATTTGTTTTGCAGTGCCTCCGATGTCGGCGCACCTCTGACCCAAGGTTATATGTAATGTGATGACAGCATGACGTGTTGCTACGTCACCGGCTGCCACGCCAAATTTTGAGACGTCATCATGACTTCACAAGCGTTTGCGATCTGCGACGTCATGGTTACGTCGCACGGTGACGTCGTTAAATCATGGATTTTTAAAATCGCTCCTGCTATGCCTGACGCCGACGGTCAATCTTCGCATTTGGCGAGGCACTTAAGGCTTCAACCTTAAAGAAAAAAAAAATGCTTGAGAAAAGCTACACGACTTGCCTTATTTAATTGCAACATGACTTTGTCTGGGGTGAGCTGGTGGTGATTCAGATCAGGTAAATTAGCATTTAAAAACTTTTTGTAAAGAAAGAAAGAAAGGAAAAAGAAAAAGAAAGAAAGAAAGAAAGAAAGAAAGAAAGAAAGAAAGAAAGAAAGAAAGAAAGAAAGAAAGAAAGAAAGAAAGAAAGAAAAGGAAGCAACAGCTACCGTACTGCTTTACAAATGATTGCCAGGTTTCTTTCTATAACTACGCGGATGCGGTCATCCGTGACTGTGTTTCGATGTCCAAGGCTTCCGTTGAGTGCTGTTTGAGGTGGTGTTGTTGTCGTCATCGTCAGCGTCATCATGTTGTTTTTGTTGTTGTTAATTCGCTGTTCACTCCTTGTAACATGAGTGAGTGAACGTAAGCAATACCAAAATGGTTGATTGGGCGAGTTGGTGATACATGACTAATTATGAAATGGAAGCGCACAACGTAGAAGCAGACGGAAAGACAGGGACAAGCGCTAACTACCAACTGAAAGTTTATTCGGAAAAAATATGAAATATATACTAAAAGATGATACAGTGTCAAGGCACATACGATAACACCAAAGCACAGACCAAAAATGGCAACACCGATAGAATATCTTAGTGCGTCAGCCCTACCTTACCATCGCTTACTGTGCTTTACATTGATTAGTTAACTTCTACGGCATCTGCTAATGTTTAAAAACGCTAGCTCCTTATCGGACAAAGCGATTGATGGTTTGCTGACGCAAGCCCCGTGTTCCGCTATGTGTGCTGCTTCAATTATAAGCCTTGTGCGCTCATCTTTGTGCTTTTGGAGAACTACTGTCTTATCAAATTGTACTTCACAGCCACATCTAGTGACATGCTGGGCAAGAAAACCATCATTGCCGCTACGAACATTGCACGCATGCTCACGCAACCTGTCGTTGAGGCATCTTCCAGTCTGCCCAATATAACAGGCACCGCACGAAAGTATGATCATGTAAACTACGTCACCAATGCAGTTGACAAAACGGTTCCTGTGCTTTGTTTTACACCGCTGTTCCCTGTGTCTAGCGCCACATGTCAGTCTAGCCAGCTGAGAAAGCTTGTGTGGTGCAGAGGAAACTACACGCACTCCCATGCGCTGCCCCACCTTTTTCAGGCGGTGGGTAACCTGATGCATGTAAGGGACAACAGCTACTCTTTCTCTTTCTTTTTCGTGGGTCCTGTTGTCACGATTGGGTCGTGTCTGGCCCCAATTTTGAGTGATTTGTTGTTGGCGAAAATGGACAGGGCCGTTAATCAAGAATTAGTGAGCACTGCAGCGAAGAAAGTGTTTCGATTTGTTGATGATTTTTAGTCATAGTGAAGTGTGATCCTCGAGGTTTTGTGTCTCATGCCAATAATGTGATGTCAAATACACGACGTGGGTCCGTATTCGGACACCCAAGGTGCAGTGGACCTACATCACTAATCATACGCAGCAGCTGCAGACGAGACTCAACGGGAAGGATGTTCTGTATCTATACTAATCTATACAGTCGGAACAAAAAGCGTGCGGGATGTGAAGCGCGTTGCCCAGCGACGAGAAAGTGCATCGCTGCGTCACCTACCGCGGGGCATCGGGTGTTGATGGGGATATCACCTGCAGACTTCGCGATAAGAGGCAACGGTGCGTTGACTAGACGCGCCTTCACCAATCACTGAGGCCGATAACCTCGACACCACGTCACGATAGGCGACGCAGAGATGCAGTTTTTCATCGATCGTTCACACGCTGCAGATCCCGCAAACTTTTGCGGCCAACAGTAATTTTAATCAATCATTCATCCTCGCTCCTCTTTGTTAAGAGATAGAAAGAAACAAGAACTTTGTGGTCTCTTGCAATTTTACACCAGATGACTCGAAGGCGGAAGACATCTTCTTCTCACTAGATCTATTGATCTTGCCCCGACACCATTGAAAAGCCACGTGCACCAGTAAAATCGCTGTTTTTTTTAAAATAAAGAATCTCTTTGTCTCTCTCTCTGTCTGTCAAAGTGCACTTATAGATTTGTTTTGCAGTGCCTCCGATGTCGGCGCACCTCTGACCAAGGTTATATGTAATGTGATGACAGCATGACGTGTGCTACGTCACCGGCTGCCACGCAAATTTTGAGACGTCATCATGACTTCACAAGCGTTTGCGATCTGCGACGTCATGGTTACGTCGCACGGTGACGTCGTTAAATCATGGATTTTTAAAATCGCTCCTGCTATGCCTGACGCCGACGGTCAATCTTCGCATTTGGCGGGCACTTAAGGCTTCAACCTTAAAGAAAAAAAATGCTTGAGAAAAGCTACACGACTTGCCTTATTTAATTGCAACATGACTTTGTCTGGGGTGAGCTGGTGGTGATTCAGATCAGGTAAATTAGCATTTAAAAACTTTTTGTAAAGAAAGAAAGAAAGAAAAAGAAAGAAAGAAAAAGAAAGAAAGAAAGAAAGAAAGAAAGAAAGAAAGAAAGAAAGAAAGAAAGAAAGAAGAAAGAAAGAAAGAAAGAAGAAAGAAAGAAAGAAGAAAGAAAGAAAAAGAAAGAAAGAAAGAAAGAAAGAAAGAAAGAAAGAAAGAAAGAAAAAGAAAGAAAGAAAAAGAAAGAAAGAAAAAGACAAAGACAGAAAGAATGACAAGAAAGAAAGAAAAGAAAGGAAGCAACAGCTACCGTACTGCTTTCACAAATGATTGCCAGGTTTCTTTCTTATAACTACGCGGATGCGGTCATCCGTGACTGTGTTTCGATGTCCAAGGCTTCCGTTGAGTGCTGTTTGAGGTGGTGTTGTTGTCGTCATCGTCAGCGTCATCATGTTGTTTTTGGTTGTTGTTAATTCGCTGCTTCACTCCTTGTAACATGAGTGAGTGAACGTAAGCAATACCAAAATGGTTGATTGGCGAGTTGGTGATACATGGACTAATATGAAATGGAAGCGCACAACGTAGAAGCAGACGGAAAGACAGGGACAAGCGCTAACTACCAACTGAAAGTTTATTCGGAAAAAATATGAATATATACTAAAAGATGATACAGTGTCAAGGCACATACGATAACACCAAAGCACAGACCAAAAATGGCAACACCGATAGAATATCTTAGTGCGTCAGCCCTACCTTACCATCGCTTACTGTGCTTTACATTGATTAGTTAACTTCTACGGCATCTGCTAATGTTTAAAAACGCTAGCTCCTTATCGGACAAAGCGATTGATGGTTTGCTGACGCAAGCCCCGTGTTCCGCTATGTGTGCTGCTTCAATTATAAGCCTTGTGCGCTCATCTTTGTGCTTTTGGAGAACTACTGTCTTATCAAATTGTACTTCACAGCCACATCTAGTGACATGCTGGGCAAGAAAACCATCATTGCCGCTACGAACATTGCACGCATGCTCACGCAACCTGTCGTTGAGGCATCTTCCAGTCTGCCCAATATAACAGGCACCGCACGAAAGTATGATCATGTAAACTACGTCACCAATGCAGTTGACAAAACGGTTCCTGTGCTTTGTTTTACACCGCTGTTCCCTGTGTCTAGCGCCACATGTCAGTCTAGCCAGCTGAGAAAGCTTGTGTGGTGCAGAGGAAACTACACGCACTCCCATGCGCTGCCCCACCTTTTTCAGGCGGTGGGTAACCTGATGCATGTAAGGGACAACAGCTACTCTTTCTCTTTCTTTTTCGTGGGTCCTGTTGTCACGATTGGGTCGTGTCTGGCCCCAATTTTGAGTGATTTGTTGTTGGCGAAAATGGACAGGGCCGTTAATCAAGAATTAGTGAGCACTGCAGCGAAGAAAGTGTTTCGATTTGTTGATGATTTTTTAGTCATAGTGAAGTGTGATCCTCGAGGTTTTGTGTCTCATGCCAATAATGTGTTGTCTCTCTTTAAGAAATACCTTGGTCCACTTGTATTGACCCATGAAATGCCGGAAAACTCGTCAATCAGGTTTCTTGATCTCAGGCTCACGTTTAGGGCTGAACATACCTGCTGGGAATTCCAGCCACGCGCGGGGAAACCGCTTCTGCCGTACACGTCGGCTCATAGCAAACTTGTAAGAAGAGGCATAGTGAGTACGTGTTTCACTAATGCACTTGACCGGTCCTGTATGCATTCAATGGAGGCCAGCTTCCACAATCAGGTGGCTAGGCTTAAGTCAGCTGGGTATCCTGAGGCGGTCTTGGTGTCCGTGGCCGAAAGTATCCGTAGAAAACGGAGAGCTAAAGATGGCCAGGGACATGGTGCAGTAGGACGTGACAACAGGACCCACGAAAAAGAAAGAGAAAGAGTAGCTGTTGTCCCTTACATGCATCAGGTTACCCACCGCCTGAAAAAGGTGGGGCAGCGCATGGGAGTGCGTGTAGTTTCCTCTGCACCACACAAGCTTTCTCAGCTGGCTAGACTGACATGTGGCGCTAGACACAGGGAACAGCGGTGTAAAACAAAGCACAGGAACCGTTTTGTCAACTGCATTGGTGACGTAGTTTACATGATCATACTTTCGTGCGGTGCCTGTTATATTGGGCAGACTGGAAGATGCCTCAACGACAGGTTGCGTGAGCATGCGTGCAATGTTCGTAGCGGCAATGATGGTTTTCTTGCCCAGCATGTCACTAGATGTGGCTGTGAAGTACAATTTGATAAGACAGTAGTTCTCCAAAAGCACAAAGATGAGCGCACAAGGCTTATAATTGAAGCAGCACACATAGCGGAACACGGGCTTGCGTCAGCAAACCATCAATCGCTTTGTCCGATAAGGAGCTAGCGTTTTTAAACATTAGCAGATGCCGTAGAAGTTAACTAATCAATGTAAAGCACAGTAAGCGATGGTAAGGTAGGGCTGACGCACTAAGATATTCTATCGGTGTTGCCATTTTTGGTCTGTGCTTTGGTGTTATCGTATGTGCCTTGACACTGTATCATCTTTTAGTATATATTTCATATTTTTTCCGAATAAACTTTCAGTTGGTAGTTAGCGCTTGTCCCTGTCTTTCCGTCTGCTTCTACGTTGTGCGCTTCCATTTCATAATTAGTTAAGCAATACCAAGTGGATTCTTGGACGAGCTAGTTCATTATTTAAAAAATTGAACAGCACAAGCACGACAGAACACATGTAATCAACGTTGTTGTGAAAACCGTTCCACTGCTTTTATGCATGTCAAAAAGGTCTTGCACAGACTTGCCTCAAAGCATTCCTAAGATAACCTACAAATAGCGGAATCACCATACGTTTGGCAACACTAAAAAACACCATCACTAGAATTTAGAGTCTCATAATGATTTCGTTTTATTTATTTGAAAATGAGCGTCATCATCATCATTCCATTTTATTAGTTTCTTCATTGACACCTCACGTTTGCCACCATGACCTGCGTGAATCCAATTACCACTACCCGCGAAACGTGAAGAGAAGCTGTCTGACGGACCGCTAGCGCACTGCCTTAGTGCTGCTATAGGCTTACTTTACAACGCAGGAAAAATAAGAGCGTTAGACGTATTGCAAAAAAAAAAAATTGTCGGTGGTTCTGAAAGTGTTCTTCATCTCAGTGTCCTTATTTTGGTTTTCCATCCCATAATTGAAGAAAGTAATTAAAATATTATTTAATTAGTATGGGGAGAAATAAAGAATAGCCTGAGTACCTATATGCTAGTGTGAGTAATATGCGTTTTGTTCGGTTAGCCAGTGAAGTGTCTTTCATTTTCAAATTCTTGGCTCAAGCTATGTGGGACACCCTGTACATTGCCGCGTCATGCCTCCGTTGTGATTTAGTTGCGGTGTAGTCCTTGGCCCAATTCCTTATTGCCGAGTCACCTCTGAATGCACAAAACGAAGCAAACGGATTCCACGCGTCGCTATGTCGCCAGAGTTAACAATATACGAAGAGGCGGAAAAAAAAGGCGTCGTCTGCTGTGAACCGAAACTCGATCAGGGAACGGAAACTGCGCAGCCACTTATAACCGCGTTAAAACGGTCGAACTAACCGGAAAAACAAGCAAACCGGAACTAAAAAACCTCCGAGGAACCGACTTTAACACACTCGAGGAAGAGTGGGGAACGTGCGAGGCGGCTATAATGGTCTTCTAGCGGTTCATACAAACTATCGATCTTCTCTGCAGCAAAGCCTCTTTGCTTGTCGAATGAGAACGGCGTCTACAGCCGGCGTTTGTGTATTTTTAAGCGAGAATAGCCCCCCGATGTTGTGGCACGAGCTTTTCACTATACCTTACTACATTTCGCCCTAATTTCGGTCGTGCGTTCGCGTTACACGGTTTTTTTTTTTGTTTTTAGTTTCAGGCGGGAGGCTGCCCAACAAAGCTCTTCGCAACGACGGGTGGAGTTAATCCGCTCTTCCTTAAGATAGCTTCTTGGCTCCTTTGACTCCTTCCGTGTTTATAGTTGGAAGCTAGAGAGAGAGTGGTACAGCCGATCTTTTTGTTTGCTCAAGCGCAAACAATAACGTTCGAGCAGCACCCAACAAGGCGAATCTCTTACAGCGCGAAACTTGGAAGCGTTACTTTAACTTGTTTTTCTAAAGTTTCTCTTTTAAGACTTTGACTCGGTATTCACCGTACAACTGCGCGCACTCTCCGACTGCAGGTCTTGGAGCGACGCGCCAAAACGCTTAGTCACGCAGTTGTACTATGCACGTTTGAACGCGATAACCGTTAACACGCTCCTTTCACGAAAATTCTGGTGTTGGCGTCAGTGTCGGCATTGTTGGTTCTGAGCGAAAAAGCTGCATTTTCTGCGGACGAAAGATCGAGAAATGATAACAAGATATTAAACAAGAAAGCTCTTATGTTTCGAGAGAAAATCGAACCCATGCCTTCTGCGCTCCAATCACGGTGTTCAACCACAAGGTGACGCCATTTCCTGATACTTAAAACACACACACACACACACACACACACACACACACACACACACACACACACACACACACACACACACACACACACACACACACACACACACACACACACACACACACTATAAGAATGTCATGTAAGTGAAGGAATCTCCTTGACGCATGCAATTCTGGGTGACAGAAGCGCAGGCTATCCTCAGGCGTCAAATCATGTGAACAGACCCCTTTTGAAACGGTAATGTTAACTTTCCTGCTATACAGAATGAACAACTTCCGGCAGCTAGTCACTTCCTTCAAAGAGCCTGTTCAAGTGCGGTTAGCTTTCGCAATCACGTGGAAAATGTGGGGTTGGCTCTTTTGATATATGAACTCTCATAATAGACAAGGCCATTCAATTAGGACCATGTATCCGCTTGAAGCATGCCAGCTCGTTTACCATTACATGTCCGCAGTTAACGTGACGTTGAAATGTTATTGATGCCCACTGTCTGTGAGAATAAATTTCTCTATACGCATGAGAGGTGCCACCATTACTTGGACAAATATGCAGTGCAGAGTAGCGCACTTGAGAATTATGAAACGGGTACATTGCGCAAACAGCGGATGTTCTAAGGCCTACTCATTGCAAAACTTTAAGCAGTGTGGTGAACTCCTTTGCAGAGAAAGCTGTTATGAGATCACAACTCTGTCCACGCGCAGTTGTTTGCCGCTGCCGCTGGTGTCTGTAACCACATCACGCGAATTGAAAAAAAAATCTAATAAACACAGTGCAATGTCGCTTGTTGCGGATCCCACCGCTGGCACCTGTAGTTGCGGCTCTCGGCGCTGTTCTCCAGTAGTCGCTTTGGATCCCAGCGCTGATCACCAGTTGTTGCGGACCGGGGTTTGCCCGGGGTCATTTGTGGTAGCATGGCGTAGCTTCGGGTTGAGGAAACGAACGCTAACAAGATGGGGATACGAAAAGCAAACAGGTTTATGGCACTATTTACACTTATTCACAGCATAAAAAGGTTGAGAGTTCACAAACCACGAACGTGGTGGTTGAACCGTTACATGGTTCAGAGCGAAGTCCCGAACTCTGTGGCGTCGTTTTAAGCCCCGTCGGGCTCCTCCTTCTTGAGTGGAACACCAATCACACACACACACAACAGGCGAGGGGTACGAGCATGCACGGCCCACGTGAACATCCAATGTTGAGTCGTGATCACTGCGCTGTAAGGTGGCGCCAGAGGGGCTCCTCTTCGTCGTGTGTGTGCCGCTGGTCGAGGGGTCCCAAGCTCCTGACAGCATACATCAAACGACCCGCCGATCTGTTCGCTCAATTAGCAGGGCAATTTGTGGCGGCAGCCGCGGTTTCTTCCAAGGAAGATGCTGTCTTTGTTATCCTCTCTGGAACGGCTTACCGCGTCGTGGCCACACGACGTCTCATCCTCTGGCTAGCAGGGACAATACCTGGCGGGAATAGGCAGCCGGCCAGTCGGCTACTTGTTTGAGGATTGAAAGAGCGCCGCTCCCCCGTCAGCTCTGGACGCTGGTTCCGAGAGAACTCGAGTTCCAGGCGTGGGAGCGCTGCCCGGCTACGCTTCTCAGCGACAGCATGGCGCCTACTGACGACGGTACCCGGGTCTGCTGGGTGCCAGCCCAGTATCATACCACTGAGCTCTACCGGTCCTTGTGACTTGTTGGCAAACCTAGCACCGAAGACACGCTGGGTGCCAGCCCAGTAACCTACCACTGAGCTACGGTGGTGCTTCTGACTTGTTGGCAACCTTGCCTTAGGGAGGCTTTATGTCGGGAAAGCAATCGCGTTAATACGACCTATAAGGTGTTTTAAAACAGCGAAAGAAAACCCAGTCATCGCACAACGCGTGTAGCGTAACAAGTGGGCCGTCCAATGCTCCAACCTATTACGAAAGCTTGTTCTTGTTACCCCATTAACTGTGGCGCATACCCACTTCAGTCATAATTCCTGATCGTCGTCAGCCACTGCATGAACAATTGGCACAAAATTTCTTGCAAGTGCTTAGCGGATACCATGCTTCTCAGAAGAATGACGAAAAATAGCCGGCCTAGGACCCAAAAGTTTATTATTAATGCCCTAGTGGGTATCAAGCAAGTGTACTTGCAGTAGTCGCCCAATGAGTGTTTTGAAAAAGGCTCTGAAAGGCCATACAGCACAGCGGCTCGCGCAGTGTCGCTTCGTCTTGCTGGTGACTCAAGACGCGGGCCTTGAGTCAACACGGACTCAAGAGCCCATGATCAGCTTGGGTTCTGCGCATGCGCCCTGGCACGTCGCAATCTTCTTAAGTCCTCAAGCTTCTTGGGGCCTCGGTTCTCAAACTTTCCGTTAGAGAGTTTAACAATTGGGGACCCAAGACTGTGGGCCCCAAGCTGCGTTGGGTACGCTGCTGCTACGTTCGAAGGAGCAGCACAGGTTGAGAATTGGGTCAAAGGCAGGCTGCGTTGGGTCAAACGCTCGGTGCGCCACACGCATGCCACACCGTGACTCACGCTGCATCTTTTTCTTCTCGCTGGCGGCACAATACGCGTTGGCGACCCACGCTATAGTATTCAATTTTCGGGCCTTGGGTCAACACGAACCCAAGCCCAATATGGGCTTGGGTTTTCCGCAGTGCACCCTTACGTGTCGCAAAAGTTCTTGGGCCCCCAGGCTCCTCGGGGTCCAAATTTTCAAACTCTCTATTAAAGGGCCCCTCACCTGGCCCAGTAACAAATTATAGTTGGACAACCACAGTTGTAAGTCCGATGAAGATCATTGTGCCACACACACAAAAAAAATCAATCGGTTCATTACGAGCTGAAAAGCTGGTATTTTGAAGCGGCGCAAAGTATGATGCGAAGACACGATCTCGAAACCCTTGCCGCTCGCCCCGCGTAGCCTTCTCAAGCCAAATCTCTTCCCTATCCTCTCCGGCATCCAAGCGAACGGTCACGCGTGCATGACGTTCACGAGCAAGTCCAACCCATGAGCACGCAAGCGGCGTTGTTTTGTTGGAGCAGTGCTATTTCGTGATCTGATCTGCGTGATGGATGCCTATAGGTATGCGCTCATTGGGAGGCACTGGTTTAGACTGGTTAGAATGGATTAGCATATATTGAGTGCTCTAACGCACACGACGACCTTTTTGTTCTTCGAAACTAGATAGTTTATCCAATACACGACACGAATGCGTCCGCCTGGCTATTCCCACGATGAAGCGGGGAGGTCGAGCCTCTTGTCGTGGGCATACTGGACAGCCTGCAGGATTCGATTGCCGTAAGCTGGTGATCTGACGAACCTGTCGAAGCTTTCATGCGTAATGCCGGGCACCGGTGAACAGCAGTCTCCAAAAGTGTGGTCTAACGTGCATGCACTTTCGTTGCAGGCTTCGCATGTATAGTTTCCGTTTCTTCCGCTCCGTACTACTCCCCGATTTGAACCGGTGAACAGTATACGATTTTGTTAACAGTTCTCTAATGCACTCTGTAAACAAAGTTCGGCTGGGGGGTGCAGGTAAACTCCTCGGCCCAGATAGCAATTTTCGTTTCCAGGGCTGCTCGACGTGCTAACCACAGGGACACGAACGCGTTCGAAAGGCAGGCACATTAGCCCCGCATTTCGTTTCAATTGTCGGAAAAAAAAATTAAAGAGAGGCGTACATTTACCTTTGCGTCTCTCCTTAGAGTACCTAGTACTTTAAATCGTCAACCACTTTTTCTAAACACAGCTCCATTCACGCAGCCTGTCCCGCCTCGTCCTCAAGGAGTCAGAAGCCTCTGCGTTTGTTCCTACGTCGTGAGCTCGTTCAAGGCATGATTCTTGCCGCCACGGTCTCAGGCCCACGTTACTAATAAAGATGTTCTCCCTCTCAGGCCCACGTGACGGGTGTATGCTCTCGTAGAGTATACCTGGTGCTCTAAATCGTTAACTTTTACTAAACCCGTGGTTCACATATCCTCTGCATACCTCATCCAAGGAGGATTAAAAAAAAAATGCTGGAGTGCAAATGATTGCGCAGAAGTGAAGCCGTTCCTCTGGCAAGATGGCGGCTGTGGCGGCCATCTTACTAGGGGCATGATAAGGCATCACCATTCAGCGATTAAAAAGCGAATCGTTTCCCTCGACCGCCCAACGAGTTTAATGTGGGAACTTTTTGTGGTCACATAGTGCTCCAAGTGCGTCTTACAGTTACTACTTTTCATTAGTGAGCCTCTAATTGGCAGGCAAAGTTCTTTGAAGATTCAGTCATCCATACTCGTTTCTGTGTGTTATTTCTTCGGGAACAACTATCTTTTAAGATAGAACTAACGCAGCATTTGCATAACATATCAAAGCCACTTGATCTTCAAGTGGGCACTATCAGAAAAGAGCACGTTTCCGCCATCTTGGCAGTGGCAAAAGGTGGCTTCACTTCTGCTGGCAAGGCTTTGCGGGAGCTTCTACTCCAGCAATTTTTCTTTACTCCTCCTTGACGTCATCTGGGTTTTGGAGCGTTGTGATCATCGTGTGATCTGACAAGAAAACGTTCTGTTAAGTTGTTATTCATGTTTAACGTTCACTGTTTGTAAAAATGAATTTCTCCATAAACACGTGTTACAGTAGCTTACCCGCAAGAGACGGTGTTCGTAACGTGTTACGACTATAGAGCGAGCTGTTTCTAGACACAGGGCCATCAAGGCATTTTTTTCCCCCTCGGTGACACAGCGACCGCTGGTGCTCGGGGCTTTCATTCATTTTTAGGTTGTGAAATTACGCAATGATAGCAACAAAGGTGGTGAGGCAAATAAAGAAGAGACCAGAAACGGAGAATCATAGGTTGTTACCGACACCACTTTACACAAACGGGGGAAAATAATTTAGAGCTGTTCATTTTGTTGCGAAATTTATGACGCACGTCCGAAACGAGCGATCCCAACGCTGTGTCTGTGTGGCCTATGGGATTTTCCTGACACGAAGCATCGAAACTTGAAACGTAACTATAATATTACGCAAAACTACTATTTCGTGGGAATCGAAATAAGGAGCGTTTGGTACGACAGAGACTGTAGAACTCACTCAATCAAAACAAAAAAATTAACAAGAGGTGTGTCTTAATTGCACTTTCTGCAAATACCACGACACATTAATTCGAGCTGACAGACCGCATCAGCCCACGGTAGACGTGACTGTCTGCACATTATTTGAAGTTTATGTTTCGTCAACAAAAACCTTGCCCTCTAACGAGGGATGCGTCAGACATGAGCGGGTGCAGGGTTGTCCGTTTATGGAGGGAGGGGGGAGGAGTTGTGTTTTAACGCAGCTCACCTTCAACTTGGGTCCACCCGATGGGGTCGAGTCAGGAAGAAAAAAACCTTATAATTTAATATTTTTACATACTGTCGATTCCCCAGAGATTTCAACAGGTGTACAATTAAAGAGCGTAATTTGTTACAATGAAAAGAGAAAGTCATCAAAAGAGAAGAAAAGCAAGAACAAATAGATAAACAAAAACAACTTTCAAGCAAATTCTAAAATAAAAACACATTGGTACTTTAAATAAGAACAAAAAAAAAAGAACAACAATAACCCCGTATTGAACTTGGGAGGCTACCAAGTCGCCTTCAATTCGTTTTGAGAAAATGGCTACGGATGAATCTCGCAATGCAGGGGGACAGGTTATTTCATTCTCTGATCACAAGCGTTAATAACGAGAATTAGAAAGCATCTACATGTAATCTGTAGATCTTCTTCGGAAGTCAACCAATAAAAAAAAAAACACTGATCCGTAAACGATAAAATAGTGTGCATACTTATTTCCCATCTTGGTCTTTCTAACGCTAACGCGTCAAAACAAACAAGCTTGCAACGCATTAGCTGGACCACCCACGGTACACGTATTTGTGCCGTCATGGTCATTCGTCGCCCGATAGCTGCAGGGCGACCACCCAAGGAGGTAGGAGTCCACGGCACTAATAACTTGAAACAGTCTCCAATTAACACAAATCAGGGGGAAAACGGGGGCACCACGATTTCCGCCTCGCGAGTAGCGTTTCGCAGACAGAGGGAGATCAATACCTCCAGCCCGTTGAGGAGGGGACGTGAGAGCTTTTGCACTTCGTCCAGCTTTGCAAGGGCGGCGCACAAAGCGCACACTTGATATATGTACATCGCGGTTATAATTGCAGCGCTGCTCGCGAACCCCTCATAACGAAAAGCGTACCCGCGGGACCGTTTTTGAGGCAATTGCGGTCAAATCAGTGCGAAGCCCGTGCACGAATCTCAACGCAGCACTCTTCATGACCCACTCCCCTCCCCCGCCCCCCGCTCGGTCTCTCCCTTAAACACTAGCACGCACGTAGGAACACGTCGAAGTTTGTAAACGAACTACCGATTCGTAGATATATAGCGTGGCTCCAGGCAACGGCCCTGTCGCAGAGAACACCAGGAAGCCACCGCGATCAATAATTATACACGACTGGCGCTAATGCGTCAACACGAGCGCACGTACCGCGCACATATACCGAAGCCTCCGCGATTAGCTCCTCAGGGCTACCGGAGCTAATCGCGGAGGCAACGCATTTCCTTAAAGGCAGCACGACTTCACCGGGGCCTAATCGGGAAATGCAAGCAAGGCCAGGAATCGTGCCTTGGTAGTCAATGTTCGACAAGAAGTTTTCCCTGTATTAGAATCAATTACCTATTATCTACGTTCTCAATTTGGCGGAACACAAAGATCCACTTTGGTCGGCCAACGTTTACGTAGCACGTACGAGTCATTTGCGCCGCAATAATCGCTTAACCAGGAGCATTCCTAACGCGAGTCGAGTGTAGTTTAATCGCGGTGTTTGCGGTAGCTTACACACAGGAATCGAAACCAATTACGTTTAATAGCCGCGATACAACCGAAGCTTAACCGCACACTTACAGACGGCTTGAGGTCACGGTGCCCGTCAGACAGTAAAAAGAGTGATTATACATGTAACCATTTTAAGAGCCGCTGCGCCTCACACTGAGAGCATCGAAAATATTTTGAAGGTTTTGTGGAGCAACTGTATGATTTGCGATGACGAATTTCTTCTTCAATTCAAGTGCATAGTGTGCCTGCCAACCTAAATAGCTGGTGATGGTCGTTTTGAAAAAAAAAAAAAAGCTTTTCTAACACACAACCAGCACGCTATAAAAATAAATAAAACACAATAAATTCTCTTTCCGGGGTTGGGATGTGAACTCGTGTGCCACGGTACGAAAGCGAGTGTTCTTAAGGCAAGGCGAAGCGCCCGTGTTTGCGAAATGTCGACTAAACCGTAGCATGCGAATACTCTCTACCGACGATTCAAGAACGCAGTTGTGATGCAGTACACCTGCTACGGACGCTTTATTGAAACGTGAATGACCACAGGGAACGAGAAGGAAAGAAAATGGAGATGCTATTAAAAAAAAAAAAACACCAGGCCCGCGCCGAATACGCAGCAAGGTCACAGGGCGGCCTTTCAAAGCCCTTTCTAAACACTTTTGGGTAACTACAATCACACTAGCTGGGTACTTACTACGTCATGAATAATTGTAATATTTCAGTAGTAGTTGGTTGGTTGGTTAATGCCTCAACAACTCGGCGCAACCCACTCCGGGGGATAGGTCATGAAACGGACGGTGCCTTCCCTGTTAAACTAACCCACTATTTGTGAGAAAGGGTTGAATTCATTTGGTATTACAGGTAATAAAAATGTGACCTTGTAGGATTCAAAAATAAGCTTTAAATATAACATAAAAACACAAAACGAAAATAGTGTGTACCTGAAACAACTGAAATGAGCAACATTTACCATTCCATTCTTTTACACTACCGTAAAAAAAAATTGTAACAGCGTTGAAAACGCTCCTGTGGCTAAAACCAAATAGGATTGCGCCAAATGAAAGAATAAACGGAATCGATAAGTTTAAGTGCAACTTTCGTAGGGGTTCTTCTAGTAGCCTCATCCTTTGAATATTGAATCTTTCGCACGTCAAAATGAAGTGCTCCAGAGATTTCCTCTCATTATAGTGAAGAATTAAAGGCCACTGTGAGTGTAGAAGGCCAGTGTTCACTAAGATATTCTTCGTCATTACTCGGAGTAGCCTGGTGTTCGATAGACACTGACGAGGAATTTCCTGCAACTTTTTTATGTAGTGGTAGACGACGATGAAAAATTAAGCATGAAGTGGGTATGCGCCCCATTTAATACGTGATCAACAACATATTTTATAATGAGTTGGAGCATTGGACGATCAACTCGTTAGCGATTCGCACTATATGACACCTGGTTGTTGCTTTGATGTTCTAAAACGCTTTATTACTCATATTAGGATTCCTTTCCCGACATCAAGCCTGCCCATGCCCCGCCGCGGTGGTCTAGTGACTATCCCCCGAATGAAGAGATGTTACTTGGCTCGCGACTTCAACTTAACTTGAGCAAGTCGGCGCGAAGCAAGCAGCGGACTTCAAAACGCCCAAGTCAGCCTTCGCGTTTCATAGATGCTCAGACTGTCTTGCTTCGTCAAGTCAAGAACGAGCTTCAAAGCAGAAACACGCTACTCACCTGCTAACGAGGGTAATAATGAAGTTGTTCGCGTAAGGCATGCATTAAACCTAAAAAAGACCACACGTTTTAAAATAACTATAAAAACGAAGGGCCACAAGCATATTCTTGCCATTTCACGGCTAACGAGCGGCACGTGGTGCCTGCCACCACAGCGATGCGCAGTGTTGCTTCTGTAAAGCGTTCGTTGCCCGCTGGTTTTAGTGGTCACCCAAATGCGGTGCGTTTCTCCACGGTTGCTTGTTTGGAGGAGAAACAAGCATCGCGTTGGGTTCTTTCGTCGTTTTTTTTCTCTCAATCGAACACCATGGCATGTATTTGTGCTGACCTGGCTCACGAGGTGACGCGATTTCCACGGTATTTGTCTTTCTGTTCGCCTGTGTGCATGCCTGTAATGGGCTAGGTCGCAGTTATTATGAAAAAAAAAAAAACAAGTTCTGGGAACAAATGTCATTCGTATCCTTTTGTTGAGCTTGGTAAACAAGAGAAAAAGCGGGGGTCAGGACATTGCCCTCAGCAGAATTCTGTCTCACGGGGTGCAGCAATGTATCGCTGCATCATGGTGACGCGGATAAAAAACCCGTGATAGGGGCACCTCTTTTTTTATGTGTGTGTAATTTTACGTAGCGTTGTGCTACAAGTGATGCCTTTCTGAGCGAGAAACAGCGCCCTAGATGGGACGAAAGGATAGACGAGGCACACGGACACAGCACAGAGTCAATTTTTTTTTTTTACCGAAAGAGACGGACAATGTCGTCGTGTTATAGAAAAACAGAAATAGCCTTTGCGGTTACGGAACACTTCGGCGTTGTCGACACCGGGGCTGTTAATACGCACGTGTGTGTAGTCGACACAACCTGTAACGCAAGAGAACTCAGCCACTTCATAAAAGTCCGCCGGCTGCAGAAAGCGCACCAGCATCGCGTTACAGGTGCTTTGCAATGAGTAGCATAACTTTTCCGACTGCACGCACACTGTCGACTACGGAATGCGGACGAAATTTCAAGTGACTGGTTGGAATGTGCCAGCGCTGTAAAACCTGAGAGCCATCAGTAGCTGTAACACTGGATGCACGGGCTGTCTTCGGTTGTCCCCACTTTCACGGAGCGGCAACATAACGAGCAGCTGCCCCACGGCGTTCTTCATGAATCTGTACCTAGCGTGGAATTGTTGCTCGTCGTACAACTCCATCGGATTTCCTTGGTCACGTAAAGCGGTTCCAAGAATCTTCGGCAGGCAGTGCGCCTCAAAAAATGCTACGCTTATGGCGAGGCAAGCAAACTCAAAAGCGGCCACCTTTCACGCGACGTCCATTCGAGAGGTGGCCATGTTGGAATAACACGTCAAGTCGCTTTCAAGCAAGCCCCGCAGCTGGCTTGAAACTTGTCCTGACTTCGACCGAGCCAAGTCGCCTTCAAGTCATCCGCAAGTTCGAGAACGATTTATGGCGACCGGCAAGACTGTCTTGAGTCAAGAACGAGTCAAGTACGAGTCAAGTAACATCTCTGCATTCGGGGGTAAGGTACTTGGCTGCTGACCCGCAGGTTGCGGGATCGAATCCCGGCTGCGGCGGCTGCATTTCTGATGGAGGCGGAAATGCTGTAGGCCCATGTGCTCAGATTTGGGCGCACGTTAAAGAACCCCAGGTAGTCGAAATTTCCGGAGCCCTCCACTATATACGGCGTCTCTCATAATCATATGGTGGTTTTGGGACGTTAAACCCCACATATCAATCATCAAATCAGCCTGCCCATAAGGCCAAGAACCGTTGTGGATCAATGGTAGAATACTGGGCTGGCATGCAGCGGACCCGACGAATGCCATTGTGTATTTGTTTTTTTCGCTGGGTTTTTTTTTTGTTTTAATTTCTTGCGATACTGGTTACGGGTGCAAGCGCATGACCCTTGTTCTGATCTCATAACTTAAGCTGTAAAAAAAACAAAAAAAGACAGAGATTTGTTGAGCCATATGATTTAGACGTAATGGACGGCGTAATCCTCGCGTGTTACACGCGAGTAGCGAGCACTTGACTACCGGCGAAGTGATGAAACAGCCTATAGTTCGGTCACTTCGTGGATGCGCCCAGCATGACATTTTAAAGGCTCATAACTTTGCTACTTACGACTGACGACGACGAGTAAAAGGCAGGACCGGGCACAGTCCTGTCTTTAAAAAGATGCAAACCAACTAACTTGACTTATTATCTTATCTTACTACTACATGGCATACCGAGCCGGCATAGCTGTTACAGTCACGAAATTTCGCTGCCTAAGGATATCTGCACTCAAACGCGCACGCACGCACGCACGCACACACACACGCACGCACGCACACACACACACACACACACACACACACACACACACACACACACACACACACACACACACACACACACACACACACACACGCACGCACGCACGCACGCACGCACTTTTCACATAAGAGAAGCCGGGCGACACTCCGCATTGTACGGTGGTCTTTATACTGGCAGTCGCCTTTTGGTTGCCCCCGCCTGCACGACCGCGGCGATGGTACTTGACGACTGTTACTGTCCAAAGTTCTGCCACAAATGACTTGTTAACCTCTTCTTCGCAGTTTGCTGCTGATTACCGCGTCCCGCGGGACGAGCAATGCTTTCGATGACACGTTCGTTCAAGCCCACGTCATCGTGTCATTGAACTAAATTCTCTTTATTGTGCGTATGTGAACTGCGCGGTGGTGGCGCCGCCACCGCCGCCGACGACGGCTGCAACAGCTACTGTTTACTATGACTCACTACTACTACTACTACTACTACTACTACTACTACTACTACTACTACTACTGTTGTGACTTCCTATATTCATCCCTCGCAGCAGAATAGAAGTCATCATCATTACTGAGTCTCCTCACGAGCTGACGCTTGGCCTCGTGGCAGCGCCCGCTCACCCTTGTCTTTTTCTTTCTTTAGTTCCATTAAAGCCTTTCATCTGGCAAGACGCGTTTTTGCTTGGTGTGAGCCGCGCCGCAGCAGAAAGGCTCAGAGGTCCAACTACTACTACTACTACTACTACTACTACTACTACTACTACTACTACTACTACTACTACTACTACTACTACTACTACTTCTACTACTACTACTGCTGCTAGTGCAACAACTACTACTACGACAAGGAGGAGGAGAGAGCGTTTCGTTTAGCTGAGAATGGACGTTACATTGCACGAAGACGTTTACCAGGACGAAGACGTTTCTGACCTCAACACAAATACATGTATGGATACGACAGTCAGCTATCACAACCGCGATTGGATGGAGCACTTAAGCAACTTTTGTTTGTAAGGGGCAGTTGTAACAGGACAAAGTCAGATAGATAGATAGATAGATAGATAGATAGATAGATAGATAGATAGATAGATAGATAGATAGATAGATAGATAGATAGATAGATAGATAGATAGATAGATAGATAGATAGATACTTTAGCTTAGCCACGTAAACACTGCGCTATCGCCGCAAGGCCAAATGAACGAGCACCATTCCATCAGCAAGCATTATGTATCACTCACAGAAAGAGAACATAAGTATATCCTTGAGATGCAGCCGTTTTGCAGCTTTATTTAATTGGAAATATTAACTTAGAAGACAGACGCTGCTGGCTGCGTGCTTCAAGATAGTTACCGTTTCTCTGGGTGCTCTCGAAGTTCTTGAGCAATATTTCATAAAACATTTTGCGCACTGGAAGCGTCATAGCGCAGGCTGCGCAGCGTATGATAGGCAGAACGCGCCCGGCATTCCGTCGTGTGTAAGCAAATGCGTGTACGCTATACCCGATGTCTTTCAGTATAACAGCCTGTGAGCTGAACGCTGTTGTGCCCTTGGCTAACGTCATTTTTTTTTTGTCAACAAACGATAATCAAGTATGAGGCTTACGGGGCAGATTTATGCACTCTTATAATAGAGTACAAAGTACTCTAAATTGTCAAACACTCTTTCTAAATGATTGAATGATATGAGAGGTTTGACGTCCCAAAACCACCATATGATTACGAGAGACTCCGTAGTGGAGGGCTCCGGAAATTTCGACCACCTGGGGTTCTTTAACGTGCGCCCGAATCTGAACACACGGGCCTACAACATTTCCGCCTCCATCGAAAATGCAGCCGACGCAGCCGGGATTCGATCCCGCGACCTGCGACTCTTTCTAAATATATGTCTCGGATTCTGTCAATTAACTTGCTGACTTTCAATTAATTACCTTGCAATTAACTTGGCACAAGTGGGTGTTTCAATGGCTCACCCATTTACAAAGCGCTATGACATGTTAAAGTGAATGTGTATTTCAGACATGTATAAATAAAAAAATTGCTGTGGGGAGGAAATAAAAAAAAAGCCGCTCATGTTTAATCATCATCAGCAGCAGGACCTTCGACAAGTGAACAGTGGCGTACAGGTTCACGTGTCACCCCGTTGATGCGTATAGAGCGGGCCCTACTCTGACTAGCAAAACCAATAATTATGGCGTGGTGGGCACCTTCCTGTGCTTGCGGTAGGCATTCAATGACAATAGTTTGAAATCGGGCAATATTGCGCGCACAGTCGTTCGTTTCCGTATGGCACGGTTCAGACATGTGCCGAGAACCAAAGCATGGCAAGCAATTCAGAAGACGATGCGCAAGACGCCTGATTACGCTATCACGATCTGCCCTTGGCGAAACTCAGGCGCTTTCTTTTTTTTTTTTTCTTGAAATACCGACTCATTTCGCTGTCTATAAACAGCAGGTCCTGGACAGCTTCCAGTGCTATGTGCCGGCGTTGAAAAAAAAAAACAAAAAAAACTCAGCTGACTAGCCCGGTCATCTTCAACAGCTTTCTCCCTCTATCTGGCTAAATACTTCAAGTACACTTTCTTTTAAGCTGCACACAATATTGTATTACTTACCCCCGTATTCCTAGAACGTCCCTTCACTCAACCCTTCACCTTTCACTTGAGAAAGTCGATGGAAGCGCCCTCTCTAGGCCCGGAAGTCACTGCATATTACCGATAATGTGGTGCGACTTCTCGGGCAGCGCAGCGCCATTTTTAGCCGAGTATATAGCGGCGCAGTGCTGC
This sequence comes from Rhipicephalus microplus, assembly GCF_013339725.1. NCBI lineage: Eukaryota > Metazoa > Arthropoda > Arachnida > Ixodida > Ixodidae > Rhipicephalus > Rhipicephalus microplus. Next base: position 44,130,693 of record NC_051168.1, read on the forward strand.
AACTCTGTGAAGTGAAGGGTGAAATTCGAGTCGAGGAGCGTTTGTAAATACGAGGGTTAGTCCTTAAGCGCGTTCCTTTTACCTGAAAGCGAAAAAAGAAAAAGTACTTTCCCTACTTTAGTAAACTTAAAAACAATCTGTCTGCTTCGGTGTTAGACAGGGTTAATTGAAGTGACCGGAAGTTTCATGCGGGTATCAACACGTACCGTTTCTCTTGCTACATTGACACCAACCGCAAAAGACTGCATAGGGATCTGAGTTTAGATTCGGCAGCTCTCAAATCGTCCGTGTTTCCAGCAGCGCTGATACAGAAACCGAGTTGCATAATCACAGCAACCGAAACAACGCCATGGCGAAAAGTGGGCCCGTCTCTCCTATACGCGTTTCACTTCCGGGTCGCTCGAAGCTCACCACGTGACCCGCAACCGGTGGGACGTGCGTAAGGTGCGTACACACACATATCGCGGGGGCTGCAGGACTGCGTTAGCGTAAACAAACAAAACGCGCCCCTGCCGCTTCCATCCCAGCGAACACCTTAGGAAATACGCCAGCGGCTTGGTCTGCGTACGCACCCGAGTGCTGCGCGGCGTATGCAGGCATCTGCGCTCCAGTTTTTTCACAGCTTCACAATGTATCGCCGGAACAGAGAAGCACAAGCGTGAACGTGGAAGGAAAACGCGGAAGAGTGCAATGAACTTTCGCGGCAACGCCCAATATGAAATAGGCAGTTTTCCAATAGCGTACGCAATGTCTTGATTCATTGATTGATTGATTCGATCGATCGATCAAATGATTGATTGATTGATTGATATGTAAGTTTTAACGTCCCAAAACCACCACATGATTATGAGAGACGCTGTAGTGGAGGGCTCCAGCAAACGTTGACTACCAAAGGTTCGTTAAAGGCCAACTCTGACGATTTTACGACCATGTCAAGATAATGGTGTTTAGTGTTCCTGAGGCACTCTTGTCACGATCCGAATAGCTGAAATGCTCAGGATATTTGAAAATGATTTTTCAATAAGCAAAAAAAAAAAAACTGCAATACCAAAACCGAAACTAAACCAGGCATCCTATCTGCGTATGACGTACTATTTGGTAAGAACAGGAGGTCATATACTAATCTCGGCGGCGCGGAGTATGAAAACTATGAAAGCCAGACCAGCGAAGCGCCGGCCAAACACCACAGAGGAAGGAAGAAAGCTTTCCCGTGCCAAAAACCGCCACCGTCGCTTTGTGGCCAACACAATAAACGCTGTAGCGGCCAAAGTAGCGATGCCATCGGCTGCGTCACTTCCGTTGACATGCCAAACATGACGTCACACAGACAGTGTTGTCAATAATTCTGGCAAGCGAAGAGAGCTTTTCGAGGCAATCTTTAAAATTTATTTGCAAACACTCCGTGCATCTCTCAAGCCTGTAATTTGGCATAAATGACGGAAATGTGCAAATGAACGTACCCAGCATATTTCATTAAGATCCATTGACCTGCAAAAACGCCGGAGTTGGCCTTTAACGTGCAGCCAAATTTAGCACACGGTCCTAAAGCGTTTCCGCCTCCATCGAAAATCCAGCCGCCGCAACCGAGATTGGATCCTGTGACCTGCGGGTTAGCAACAGAGTACCTCAGCCACTAGACCACCGTGACGCATGGGCGTACGCAAAGCCTTGCATTCGCGTTGCGCATGCGCCATATGCTCTCCTCTAGCGGGCTCCTATAGAGATAAGAACGCTAACGCAACACCCGCAAGCTTTGCGTGCGCTATCATAAAACTGCTTAATAATACTATTGAGCAGCTGGTGACGCCTCACATAACAATGGTCAAATTTAGTTGAGTGTCCGCAACTGCTTTGCGGACTTATCCTGCCATAGGAAATGGTTGACAGGCTCCGTCCACCGAGATAAGTCTATCTAGTATCAGGCAGCTTTAGAATAGCGTGCACAAAGACAGCGTTCATTGCAGTCGCCCGCTACTTGTGTCACTTTGGGGGGGGCCGCAAGCGTACAGCGCACGACGCAGGCGCAGTGGCGACAAACGCTAACGCCAATCTTTGCGTACGCTATTCTAGAACTCCCTAGTAATAATTGTTGGGAGTGTACGAAAGAGGTTAAAAAATAACTTGCTTTAAAAAAAAATATGCCTCAATAGTGAAGCAGTACATTTTTTATTCAGGTACCGCCTAATGTTCTAGATATAGCCAGAAAACTGGACATTTTTCGTCTGGTTTCCTGATTGTAGCCAGCATTTAACCAGGACTTGGTTAAGAGTATATACCTACAGTGTGATCATGGCGGCTGCCGCCATTTTAGCAGGGGCACAAAAAACATCAGCATTCAACGAAGAACGTTTTTCTAACACGCCCTACATTTTTAATGGGGCAAATATTCTCGGACGTATACACACTGGATACAGCTCGGTATGTGACTTCGTCTTACTGGCTTCCTCAAGAAACCTCGAAGTTTTGGCCAGCGAAAAGTCAGAATTTGTTTCTTTTTTAGGAGCTTGTTTGATTGTTATGCATAACCAAATCATTTAAGCAGATGTATACGGCTAACAAGCATAGGGTACATTAATTATTGCCGTAAAATGCCGAGTAGTACATGAAATTAAGTTGAGGTGAATTAAAATGGGCCAGAAATCGCCCTTTTCATTGGTGGTGTTGGCACCCACAGCTTTCGCAGCAAGTGTAAGTTCTGTAGAGGTGTGACGGGAACATAAACGCGTCTACCAAGGAGCTTTAAAAAAAATGTCGGAGTGGAAATTCTTGCCCATGAGTGAAGCCGTGCCAACCGTAAGATGGCGGCTGCGGCAGCCATCTTACCAGGGGCATGGTGAGCTGTTGGCTTTTGACGACTGAGAAGGAGCGTTTTCCTCGCACGCCCAACGAGTTTAACGTGCAAACCTCTTCGGGTCAGGTAGTGCTCAAAGTGCGTCCTTGTGTTACTAGCTTTATTTAGTAAGCCTCTAATTCAAGGCAAACTTTATTGGAGAAGTCACGGATACTAGTCTCTGCGGATTATTTATTCGGAAACAACTATCATTATTTATAATTAACGTAGCCTTTAGACTAACAAATCAAAACCTCTTGATGTCTAAGTGGGCAGCACAAAAAAATAGCATGTTTCTGAGATCTTCGGAGGGCAACATCTGGCTTCTTTGCTGCTGGCAAAGCATTGTGGGAGCTTTCATTCCAGCAATTTTTTTAACCTCATTGGCGTGTATACCTGAAGCGGACGCGCGTGATTTGAATCAGGCAGTCATTTTACGCCCGGAGTGGTTTGTGAATGGTACGGGAGAAAAATGATAACGATAACCACAACCTGTGTGCTTTTATACAGCGGCCGTGTAATAACATCCGCATGCGGCGTCGCTCGCTTTCGCCGGTCCATTGACACCGAAACACGATTCACCAGCTGCGTGACGCACAGCGCAAGCCGAGTCACGAAAGTTGCGTACGGATGTGCGGTCGTTTTATCCGTGCATACTGTAAGAAAAAAAAAATCTGCACGTGTTTGTCTTGTCGAGGCACTCATCCGAAACAGCTGGAAACTCTGTCGTTTCATACTGTCCTTTTTTTATTATTATTTAACAGCCTTAAATGCCTCAACAAGCAAGAAAAGTGACAGTTATCCGACGTGTCGGCGTCGGCGACAAGGCCCATAGAGGAAACAATGACCGAACCATATGACGTCATTATGACGCCACAAGCCACCAAAACTTGTCACGTCGATGAGACATCACGCACGTAACGTCACGCCACACGATCACGTCGCCACATGACACCGTCGCTTAGTGAAATCTGGGCCGATCCGGGAACAACTGCTAAACCACTATAGAAAAAGCTGTGTGTGCGCGCGTGTGCGTGCGTGCATGTGCAGTGTCCGAGTGCCTGTGTGTGTGTGTGTGTGTGTGTGTGTGTGTGTGTGTGTGTGTGTGTGTATGTGTGTGTGTGCGTGCGTGCGTATGTGTGTGTGTGTGTGTGCGTGAGAGAGAGAGAGAGAGGAGGGTTATTAAGTGAGAAGGCGCATGAGACTGAGTTCATACTTGTGTGAATATAATTTCTGCAGCAATATTCTAACATGAAAAAATGAAAAAAAGTTTTTTTAGTCGCGCTAGTTTCTGTTCAAGATAACGACTATACCGTCGGATCTGAACGGATGAAAAACAATTACTGCCCTGTTTCCGTTTCGCTAGCTTGTTTTTATTTTGGTTATTAATACTCATTACTGAAAAAGTATCACTAAGTTTGTAATAAATTCTTGTCCGATCTCCCTGAGTGGGTATGAGCCACCATGTATGCGGCATCATCCACATCATCATCATCTTTGATTCGTTTCAGGCGATCGCATAAATAGCCTGGAAGTTTCTCAATACACCTTTTTTTTGCGTATAGCTATAGGTAAAGGTCAGTACAAGTTATGTATACAGCGAGGTGACATCGCACGATCATGTTAAGCGCAGTGATTGATTACATCAGAAGGAACGTACCCCGCAGATGGCTCAAACAAAACATGATGCGCCAAAGAGCAGAGACACGGGACGAACAAAGAGCGCAAACACGACGTAGGAATGTGGGTCGCAGACTCGCGGTCGCCTTCCGCTTCTTCACCCACTCGGCGGAGTCGTCAAACGCTCCTACCTCCGTGCCCCCAATGGCATCCCACCACGTCCGTCCTCACTGGCATAGAGTTTTCTAATGTACACTAGAGGGAATTCTGGCGCTAGTGTCTATATGGGAGCTGCAACGCACGGCGCTTTAGAGAGCATGGGAATGATGGGTGGGTAGTACACACTTTTGTCTAATATTCGTCCTTTTGGCCTGTTTTCTTGGCTCCGTGTGTGTTCGTGTGGCTTGAAGCTGTTTTCTTACGAAACAAATATTAGCAAATTTTCAGCGGTAGCGTTTCACGATCTTATTCTTTTAGACTTACCTTTACAAATCGGGTCACAAAATTCAAAAGGGTTGAATCTTTTTTTTTTTTTCAAAACAAAACCGAAACACAGCAATAAACGAAGCCGCAAGTACGATTCGCCACCCGCAAGTACGAAAACAAGGCAAATGTGTGTTCTACCCATCATTCCCATGGTCGCTGAACGACCGCAGCGCCTGCAGAGTCCCCTTTAGATAACTTTAGAAAACTGTGCTCACAGGGGTCTTCGACGTTTATTAAAGCCTGACATTGCGCACGAGTTGCAGCGCATCGGCGCGTGGCTATTTGACGCAGCGTCGTGCACAATCCCTATGGATGGCGAGGGCGAGTGGCTACGCGAAGCTGTGCACCCTCTCTCTTCATCGGGAGAGGGCGTGGCACCGCGCCGAAAAGGCGCGCGCCGACGCGCTGCAACGCGTGCATGTGGTGATGCCTTTAGCGGACCAAAAGCATTTTGAACGTTTCCAACTAGGTATCTATCTATCTATCTAGCCACCTATACGTCTGGGTGTTCTCGTGCCGAGGGCGCTTTGATTTCACTGGCCAGCTTCCGTAAATGTGTGCTCCTCCGGTGCACGAAGCGCGCACATGGTGAAAATCCAGGAGCCTTTTCACTAGCCAATTACATTGTCGTTCTCTATAACGAAATTATGTCGTTCGCTCGATCTTACGAATTTACCGGTTTGAAAAAAAATAAATCACGGGTCACCGTGATTTCGTTGTCGTTGATGAGGCATGTAAGGTTATTGCCCTTAAAAATGTAAGCCGTTGACAGAAATGCAAAAAATTAAACATTATGTTTCGAAGACAAGGTTGTTGTGTGCAGGTCCTGGTTTCATTGTGAAGCAAATGCCAATGAAGACCATCATCTCCCTAAGTGCCTTCAGGCTACCAAGCCAACCATCCAAACAGAAAAAAAATGTAGACAACAGATGCGCGTATGCAACGCATGCCGGCGCAAATGCCACAAAAAAAAAATCAAGCAGGCCACGGTGTAAGATATGAATCTTACACAGTGCTTTATTTTCGTGTGCTTTAAATGACAGTTATACCAAACAGTGCTTTATACCTATAGAAACTGCCGCTTGTATATTTTGCGTTGTTTTATCGTCCTGTTTACTCACACTCTACGACGTAAGCCGAAACGAAGATGGAGTGCGAGGCTGCAAATGGAGTAGATTCATATGTCGCGGTTGCTGCACATGCAGGTCGTCTCCGCATCGACTCTCAGGACCCAATGGATGTCTTCGCGCGGTGCGGTAGCAGCAGCATCCCCAGAGTGAATACGCTTGGCCTAGTTTTTCTGAACGTATGTGCTCGTGTACACACTCAGTTCTTTTTGAAACGTGCAGTGTGTAGGTATAGAATCGAACAGCTATGAAACAGCTAGCTGTACAGCGTCTGTTTCGATTCGCATCATGCATGGTATTCGAGATATCCAGTTCGCGCGGTGCCGAGGTAGCGCGTATCGGTAGCATAGCTTCCTACTCGGAGTAATAGACGAAATATGACGCAGCGATCCTTGAACCATTTTTAAACACCATAAGTAACATGAAAACCCGGTTAGAGAATTGGCTGTTTGTATATAGACCTAAATAGTAACAGCATAGCAAAGGGTCAGTGAATGTCCCAGTCTGTAATGCGAAAGTTCCTAATATTGTTCATGGAGGTGTTGATTACTGTTTGAATAATGTGACGATCACTGTCGAGGTTCTTACGCAGATTGGTCCACGCGGGTTGACCTGCATATCAAGACATCGTTAGATCTGGCGCGCTGTCACCGGTAACTGAGTTGCCTATTCGAGTGCGAGAGTTAGGGTCCGTTAAATGTGCGAGTTAGGGTCCATTAAGTGTGCGTTCAATTGGGAAACCAAGGCAGTCCCTTTACGAGAGGAGCCTCCGTACCCGAAGTCTTAATGCTGAGTGTTAAAGTCCCCTGAAACGATGAGCATATGATTCCCTGCAATATTGCTCACTCTTTGAAACATGACTTGGAAACTGGTCCGAGTGTTCTCGGATGTGGTGTAGACGTTAAGACATTAGGATCGACTGTATTAATTGGGAGTTATGTATGCCAGTTCGATCAAAACGTGTTCGTCTTTGAGGTCGGGGCTATGCAAGACCAACCAGCAAAGCGGTGTTGCACTTTATAAGCGAAACCATTGAGTGTTATTTCATCATAGCACTGGATGAGCAGGCGTTGGCAGGAGTTTGGCAGGCGTTGAAGGAGACAACACGAACTGTGCCGTTTGTGCTGTTTCATTTATCCTATTATTGCGCACGTGTTTGTACGCCTTGCTATATTTCCTGATGAATCATCACAAACTAGCTCTCATCTTTTTTTTGTTGTTTTAGGTTCAACCCCTCGATCCACGACTTCGCAGTGTCGGTGACGGCGCTGCTTTGCACATTTACATGATAGGCGAGGACCGAGTTGACTGGCGGAACATGGGAGAGGCCTTTGTCGTGCAGTACACGTAGTCAGTATGATGATGATGATGATGGTGATTATGATGACGACGACGACGATGATGATGACGATGAGGTGGTGGTGGTGATGATGATGATGATGGGCGAATCGGTAAATATTCGACACTGCCCGCTTGGCACAAATTCTTGGACATGGAAACATGCTTGTACTAACCTGCAGAGCGCACGTGTCATGTAATCGTATACGAGCACAGCTTGTATATTACGCGCTTGACTATACGCCTCTCGCTGGCTTCTGCGGAACGCTGCACCGTTTTTTTTTTCTACCAAGCAGAATCCGAGCCCAGCACTCTCTCGTTTCCAGGAACTACCCAGCCGAGTGCGACATGAGAGACTCGGCATTCGCGTTGCCTATTCTTCACGTCTTTTTTCGTCTCAGCGTTTTCGTCAGTCGGCACGTAAAGTACGCAGATGGGCCGTAACATTTATTTACTTATTTATGCATTCCGCGCGCATTGCGAAAAAGCTGTGTCCGCGTTTAGAGACAGGAATTGCTTTCACTCACTGTGCCGCTTACGCCCGCTGGCGTTGCAGGATGCCAAGCACGTGCTGGACCTTGTCTCTTTGGTTGCTAGGTGGGTTCCTCATTGCAGAAGCCCATTGGCGTCCAACGCGACTCGGGAAACGAGCCCACATACTCCCTGTATATAAGTACAATAAAGTCTTTTTTTTCTCTCTCTCTGGTTGCCTGGCTCTTGGCTCATGATTTTGCTGCTGGCTGATGGTAGTCGGCATTACTTCCTGGTTACCCGGTAGTGGCGCACAGTCCCAGAGGAGGTGTCTCTGTGTGGCTCGCGCCTTCTTGTAGTGTTGGCATATATCTGTGGGGTATACCTCCGGACAGACGTGCCTTGCCCAGACGGGGGTCCATATGGACTGTACTTGCAACTGCCGTAGTGTGGCTCCTTCGCTGCATAGTAGGTCTCGGTGAGGCGGTGGGTAGCACTGTACCACTGCAGAACGTCGCCATATATTGAACATTTTGTTGAAGCGCACTAAAAAACGGACGGACAGAAGAGGCTGACAAGGACAGCGCTTGCTTTCACAACTGAAGATTTATGATTTAGAAAAAAAAAGGGTATTTAAAGCGGATACATGGTCTTTCGCGCATGTGCACCAAAACAAGGTGCAACCGAAACCAACTCGCCCAACTTTCCATCTTGCCGCGTCGCCGTATGGTGTGATGGAATACTCTTTTTCGGCATCGGGTCGTTCCGGCTCCGAGGAATGTGTTTACGAAGACTCGCGGCTGGTTAGCGCGTGTGCATCTGCATTTGCCTCCTCGTTGCGACTCCGGCCCGCGTCCAGCTCCACAGCGTGCATAGGGAACCACTTGACGGCAACGGGTCTCGACACGAATAAGTTGCTGCTCCGGGACGTCCGAGCACGCTAGAGTCTTGCTTCGATTCCCCTGCCTCTACCCCCTTTATGCCGCATCGAAAATCAAGTTGTTTCGCTCACCCACTCTGACTCACAGATCATGAGAAACCCTTGGTTTCACTCAGCCGTGGAATGTCGACGAGCTCACCTGCGTGGGCGTGCAATCGAGGCGTGGTGAAACTTGTCAATCGGTGTACAATCTTTCTGAAAGAAAAAAAAAAAACTAGTTTTTTGAGTAACATTGAAGACTCCTGACTGGAAATTAGAGGGTATCGTTTTTCACCGTATTCACCACCTCCAGACAATAAAAAAAACAAGACAAAACGAAAACTCACAGCATATTCACCGAGTGATTGATGAAGAGTGGGCGAAGCTCTGGAGGTTCATCGGTAAAACGGTGAATCTTCCGTGAATATTTTCCACTACACCATTAAATACGTGAAGAACAGTGTCTGTTCATCCATCCATCCATCCATCCGTCCACCCGACCATCCGTCCATCCATCTGTCTGTCTGTCTGTCTGTCTGTCTGTCTGTCCGTCCGTCCGTCCATCTGTCTGTCTGTCTGTCTGTCTGTCTGTCTGTCTGTCTGTCTGTCTGTCTGTCTGTCTGTCTGTCTGTCTGTCTGATGAATGGATTGATGTGGCTGTACCCTTTAGACCGGGCGGCAGCTAGCGCCACCTAGCCATAATACTTAGTGAACCAACAACTAGATTTATCTTTTTTTTTTCCTTTAAGTAGTGAAGGTGAGGATTGGTACTTTGCAGTGAAGGTTCAATTTCTTCGTGCCTTGACTTTAGCCACTAATCAGATAACCTCCTTCAACTTAATTCTACCCGCTTAAAGTCTATTGTGCTTTCCCTGTCCCTGAACTCAGTGCTTTGTAAAACTCTGCGCCATCATCCTGAAATATAGGGTGAGGCCCTTTACAGAACATTATCAGGTGTTGGGCAGTTTTCTCCTCCTCTCCACATGCACTGCGAGCGATGCGAGCGCCATCTAGTGAACACTTCACGTACTAGGAATGGCTACGACAGAAAACTACGGCCGACAAGCCTACGCCTTATGGAGCTTCGCCCATAAAACAATGGGATACGCTTTTACAAAGTTATCCGCTGTTTGTAACTGCTGTTCTGTCATTGTAACCCGAAGGTCTCGGGATCGAATTCCGGCCGTGGCGGCTGCGTTTTCGATGGTGGTGAAATGTTTGAGGCCCCTGTGCTCAGATTTGGGAGCACGTTAGAGAACCCCAGGAGGTCTGAATTTCTGGAGCCCTCCACTACGGCGGCTCTCCTAATCCTATGGTGTTAAACCCCACATATCAACGAAATCATAATCATATCGTGGTTTGGGGACGTTAAACACCAGCGGTTGTTGTATTATGTTTATCTGGCGTCATTGGTTGTCAGTCATCGCTAATAACATGCCGAGCATCGCCACTGACTCAACATTTTCTTTTTGAAAGAAGTCTCGTTTAAGATTGCTTTGCGAATACAAGAATCCATGGATTTGTACGTACGTAGGCCGTATCAAATCCATATAATTCCAGCCAGTTTTGAGGTGGCAGTGTCATCTGTAACGTAATGAATACATGTTCTCGTACGCACGCGCCAAAGTTGTGCTTGTAGGCGCTTGCCCCCTGTTCATCGCACAATACGTATAATATACGGCAACGGCTGCGGCGTGCCAATTCGCGTGTCACCTTGAAACATCATTTCGTGATCGATCGCCATCGCCGTAGACAAGCTTCGTGGCCTGCTTACGAAATCAGCTGCGCAGTTTTTAACAAGGTGCAACGGCACTCGCTAACGATGCGTATATAGTTGTTAGGTTCGAGTGGAGTGATTTAAATAGGCGGCGCCGCACTGCAGCCACCGTCGAGTCAAACGAGTGAATAATCGGGAGGCGCGACAAGGGGAATGCGGCTGTTTACAGAACCGACCGCCTTGACAGAACACTCCAGCTCGTATATTTTTGTTTTGTGTTCTTTTGTTCTGGCTGTGACTACTTGCGCGTTCTTTGAACGCCAACAGCTTCCGTGTCTTGCGCCACGGCAAGCACTATCACGCGCAATATCGAATGGTTCATTTCGCAGTGATGAAGCTTTGTGTTCTGTACATGCTGTAAATAAACTTTTTCTAAACAGTGCTGGATCTCATCCACACCGTCACAAAGCTCGGGACGGCTTTAAGCTCTCCCATAGTAGAGTACCCTGTGCTCTAAATCGTTACCCCCTTTTTCTACCCCCCCCCCCCCCCCTGTGCGTAGCAAGTATCGCATATATTTCAGAAAGCCAAGGCTACATCGGTCACACTGAGTTTTCTACAAGAATCACTTGGCAGAGTTCTGGCGATGTGACGTCAGCAGAGTGTGAAGAGAGGGGAGGAAGTAAAGGAAAGAAGTAGAAAAGAGTAGATAAAGCAGAGAATAAAAGAAAGAAGTGAATGGAAAAAAGAAAGAACAAAAGGAAGTCGCGAAGAAAGGAAAGAATTAAAGAGAAAGTAAAGAATAAAGGAAAGAAGGACATGGAAAAATGAAAAACGAATAAAAGCAGTCGCGAAATAACGAACGAAAGAAGAAAGGAAGGAATAAGAAGTGAACGGGAAAATGAAATAAGGATAAAAGGAAGTCGTGAAGGAAAACATGAGAAAAGTAAGGAAGAAATAAAGGAGCGAAAAGGGGAATAAAGAAATGAAAGAAGGATAACGCGAAATTACGAAGGGAGAAAAGAGTGAAAGAAGGAAAGAAGGGATAAATGAAGGAACAAAGGAGAGAAGTGAATGGAAAAATAAAAGAAGGATCAAAAAAGTCGTGGAGGATGAAAGGATGGAATAAAGGAGGGAATAAGGGAAAGAACGACTGAATGGAAACGTCAGAGAAGGATAAAAGAAAGTCGTGAAGGAAGGATTGACTGAATGAAGGAAAGAAAGAGGAAAGGAGGGAAGAGAGGGTAAAATTTAGGATGAAAGGATACGGAAGGTGCACAAAAAAAAAAAACAGAGACAAACCGTCAATACTGCCCTCTGGCCACACAACAACGAGGAGGAATGACAGAAAAGAGAGTGGGAGAGGAGACAGGAATGTGCAATCAAGTCAGTTATTAAACTAGCATTTTACTATCAGAAGCAGTGCTACACGTGCCGGTTCGAAGGTAATTCCTATGAACTGTTCCGAAGCTCTTTCTTCTGCACTTTCTTAATATAGTCATTCTGAATAAAGGATACATTGCGCCAGCTGGCGGAGCAAATCTGAACCACGCGTTTTACGCTGCGTGACCTCGGAGGTCAGTTTGTACATGCGACGGCATCATCATCATCATCATGCGCCTGACTACGACCACTGCAGGACAAAAGCCTCTCCCATGTTCCGCCAGTTAACTCGGTCCTGTGCTTGCTGCTGCCAATTTATACCCACAAACTTCTTAATCTCATCTGCCCACCTAACCTTCTGTCTGCCCCTAACCCGCTTGCCTTCTCTGGGAATCCAGTTAGTTAACCTAATGTATGCGACGGCATACATTAGGTTAACCCACGAAATGAAACCAGGCTCCATTAAAGCGGACATGCAAGCGTTACTACCGGACAACCGGGTCAAGGATTAGTGGCTTCTAGATTATCTTGTTCTTTGGCCTTTTTTTTTACAAGGAGCATCGTAGTTTTAACGCTCACAATAGTTTCGGTACTTGCGCCATAGATGTGAGCACTCTTTACTGATGAAATATATGCTTGTCCTTGACGGCTTATGAAAAATGAACCATCGGCAACGATGCGCGCTGTCGTGCTATCGCTGTCGCTTCTCTTTCACTTTTAATAATGACTCTATTCTCCGTACAGGGCTCAAGATCATCATTCCGGCGTTACGTAGCAACGTTCGACATACGAGAACGAAAAATGTCGCATGCTTTTCCTGAAATGTGACCCCTGCGCACATATTCTTGCTCCGTGCCCCTGCGTTGACGTCTCCTTGGCTAGGGTCTGCAACCAGAAGCAAAGATTACGTTACACAAATTATTCGTCAGATAATGTAGGGGCTTCCAGAAGGAAAGTTCAGTGCGTGTTGGTTCACAGCAAGTTGCACTTTGCAACACAATGCCTCTTTCTAGCAGTCTTTTTACAGAATTACTTTCACAGCGTCAGGTGCTAGAAACGTGGGCTGGACATAAAAAGCGCGCGGAGATCCCTGATCATCCTCAAATGCTGGCTCACTCACTCACTCACTTCACTCATTCACGCTCGCTTCAGTCATTCACTCAGTCACTCTCACTCCAGTCACTCACTCACTGTCGCTCCACTCACTCATCCTCGCTTCTCCCCCTCCACTCACTCACCCTCGCTTCACTCACTCACTCAGTCACCCTCGCTCCACTCACTCACACACTCACTGTCGCTCCACTCACCCACTCACACTCACTCACTCTCGCTTCACCCCTCCGCTCACTCACACTCGCTCACTCTCCCCCCACTCGCTCACACACTCACTGTCGCTCCACTCACCTTGTCACCCTCGCTCCACTTACTCACTCACTCACTCCACTAACTCACACTCGCTTCACACACTCACTCTCGCTCCACTCACTCACACGCTCACTGTCGTTCCACTCACCCACTCACTCTCGCTCCACTCACTCACCCTCACTCCACTCACTTTCGCTCCAGTCATGCACTCACTCACTTTCAATCTGCGAAAAAAAAAACAACGCGAGCGAACACATGAATTACTGTTGACAGAAAATAAATGCAGAAACCTTGCAGGGAGCTGCAAGTTCATTGTGCGTCTGATCTTGTTGCGGTGTTTCGTTCAAACATGTCGTCTTACCAACCCAGCTTGGTATTCGAACTTATAGAGCGTCTAGTGCATCACTTTCAATGTTTTTTTTTTTACCTTGGACAGAACTACATATGTGCCTTTTCGCCATAGCTCTACTGTATCTACAGAAGAGCAAGTATTTTTCCGCGCCTTTATTTGGAGAGTTGTAAGTATCGTTCTGGCAACATAAACACGTGGCGTGGTGAGTTGTCGAAAACAAATTTGCGTTTCAAATTGCTTCCGCGTTCACTTAGCAGCACGCGCGCATTTGCACCTGCGTTTGGGGTGTCGACACGTTAAACGTGTTTATACTTTCTCTTTTGCAGACCCCACTTCTTGTTACCGCCCTTCTCTTCTATGTCACTGCCACTCTCGTACTCTGTGAAGTCTTTTTTTTTATTATTTTCAGCGAAAGCCGGTCGCAGAATGTCAACCTGCCACCGTTACAGCTTTCACCACTTCGTTATGCGCCGTCGAGCAGCAAACCGCGCTGTCGAAAGAGATAGTAGTTGGACGCAGAAGCCAAAAAAAAAAAAAAGGAGCAAGTGTACACGACTTCGAAACGAGAGATAAGAGACGCCGAGAAATTTAAAATCATGTACCGCATATAACCAGGCATATGCGGAGCGTTCCGTGTTGGGGAACAAGTCTTACGGCCCATATGCTTACGCCTAAGACGGCGCGAATGCGAAAGCAATTTTGCACATTTAATTCGAGCTGCCTCAAGTATTCCTCGCGTAGGTTGATAGCAAAAAAAAATTAAGAAACTAGAACCTGAGCAATTAGTGGATCGCAGTCGCACTCGTGGCAATTTCTAATGAAGTTTCCTTAAATGAAGCCATGACAGCCCGAAATTAATCTGAAGCGTCCTACTACGGCGTAGATCAAAAATAATATCCCGGTTTTCGCAAACAAAACAGAAAGGGAGAGAGAGAGATAGAAAGAAAGCTCTTTTTTGAACGTTTATTACACTCCAGTACACAGAGCACTAAAGGCTACAGAATTTAACACCCGTGACAGCAGTGACGTAACAGGCATGAACGAATCAAAGAAAGTTGTGATTGATTGATATGTGGGGTTTAACGTCCCAAAACCACCATATGATTATGAGAGGCGCCGTAGTGGAGTGCTCCGGAAATTTCGACCACCTGGGGTTCTTTAACGTGCACCCAAATCTGAGCACACGGGCTTACAACATTTCCGGAAAGTTGTGCCTGAAGCGCAGTGTGGTTCAATCAAATGTGTAGCTATAAAGAAATTCATACAGTTCTTTATGCCTAAAACGATTCGAAGGCGAATGCTGTCATATTCCTCTTCTCAGTCGATCGTGTTCATCCCACCACCAAGTTCATTTCGATTGATCCCGACACCGAGATCAAAGGCAGGGCAGTAGTTCCTTACTCACATCCACTACCCTCACTACAAGCCCTACCTTCTCCTCGCCACTACTTTTTTCAGAAAACACGCGGAACGTGAGCACTGATGGTGTAGCCAGTCTGGATTTCATGATTTTCCAGTACACGCTGCTGCAGTCTCCACTCGCGCAGTCGCAAACGCGGACGACGAAGTGAGATTATACTCGGCTGCTGACTCGCATGTCGCGGGTTCGAATCCCGGCTGCGGCGGCTGCATTTCCGATGGAGGCGGAAATGTTGTAGCCCGTGTGCTCAGATTCGGGTGCACGTTAAAGAACCCCACGTGGTCGAAATTTCCGGAGCCCTCCACTACGGCGTCTCTCATAATCATATGGTGATTTTGGGACGTTAAACCCCACATATCAAATCAATCATCGAAGTGAGATTATAGCTTATCGCGTGATGCAAGACAAGACAGCCCGGGCATGCGACTGCAAGGCATGGTAGGCTAGGCGACATTTCACCACAGATGACTCTCGTATATCAACCAATATATTTATAAAAGCATGCTGAGAGAAAGAGAGCAGGAGTGAGTGTGTGTGTGTGTGGGGGAGTACACGGGAAGGAAGGCCGCGAAGACGATATCGGCACTTTACAAGCCATTCTCAGCCAGTTGTTCACATTACGTCAGATGCATCCGCGTTGTTTCACTTTTGGACAAGGGGGAAGTGCCGTTGCGTGGCTTTCGCATGTCAATCTCTCGACTCGTTCATCTCGAACACCTTTCTATTTCTTCTTTCCGGGCTTTCCGCAGGTGTGAAAGCGTCATTGCTGAGACGGCGGCGAAGACAGGTACGAAAAATGTCTCTCAGCCGAAATGAAGGCGGGGGAAAAACCCCTTTGGAACCCCGAGCACGATAGCGTGAGAAAAAATGACGAGAACTCCCCCACGGCGATCTGTCGAGTCGTCTTGTCGCGGAGTAAGTGTTCTGTGTGTGTGGGGTACTGAAGCCCGTTTTTTCTTTCTTGATTCAGGAACTCGACAATGACAGAGAATGACTGCAGCGAAGAATGCGAGTGTGTCGGTGACGTGCGTATACGCCTGTTGGCGACACTGCCGAGGGAGGAGGCGCTATTTATTGACGGCGGCTCATTATCAGTCAGCAGCTGGCAATAGCGGGTCGCGCCGTAAGTGACAGTGCGAGGGGGCGACGGTGTTAGGAAAGCTGAATGCTTTGCTTCCCGCTTGCAAGCACCTGCAATAGCCAACTACATCCAGAAACAGAAACAGAAACACACACACACACACACACACACACACACACACACACACACACACACACACACACACACACACACACACACACACACACACGCACGCACACACACACACACACACACACACACACACACACACAGAGAGAGAGAGAGAGAGAGAGAGCAGAAGTTGTGAAAACAGGGTTGTTTCCCGTAATTGCGCTAAAACACAGAGATACCTCTTACGTCTCTCCAGGATGTGTCCACGTGTTATCTTAATATTATACATTGCAGTCATGCCACCTATAGCTCGGTTTCCTTAATTACTGTAGTTTCCCGAAGTACAGCCGTCAGGACCTTTAACACGAACACTTCAATGCGTGGCCAGGGCTAGTTTAATTGATGCCAGCCTCGAAGTGCTGGGCGCTTTTGTCGAGATAATAACTCGGTATAGGCTTGGATAGTACGTCAGCATGTATGGTTAGCACCTTGGCAACAGCACCCAAACGTACGTGGTGTAAGCGTAAATCAAAATGGTGCAGGACAAACGGCGGAGCGTTCCTGCTAAATGTGCCGACAGCTGTACATATGCTATCGGCTACCCTGCATGTACTGCTGCTGAAAAGAAAGACATCATATGAAGGAAAAAGAGATTACTTATTTACGTTTAATTACTATTTCGTTTAAAGCAAGAGACCTGAAATAATCGGAAAGTGAGACACGTTTTCTATAACTGGCACAAGCTGTCTATATTCCATACTGCCACACACTCGAAAAAAAAAAAAAACATGGTTGATGCCTTCGTAATAAGAATCGGTAACGCACGAAAGTGAAATGTGTCCTTACAGAACTAGTTTTATGTTTACTGTACATTTATGTAAGAGAGCTTGCGCACTGTCTGTTGCTGTTTGACAACGGTAGCACCGTATAACGTGCATGCATCCACGTTAACGCTTAGTCATACATCTTCATCCCGACGACTGACATCCATCATTAATTACTAGACTATCTATGACCATAGCTGTAGACTGTGAGAGCAGAACCAGAGAAAGCCACGTGACGGCCAAAAGAGCGTGACATATTGCACGCCGCACTTGCACACAGGTTGCCTATACTCGGTATGTTCGAGTTATTGAACACCATTGCCCAACCAGAGGGACACTCAATGCACGTCGTGGTAAAGTCGCCACTCGGGGGTGTACTAAGGCTTTGACGAAATTGCACTTAACCTACTGGAAATGCACCGAATGGAACGGACACGAAGATGACGCTTGCTAGGAGCTAATCGCGAATGTCACGGTCGTGCTGCGTAACTGCACTACCAAGAACAGTGTAAAAGGATAATGGTCGATATGAAAAAGGCGTACTTTTATTACCTTCAAAGTATGTGGATGTGGCGCAGTGGTTGGCGTGCTCCGAATTTGTTGTCGTGGACCCATGAAGTCAAAGGTACGACTCCCGCTGACGGAACTTTCTTTCTTTGTCTTCTGGTCATGCTTATCTTCTTCGGCGTCACGGTGATCTCGGTTTTAATCTTTTATTAATCAGTAGAACTATTTTTTGGCACAGTATGAATAAACTCTTGGGCCGCTCTGCAGGTAAAAGACATGGCACCCACAGCGACTAGAAAGGCGCGCTATAGCGTTCCAGACGGAACGCTCTCGCGATTTTCCACTTCGGCCGTCGTATGCAGGAAATCAATCACTGTACACTGAATCAGAGCTTTAAAGAAAAAAACTCCCAAGCATTTCCCAGAGGGTGAACATGGTTAAGTGCGAATACACGGGGTGATGCTATGAGGGGTATTTATTAATTCGCACTATTATATTTATTAATCACACTATGGTGCCTTTATGGTGTAATGGTTCCTGGGAATCGCAATTTGATCACACGGGGGAGTTTACCTTAACTCACTGGCGAATGCCAACGGATTTTAACTTTACTCCCCCACACGACCCGCTCTCGTCGGGAGACTGAGAGAGAAGGCGGGCGCGCGAGAGAGAGGGGTGCACGCGCAGCTGCAGCGAGCGAGGAGAGCGAAGGAGCGAGCGAAGGGGGAGGGGGTATAAGGCGCGGTACTGACACCGATATCAGCGTCGCGTCCGTGGCTTATTCGGTAGAGCGTCGCGCTGCGGCCCGCCAAGTCCTCTTTCTTTTAAAGATAGCGAGAAGACTGCGGACGCCGCCGACGGCGGTGGATGGTTTGGGATCGCTTATAAAGTGTATTCACACCTAAAAGTTAGAAAATGTTTGCGTAACATCAAACGCTCCTCCTGTGACGCATCATGCCGCATAATGTAAATTATAGAGACAATCGAACGTCAACAGAAATGAATTACGAGCTACGCTAAGTACTTAGTGGTATGAACCAGGCGCGTTCGCAAGGGCGAATGCGTTGTGCCATATAGTGTATATAAGTGCAGTTGGCGTCACAAGCTCGGAAAACTGGGAATTTGCCAGCGGTTTGTGACTGCATTCTGTCGAACAGCACAGATATTGTTAGCGAGTCTTGGAACATGCTGGCAATGTAAACCCAAGACTGCTTGCTGAAGACATGGAATTGTTCAGCATTTTCAAGCGTCTCGATCATGGACCCAGTATTTACTACGGGGACTGCACGTTTGAAGCCAGCGTTCTAGCGAACGGTGAATTTAGCTATATGCTTAATACTTGTCAACTCCATACTTTTGTGCAAGCATAATATGTGTGATCGTCGCACTTATCTGGTAGCGGCAACTGTCTTATCATATCGCAAAATCTCAAAAACAAGCTACAAACCACACAACTCAACAACAACAAAAAAGTCACGGGGTCTCCTATGTATTCACCCCAAGCCGATTTCAGCCGACTTCCACATTAAGAAATATATCTCGAGAAACGCCGTTATACTCATCAATGAATTACATTTAATAGCTTCAAATTTATTATCTTTAGGTACACTTACCGAAGTATGCGAAGCCGTGCAACATTTCATTGAACAGTCACAGAGATATACATAATCACCTCAGTTCCAAATATCCTTTGTTATCCAATGCAGGCTAAAGCAAAATGAGTTTTACATTGTTAATTTATTTTTATTTCAGTATGAATCGACTCAACTCACCCTTATTTTCCATTATTAATTGAAAAATATTGTACCAAACGAGAAATTAATTTCTTTTTCAGTATACATATAGCTACATAATTTTGACCAATCCCTTTGGGGCGGGTGTGAGCGAGAAGTTTAAGATCAACATCTACATCTAGATCTTCGTATTTTTCTTCCCATTCGATATGTCGATCCTTCGCCGCCTCCTTTAGAGGTCTTTCTGCACCTAACGATGCTTTCCACGGTCTCCGAGATCGGAAGTACTCGCCTCGTTCTGCCCTGCTTCCGCGATCAGTACACTTCGACCAAGCGATGATGTATTTGATGACGTCGTCATGCAACGATCGTAGTGACGTCTATGAGGTCATCACATGATGACGATCTTTCACAACACTCGTGTTGGTTGGTACCATGGGGGATTAAAAAAAAATTGCTGGAGTGGAATCATCGTCTAAGAGTGAAGCCATGCCTCTGGCCATCTTACTAGGGGCATGATAATGTATCGCGTTTACGAACGGAGCGTCTCTCTTGCACGCCCAACAAGTGTATTGTGGAATATTTTTCGGGTCACATAGTGCTCCAAGTGCGTCTTAGTGTTTCAAGTTTTCCTTAGTGCACCTCTAAGTGGAGGCAAAGTTCTTTGGAGATTCAGTCACCCATACTAGTTTCTGTGTGATATTTCACCAGAAACAACTATCTTTTAATGTAAAACTAACGTAGAAGTTACACTAAATCAAATTACACAATATCAAAGCCACTTGATCTGCAAGTCGGCACTATCAGAAAAGAGCATGTTTCCGACTTCTTGGCAGTGGCTTCTTATGTGATTCTTAAAGAGAAAAGATGAGAAAAGTGAGCCCCGTAACTGTCTGCATCAGAGTGCGACACCTCAACA
Source organism: Rhipicephalus microplus (assembly GCF_013339725.1). NCBI lineage: Eukaryota > Metazoa > Arthropoda > Arachnida > Ixodida > Ixodidae > Rhipicephalus > Rhipicephalus microplus. Next base: position 44,150,896 of record NC_051168.1, read on the forward strand.
GTAGCTCACAAGGTAAAGGAGGGAATAAAAGGATAGGATTAAAAGGTAAAGAGATAGATTGAGAGAGGAAGGAGAGAGCGAGGCGCAGGGACAGCGAAGGACAAAAAACGACGGAAGAGGATTAAAAGGTAAAGAGATAGATATAGAGAGGAAGGAGAGAGCGAGGCGCAGGGACAGCGAAGGACAAAAAACGACGGAAGTAAGGAGGAGATAGGAAAGATGGACACGTTCCCAGGAGTCCGAGGACGGGGCACCACTCAGCGAGAGCTCTTGTCGGCGGCAGGAGATGGCGTAGGGCGAGCCCAGTCGGCCAGAGCTGCGCTGTCGTCGGAGATCGCGGGGGCACAAGCGGTCGGCACGAAATCCAGAGAGCGAGTCTTGGGAGTGGCAAAAGATGGCTTCACTTCTGCTGGCAAGGCATTGCGGGAGCTTCCACTCCAGCACTAATGGCGCGGGACGCCAGTGCGTTTTGCGCGTTTCATGTGACGTAAAAGGCTTCCAACGCCTTAAAAAAAAACTTTGTGGGCGGCCATAAACCGAAGCTTAGGTGACCTACCTGGTACTCGCACATCGACCATATGCTTCGACGTTCAGCTGGTGTCAATACAAAACAGTGCGAAGAAAGATATGGCCTTCACCTTCCGGTCGTACCAGGCAAATGCGTAAGGCGATCTCGACAGATTTATACACACGTATGTTCCGATTTCCCTCCTCTGTGTGTGAATTAAGGAAAGAGGTGTACGCTGTGAAGGTCCGTTTTCTTCCTTACACAGAATAATAATGAGATCTAACAGACAAAAATGCCAAGATAAGTATAGGGGATGTTATTAGAAAGTAACTGTAATATTAATGGGAAAAATGAAAAGTGGACGAAAATATAACGTACCGTGGGCAAGGTATGAACCTGCTACCTCGGAGTAACGCGTCCTGCGCGTTATTCGAAGTTTGCAGCTTCGCTATACTGAATAGAACGGAATATTGCCAACAGTGTGTTCAGCATAAACGTTCGAAGAGGTCGATGTGTACTCTACTATGGGAGAGCAACACGCTGTCCCTGTATTCGAATACAAATCACTGCCGTGCGTTTAGAAAACGCTAACGTTTTAGGGCTCGAGGTGTTTAGAAAGAGTGGTTAACAATTTAGAACACTTGTTATTCTTCAAGGGAGAGCACAAAGCCGTCCCGTGGGGAGCACACTTCATGAGGCCCGCAAAGATGGACCGGAGTGGGTGGGTTGGGGTTTGAAAAAGTGGGTAACGATTTAGAGTACTTGGTACTCTACTATGGAAGAGCTTAAAGCCGTCCCGCGGGCCTGGAAGTGTGTTTAAGAGAATTTTATTTCTGGAAAGATCATACATACACAGAAGACATTTATGTGTTACATTGTTCGTTCTCAAGACATTGCTAATATATCTTAATATACATTCAAATGCACAACAGGAATCCTTTGTACACTCTAAAAAAAGCGAGTAGAAAGGGTGTCTTTTTGTCCCACAACAATAATCGTCATCTATATTGCGTTCCATCCTTGCGCTATCGCCCCGCGCCCGGTATACATTCCGGTCATGATCGACATGTCCATTATCAAGGTTACATTGCATTCTCGATAGGCAAGTGGCCAGCGCCGAGTTTTCAAGAAAAGAAGCACACGCAAGCATGACGACGATTATTGTTGTGGAACAAAAAGACACCCTTTCTACTCGATATTTTTTTAGAGTGTACCTGTAAACAGAAATTCTAGCGTGCATAAAAAGAAAACTATGCTCAGGGGTACGTACAATTCAAGAAAAGGAGCAAAAAACAACATTAAAAATATGTATAGGAATAAATAAAGGCTTATACAACACTGAATGCAGGTTCAGTGAAATCATAAACACTAGCCTACCTTCTCAGTAATGAAGGCAAGGCATGGACACTTTGTTCTCTCTGAAAATAATTAATCGTGTTGACCACCTTCGGAGGAAAGCTTCCTCCCCCAAAATGAACAACTGTTCGTTCAGATGTGTGGCCTGGGAAGCACAGCAATGACAAGTACGAGTGTCCAATGTCAAATACATATACACCGTAATTTACCCACGTCATTACGTTCGTCCGCAAAATACGCGATAGGTAACTTATTAGGTCTCACACCATTTTTGACGCAAATTATTCTATAATTTGATAATTGTCAGAATATTCTGGGAAAGATTCTCTTACTGCGTGTGACCTTTATCTGCAACTCTAATAGAAATGATATCCCGAGTTCTACATCCCGAAAACCACGATATGATTACGAAAGGCTCCGGAAATTTCGACCATTTGGTGTTCAGTAACGTGCGTTCACTTCGCGCATCACACGGGCCTCTGCCATTTCGTCTTCATCGAAATTCGACCGCCACGGCCGGGATCGAAACCGCAACCTTCGGGCCAGAAGCCGGGCACATTAAACATTGTTGCAGCACGGCGCACTATCTGGTTCTGTGGAATGCTCCAGATGAAAAGAATAAAGATCTAATAAAAACTGACCACCCTCCGCAATCTCTGCTCTGACAATCCTTCAAGACTCTGGTATACGCTATAGGCAGTCCACATGCGTGCTTGGTGTGACCACAATACACGGGCAAAAAACAAACAACAACAAAAAACTAAAATAGAGGTGTTGTACGTCGAGAAATGTTCAGACGCAGCTTGGCGAAAGGTGCTTTATGAGGCAGGTATGGCTACCGGCGAGCGGCGTGCGCGAACTTGCTTGCTTGCTTGTTCCTTTCTTTTGTGGCTCTCACCCACTAAGGGGGATTGGCCAAGAAGCCGGTGGTTAATGCAAGTAAATACATATCAATTTTCTAGATTAGGGGAATATGATTACTGTGTTTTGACTGTGAAATCAATTTGGCGCAATGTAAAAAAAAGAAAAAAAGGGGGGGGGGGAGAAATAATAGAATTTGTTGAATATCTGTGGTGGAATCGTTATATGAAATTCTCCTGAAAGTTGAATCATTGCAGTGTATCAGCTAAATAATAAGTGGTAGTGTGACTAGTAAAATTCGAGAGCTGATGGCTGACTCAGCAAGGTAATCTTCTTGTGTTATATATGAATTCGCAGAGAGCCCTGCAGATGTTCCTGTCGCTATGTCCCAATAAAATGGCCCCAAAAGACAAAATATTGGGAGTATTAGGTGATATTCCTAATTTTCTGAATAAAATTTCGAAGCAGTTTTTTCTTTGATTTTTGAATCGGTGACATATGATAAGATCATGGTCGATATGTTCAGGTTTGTTACTGCTTGAGCACAGAGGGGATGGCACCAGACCAGACCTGTTTAAGTAGAAATTAAGAGGTGGTACACGGCAACGTAATTTTGTTACCAAGACTTCCAATTTCCGCGTGGGACACCATTTATTATTCCATGTGAAGTGCAGGTGCGAGAAATCTGGATTCGGTATCATGGTTTTTGATGAGTCTTCAAGAAGGGAAAGTTTTCTAAACCTCGCTGCTGTTACATAAGCTGTAGGAGGCATGATTGGCACAACCGGAAGATCAAGAGATGTTCGTGCGCGAACTACTACTACAGCGACCGATCATCATCGTCTTCTTCAGTAACAGCAGAGCGCCCGTTATTCAGATTCATTACAATTACTCCCCGCTAAATAAGGAGCCATCCTGGAGACTTAAGGACAAGTAAACACGGGAGGGTCGTAGCAGGGCTTAAGTCTCGACACGTGGACAATTTTCTGGCCACGACGACGTTGATCAGAAGATGGTTCTAGTGGCTCGATGAGGTAATTCACCGGTGACGGTTTTTGTAGTATGCGATATGGGCCGTGATACTTGGGGACCGACTCGGTAGAACGGCCAGGTGTAACAGAAGGGACATGCAGCCAGACGAGTGAACCTGGATCGTAGGAAGTAGTGTTAATTGATGCGTCATGATGGTGTTTCTGGCGTCCTTGATCTTGGGCAGTGAATGATCTTGCCAGTTGGCGGCATTCTTCAGCGTATGTAGCGGCTAGAGACAGAGCTACAAATTAGCAAGCAAAATGTTCTTGTATATATATAGTAGAGGCGTACAACATTTCCTAAGCTACATCCAAGCTACTTGTACAAGAAGATGTATTTGCGAGTGAAGTCAGAAAACGAAAAATTCCACCATCTCCCGCTAATTGGAACCATGTGTGGATACGAAGCAGGGGGCGCTAACGCTTGTGCACTGGCGGCGATGTTGACGCTGGCGCACATCGCTGCGTTGATTGCGCAGGAGGGAAACTTTAAAGAGGCGCAAAGCACGCCGTGATGGACCGGCGCTTCCTATTGCAACATGCAAATTCCTGCTAATGGGCACTGAGAGACGAAAGACACCGATTAGGCACAGGGACCTGCAGTCCACCTTTAGTTAGGGTGCATGCTGCGAATTTTTGTTGTTTAACAATGCACAGGAGCAATCTCCCACCGGTATATATACCTTGGAGATCAAGATTCGGTGTCTGTATAAACGGGTTGGCCAGTGGACGGGTGTGCAGCGCGAGTCGTCTTGATTACTTTATGCTTTTGTTAGCGCGCATGTGATGCATGACATGTTGAAGTTTTGTTGCTTGTTGTATCTGCAGAAAAAAAAGTGTATCTGTGACGAACTACAGGTGCGGAGGCCTTTGTCAGGCGTGTAAAACGCCTTTTGCCTCTGTATTCCTTTTCTTAAATTACAAAAAATGAAATAAAGTGACAGCGTATCCACGGAGTGAATGATCAATAGCGCGAAGCGTCCATCCGT